>JAJLUV010000006.1:0-668808 GCA_030564445.1 Kodamaea leandrae | reverse complement strand
TAGTGAAGGGACATCTAAAACACCCGTACCGCAATAGTGAAGGGACATCTAAACACCCGTACCGCAATAGTGAAGGGACATCTAAAACACCCGTACCGCAATAGTGAAGGGCTGAAGGAAGATTTCGCGAGACTTTAGTCATGGTTTCATGTTAATGAATGCACACTGGCAAATCTACCATCTAAATCCGGAGCAAGAACATTCTGTTATAATTTTCCAAATTTTAACATTTTTTTGGAAATCTTTAATTATTTGGGTGCAAATTACGTAAACAGTGCATATCTGGATTTTTGATGAGACCTACACACAATGTTCGTTTATTGATACTACGCACATTCTAAAAAAGGTACTCTTGGGGTTTCGCAAACATTAGTGATCTTAGAATTTCGATATTTATCTTCGATGAGCTTCTTCCCGCAGCATAGTCATACAGTTGCACACAGTTGATATCGCTTTGATGTATTGGAGCGAATCGACGTCCGATTACTTCTGTTCTGGCCAGATTCCACCAGTCTTCACAGTGGCCTTGGTCATGATTAGATTTTTGCTGTTTTTTACTGACCTCTAGGATCTCGAAAATGACTTATCGTATGAACACCATGTATATTGTCAGAAGTCCACAGGCAACTTGATCAAACTATATCAGAGTTTTTGGCGATTTAGAGTGAACATACTTTTCAAATGGATACGAAGGTCCTGGCTTTGAAGTTGTTTGCTCCAAAGAAGCACAACAAAAATGATGCGATTGTTGTCAATCGCGTGAACAAATTTGGCTCTCAATTAACCCCACGTATTAGTATTCGTTTTAGGAGTGCAGATTTAGACGATGAACAATTAAAGTTTCTTTACAAAACAACTGAATTTAAGGGTCCACGCCTTAGACGTGAACAGTGCCTAACAGTGTTCACTCCTCCTATGCGGTTGACTAGTCTGCGTTTTTTCTTCAAAATTTTAGGAATGGCGTTCTTGTATGGTTTCGAGAGTATAGACGATGATGATAATGTCACGTGAAATTTGACTTTTATCAAAACTTCCTTCGCGTCTTTCCACGCGTCCCGTATATTTCTCTTTCCAAATGAGTCGCGTACATCGACACTAAATTATCATAGTAAGTTGAGCAGTGGTCACATTTCCCCCACATTATCGAATTGAGAACTGTATTTGTTCAAGATTTTCGTTTGTATTCACCTTTTCGTCTTTTCTATTACGCTTGAACTATCATACAGTACTTTTTTTGAGCACTTCTGTAATTATTTGGTTGTGCTTCATTACACGTTCAAACTAAGACTAGAACGTTTGGAAAGCAGTCTGCTTTAGGTACCACTCACACTGTCTAATACTGGCGACAGTTGGATCTCCATATCTCGAGCACGTGCAAATGGTTAGGAGAAATTCAACGGCATTGCATAAACTTTCGCCAGTAAACGATGATGAATGTCCAAAGTGACGAAATTTTTCTGGAACTCTGGGAGCATAAGGAAGTATATAATACAGAAGAGCTATGGTGCTTCCATATCGGTGTATGCTTTCACAATTTCACACAAACACAGTATCCAAGCTTCGAAATCTCAAATTATAGGCGATACATCGTCACCATCGTAACATAAACCCATTTGCATAACTGTTGAATTGGTCCTGAAAACACTAAACGCCAAGACTGAAATTAAAACTTTCTGTTCCTGAATCGAGCCCCTTCTGCAGAAGATCAAACACTCGCATTTGTACCAGATTCATATTATTACGAAGACCCTGAACCATCTGTCTTGGTGATTAACGTATCTTGAAGAACCACCTATATTGGTTGAATTACCGATCTTGAATGTATCACCTATCTTATACGGCACATTTTCTTGATGTATCCAGCTAAAAAGGTCAAACTACCTTGAGTGATGCACTGTTCGAACTACTTTATTTGGGTTTTCAAAGTCTCTCACGTAAATTGTGGGTCTCCTATAGATTCGCGTAGGGTTTTGATAAGGAGCTAATATATCCAAGACTTTTTGTAAAGTCACGAGCAGCTAAATTAGTAGTTATGCTTTTACGCTTATTTTTGTGTTTTGATTCTTTGAAAACGCCTTAGTAGGTGTATGGACCAAACTACTGGATCTCACTCAGTGTATAGTTGTATATATAGTCGTATCAAGTGACTGTGAGTGAGTGAGATCCCTTTCGCTTGTGTTTGGCAAAAACGAGGCTGAAGGCTCAATAAAAAGAAAATCCCGTTGAGACGCGGCTTAGTGAATATATACGAATCTCCAAAATATCTGTTAATTTTTTGCAACTTAATTTTCTAAGAGACGAAAGAGCTGAACTCAACGAGTAACTAAGGTAAACTTGCCAACTTAAAGGTTGCTAGATAGCCACAAATTTGTTATACTAGACACACAGCGATGATAATCAAACGGTCGTTGGCCATTTCACTCTGGCTCTCTAGCTATGTCTTTGCTGTCACAATAACGCAGCCGACAGTGGACGATAGTGGAGCAGTCGATTTGTCGACTCGAGGGGATATCACGATCAAAAATGGGGCATACTGGTCGATAATTGATAACATTTTGAACACCATGACGGGAAACCTCGTAGTTGAGCAAAATGCTGGGTTTTACATTTCAGCTGCCACCTCGTCAGTCAATTTACAAGTCACACTCGTCAATAACCAAGCTACTCTTTATAATGACGGCTTGATATCTTTCAACGCAAAGAATTCTTATCCAGACACTAATTTTGAATTTGAACTACCAAGTTTTACCAACAACGGTAAGATATTTTTCGCAGCCAATGCAGAATATTCCACCGCATATATGCGCATAGCTTCCGATTCTACCTGCATCAATAACGGTTACCTTGGTTTTACTCTGGATTACCGACGTG
Source organism: Kodamaea leandrae (assembly GCA_030564445.1). Classification (NCBI taxonomy): domain Eukaryota; kingdom Fungi; phylum Ascomycota; class Pichiomycetes; order Serinales; family Debaryomycetaceae; genus Kodamaea; species Kodamaea leandrae. The sequence goes on along the minus strand of JAJLUV010000006.1, from coordinate 665,937 downwards.
CAAATCCTTTGCTTATTGGTACTGGGAATACACCCGTTTACAATCACGGAACGATGTGTTTGCAGAATATGTTCTATTATCAACAAACCACTCTCAAAGGTACTGGGTGTGTGATTGTAAGCAAACGAACCACAGCTGTTTTACGCCCAAACAGGATTGACGATACACAACGCATATATATGGAGGGCACTTCCTCGGTTATAATAATCCTGGAGGATGTTCAAAATGGTCTCATTTACTCCGTTTACGGGTTTGGAAATGGTAATTTAATTGGTTTGCAAACACCACTTACTGGTAGTCAGTTCGAATACGATCCAGACCAAGGACTTTTGAAGCTCTTTTACTCAAACAGTTGGTTGGGTGTCTATATTGGGATAGGTTATGATCCCAACTTGTTTGAAGTAGTGGAAGGCACATACGGACCAGGGGTGGCCAATGTGGACCAGGGGGCTGTTACCTATCTTGAATCACCTCCAAATGATATGCCAGAAACTTGCCAGTCTTGCTTGGACCCGCCAATTTGGCCAAAGCGCGAGTTACCTCCAGTTCTGCCTTCGATTGCACCAAGTTCAGACCCTAGCTCAATCGCACCTAGCTCAGAACCTAGCTCAATCGCACCAAGTTCAGACCCAAGCTCAGTTGCACCAAGTTCAGACCCAAGCTCAGTTGCACCAAGCTCAGACCCTAGCTCAATCGCACCAAGTTCAGACCCTAGCTCAATCGCACCAAGCTCAGACCCTAGCTCAATCGCACCAAGCTCAGACCCTAGCTCAATCGCACCAAGCTCAGAACCTAGCTCAATCGCACCAAGCTCAGAACCTAGCTCAGTTGCACCAAGCTCAGACCCTAGCTCAATCGCACCAAGCTCAGACCCTCGCTCAAGCGCACCCAGCTCAGAACCTAGCTCAATCGCACCAAGCTCAGAACCTAGCTCAGTTGCACCAAGCTCAGACCCTAGCTCAATCGCACCAAGCTCAGAACCTAGCTCAATCGCACCAAGTTCAGACCCAAGCTCAGTTGCACCTAGCTCAGACCCTAGCTCAGTTGCACCAAGCTCAGGACCAAGTTCCGATCCTAGCTCAGTTGCACCAAGCTCTGGACCAAGTTCCGATCCTAGCTCAGTTGCACCAAGCTCTGGACCAAGTTCCGATACTAGCTCAGTTGCACCAAGTTCAGACCCTAGCTCAATCGCACCAAGTTCCGATCCTAGCTCAATCGCACCAAGCTCAGGACCAAGTTCAGCTATACCAAGCTCAGGACCAAGTTCCGATCCTAGCTCAGTTGCACCTAGCTCAGACCCTAGCTCAGTTGCACCCAGTTCAGATCTAAGCTCAGTTGCACCAAGTCCAGACCCTAGCTCAATTGCTCCAAGCTCTGAACCTAGCTCAGTTGCACCAAGTTCAGATCCTAGTTCGGTTCCACCAAGTTCTGTCCTTCCAAGTTCTGGACTAAGCTCTAATACAAGCTCGGTTGTTCCTAGTACTGGGCAAAGTTCAGGACCAAGCTCAAACCCAAGTTCAGGACCAAGCTCCAATCCAAGCTCGGTTGTTCCAAGTACTGGGCCAAACTCAGGACCAAGTTCTGTTTCTCCAAGCTCAGGACCAAGTTCTCTTACTCCAAGCTCAGGACTAAGTTCTCTTACTCCAAGTTCCAACCCAAGCTCAATTCCAAGCTCGTTTCCTCCTAGCTCGCTTCCTCCAAGCTCTGGACCAAGCTCTAACCCAAGCTCAGTTGCTCCTAGTACTGGACAAAGTTCGATCAAACCAACAGACATTTCCTCTGTTATTGGAAACTCGAGAATCTCGTCAATTGACACTACGGGTCCTCCCTATGTTCCAACACCTGAATCAACGGCCAATCCTCCTAAGACACACACGGTCACAATAACTACCACGTGCGACGGATCTACTATCACCAAGACCTGCGAAGTTATCGTTTCGACAGATTCTCAAGGACTCCCACGCACATATACTTCCATAATTCCCAAGCCTAGCTATGGAAACTGGACAGCCCCGTCGTCTTTCCGACCAACAACAGTAACCACAACGGCTATCAAATCAATTGATACGGATTTCAGCAACGGAAACTCTGGCAGCGGAAACGCTGGAAACGCTGGAAGTTCTGGAAACACTGGAAGTTCTGGAAACGCTGGAAACGCTGGAAACGCTGAAAACGCTGGAAACGCTGGAAACGCTGGAAGTTCTGGAAACGCTGGAAGTTCTGGAAACACTGGAAACGCTGGAAGTTCTGGAAACCCTGGAAACTCCGGCAGCGCTGTATCCAATGCTCCCTACAATTCTGAAATAGCGAGTGCTGGATCAAATAACGCATTGAATAATCCCGCAAGTGGAAATTCAAATGGGGGCAACAATGGAGGAGGTCAAGTAGCTGGTGAAGCAAATTCAGAAAGTGGAATGGGAGAAGTTTCAGATACCAGGCCGCCAAGCTCTGGAATCAGACCTTCCGTTTCTGTGAGTTCCTTTAGTCATGGTACTTCTACTCCTGACAGCTCACAATCCACCTCCACCGAGACCACAGCCTATGTTCCTGTAACCATCCAGAACTCATCTTCGCATCTTAGAGCGCCGTCTGCAATCTTGCTTTCATTAATTTTAATCGCCCTTTTTTAATTCCTTGCGGCACCCTTTCGTATATTTTCAATAGAAGCTTCGTTAATTTTTTGAGCCTGATAGAAAAGTTGATTTTCTTTGAAATTTTGGAAATTCCCAAAATATTCTGTGTCAAAATTATTTCGGACACAGGAATTTGCAGCCATTACAAAACAAGTACCTTTAGGAAATTTTAATTTTAAGTTGAGTTCAGGATACTTCCGTGGTTAAAACAGGCGCACTAGTGGTATATACTGATCGCAATCATAAAGCCTTTTTCAAAGAAAATTGGCCCTCTGAGTAAACCAGAAACAACTATTTATTTCTTCAGACAAAGGAAGAACCAACTAAGATCAGGAATTATATTTCATAAATCATTAATCAGATTTCACCTTCTATGGATTATAATAATGTGATAATATACTATCACCAGTAGATAAGAAAAAGATAAATGCTAAAGAAGTTATAGCCATCAGATGCTACGATCCAGGAAACAAATTTATGGAAAACTTTTCAAAAAACCAATTTCGCTGCTCAAATTCATAATTTAATGTTGCAGCAATAAGATCCTAATGTTTGCCTTTCCAGAAGACATTCTCAAAGCAGGTAGTTCTAGCTTTAATACATTGATTTATTTTAGCTTCTATTTTTGACCATATACTTGAAATTTCTTTTCCAGGTTTGATTCGGACAATTTACACCAGCTTTTGAGCTATTATCTGTTTCCCCAAATCTTTCTTCATCACATTGGGGGCAAGGAGTCCACAGGGAAATTTCCCCAACATCCAATGCAGTTGCATTGGAGAAGTTCCCGTTCTACGGCTGCAGCTGGTGAAACCTAAGCATGGTCTATACCAAGAAGAATAAAACAGTACCCTTGAAACGAGCAACGATACCATCAAGTACCTAGGAGGCGAAGGTTTAGTAGTTGCATAATAAATCTGAGACTGACTTCAGTAATTTTTGCTCTAAATGGCACGAATCAGTATATTTACATATAGCACAGCTCAAAGAACCGACACCGAGCCCAAATAGCAGGCACTCCAACACGCTAATGATAGGCTCCGGAGACCGCCAGGGATACTCAAGAAAGTACCTCAGGTGATACTGAAATACCTATTGACAACAGTTACGGTGACACCCCTTCCAAAATGCGCACGGATCAATAGGAATAACCTAAGGAACTGACCAGCACCTGAAGTATGAATTGTATGAAATACAATGTACGCACAGTGTTCCTTTGGCTCACTGGTGTCATGATTATTTTTAATAGTACACTATTCTGGTGGTTCTATACGTAGTTTGACCCTCCCAGCTCCGCAAACGTCTAATTTCTCTTTCAAAATGGTGCATAATCAAACGTGACTCCCTCCTCAGTCTCGGTCTTTATGATCAAAGCCGCTTCTTTAGTTTTGTTCCAGCATAATGACGTCACAATTTGGCGAAATGGGGTTGCATTGTTCAATCACCGGAACCAGAGATAAAGGATGTTATCACAAGAATCCGTTCAACCGGATAATTCCAATGGGAAGTTGAAATCGGTTTACTCTAATCATACGGAGCTATATAAAATATGGTAATATGAAATACGGAAAACGTGACAAGAAACCTAATTATTAACTAAACACGAGAAAAAGAATGCAGTGAGAATTAATGAAATAACATAAAAACAGAAAGAAATGCGAAAGGTATCTAGAACAACATGGCAACGAAGAGAAGACCACTCAACAATTTACCAGAAACTGTTGCCAATGCTCCAGATTCCTCAAAAGTAGAAACGCTAAATGTTCCAATTGATCTAGATGTGCTCTGTTGGGTAATTTGGGTATTGGTAAGAGTTTGAGGACCGCTTGGACCAGTTGGGTTAACAGGCTCAGTTGGGTTGACAGGACCAGTTGGGTTAACAGGACCAGTTGGGTTAACAGAACCAGTTGGGTTAACAGGACCAGTTGGGTTAACAGGTCCAGTTGGGTTAACAGGCTCAGTTGGGTTAACAGGCTCAGTTGGGTTGACAGGACCAGTTGGGTTAACAGGACCAGTTGGGTTAACCGGACCAGTTGGGTTAACAGGTCCTGTAGAGCTCGTAGGACCAGTTGGAAGGATCGGCGGGCTGCTTGGACTCGAAGAGACAAGTGATGACTCGCTTGATATTTCTGCTTCGCTGGAAGTAGAAGTCAACAGCGAGCTGTGCAATGTACTCGAACTAACTGGCACAGAGGAATTCCAGTAGTGGGACAGGAATGGTGGTGGAACTGGTTCAGAAGAAGTCAAGGCCGAACTGGAGGACGCAACAGAAGACGGTGGGAACAGACTGACAGATGATGGGATTTCCACGATCACTGTAGCAGTTTCACCGGGAGTGGCAGTGACCGTGGTGGTCAGAGTTTCGGTTCCAGTCCAGGTTTCGGTAATGGTCACTGTTGGAATAGGCACATCCACCACGACGCTTTCGGTACCATTGGGACCAGCCGTATAAGTCATGGTTGTTGTTTCAGTGCCGGTCCAAGTGGACGTAACTGTGGTTGCAGGTGTTGGGACCTCGATAATAACAGTTGCAGTCTCTCCTGGAGTAGCAGTAACGGTTGTGGTAGCGGTGTCTGTTCCAGTCCATCTGGAAGTCACAGTGGTAGTTGGAACTGGAACGTCAATCTCGACAGTTTCAGTACCATTAGGGCCCGCAGTGTGTGTGACAGTTGTAATGTCAGAACCAGTCCAAGTGGAAGTGACGGTCGTCTTTGGAGTTGGCACCTCAACAATCACAGTAGCGGTTTCACCTGGAGGTGCAGTCAAAGTGGTTGTGGCTGTTTCAATACCAGTCCACCTCGAAGTCACCGTGGTGGTTGGGACAGGAACATCCACCTCGACAGTTTCAGTACCATTAGGGCCCGCAGTGTGGGTGACGGTGGTAACATCTGTACCAGTCCAAGTGGAAGTGACGGTCGTCTTTGGAGTTGGCACCTCAACAATCACAGTAGCGGTTTCACCTGGGGGAGCAGTCACAGTGGTGGTTGCGGTATCAGTACCGGTCCACCTTGACGTAACTGTTGTGGTTGGGACAGGAACATCAACCTCAACGGTTTCAGTACCGTTAGGACCTGCAGTGTGGGTGACGGTGGTAACATCTGTACCAGTCCAAGTGGAAGTGACGGTCGTCTTTGGAGTTGGCACCTCAACAATCACAGTAGCGGTTTCACCTGGAGGTGCAGTCAAAGTGGTTGTGGCTGTTTCAATACCAGTCCACCTCGAAGTCACCGTGGTGGTTGGGACAGGAACATCCACCTCGACAGTTTCAGTACCATTAGGGCCCGCAGTGTGGGTGACGGTGGTAACATCTGTACCAGTCCAAGTGGAAGTGACGGTCGTCTTTGGAGTTGGCACCTCAACAATCACAGTAGCGGTTTCACCTGGTGGCGCGGTAACAGTTGTGGAAGTGGTTTCTGTACCGGTCCACCTGGAGGTGACTGTGGTTGTTGGTACTGGAACGTCAATGACAACGGTTTCGGTACCGTTAGGACCAGCAGTGTAAGTTACTGTAGTTGTATCTGGGTTAGTCCAAGTGGAGGTGACGGTTGTCTTTGGAGTCGGCTCTTCAATAATCACAGTTGCAGTTTCCCCTGGTGTCGCGGTCACTGTGGTAGTAGTGGTCTGAGAACCACTCCATCTGGTTGTGACAGTCGTGGTTGGAATAGGAAGATCAACAATTACAGTTTCAGTTCCATCAGTTCCAGCAGGAGCTGTTGTGGAGGTTGTGCCAACACCAGTCCAAGTAGAAGTTACAGTAACTTGAGGGGTAGGAACTTCCACAATCACTGTGGCGGTCTCCCCCGGAGTTGCAGTGACAGTGGTAGTTGTTGTATCTCTTCCTGTCCATGTAGAGGTGGTAGTAACAGTTGGAATGGGGACATCAACTTCAATAGTTATTGTCCCGTCATTTGGTCCATATGGCAATGTGGTCACGGTACCTCTTGTACCAGTCCAAGTCAGAGTGGTAAGAACCACAACACGACCATTAGAGTCCGAGTTAGCTCCATTATAAGCACCCCAAATCAAACGCAGATTTTTGTTACCAAGGGAACCGTCCTTACATTGGTAAGTATTCGTATAATCGACGGCATAGTTCACAGAAGAAATGGACGCAAGACCATCGATGTATGGACGGTAACCTGCTGGGACATTGTTATAAGCAATCTTCAAGCCATTACTGTCACATTGAAGTACTGTGTAGCTCAAATCACTAGCAGTGGTTGGGAGTCCCCAGTCGTTCAAAGCGTTCGACATAGCTGCGTGGTACGATGAGCAATCGAAATTCACATTAGCGTCAAAGGTGAATCCGAGTACTCCTGATGAGTAACCGCTTGGACAATCACCTGCTATTTGGTAACTTTGAGTACGCAAAATATCAGTAATCAATCTTGCCCTCACAAGTGTTGGACTGGGAAGAGGCTCAAAGTTTGCAGTAGTGGAGATCTTATTAGGGCCATCATAAGCAGATATGGTGTTGGTACCAGTGTGGAAGCATGTTGAATCTTTAACGTCTGTACCTAAAGCAGAACCACCGATGTTGAATGCTAAAGGAACAGATATGGACCCAAATGCATCAGTGTCACTTTTGACGCTATTGGTCGCCGTACATTGGATCTCAGAGTCAGCATTAAGGACAAAGCCTGAATCCAAATTACATGTGGCATATGAAACACCATTTGCTTGTAAGCTGATGGTATTCAGGTTGGCTGTGAATTTGAAAGCACAAGGGATGGTGAGCGTAAATGTGTCTCCTGGAGAAATGTTACTACCTTGAATATGCCAGCTGAACTTATTTATCCAACTTGGATTCAGTGGTGCGGCAGACCCATAATTTGCACCGGCAACGTAAGTTACACTGTCGAAGGAAGTGAAAACTCCTGAGACTTGAGCACCAGCAGCCATGGCCACCGAAGCTAACGTAACAACTGTCTTAGTCAACATTATTGTTGAGTTTAAGAACTACAAGAAAACTGGCATCGTTTTATACCGGTTTCTACAGAACAAAGACTTTTTCAGGGCTCATCACGTTGGAAGGCTCATGCAGCAGAAAGATGGTACAATTGTTTAAACGAACTCAAATCGGAGCAAGGTGGTTTGCTGCGCATATTGTTCTCATTCTTGAAATCTTAAAAACTTAAGAACTAATGCTGAATTGCATTTTGTGTTGTAATTACGATGCAGATGCTTGAGCAGCGGATACTAAAAAGGGCATCGCCTTGCACCGACTTGAAACATGAGGGTTTTGTTATGCTATGTCTTCAACCAAACTGTGACGACTAATAGAGTAGCTCTGCTAGAATCCCACCTTGCGTTGGTTATCTAGATGATTATAACTCACAACAATTTCGACAATTTTAGAATCTGAATATACTTAAATATGAACTGCGTTAATTTTTCAAGTATGGCTTCGGATGACGTCAAAAAGTTTCTGGAACAATGTCATTATGCCAGTAACCGAAAAAATGGATTTGTGCATCACAATCTTTCCTCGGTGCGTGAAAATGGTTCTAGCTCGACAGATTCACTTAATAGATTTTCTTTTACAAAATTACTAGCCCAGGGCACTAACACACCGGGAAAGCAAGGAACGCGATGATTCCGACCGTCATCATCTTTTCTTGTGCCAGTGCTCCAGTATTTAGCGAACTCGCTTAGGAACCCAATGCAAATCGTCCTTTTTTATGTCATGTGGAAGGGGTAAACACGAAATTTCAGCAAGGTTCGGAGTTACACGGCCAAAAAATAGTCAGGCGCTCACAACGAAGGAATTTGCTGTTTTTCGCCCATGATGATATAAGATCTCTAAAAAAGCTTTTCAATAATGCATTTCGATTACATACATTAATCCTCGAGACCGACACATAAGGAATATCATGTCTGCTCTATCTGAGGAGGATGTCTACGGTTTCGGGTATGCCAAGCTCATATATTTTTCCAAATTTCACTCTAGCCATTTAAAGATGCACTGCATACCGACGCACCTTATAGAAGTACAAAGTAAATAACACACCACTTATGAATCTGCAAGGTTTCTTTAGTTTCTATACTAAAGCAACAAACAAAACGTCTAGAAAGGGCTAGACTTTGGGAATGCTATATTATCCATAGAAGGGGGCCTTTCGTTTACGCGAACTTATTACAACCTTTGTATATCTCAGCCTACCATACTCAGATTTTAAACCATTTTGAAATTTTGTTGTGGATATTAATGACTGTTCATATCTCAGGCGTCCTGGCGCCTCAGCTGAACAAATTAATCAAGCAGAATTAGGTACTTCCATCACGCCATAGTATCTCACAGATTTACCATGTCTTACAAATGAGTCTTCAAATCGTTCAAATTGGGCTCCTAAAAATCTATCAACCTGTGAATAGAAACTACATTTGACAAGTTGGAAAACGAACTGGTTATTACTTCATAGCCTTCGGTAACCTCTTTGGTCGTCATAAAACAACAAGAACAGCTTCATTGCTTGTATGCGATCGAAGTAGACTAAGCGGGGTTATCTATTTCTGGATATTTGTAGTTCTTTGTTAGTCTTAAGATAGTCTACATTATTAAAGGAAAATCTGTTAGAGGCCAAATATATTTTTTGTTGCAAAATTCCAGTTTTGGACTCTAAAGAAAATATTTGCAGCATTTGGGGTCTTCTTACAAAATACAAATCAACCATTTTAATCATTCACTATCAGGGCAGGACCTCCGTAATCTGTCATGAATGATTGAAACGTATGTTGTAATTGTGTTTATGTAATTAACAGACCAAAGGGTATTTGCATACTATGTTGTTTGACAACCGAACTTCAACTTCAAAAGGAGTTCGGTGAAGACTTCAATTGAGCGATAGACACCCTCTTCAAGGTAATGAGATACGAAGCTCATTGTAAGATGCAAAATATACCGATGATAGTATTTCTTGTCTTAATGATACCTTTTATGTTGATTATTTTGTAATAAACACCATTCTAAGTGATTCAAAAAGCTTGGAACATTTTTCGCGTTGTAGTCTGCAAAACATTCGGAACTTTATGATCGATAAAATATCATCATTCACCATTTAGCTAATAAATTTTGCGCTTGTCTAGTTTCTGTTATTATAAAAATCTTATAAGGTGTAAGGTACTGGTAGTCTGGTTGTTCTGCGTGTAACCCAAGGCTGGCCATCTGACTACTCACGTGAATATGTAACCAAGGGTCACTCCTGCTTTCGTCTACTTAAATACTGAGGGATTTACTCCCTTTAATAAACAAGCAAGTAATATGTATGTCTCCTCAGTAAACTGTCAATTCCCTGACAAAAGTACCAACAAATAATATACATTATAAATCTAAAGATAATACTAATAAACTAGTAGCTTGATAATCTGTATTATCAACTAATACTTCATACATTGCAATAGGCATTATTATATCTTTGTATCACTTTTACTTCTAAGCTTGTCAATTTATTCGTATATTTTTGATAGCCCCGTGTTAAGTACTGGCTTAATAAAGAATGGGTATGAAATCCAGTTCATAAGGCCAATAGAATATATAATAAACTGAGGATTACTTAGCTTTAACGCCCAGGGTTACAGTCATTTAGCATTTCATTTTCTATTTTTTTTTGCTTTTGTAGGAGCTATTTAGTTCACACTGCCGACAGCTTTTCACAATTTATATAATCTTAAATGGACTATATAACGACTATGATATTCAATCAAAATTCAGAGTCTCGCCCATAGTAGCTTCCAGATTTTTTTCATCACAGTCACGTATTCTCGAATTTTTCATTCTCTAAAGATTAAATTTAACTAGAGTTGATTACCCTAAACTTTCTTCATCTCCTTGGGAAGTCAACTTTTTCTTTGGGAAAATTCCACCAACGTCCAAGATACTGGTATTGAAGCAGTTCCCATTCCCGCGGTTCGAAAAGCAAGAACCAAAGCATGCTCTGAATGAAAAAAAATTAAATAACAATAGTGAAGTAAGAAATGCTACCACCATCAAACACGAAAATGAAGACATAGCACGGCCATAGTTGCACAATGAGTCTGACGTTGACATCAGAGATTTTGGCTCAATATGGCATGATCCAGCATAATTTCCTATAGTTGAGCTCAACGAAGATACCCAGAGACTAAAAAGCAGACTCTCTAACACACTAACGGAAAGAGGGTAAGCAATACGAAGTCCAAAGTGGAAAGTCAATAAAGTACTCCAGACGATGGTCATAAATCCAGTGACCACAGATAACGTGACACCAGCCTTAACAGGTGCACGAGTTAAAAGTAATAATCCCATTGCACAAACTATGACCAGAAATGTGGTTTGTATGTAACGGATTATAAGCGCAATGATTCTTTTGCTTTCTTGGTTCATGTTGGTTTAGCATAAGCCAATATCGTGGTCATCCTCAGGTGGTTTTATACCTTTTGGTTGTGGTCCTCAGGGCTCTCAAGTTTTAATCATTTGCTTGACTATCGCCACCTTTGCTCTTTTAGATAATGATCTCAGAAGGGTTCATAATCAGAGCGTGACTGTTTGTTCACTGATACACGGCTATATCATATATACTAAAGCCGCACAAAAAGCCTAAAATGCACAATCACGTCACTTATTGGCGCAGTCAAGCGAGCCATAACGGCTTTAACTAGATCTAGATGACTATCTGTTTTATCTGTTTTCCTCTAGTTCTCTACAGCTGTACATTCAGGTAGAAAAACTCAAGAAACTGTACACATTTGCTTCAGCTTAGGCAAGTTCTTATAAAACACTGCCTTCAAACGTGGAATTATATCAAACAGTTCAAGTTTGTATACATTGAACCAACGTAAAGCCTACTACATTCCCGGAACTGCGCCCCACATTCCTAGACTTAGCTCAGAACCGTCGGTTTTACGAAAACGTGACAAGAAACCAGAACCTAATTATTAGATAAACGTGAGAAAAAATATGCTAGTAAGAATTAATCGAATGAGATAACGACAGAAAGTAATGCGAAATGTATCTAGAACAACATGGCAGCAAAGATAAGACCACCCAACAACTTACCTGAAACTGTTGCCAATGCTCCTGATTCTTCAAAAGTTGAAATGCTAAACGATCCAATTGATCTTGATGTGCTCTGGTGGACAACTGGAGTTGCCGGTTTTGTAAACGTTTGAGTATCACCACTTGAAACACCACCAGTTGGTACGATTTGAGGTATATTGCCTGTTTTAGAAGCATGGTTTGGTTCGTTTGGTGAACCCGATCCTTCAGCAGGGGCTGATGTAGGTCCACTTGGGCTAGATGGATCAATTGGACCCGGAGAAGTACCTGTTGGGTTAACCGGTCCAGTTGGGTTTACAGACTCAGTTGGGTTGACAGGACGAGTTGGATTAACAGGACCTGTAGAGCTCGAAGAACCAGTTGGGTTAACAGGACCAGTGGGAGCAGCTGGTTCGGTGTTTGACTCTGTTATGGTACGAATATCTGTAGACGTCTCAGTCAAGTACGTAACATGAACGGTGCTTGAACTTCCAGTTGTTGTCGAAGAGTTCCAATACAAAGACAGGAATCCTGAAGGACCAGAAGGTGCCAAACTTGAAGACGATGGGATTTCAACAATCACCGTAGCTGTTTCACCAGGTGTAGCAGTAAGCGTGGTGGTTGATGTCTTGGTTTCTGTCCAAACGGTGGTTATGGTGGTGGTTGGGACAGGTACTTCGATTTCAACGGTCTGGATGCCGCTTGGACCTACTGGGAAAGTGGTTGTAGTAGTGTATGTCCCGGTCCATGTTTTAGTTATTGTTGTCTCTGGGGTAGCTGGAGTGGGGACTTCAATGATAACAGTCTCAGTTCCACCGGATGGGCCAGCTGGAATGGTAGTGATAGAAGTACCAGTACCAGTCCAAGTCGAAGTAACTGTCGTCTTTGGAGTTGGAACCTCAATGATAACAGTCTCAGTTCCACCAGATGGGCCAGCAGGAATGGTAGTGGTAGAAGTACCAGTACCGGTCCAGGTTGAAGTAACTGTTGTCTTTGGAGTTGGAACCTCAACAATGATGGTCTCAGTTCCACCGGATGGACCAGCAGGAATAGTAACAGTGGTGGTTTCAGTACCAGTCCAAGTCGAAGTAACTGTTGTCTTTGGAGTTGGAACCTCAATGATAACAGTCTCAGTTCCACCAGATGGGCCAGCTGGAATGGTAGTGGTAGAAGTACCAGTACCGGTCCAGGTTGAAGTAACTGTCGTCTTTGGAATTGGGACTTCAACAATAACGGTAGCTGTTTCACCTGGGGTGGCAGGTACAGTTGTGGTAGTAGTTCCAGTTCCAGTCCAAGTTTTAGTGGTGGTAACAGTTGGGATAGGCTCATCTACTTCCACAGTAATAGTGCCGTCTGAGGATTTGTACGGCAAAGTTGTGATGGTAGCTCTAGTTCCTGTCCAAGTTTTTGTAATAACAGTGACGATACGACCTTCAGAATCGGAGCTACCACCTGTGTATGGCTGCCAGTTGATAGTTTTACTGTCGTCACCACGTCTACCGTTGGCACAAGTATACGTATTCACATAAGTGACTTGAGAAACAACATTGGCAAGCTTATTGAGACCGTCAATATATGGACGGTATCCGGCGGGAACATTTGTGTATTGGATAGTGAAGTGATTTCCGTCACATGTTGATGTGTATGTCAACTTATCAGCTGTTTCAGGTAAGAGCCAGTCATTGAAGTCGTTAGACATAGCCGCATGAACTGTGGAGCAGTCCAAGTTTCCATTGTTTCCAAATTTAAACCCAAGGGTTCCTGAGGTATACCCACCAGGGCAAGAGCCAGCAACAAGATAATTTTGCCCTTGCGAAAGTTCAGGGATTGTTCTCTTTCTGTAAAGGGTGTTCAGAGGAGCAGCCTCAAAGTTTGCATTAATACTGAGCACGTTGTTACCATCTTTAGCTGTTACAGTATTAGTACCCACATGGTAACATGAAGCACCCTGCAAATCTGTCGATAATGCTGAACCACCTGCGTTGAATGCAACAGATACGCTGACACTACCACTAGCTTGAGTGAATAAACGAACATTTGAGGTTGCAGTACATTCCAAGGTTGAATCCAAATTGAAGATCAGACCAGAGCTCAACGAACACTTAGCGTAATCAACGCCATTGGCTTGCAAGTCCACTTCGTTCAGATCTGAAGTGAACTTGAATGCACATGGAATTGATAAAGTGAATGTATCACCTGGAAAAACCCGAAGACCGTTAATGGACCAGCCGAATTGGAGTACCCAACTGGGGTTCTGTGGAGCTGCAGAACCATAGTTTCCTCCTGGAACATATTTGATATTATTAAATGAATCGAATATGCCTGACACTTGAGCACCAAGAGCCAAACAAGCTGTAGTAGATGTTACAAGGAGCTTGTTGAATAACATTGGACTTGGGCTTGGTAAAGTGAGACTTTTGCTGTTCTTTTATATATTGTACCATTCTTCGTGCGAAGCTGATCTTCTCATCGTAAGGTCCATAAACTGTGATGGAAGTGCTCTCGTTCTTCAGAAAGTTTGTATTTTAGACCACAAATCCGCATTTAAACGTTTACTGCGCGTATGACTTGCATGCTTAATTCATCTGCAATATTTCGTTAAAATTTAGTACGCTAGAGTATAAAAAGAAATATTGTTCACACTGAGGATTCTATGAAAAATTGCAGCGGGACCTGGCTACTTACTTTGACGAAGCTATTACAGCCATGAAGTTGAAAGTCTATTAATGGCCATATGTAAGTTGTATTTTTACAAGAATAATTTACAAAGACTTTTTAGTAATTATACTCGAGGCGGGCAGTGGCTGATAAGCTAGCGCTATTTTGCAGGAAACTTGGAAATATAATTTTTTCTTGAAATTGACATTGACAACTTCCATGCATACTGCGCATAATTTTGTCTCCGTTTATATTCCCCTGTCCTCATAATACAAATGGATTGTTCTCCATACAATAAAATGGTAACAGACTCAAGAACAACGAGGTTTTCGTGACTCTCAAGCCAGTATATCCAAATAGTCTGGACGATCACAAGTAGCAAATTGTGATCGTTCTCGTAAATAAATTTCTTTCCGAACGTTCAAGAAGCCACAAACCTGGTCGGCCCAGAAAGATGTGACCGTTTGCAGCTATTTCTACAGGGACTGATCAGCCTACAGGAGGCGAACGAAGCGACATAAGATTTTGCGTTGTAATACATGAAATTCTCTCATCTTTGCGTACAACATCAAGTGCCCTGGAACACCAAGTTGCAGTCTATTATTAACAAGAATATAGATCGTTGAAAGGCGAACAAAAGTTTCGACAGCTAATGATTTCCTAATGAAAACTTGGTATTCCTGATTTCCGAAATGTAGTCATACCCCCAATACTTCGAGTGCGATAATTCTCAGCAAAAATTAAGAGGTATAGAGCTGTATTTTGTGCATGAAAATCATTGCTTATGGACCTTTCATGCAACCCCCAAATTCGCAAAGTTCGCTTCTATTCGGAAATACCCCAAAAAAAAAATCACGTCACACTGCAGTATATATTTGCCTCGAACTTATTCTAAGCATTTTCAAGGACGGAATTTTACATTTACCAGAAGTACAACTGCTGTTGGATTAGCCGCTTTGTCAGCAGTGACTGTTGAGTTCGTATATGCTTCTAACAATAGTATAAAATTAAAAGAATGCCTTCCTCAAAATGTCTCAGCTGAGCTTGAACTTTAGGTGTTGTGTTATTTGGATACTAGCAGCATCAATTTTTTTGTGTTCCTGAAGCTCATCGTTCCTCAATACCGCAAAATCTAACTGTACTTGGACTTCAAAGTCTATTCAAGGATATATGGCTCAAATTCCCGAGAATTTCTTTTATCTCTTCCGTGCTTCCTTTTAGTACGTACTTTCTAAAAATTGTCTTCCGAACAATAAGAAAATTTTTTTAGAAAGATCGGGTCTTCAAATTAGCACCTCACGCATAGCATTTGGCTGCTAAAAGTGCTAAACCACTCAGATCCTCGGCAATCATTCCCCTCGTATTATTAAAGAAGAAAGCCCAGAATATGCCAGAACAATGAATTCCCTTCCACCCAAGAAAACAATATTAAAAAATTCTGCAGTATTGAAGTTCTTGAGAAACGCCTTACACAAAAATAGGTACAATGTTGGTGGTGACCCGGACATCTCGCTAGTAATTGAGCCTAGGAAGATCTACTTGAATGCTTGTGGCTTTTATTAGGGTTACGGTTCTATTTGTTGGGGTGAAGGTTTCATTTAGGGTGTAGATTTTATTTGCCCACGCTGATGCATCAATGCTCAATCTAGACTTGTGTAAGCAGAACATGGCATTGTCCATTGAACAAGATGCTGGGTACAAAATTTCGAAATTCCTTTGAAGCTTTAGCTGATCTTCCCATTCCTCACCTGCATATTCCGTTCTAAAAGAATTTGTTACTTTGTTTCTAGTACTACAATAGCTCTCAATTTGAAGCTGACAAGAATCTGTGTGTTCAAGCACTACAACAATTCACGTATTCAAAAACTATGTACTTGACAGGTATTGGGGTATTCAATACCCAAGCTCTTTATGAGAATAGTAGTATTCAACAAAACGTGGTTGCCAGAAGGGTAGTCTATAGGATTTGCGAACACTGAAACAATTTGAAACTTGTCTACAAACGCAATTCCCAGTTTGGCCACAAGATCCCCATGCAAACTCAATATCAAATAATACTGATCTAGTGCTCTTATCTTAGATCCAACAGGCACCTGAGAGTAAGAGCGCCATTATTTTCTTCCTAGGGCAAACAAAATAAGGATCGGTCAAGATAAGAAACCTTATGGCCAAAAAATATTGCTAAATAACAATCTTGAAAACTAATTGTTTTGTGATGAGAACTCGAGTTTCTCAGATTGTTGGGCATTATGCTAAACAACCGTATGCACGTTTTCCTTGTCAAATAGTGAACTATGAGAACCTTATTCATTATTGTGGATTCGTTACACAAATTTACTTAATAATAAGAAAAATAATAGTCCATAATAGAATAAAATTTTGAATATTAGATCTTGTTACTTAAAAGCCTGTCAATTGAAAAGAGCATCAACGACTTTTGCTTTAGAACGTGGCTACAGAAGATATGGTTTCCCACAAAGTTGGCTTTACCTCAAGTATAAAACTAGAAAGGAATAGCTGATTGGTTTAGTGATTCAAAAAAAAAGTGGCTCGACGTTTTTCTGAGTAGACCGAGCATTTCGGCTCCTCTAATGCATAAACGAGATTAAACAGTAATTTTAAAAGTGGGTAAGACATCACATTCGTAGTGATCTCTTCAAGAGTGTTTTACCATAAGAGCTCAAAGGGATTACAAGCAATAAACAAATGAAAGTCAACTGTAGATGAGAGTGTTAGTAATGCTAAAGGAGCCTCCTATTATCACACCAAAGGAACTGAAGAAGCAGTTGATCCAACTCGACGGCTTTCGATTTTAAAAGGGAAAAGTAAACTACTTTCAATGTCAATATGAAGTTAATTAGATTTGCTTATTAAAATACGCCACTTCTGCCGGATTTTCTCAGAAGTTTATTTTTCCGAGGTCAAACGGTATTAATTTTTGTTAGGCCGAAGATTTTTCGTCAAATGGAACCCATTCATCTTCAAGGTTACTTCTTGGTCCCTTGTACCACTTATGAGCCGATACAAAGTACCAAATGATAACAATTGCCAAAGGAGCAAAAAACACCAAACTAGTCCAGTTCATGCCTTCAGGTGTAAGCTCAGACCCGCGCACTGTTGGCATGCAAAGAATAGGAATCATCAATGTAATGAATGCAACAGAAATTATTCCTAATGGGACCGAAAATTTACCGAGATGAATTGGACCAGGCTCAAAAGTGTTCCTGGCGTAGGTAATTTTCAACAAAGTTGGCATCGTAAAGGACATAAATCCGGCAATTGCGCCAACAGAGAAGATCGCACTCATCGCTGCAGGACCTGCAAACATCATAAGCAAAAGCAATTGTCCAACCAAAAAGTTTAACCAAACCGCATTTATTGGTGTTTGGGTCACTGGGTGAACCTTATTCCAGAACTTTGAGAATGGTAAGAGGTGATCACGAGAGTAAGCGAACGTGACTCTTGATGCTCCAAGCATACAAGAGCATCCCATAAAGTAGGACGACACAATCGTCAATGACGTACACATGGTTACCATATTCTTAGACAAGAATTGAGTCAAGTAGGTAACAAATGGCTGACCAAGTTCCAAGGGGTCTTTAGCAACTAGGTCGATGTCCACAATAGTATAAGCCATGGCAATCATAAACATGAACCCAATGAAACCTCCCACAGTACTAGTTAAGATAATCGAAATTGGGACTGCCCTCGAAGCATTAGCACATTCCTCTGCCAAATGGAACGAAGCGTCATATCCACTCATACTCCAAATAACACCCAAGAAGGACATCAATGTAGCAACACCTTGTGGGTAATTCGTAAGGTTCTTAAGGCCCCAAGCATCTGAATTGCTATTGAACTTTGGAACATCCTTGTACATTTTCGTTCTGTTGTTTGATGCAAAGAATACAACAAAGACAATCACCAAAAACGCTGCATTTGCAAGTGCAGTGAAAGAATTTACACGAGCTAACCACTTGGTAGGAAGACTCGAAATAATAGCTTGGCTGACCATTAAAGCAGTACTAACTCCGTAGACAATACCATGAGTGATCTTGAAATCTGGGTTGTTGAAGGCAACCAATGCCAAGATCATAGCGGCTTCACTGGAGTTAATGGAAGCAGGACCAGTAATTTGGGAGAACCAATTGGCCCAGCAGGTGGACCAAGTCAATAATGCCTTGTACTTTGGAGGTGCTAAGCGCGAAACAGCATACGGAGCGCCAGCGCTCACAGGGAATGCTGAAGCGATCTCCGCAAGCGAAAACGCAACACAGGAAACAAGAATGATAGCTATTAACCACGGAATAGGACTGGCTCCAACAAGTAACTGTTGGTTGTAAAACGTCGAAGCCAAAGAAGGAAGAAGTCCCAAGAGTGAGAACGAAAAGGCGAACACAGAAAGTATCGAGAACTCTCTTTTGAACTCTTTCTTGTAACCTAAAGACATCACTTTGGCATCATCGGCACCAATATCAGCAGAGATGATAATATGAGCTTCGCCATTTCCTGAGATTATTTCAACGATTTGTGCATCGTTACTTCTAGTTTTAAGATCGGCACCATACTCGGTAGATGAAGGTGATGGTGATAACTTACTCTTCATTTTGTCTGTGCACAATAAGAAGCCTGGGGTTAACGGCTTTATATATGATCGTTCTTCAAAATATCTTCTCCATTGTCTCGTGCCGTATGTACGGCGGCGGCCGAGGGGAATGAGTTTATCTTTTTGTGTGTCATGTAACTGACATCGAATTTGACAGGTCTTGGCGATCAAGTAATCGTTCTATACGTATACCGCTGCATCATTTCAACGAGTCCAAGAAACCACGAATCGGGTCTATATGTCCCGAGTATCTGGTTTCTTATCGGTCCTTCAACGGCACCCTGTATTTAATCTCTTATCAGTACTAGGAGCACTAATTTTTTACGGTTACTTTTTTTTACGGCTATTTTTATGGTTATGTACCTTAGCTCTTCGCCTTTTATTCATAAAATGTCTTCAACATACCTAGGTTGCCGCCTGGGCAATGGAGACCTTTTTGTCCTGTAAATCATAGACGACATATGCGTACTTTAAGATGCTGTCTCCAAAGATAGCTGGGTTGTCATCATCGAAAGGCTTGCTGGAGGCATATTGGATGTCGATGTTGCAACCTGAAATTTTCTTTCCTGCCAGGTTGGTGGCTTTGGAAAGAAGTGAACTCATAGGAACCTGAATAGTGACGCCGGAGTTTTGACCAAAACTGAAAGCAACGTTCGAGTCCTTAGGGACTTTACAGTCCACGACGTACATTTCGGTGTCGACATCGTAATAAGCTCCTTGAAATTCGCTAGCAATGGCATCCAACCACTTTGGAGGAAGGTACGCGAGAGTAGTTCCCGAATCTAACAAGACTGGGAAATTTATTTTGGAAACGTCTGCCAGTCCATAGGTCAACGAGGTAAGGTTCACAAAAAACTCCTTATCGGAAGTGAGAGGGAGGTCAACTAAACTGCCAACGTACTTCGTGGAATCAGTTCCGCCAAAAATCACAGATCCTGCCTTAGATTTTGGATTCAAGTAAAGACTGTAGTACGCCTTATCAATGACATTTTGTGAAACCAACAACTCCACAAAACTTGGATATGTTAAGTCATCGGTTTCAACAGATGCTTCGTTCTCGCGGAATCCGATTCCCAAAATTCCTGGCGTAGCAGTAACGTTAGTACCAATTCCAATAGTAACGTTCGTAAGAGTAACTCCACCAAAAGCAACGTCATCTGTTACATACTCTCCGATAGCGTATGTCTCATCTCCGTAAACAATCTCAAAGGGAAGGTTGAGCTCATTTGAGGTCGTGGACTTAGCCACAGAGTAAGTTCCGTACTTCAAGCAAAACTTTTCACCTGGCACTCCACAAACCGCTCCCGAATCGATTACCCATAAGTCGGAACTACCGGTATCGATCTGCACGTTGATCTTCTTCTTTTGAGATCCAAAGGCAAGTTCCGCGGTGTAGTAGGACTTCTTGTTGGTCAATTTCAGTGTGACACTTCTCTTCCGACGCGCAGCAGAATCATCTTGATGGGTAACAGCAAAATCAAGCTGAACTCCACCGCCAATTTCAGGACTTCTAACTTGAAGTCCAGATGATTCGAAAAGAGGAAAACTTGACCCTTGGTACGCCAAAGCGAGAAGACCAAAGATAAATGACACCATACTGCTAATGATAATCGTATTGGAGAATCATAAATTTGCCGATTCCAGTCTATTTAAATGCTCTCTCCAAAAATAGAGCTGAAAAAGGGCTTAGTGTATGGTACACGGCTTTCCTCGTAAAAAAAAACTAGCATGACTAGAACACCAATCAAGAACAACACTAAGAACGAATCGGGTTTAAAGGACAATTTCTCCTTCAATCCTCTACAAAAAGATGATGCAATATTCACTGGCAGATGGTCGTCGTGACACAGTCTGTCAAATAAGCCTTACAACACCCCATCATTAGCAAAATGACCTCGGAACCGCAGGGTCGACATGAAATTTAAACTTTCGAATATCATAAATTTGTAAGAACTTCGGACACAATATTGAGTTGCTCGCCTTTGAGCTTTTTGATTTTCGTATCGCGAAACACCATAACAGTAAGGATCTACATTACCCTCAACACATTCACGCACAATTTATATAGTAGAGTTGAAAAGTTCGCTTGATTCATGCAAGGCTTCTTTAATCAGTGGTCATTTCGTAATACCAATATTTAAGGGTTTAGAACCGATAAGTACGGATATACATTAAGTGAACGGACATATGATTTACGAGTGCTTGCAATTCTACACACTGATTTTCTAAAGTGGTATATACTTTCTTTTGAAAAAGGGACTTCTAATCTGCCCCACCAATTCCTGCCACAAAAGCCAATGACCACGTTCTCGACATTCCATTATCGATTAGTCTGTCATCCCAATCATTTCTAGAAAACCACCTCCATGCCGCCTTTGGGTCACAAAGCGCAAGGTTCAACATGAGGATACCTTTCCATCCATCTGGAATCTGATCAATTATTTGTCCTAACTTCTGGTCCCATTCCTCTCTCACAAAACTATCCTTTCTGATATACGAGGAAATTGGCGTTATCGGAAGCATGTGTATTCCATGGATCCATTCGTCTGAAATTGTACCTCTACCGAAATATGTTGCAAAATCGATCTTATTCTCGAACGTGATACCAGCCACTTTGTTTTTAATGAAATTTGGTGGTTGAATCTTGTTGTCATCCGAAAAGAGCATGTACATGTTCATGGATCTCCTCATAACCGCCAACATGAGATTGGACCGGTGTTCCATAGATTCGTCACCAATGACCTTTGCATAGAGCTTCATGCCGTAGGCGAAATGGTAATCCTCCGAACTCGACTCCTCATCTTTTCCATCTCCAGAAGCAAAGATCCCGTGTGCAAATGAGTGCCCATGGTACCAATCAAATGATCTGGACTGAGGGAAGAAGGAATCCTTTTGAGGCGATGCCACATCGCGTAACATGGTGTTTGCGTAGTTCAACACCAAATTATCATTGTCATTTAGCCATTTCGGATCAATCCTTGCAATCAACGCAATAGCATGGATATGATATCCATAGTGGAAGTGGTGGTCATTGTAATTGGAGTTTCCAAAGTCAGCACCGGGTTCTGCCGATGACACAAGTCCCTTCCAAGTAGTGTCGTATACAAGTGGAAACTTCTGCTGGTTCTTTGCAAAAATTTCAACAGCTTCTTTCACACGAGGAAGAATGCTCTTGCTGAGTTCTTCATCACGCAAAATGAAGTGGCACACGTACGCAATGTATGCAAACTTATCGAGGATTTTTCCTGACGTGTACATCGAGTCAATGTTTGCCATCCCAACAATATCCTGCTTCGAATCTTCGATGGCAGATCTCTTGATCAAATCTTTGACAGAATCTGAATATTGGGGCGGCCTGTCAGCGAAAGAGGCCCAAGGATCCCAATCAACCTGGTATGGTGCCTTGTCTTCGGTCATCCTTAAAACGTTAGTCACATAGCCGCTCATACGGCCCTTTGTCGTGGAATCTAAAGACAAATCTATTTGACGAGACCTGATTTCCTGGTCTAAGGTTTCTTGCTGATGCGGCAAACACCAGAGGATACCGCTACCAGCTTTCGAAGACCCACCCATTTCATAATTGAACTCATAAGTGATAGAATTCGAATCTCCCTTACCACTGATCAGAACCTTCGTGGGCCAAGTACCAGAGCAGTCATCATAAAATTGTGAATCTCCCTTGGCAAATTGCAAAGTAAATGAGCCTTCATTGCTTGCAACAATGTGATTTGGGTCCCTCAAAGACAACTTGATGTCGCTCTGAATAACATATAAAGACCACACAACCTGATTGAACAACTTGACACGGTACTTTGTATTGCCGTCTCGAGATCCCACCTCTTGGAACTCTTGAACTCCAACTTGGGAAGCAATAACCGCTTTAACGTTATTGTAGTGAGCCGTAATAAATCCCATACCTTGCGCTAATGGCATGTCAATACTTTTGTTACCATCAATTGACATTTTAGCATCAACAGACATCTTCTCATGGTTGCTGAGACTCAATTGCGTGTTTTCCGCTTGAAAGCCTTCTCCAGAAATAACGAAAGACTTGATTTTGGGAGGGTTAAAGTAAAACTGAGCGGGGTTCGAGTTGGGATCTGGTCCAAACACTTGCTGGGAAGCATCAGTATGATTGAATGCCATTCCAGCATCCTGGCCAGGATCTTTGGTTAACCACAACGAATATGGAAGAGTCCATACTGGGAACGTTTGGTCCTCCAAAGTCAAATTGTTGTAAAAGTTGTTGGTCTGAATCGGTTCCTCAAGTTTGCAGCCCTTTGGAGGTTGCGCATGTTGAATGCGCTTGAAGATACTAGGAGGGTCGTCGCTCGGAAATGGTCTAAAGATGTCGGTCATAGTTGTCGCTTTTATTTTGTGGTACGCGCTTCGAAATTTCCATTGCCATGGAGCGCAAGATTGTCCCAATTTGGATTAAGTTCCAAACTTGACATAAATAGCGACTATATCTTCTGCTCTACTCGATAACCTACAATCGCTCAATGTCCAAATTAGCGCTCGCGATACTGGTTTTGGCCAGCTTGGGGTGTTCTCAACTTGTGTCTGATCCCACTAATGAGTTTGCTGTTGTCAACAGCATACAATCAGAACCCTCGCTAGATGAAATGTGGGGGTCAGATTGGCCATTCCAAGGCATCAACACTTTTGCTCACTTGGAACACCACAAGTGTTTACTCGATCCAAATGAAGAATTTGATATTGCCTTGATTGGAGTTCCTTTCGACACTGCAACCAGTTATAGACCAGGAGCTCGTTTTGGGCCGCGGTCGATAAGAGCCGCTTCACAAAGACAGACCCCATTGAGAGGTTACAACCAACGCGCTAACTTGAATCCTTATAAAAGCTGGGCCAAAATCATTGATTGCGGCGATATCCCGGTGACTCCAATGGATAATTCCCTCGCATTCAAGCAGATGACCAAGGCATTTGAAGAGTTGTTGAAGAGGAAAGCACCTAATGGGAAGCCTCCACGATTCGTTGCTCTTGGAGGAGATCACAGTGTCATTCTTCCACACTTGCGCGCTTTGCATGAAGTTTACGGACCGGTGAACTTGATTCATTTTGACGCTCACTTGGATACTTGGGCTCCTTCGAAATACCCATCCTTCTGGCACTCTGATCAGCTGGAAATCAACCATGGCTCAATGTTATGGAAAGCACACCAAGAGGGTTTGTTAACAAACAAAAATGTTCACGTCGGATTGAGGACTAAACTATCCGGCTTGGATGATTACGAAGATGACGATTCTCAAGACTACTTGAGAATCGATGCTGATGATGTGTGGATCAAGGGAGCTCCTTGGATTGTCAAGAAAATTTTGGACCGTATTCCTTCTGACACACCAACCTACATTTCCGTCGACGTAGATGTCTTAGATCCTGCCTTTACCAGTGGTACAGGAACTCAAGAACCTGGTGGATTTTTGCCTCGCGAATTGCTCTACATTTTAAGGCATATTGAATCCTTGAGTGTGGTCGGTGCAGATGTGGTT
This sequence comes from Kodamaea leandrae, assembly GCA_030564445.1. Taxonomy (NCBI): domain Eukaryota; kingdom Fungi; phylum Ascomycota; class Pichiomycetes; order Serinales; family Debaryomycetaceae; genus Kodamaea; species Kodamaea leandrae. Next base: position 641,514 of record JAJLUV010000006.1, on the reverse strand, counting down.
GAGGTATCACCAGCATTTGACCACGCTGAGATTACATCAACGAATGGTGCTCAAATTGCGTATGAATTGATCACAAGTATGGTGAAAACTCCAACGTCATTTGACTCAAGAGATGTTCTGCCAGTCATCAAAATTAATGATGTATTTTCAGATAACGGTGAAAAAATGTTGCAGCAGAGATTACAAGAAGTTGAAAACTTGAGAGAGACGCTATTGAGCGAGATTAGGCAGTTGAAGAACTTGCAAAGTGTTTTCTAATGGTGACAATTACGTATAAATTACAATAGATAAACTCAAGATATTATTATTCTGAAACAAAAATACAGCATAGTATGGCTTTCCGCGCCCGAGGTATGCACCATCTAAAAGGTTGGCTGAAGCTCACTGTGTACAAAAATGACTTCCCAGTTTGCCCTTGAAACGAACTAGTAAAGGAATGAAGTAATTGGTATTATCTATGATTTTTCTTGCTTAGATAACCAAAGCAATGGCAGCAGCAAGAACACCAACAGCTCCCAATTGAAGAGCGTTGTTTGCGGCGGCAACACCAGCACTAGAAGAGCTGCTGTGGTTGGTGTGGTTGGATTCATTAGCGACAGCTCTGGCGACCAAGACGTTCTCGTTCTGGCCAGTTGGCTGAACGTACACAGTGGTGGTAATTGGGCCCTTGGTCTTGTCGAATCTACCGTACTTGTGAGTACCGGTGGAAGAAGCAGTGGACTCCTTCTTGGTCTTGTCGAATCTACCGTACTTGTGGGTACCAGTAGAAGTGGCAGTGGACTCCTTCTTGGTCTTGTCGAATCTACCGTACTTGTGGGTACCGGTGGAAGAAGGCGACGACTCCTTCTTGGTCTTGTCGAATCTACCGTATCTGTGGGTCTCAGTAGAGCCAGTAACAGTGACAGTAGTAATCTCTCTGGTTGTGTCGGCAGCTGCACCAATGGCAGATGCAGTGAGCAAACCAATGACAGTACTTGTGAACTTCATCTTAACTTCTTTACTTCACTGTAGAAAGAACCAGTTGAGGGTTTTTTGTAAAAACACTAGCGTTTTCTAATTCTATAAAACACTATTTTTGTCTGGGCAATTCAGTCACAAATTGTAGAAAAATTTGTTTGTTGTGGTTTGTATGTTTGCGGTTCATTCCGCTAATAATTTGTATGGCATATCTACCCACGGAACCGAAGGGAAAGAAAAAAAGTTAATCGTTCCAGACAAAAGGAAAGTCCGGTTCGACATTTTTCTCGGGAACAGACAATTTTATTTCCCGTATCAGACAGTTTGAGCGATTTTTTCCGCCAACCAATAGTATTGTATTACCTAATTCAACAAAATTGTTCCATATCTGGACGAACTCCATACAGACCACTGCTTTATCGCCCACACTTTTCAGCATGGCTGGTCAATTTCTTTTTTTTTGTCTGCCTTTCTACCCGATCCTCGTAGTCCGAGCACAGACGAACGGTTCAATCGGCAACATATTACAACGGTAGAGAAAATGCGTATATTGTAGAGATGCAGAGGTTATGTAAGAAGGAAAAGTTGAAGAATTAAATGGCTGCTGCGAAGGCATCGTTGCCATCTAATGGGTGCTGTGACCCAAAATGATGAGAAATGAGTTGAGTAGAGGATGAGCAACTTTAAAACTGAAAGTTCTGTTGCTGGTTAGGGTCCACCCCGAACCCGTAGGCATCACCGTATGCTTGAGGTGCTAAGCTGTCCTCATCAAGCTGCTCTTCGTCCTCACTAAAGTATGTTCCAATAATGTTAAAGGCCTTGTGGTAGATTTTCTCGTTCTCGTTGCTCTGGCATTCGAAAATCTTATCCATACCGCCGGCCTCCTCGATGTACAAGGCATTCTGGTTGACACTGGAATTTGTGGCTTCCTTGTCAATTTCTCCTGTCTTTAAGATATTTTCAAGAGAATCTAAAGTAACCTCGATAATCCTGGAGTCAGCGACAGCTAACAAGTCACACAAAGGCTTAATACACCCTTGGTTTACCAAGTAGCGAATTTGATCTGGGCGCGAAAGTCCACCAGTAGATGCATTAGAAATGGCCCAACAAGCTTCCTTTTTAGTCTTGTAGTCATCACCACTTAACAACTTAATGATCGGAGGAATCAAGTTCGCGTCAATCACGGCTTGGATCTGGTCAGTGTTACCTGCGGTGATGTTGGAGATGGTCCAGCAAGTTTCCTTACGAATGGTTTCCTTAGGGGAGTTAAGCAAAGGAGCCAATGCTGGCAAAACACCTGCATTGATGACGATTTGAGTCTGGTAGTCGGTACCCGTGACAATGTTACCGATTGCTCTCAAAGCTGGAGTCTGGACAAGGGTAGAGTCATCTCCCAATAAATCAACCAAGCGGTGTGGGATACGTGCGTCAACAACGGCTTGGATAGCTTCAGGGGTACCATCGGAAAGGTAAGAAACAGCCCAACATGCATCCACCAAAGTTTCATTGTCGTAGGAGAAAATCAACTTAGCCAAAGTTGGAATGGCCAGTTGCACAGTGTTCCAGTCTGGCTGTGGGTTCTTTCCTCTGCACAAGTTAGACAAAGTCCAAGTTGCGGTACGGATCAAGGACAACTTCGTGCTGTTGAAAAGACTCAAAACTGGCTCCATAGCATCGCACTTCAAAACGTAGTCTCTGTACTGAGAAGAGTCACCGGCGACGTTACCCAAAGCCCATATAGCTTGCTCTTTCACTTCAAGGGATTGTGAATAGAGTAAGCTGACGAAGAGAGGCACTGCATCGGCATCAACCACAACTCTGGTCTGGTTGGAGTTACCAGAAGCAATATTAGTCAAAGCCCAAGCTGCCTCCAATTGTAACATCTCTGGGTGTGCCGGCTTCATGAACTCAACCAAAACAGGGATGACACCTGACTGGATCACCAAGTCGATTGGTGGGTTGTGTTCACGAGACAAAATCTGACGGAACTTGACTGTAGCAGCTAATTGACTGTCGAAATCTGGCTGGCGGATCATCTCAAGCATTTTAGGCAAGTCTTGTTGTAACTTGTAGTAGAATTGCGAATCTTCATGCGATCCAGCATTAGGGTTGTGAAGGTCATCATCACCATCGAGACCAGCGGCATCTTCTTCCTCTGAATCGTTGGCGTTGCTGTTGTAGTTTCTTCTCTTACTGAGAACCTCCTCTCTCTTTTGCTTTCTAAGGTCAACCTGGTGGTTCTCTCTTCTTCTTCTCAATTCATCACTTTGGAAGCGACCTTTGTTCTTGAAGTTGGTACGGCGGTAGTCAGGAACAAATCTGTTGGTTGATTCTGAATCCATAATGATTGTTTAGATACGCTAGGTAGTATCAGGGGTATAGAAATACACTATAGATCGACTTTGTTGTCTTAAAATGTGATGAACGTAATTTTTTTTAACCTATAAATTTCTGGTGGCGGCACGCAGGCAATGCTTCAGCCTTCTCTTAGCACGTGATTAGACATGCGTTTGTCACGAGCGCCCTTCACTTTGAAGTCTTTTTTTGACTTACACAACGACAATGATGATACGGGTCGCACGGAGATCCTTGACCACTGGTGTTCCTTTGCGTATATCTCACAAGACGACATACAAGAGTGCTGATTCCACGGTTGATTCTGACGAAATTATCTCTGAAAATAACCCATGGTCACCTACCTTATACAATGATGTTGTGCGTGTTCGTAAGACCTCATGGTTGCCCGTAACTACTGCACTTCCTGACAACTTCAGATTGTCATATAATCCGTTGTATGAGTCTCCAGGAGCTAAATACGTGGGTTTATTAAAGAGACTCACTCTCAGCTTTTCGGTAATTGGAGTCTACGGCGCAAAGTTGTTCTACGACTCGCCGCAGTTCGATGATTTGTACGCCCTTTTCACGGTGATAGGATGCTCCACTCCTGCGGTGCTTGTTCAGCTCAAGACCAAGGATTATGTGACCAGAGTCTTCAGATTATATGACAAAGAAAAGCCTCAGACTCTTGAAGTCTTGACTTCTAATGAACAATTGATAATGGAAAAGTTGAACTTTACAGGATCGAAAACATACAATCAGCTCCTCGATATCTCCAATAACCCTGACTTGAAATTGCTGCCTAAAACTCCAATATTAGGTCTGAACTCAACATGGGAGGATCACAATAGAAAGTTCTATGTGATAGACAACATTGGCGGACTTAAAATGGACAGACTTTGGGGAATTGTTGAAAAGAACCTGGGGGTAGATAACGGTAGGTTCATGTAAATAGAGTTATAGCGTTAACAATTCGTTAACAATTAATAAAGATAGAGAACTTAATTCCTCGGACGACCTCAATTAAGGATTCCGGAACGGCGAAAGTGAAGGGCAAAAAAAAAGAAAAGGGCCCTTTACACATACCAATAGAGTTCCTCCTTTGAAACACACATCTACTACCAATGGTGTTCCTATTCGCAGGAGTTCCTAACAAAGGACCTGGTGTCGACACCAGTCCATCTCGAAAGATCAATAAACAGAGCAGTCAGGGAAAAAGTGACACGGCTGACGAAGTGAATGATGATGATAGCGATGTTGTCAAACCTAAGCTCCCTAAAGAAGAAGCGCCCAAATCAAAGAAAATGATTGATATAACAGACCCTGAGACTAAGGAGAACACCAGATTAAATGCTTTGTTGTACCACACGTCGGATGAAACCGTTGATCTCTACAAACAAGAACACAACTCTTCTGATCTCCTTGGAAGACTTTACTATGACGACTATGATTCTGATTCAATTGCATCGCAGACCGTGACGCCGTTGCTTTCTCCTAACCTCACAGGAGGGAACAACATTGGAGGTACTTTGTCACCGCACGGAAGTCTCCCGTCCTCAGACTACTTTCAGAGTAAGTTAGCTCTGATTGGGTCTGCATCTACACATAGCATAGCACCTAGCAGCAGTTTGGCCAAGCCCGCTTTAAATGCGCGGATGTCATTTGAAAGAGGTATCTCCTTTGATGCATCGACCGATAACCATCGTAGGTCGTTGACATTCAAACTCAAACACCCACAGTTCAAATTTAGAAGAAACAACAAAACGATCTTAACAGGTTACAATGGTAATCAAGAGTCTTTGAAGGCTATCCAATGGATGTTTGATGAGATGATCGTTAATGGCGACACAGTAATCATCTTGCAGGTTTTAGATGAAAAGCACTTTGATAAAATTGACAAGGCTGAAGCTAACAAGGCTATTAAAAGGATAGAGCTGTTGAATGAGCACAGCAAGAAGATTCAAGTTGTCTTCGAAATCGTCATAGGTAAACCTCAAAAGTTGTTGAAGAAGGCAATTGCAGAGTTTAACCCTCAAATGATGGTTATTGGTACTCATCATGACGAGCTGTCGCTGTCGTCATCAAAGTCTTTCCTTTCGAGATCATCTTTCTCAAAGCATTTCCTAGAGTGTGCATTGGTTCCTGTGATTGTTGTAAAACCAACCTATAAACATGTTGAATACTTGACTAGACCAGTTGATTCCGAGGAATATTTTAGTGATATGGTTAAGAACTTAGACCACAAGTCTACAAGTCTTCAAGAATCACATAGCCACCGCAAGATATCACGCAAATTGTTAAGTCCTTCCTCTTCGCGAGCAAACTCTTACACGAACTTAGCCGCATTGGCTGGTCCTAAACATCACAGCCTCGAATTAGAAAGGCTTAAAGAAAATCAAAATTTCGCAGGGGTTGATTCCGAGAGAGGTCGTTATTCGAGAGGCAGAAATGATGCTGAGGAAACTAATGATGACTCCCGCACGGATTCGCGGTCCACTTCTCGCTCACGTTCAAGATCGAGATCAAGACTCTCGAAGCTTTTCCACCACTAAATAGCACTATTGTTAAGAATGGTTTCAAAGTAAAATTGCTCTTTTTTCCACCACCAAATAGGGAAGAGGCTTTAAACGTGGGATACAAAATATTTAAATCTTGCTTCTGATGCGTAGCTGAAGTACTTTAGCGAAATGATATCAAACTCCTCTAGACGTGTTCTTGGTAACCCAGCTATAATCTGGATCAATGCCTTATCGCTTGCGATCGGCATCTATGGATTTTACTACAACATCTTGACTGCCGAGTTACCGGCACCACTCAAAAAGGCGGGCCCGTGGCAATTTTTGACCAACTTATCGCTTGTCTACTCCTTGGTTGTATTTGCAATTGGTTTCGTCGCCCATCTTTTCAAGTCTCAGAAGTTGTATGCTTTGAAGAACTTGTTGCATCCCATTGGGCTTGCTCTTGAGAGTATCGTTGCTTGCGTTTACTGGCCACTTAGAATCTTTTTCATACACTTGCTTACCGCAGAGAAGAAAATTCGAATTGGTTGGTCGGTCGACTTAGCCATCCACTTGATGCCAGTGGTATCGTTGATGGTTGACTACCTCATTTTTATGCCTAGATGGACCATAAGCATCCCAACAGCGCTCTCTCTCGTCACGTTTTTGACTGGTTGCTATTGGATTTTATTGAAGAAGTTGATAGATATAGAGTCAGGTGCAATTTACCCTTATGCTTTCATGAATGTGAAGTCCGAAAAGGAGAGGGTCCTAGTGTTCGTTGTTGTGGGATCGGTTTCTTTTGTGCAATTCTTATTGTTAAGAAGATTATACGACTTGATAGTCGATCTCAAGGAAGAACACGATGAGAAGAAAGTGATTTAGACTCCTTTATGTTTGTGCTCATGCTAAAGCTTGCTTAGAATGTTCGTTTATGCGAGCTGTACTAGAATTAATTTGTGTCAAGAATATACATTTCATATTTGCAGCTCCGGCTCCTCATCGTGAAAAATTACTAAAGGGGCCAATTTAATCTCATGGCAAATCATCTTATCTATTCGTACGAGCCAATATTTCACATGCTAAAAGAACTTGATTGATCTAATTGAAAAATCGATCAATCTGTTCGTAGAAGCCACAAGTGAGAATGCGAACATCCAAAGTAGTCTTCCTTGGATTTCAGTTCCATTTAGGAACGGGTATGGAAACACTGCGCTTCCAGCAGTGTAGTGAACGAAAGTTTCTAAGCAAATCCAGTATATACCGATAAAGGAAGTTGTGCACACTATACTCTTTATCAACGGATAACTTGGTACCTCATGTGCAATGCTGGTCAATAGAGCGTAAGGCAAGAAATGAATTTTGAAGTCTAAGACGTATGATACTTCAAATGAATCAGTGTTCAACAATTGAGGAAAGAAGATTATCAAAGTCCAGTATGCAGTTGTTACCAAGAACTCAATGTTCCAAATCGTATGGTAAACCCATGGATGTACTTTTGAACCGAATTTGAATCTCCAAAGGAAATACAATATTGTCACAAACAAGCTGATATTCGTAAGGAATTGCCAATTAGTCCCTTTTGCTAACTTCTCTGGCAATTCGAGGCTCATTGTGTCGTAAAAGCCACTCAACATGATCCCTACACCTAATAATTCTAGGACCTTATGCATTGTTTGTTTGTTTGTTTGTTTGTTTGTTGATCTATCTCAGGTAAGTTCAATACTTTTCTAAATTTTTTACAATTATTGATTAAAATTAAAGATCTACTTCTTGTTAGCCACACTTTCAAAACAAGTCTGCGTGATATGTCTAAAGCGCAGACTTCCGATTGGAGCTCCACCATACCAACGTGTTGCAATTAGGAGAATGTTAACGAGATTATTCTTCACGAGTACCTGTTGGAGCATTTTGTATCCTGCACCTCGTTCTCCATCGTCATTGAAGCCCTCCTGAATATTCACGTAGTTGTTAGTCACACTTTCGACCTTTTCTTTACCTTTCTTCAGAAGGCTCACATTCGGTATTGTTCCCTGCTTGAGCTCCCCAACTCTCCATGCAATCATGTGAGGGTGGCTCGCATTTTTTTGGATACTCTTGTGTTGTTCTAGAAATTGCTTCAAAATGCTCGGGATTTCCTTAGGATCTTCTAATGGAACATGTCGGGCTTGAAAGCGACTCTTTCTATCAGTGATGACTTTCGAAGGATTCCATTCTGAGATTGTCAGGAGCATACGCCCCTTCAACATTTTCCAGCAAATCTCTTGATTACCTAAGACTTCTTGAATTTTCAAATTTTTTTCAACTTCACTAACAAGTGCCATGATCTACTTGAAGTCGTTATTGAACGTTATCGACAACTCTGGTGCGCACGTCGTCGAGTGCATCAAAGTTCTTCGTCATGGTCCAAGAAATTTTGCCAAGGTTGGTGATGAAATAACGGTGGTTGTTAAGAAGGCAAGACCTATGGACGCTGCAATGGCAGCATCAGCAAAAGTCAAGAGAAGAGACATCTGCAGAGCTATCGTCGTCAGAACAAAGGCTCCATTTAGACGCCCGGACGGCTCAGTCGTCAGATTTGACGACAATGCTTGCGTCTTGGTCAACAAAAATGGTGACCCATTGGGAACCAGAGTCTCTTCGGTTGTTGCAAAAGAGTTGAGAGACTTGCAATTCAACAAGATTGTTTCTTTGGCTCCAAAGACGTTCTAGGTGTACAATACTGTAAATAGGTGAATAATGATCTTCATAATGAATCATTGCATGAGTTTAAGAATTTAAGAAACTGTAAGTAACTTCAACTACATTAAGTTTACAGGTAAGGTCTTCGAAGCCTTTATTGAACATACTATGACAGGTGGGTTTATTAGGCCATCGGATGTACAAGTAGAAAGCTGTAATTTGAAGTCGAGTTTAACTTCCACTTCAGTCTGTAAAAGTGCCCACAGCTCTCTCTATCAGCAAAACCATGTCCTTCAAGTTTCCGGCGTTTGCAGTAGTGAAAGGAGTATTCTCGGCGAGGTCCCGAACCGAAACCAAAAGGTCCGAGAAACCGCTGTGAATTCCAGGCCGCATTTCCCGTGACACTGAACGCAAATAACCAGCCAACGAATCCACAGCCTCCATTGGATCAACGTTCAACACATCGACATCGAGACTTGTTAGGGAATCGTAGGTTTCGTTAATACTTCGATCTCTTTCTTTTGCGTAAATGAGGTTGTCGTCTATCAAGGTATTATTTCCACTCCGGTTGAACGATCCGGCGCCCATTGACCTCTTATTCAAAGAAGGCCCTTCATCAGAGTGGCTCAAATCTCTAGCCTCCAGTGCATTTTGTAAAGTCCTCATCTGGTGGCAAACATCTTCAAACATGACTGCAAACCGCCCATCTCGCAATGAGCTCAACCTATTAGAGATCGCCTCGAGTACGGTTATTCTGCTGCTAATCTCCAGTTCGTTTGCATCGAGCAACAGCTTGAATTCCGCAATCTCGTCCCACATTTCTTCATCCTTGGTTCGTCCTGTGTTGGAGCCCTCCACTATGGGCAGCGTCATTAAGTGACTTTCTTGTCGTCTAACCCCAAAACTTAAACAAGATCGAGTATGTCACGTGATAAGCACAACTTCCATCTCAAGTTGTTGCAGTTTACGAGATTTACAAACTGTAAACAAGGTACAGATGTAACGCGTTACACGTGACTTGAAATTTTTTATGACTATTTCTGTAACGATTTTTTTTCTCGGTGTCAACTACGTTTATCATGTCTCAAGATCCCGTAGAGAAGCTTCAGGAGTTGTCCGTTAAGGACGAGCCTAAGAAGGAGCAAAAACCACAATCTGAAGGTAAGACTAAGCCAGAAGGAAAGGCCAAGTCGAGAAAGGAAAAGAAGAACGCAAGCACTTCATCCAACCCAGTGTACCTTGACCCACAACCTGCTTTCCTCGATGAGCGTGTCAAGATGTTTGAGGAGTTGAAGGCCAAGTATGACGAGGAGATCAAGGCTAAGGAGCACACTCCAATTAAGATCACTTTGAAGGACGGTTCCGTTAAAGAGGGTATCGCATATGAAACTTCCCCAATGGACATTGCAACTCTGATCGGAAAGTCCTTTGCTGATAGACAGGTGATTGCTAAAGTTAACGGCGATTTGTTGTGGGATATGCCAAGACCTTTGGAAGGCGATGTTCAATTGGAATTCTTGGACTTTGACCACCCAGAAGGTAAAGCTGTTTTCTGGCACTCTTCTGCTCACGTTTTGGGAGAAGCTTGTGAGTGCCACTACGGTTGTCACTTGTCACATGGTCCACCAACTGATGATGGTTTCTTCTACGACATGTCCATCAACTTTGGTGAAACCGCTGTCGCTGCAGGTGACTACAGCAACTTGGAAACTGTTGCAACTAAAGTCATCAAAGAGAAGCAAAAGTTCGAGAGATTGGAGATGACCAAGGAAGATTTGTTGAAGATGTTCCACTACAACAAGTACAAGGTTAAGTTCATTTCTGACAAGATTCCAGACGGAACCTCCACCACTGTTTATAGATGTGGTTCTTTGATTGACTTGTGTGTTGGTCCACACATTCCTCACACCGGTAAAATCAAGGCATTCAAGGTGTTGAAGAACTCTTCTTCGTACTTCTTGGGAGACTCTGCCAATGACTCTTTGCAGAGAGTTTACGGTGTCTCTTTCCCAGACAAGAAATTGATGACTGACTACTTGAAGTTCTTGGCCGAAGCTGCTGAGAGAGACCACAGAAAGATTGGTAGAGAACAAGAGTTGTTTATTTTCAACGAAATGTCTCCAGGTTCCGCTTTCTGGTTGCCTCATGGTACCAGAATTTACAACACTTTGTGTGAAATGTTGAGAAAGGAGTACAGAGTTAGAGGTTATGACGAGGTCATTACCCCAAACATGTACAACTCGAAGTTGTGGGAGACCTCCGGTCACTGGGGCAACTACAAAGAGAACATGTTTGCCTTCGAAGTTGAGAAGGAAACCTTCGGTCTTAAGCCAATGAACTGCCCAGGTCACTGTTTGCTTTTCAAGTCTCGTGAGAGATCGTACCGTGAATTGCCATGGCGTGTTGCTGATTTCGGTGTTATCCACAGAAATGAGTTCTCCGGTGCATTGTCTGGCTTGACCAGAGTGCGTCGTTTCCAACAGGATGATGCTCACATTTTCTGTACTGCTGATCAAATCGGTACTGAAATCGCTGGTGTCTTTGACTTCTTGAAGAAGGTTTACGGTGTCTTCGGCTTCGAGTTCAAGATGGAGTTGTCTACTAGACCAGAGAAGTACGTTGGTGACTTGGAGACTTGGAATGCTGCTGAGGACAAGTTGGAGAAGGCATTGAACGATTTCTTGGGTGAGGGCAAGTGGGATTTGAATCCTGCTGATGGTGCATTCTACGGTCCAAAGATCGATATCAAGATCAGTGACGCTTTGAACAGATGGTTCCAGTGTGCTACTATCCAATTGGACTTCCAGTTGCCAAACCGTTTTGAGTTGGAATACAAGGGTGAGACCAACGAAAAGGGTCAGGCTCTTAGCAGACCAGTTATGATCCACAGAGCTATTTTGGGTTCTGTTGAAAGAATGACTGCTATTTTGACTGAGCACTTTAAGGGCAAGTGGCCATTCTGGTTGTCCCCAAGACAGATCTTGATTGTCCCAGTCGGTCCTAAGTACTACGACTACGCGCAGAAGCTTCAAAAGAAGTTGAACGACGACCACTTCTTCTACGCTGACGTGGATGTCTCTGGTAACACCTTGCCAAAGAAGGTTAGAACTGGTCAACTCTACAAGTACAACTTCATTTTCATCGTTGGTGAAGAGGAAGAGAACACTGACAGCGTGAATGTCAGAAACAGAGACATCGCTGAGGAGCAGGGTAAGAACGCCATGGTGAAGTTTGACGACGTTGTGGCCCAGATGGTTAGATTGAGAGACGAGAAGAGAATCGACAACAAGTTGGTGTAAAGATCCGCATTAGTATGTGCAGGGTCATAGTATGTTAGTAATAGCAACAAATCTAATACTTTGAATGTAAGAAGCCTATAGAATTTCCACGAATATGTGAAATGGTCCAGAATCAATATCGACCATTTATTGTTTCGAACAGCGGGGGTATTTAAACCTATATTGCTGTATTTGCTGCTCCTGAAAAATTACATTTTTTGAGTCAACCTATAATGTCAAACGACGACGGAAGCAATAACCAAAAGAGCCGCAATCCTCTTCTCGATAGACTTACACCTTCGCAATTCCAGCACTCGGTCCAATTCTATGAAGCGGATGAGCAATTGACCCAACAGGACCGTGTCCAAGTTTCCAATGACTTGATGAAGAGAGTTCGAATCTCAACATGGGGTGGTCTTGGTGCTTCCACTTTCATGGTTCTTGCTCCTACTATGTATGCCAGAGCTAACAAGATCCCTCCCTTCGATGCTCCGATCATGAAGCGTCCAAGAATGTACAAACCGTTCTTGTCATTCATGCTCAGTTTTGGTACTATGATTTTGGTGAACCTGCAATTGTGCAAGTACCAGTTTGGTCAACAAGTCAAGGAGTTGGAGGAAGAGGGTTCATCCAAATCGAATCAATTGGCTGTGTGGAAGGCCATGGATTACCACCAAGCCGGTTTATTCTTCCTCTACTTCAAAAAATCATCTGAGGACCCAAGTTACAAATTAAAGGACCCAAGGACAGTCACAGTTGAATCGTTATATGAGGCCCGTTATCACCCTCCAAGTGGTGATACTCCAATCAACCCCGATTCAAAGTGGGAGAAGATCCGTGAAGCTAATGGATTTGTTCCACGTAATGCTCAACAAGACAATGGTTCTAATTCCAACCAAATCGACGACGGAAGTCCAGAAGACCAGAAGGACGACCTGGGCCACAAGTCCTCTTGGGATGCAATCAGATCAGGCAAACGTTAATAGGTTATATAGTATCACGTGATCAAATGAACATACGTGTTTTTTCAAATCGCACGTCCAAAACAACACCAACCTGTAACAATGGATGACTTTGGTGAGGGAGAGCTTTTCAACATTAGAAACCAATTCTACACGCATCAACATGCGAAGGTAACCGAATATACCGTCTCCCAGTTTTCCCCTGACGTCCAGTTGAAAGTTTTGGAGTACAAGATCAGATCTTTGATTTCGTTGGGTAAGGATGCTTCTACCTTGATTGACGAAGGCAAAGTTCAATTCCCAGAGAATGATGAGTTTTTCCACTTGTTGAATGCTTGGAACGACCTCAAGTCTTTTGGCACTGACGATTCTACCTATTTCCAGGACCTTAGAGTACCAACTTTTGAGTTGCAAGCAGTTTTGTCATCGATTTACCTTGTCCGTTTTGAGAAGGATATCGACCAAGCAATTCAGCAATTAGTCTCCTACATTAAGGGATTATCTGGATTCCAAAAGTTCAACGAATTGGAGCCTTACTTGGTTTTGATCCAGTTGTATTTGGCTAAAGGAAATTTCACTTCCGCAAACAAGGTCTTTTTGACTTTCGACGAGTTTCCAGAGAACATAAGAGATAACATTGTGTACCAGGTTGTCGAGTCGTGGTTGAACTCCGTTAAAGGTGAATCAGACAACATAAGTAACGCTCTTTTCTTCTATGATGAGTTGATGAGCACTGGTTTCAGTGACGATGAAGACAAATTAGGAAAGTTTAAGGCATTGTCCGTCTTGTTTGCCTTGGAAATCAAGTTGCATCACTACCCTGAAGCGCAAGAGAAGATCAACGAAATTGAAGCTTTGGGCGTTGCTCCAGACGCTGATTACATAGCAAACAAGATCTCATTGAACTACATCACAAACTTTGGCGCTGACGTTCCAGCCTTGCTCAAAGAACTTCAGACAATCGATGAATCGCATCCATTTTTGTTGGATTTGAAGGAGAAGAATGCTAAGTTCGATGAAATAGTTAGCAAGTACACCATTTCAGCTTAGTGACGAATGGAGATTATATGCGACTACTGTAAAGTACTACCCCAGTTAAATACATAGGGAAACAATTTAAAACCGCGTGCAAAAGCCGCTTGAAATTTATGATTTCTCATTGTAGTTTATATTATTCAAACACTAGAGTAGATGAAATAACTGTTCATAAATACCTCAACGACACAGTTACAAAATTCTGCTTGTAACAAGCTAGAACCTTACTCATCAGCAATCTTCACGATTTCGTTGTCCTCGTTCAACTTCAAACCTTCAGCGAGCAACCTCTTCTCAATTTCCTTCAATTCGTTCTCTCTCTCCAAAAGTTCCTTCCTCTTGTTGATCAAGTCTTGGTGCACTCTCTCCTCAAACTTTCTAAGTCTCTCTTCCTCGAGCTTAATTTGCTCTTCCTTCATCAAGTAGTTGGACTCCTCGTGACCGTTCGTGCCGTTTTCAGCCGAGAGCTCTGACTTTCCGAGTTCACCTCCATTAGAAGTCAAAGTGCCGTTAGCGACACCTTCAGGTGCTTCTTTACCGTTGATGTACTGGAATTGCTTTCCAGAAAGAGCCTCCGTTCTGTAGTTCTCGTAAATCAAGTCGTGGGTCAACTCCTTGAATTCGTTCAAGTGAGTGATCAACAACACGTTCTTCAAAATCGTGAAGTCGTTTATCTCGGGATTCTCGATATTGATAGGCTTGGTATTTATCGGGTTCAAGATTCTTAACTTGAGCAAGTCATCCTCTTCGAGGTTGGGGTTCTCCTGATACTCATTTGCTCCAATAATAGCAAATGGTATCAAGGAGTTGAGGTACTTGTTGTACTCGACAATTTCATCGTCAATATAGTCCTGCTCATATTCGTATTCGTTGAACTTGTAGTAGTTGATGCCATAATTGTTCAAGTCCTCCAAGATCAATTTCTTGTTCAACTTTAACTCCTGTGGTGTCAAGCTGTCAGCCTTAGCAATCACAGGAATGATGTTCACCAAGTTGTTGACGTGTTGCATGAATTTGACGTCAATCTCAGAGAGTCCGTGTCCAGTTGCGTTAATCATGTAGATCAAAACGTGGATCCGGCCATCTTTGAAACGGGGATTACGCTTGACACGGGATTCTTCCAATAACACCTCGTCATATTGGTGTCTAATGAAATCAACAATGATCTTGAAGTCTTCGTCACAGTTAATCAGGTTCGCAAAGTTGGGAGTGTCAATGATGTTAAGCGAAATCTTGTGTCCTTCGTTGTCCTCCAACTCGACATTTTCGTGTCTCAAGGTCAACTTCTTAGTGAAAGGGTCTTGATTAACCGTCAGCGAAGTTGGGATGATGGAGTTACCTCCACAAATAGTGTTGATCAATGTTGATCTACCAGAGCCACTCTCTCCAATAATCATTACCGAGAAATTGATCGACTTCTTCAAGGTCTTACGCTTGCGCAAAGCCGCTGAAGAGGTGTTCTCGGTACCGAAGTTGTACACACCAGACATCTTGTTGTTGTACCTGTGTTTAAATTTTTTTGATCAAAATCAATTTGTGCGTGTTATACGTGTTGGGATTGAAAAAGATCACGTTCACAAAACTGCCAAGGGATTGTCACGATATCACCTGTTCTCTCAAATGCGCTTAAACTTGTTCCAATGGCGGATACTTGTATTAAGGAAGGAGTTAATACTATTGCTTACCACGTCCTTGGAGCCTGAATCAATTCGCTACCGTAGTTTTTCAATTCTTCGTCAAATTGTTTGTTTTGTTCGCGAAAAAAAGACACGTCCAGAAAAATTCTCGATATGAAACCATTCTCAGGCTACGGGGAAGCTAAGCGAGATTTTTTTTCGTAAGGTTTCTGATCTCGCATTACGTCTATTCAGGGGATATTTCAATTTATTCCAACTCGAACTCAATTAATAACCTAATTTATTCATGCCACTTTTATTGCTCCGATGAAAGCTAATTTTTCTCCTTTTCAACATCAACAGTCTTTTCGATCTTTTCGATCTTTTCGGTCTCCGTTCTCTCAGTCGTCTCTGCTCCACTCTTCAAAGTGTATGATGAAAAGTCTCCAAACATATTACTTAATGCAATGCAAGCCCAAGCAGGGAACCAACTAAGAATCACAATGTGCCAAGTCCAGGACTGAAGTTCTTCCCAGGACGTTAATAAACGTTTCATCAAAAGTGTTGCACCCTTGTTCGAGTCTAAGTAAGAGCCAACAACAAATATCACGAAAAATGGGTTCGAAACAATTAAACTCAAACTCGTCTTGAAGCTACCTTTGTTGTTTTTGAAGTATGCAATAGCGCGTGAAACAGGACTCGACTTCTCGGTCGCGGATGTATTCGCTTTTCCATTCTGGATTTGTTCGATTTGCTGAGCAGCCCGTAATGGTTGCACGAAAGTTAATGGCACGCAAACGAGTCCGATCGTCAAAGCTAACGAAAAGTTGACGATCAACAAGGTTGTAATCAACATCGCTATAAAAAAAAGCGCGAGTGAGATCAACCCAATCGTGACAACTTTGCCGAACACAACAGGAAACTTGAAAGGAAGCAATGGCAGTACCGCTAAGGTAACGCTACCAGCAACTAGTGCGTGCAAAATTGGCTTCACCGCAGCATCTCTAAGATCGTTAGGAGTCTTAAGAACAAGTCCTGGCAAAATGACACAAAGTGCGTAACAAGTACACTCAATAATAGTAAACCCTGTCAAGACTTTGTCAATATTAGCGAGGACTTCAAAAACTTCTATGCTGCTGTTCAACAATGCCCCCAATGAACTTAAAACGAACGCGATAGCGACAAGGATAGCAGAGGGCAAATATGTTCCGATCGACACAAAGAACCGTGGAGAAAGTAACAAGTAGAAGAAGAAGGACTGGTGAAACTTCTCCAAAAGGTTGTTCACCGACCTGAAGGTCGAATCAACAACTCTTCCGAATTGCGTGACATCATTTGGTCCTGTATTTCCTTTAGCTTTTATAGTGAAAGCCTGGATTTGCCAACCTGAAAATGCTTCGTGCCCAGAGGTGTTCTCCTTTAACCCAGACAAAACCAAGCTGAAAATACCACCCAACAACGTTCTTAATCTGCTGAAGTAGGTGTTCTTTGTAAGCTCAACGCCCGGGGTCTTTTGAATAGAGCAGTGCATATTCTCGTGGTATGCAATCAAATTTGCAGTATTGAGCAAATCCAAGTTGGGCAATTGTCCATTCAACCCTTCATATGCCATTTCGTAGTAGTCGAAGTGATCGCCATTCTTTCCATATTCCATCACTATGGCTGCTTCAATAGAGCCGGCAGTGTTTTCTAAAGACGTATGGTAAGCCTCCACCCAAGATCTTAAAGGATAATGTCCATTCTGTGGGAAAACGAAAATGATGTTCTTCGACCAGATTGAACCTTTGGTGAAGTATCTTGCCAATGCAATAGCAATTGCGAGCCCTCCTTCATTGTATTCACCTTCAGAGGTCTTCCACGGGACTGTCAATACCATAGCCTCGGTGTCATCACCTCGTGGGGCATGCATAATACCGTAAAGGGTATCCGCAAATTTGTAATTCTGGTGGTAGGAAGTGACAAATCCAAACTTGTTCAACATACTTTCAATGTATTCATTTTGTTCTTGCGCGGACACGTCCTCAATGGAACCAATCTGTTCTCTGTATCCTCTCACAATGTTCCACTCTGATTCTCTGAAATATGACATTACTTGAGAAGGCATCAACGCGTTTTCTGAAATATAGGTGTTTCTGTAGTTACCTTCAACCGGCAAAACAAGAAGCCAGACTATACTAGAGAGCGCAAAGCAGAATGAGATAACAGGGAGAAGCTTGATAAGCTTGGGAACAATCCCAAGCTTGTGCACCTTCCGCAAGAAAGTCTCAGCTAAGGCCATGGCTAGATGGTTGGATCAGTAAAAAAATCACACCTGTCGCGATACGTAATTGTTTTGTAATGTCGTAGAAGTCGTTTTAATGGAAAAGTCGCACAATTAAACTAATGGCACTTCCAGCCTACAAACAGTTATGCAAACGAATACATAGACTACCACTCCCCGAATCTTTGGTCGCTAAGGCAAGGGATCTAGCAAAAGAAGAATTCCAGTCTCGCCGGCATTTCGACTCTTCGAGCTTTCGCAAGCACATCTCAATATTAAATGATATTCTAGTGGATGAGAAGTACCAACTGATTCACTACTTGCTCGATATTCTTTTCAAACGACACACTCCTGAATGGATGAAAGAGTTTTATAAGTTGAACTATAGAGAACTTAAGTATATTTGGCCTCAAAATCACCTTATTCACGAATTTACAAACAAGAAAGATTTAGATTCATTCAGAGACAAGTACAATCAACTATTAAGGAACGAACAGAATGATACGATATCAATGGTTTCTCATTTTGGATTGAAAGGCGATGACTCATCTGGTCTATGGAAGACTAAACAACATTATACATCTACAAAAACCAAATCTACCTTTGCAGAAGTGGAAAAGCTTCACAAGTTTCTATTCCGAAATCAGAGCAGATTGGCTACTGGTAAGATCCATTCACTAGAAGTATCTTACGGAACAACGAGATATGCACTCCCAATGCACCCACATAAGCGCGATCTGCAGTTGAAAGACAAGGTAAATTCTATCAAGAGCATTTTTCGCTCTAATATACCAATCGACTACGATGGCCTTCAAGAATTAATTCAACTCGCCACAGCCAGAGGAGGAGACAATTGCCCCTTAAAGATCAATGAGAACTTTTTCAGGTACATCCTACGCAAACGCAAAACTGAGAGTTTAACGTTGAGTCCAACTGTCAAATACTATACACGATCCAAAAAGTTGATCCCCACTGATAATAATCTTCGAAAAATACTACGAGAGTACGCAATGAAGCAGTACTATTGCGACGGAGAGAAGTATTGTTTGAGCTCAATGACGAATTTCTATAAGAATCAGGAGCCCATTATGGATGCTAAATATGATGCAATCTATAGGGAGAATATGACATAGTTTTGCCTATTCAGGTCTAGCAAACATCCAAACGTCTTTCGATCGTAGCCATATGCACATAATTCTGCAATTTCGTTCGTGCCAAGATCATCGATAGGTCGCTTGTTAACTGCTAGGTATTTGGGCGTCTTTAAATGAAGCTCTTCGTCTGATAAGGACCCAAGCTTATGTATGCTATTATAATGGAGTCGATCTGTTGTAGCTTTGAACAAGTCGACAAAGTTGAAAGTCTCCAATCGGTACGATTGTGAAGTAGTACTGGTCAAAAGCGTAACAACTTCTTTGTCATCTTTGAACTCGTAGAGGATCTTGGTGTCTGGCTCAAGCATCACTGATACCTTGGAAACTTCATTTGAATGGATATTATACTTGAGAAATGATATGGTTTTGTTGTCGCAGCTGGAAATCAAACAGCTACCACCTTGAATGTACTTCGTCTTAAGCTCGCCGGAGCAATCGAGTTGCTTCAAGTGAATAAATTGCAAGTTCTCGCGTACGAAGCTTTTGAAGCGTTCAAGAACAGTTCCATTAAATACTGACGAAAGAGCGGTGTGCTCATCTTTTAAAGTCAGTTGTGAAGTACCTTCGCAATCGAGGACTTCGAATTGCGAAGCCTCAAACAGAAAGTACTTGAATACTTTGCTATTCAAAAGGGCGCCATTGACGTAGTTGAATAGGTCAACGTGCTTGAACGTTGGCTGGGGCATTGCCAAGTATGAAGAGTAGTCATTTTCTTTGGAAAGCTTTTCAATGACCTCATATTTTACCCAATCAAGGAAATGACAGAATTGTTCTTGTTCTGCATTCAAATCCCAAATGCAGCTGTAAAACGATTTTATCATCGTGTTGCATTGTGATAAGAGAGTGTCCACATCATTCGTGGACAAACACCCGAAAATTCCTCCGCCACTGTACTCATACCATTCACTAGTACCTTTCAAGTCGTTGAGAAGAATGACTAAGCGATCTAACGACGCAATCATCTTGGTAAAAATTGTGTTCCGAGCGTTCTCATAAACTTCCGAACCAGTAGTTAGTAAGCGCTTGTACCCGCGCTCACCAAATTGATTAAGCCAGTAGTCTTTTTGTGCTTCTGGGATCAACCCAGTCAAAACGAGGTCATAAAAGGAGGCTCGTATTTTCAGTGTACGCGATTCGTTCAGCTCTATGACATCACTTAAATTCGATAATTGACGGTCAAAGTACTCGAAAAAGCTACGGAACCCATCCTTTATCTGTTTTAACAGCTCGTCCACGAAATTTATAATAGCAGCGATTTTGCAGAGTTTTAAAATCACGTCAGTCAAACGGTCGTGATTTTCTTTCCCGACACTCAACACTAGTTCCACCAACTCATATCCATTATTAGCATCCTTAACCAAAAGAAATTGGTCAAACATAGAGCTGTTGTTATCAAAGTAATGAGTGATATTCATGTCCTTTGTAGGTAAGGAAATCCCTTCAACAGTAAGTAAATTATTGAAGGTAAATGCAAGGTTGTTCTGACTGTCTATCACCGCTAGAAAATTCAAATTATCAAGGTTAACACCAGCGATGTCATTATTCAGGGTTTGAACTGACGTAGATGCGAGGAAATCACCTGTACTTCCATCAGCATTCAATGTAGGTAATTTTGGTAGTACGTCTGTCTTGAAAATGTCTTGAAATGGTGTGTGCTTGGACCTTTGATGGTCATTGAAACTAATCAAGTTTACCTCTGCAAAGCTCTTGTCTATGACCTTGGCTAAGTTGCCATTGTTGCAGTCATATATCTTAATACATCCATCTGTCCCTGATAAACAAAAGTAAGAACCATCCTTCATGAAGCTGATGGAAGTGATCGGCGCTTTGTTGTTGACTGAATACACTCGCTCACCACTCAATCGATATACCCATACAGACGTCTTGTTCATGGAGACCGTTAACAAGTTTAGCGAGGGGCACCAGTCAAGGATCTTGCCATCGGCAAGACCCATGAACTTGCTTTCCGCGACAATCTCCAAAGTCATGTTGTCTAATTTTTCGCGTCCTCAGCGCGTGTTATTAGTGCAAATCAAATGCTGATCTGATACTAAACCTGAGATCTTGGACTATCTACAAAAGTTTAAAATGGAGTGCAAACAACCTCAATATTCTATGTGCTACTTCTATGTACAAGTTAAAGATTCTTAAAGTTGATCACCAACGATGGACCGTTCGTTGAGCTCAAACAAGTTTGACCGATCAAGTTTGGCTTTTTGGTTCCTGGAGGTTGAGATTCGTATATGGCCTTAGATGCAGCTTTCAAGTTCTCGATGATTTCCTTGTCACTGAAATCGCATCTGCCAATTGGCATGTTTAAATGCTGATCCTTTTGCTTGAAAGGTAAAGCACCCACAGACTTTTCCATCAAGGACTTGATATCCTCAGAAACAGTACCCTTCTTTGGGGTTGGCATGATACCCTTAGGACCAAGGTTTCTTGCTATAGGTTTCAACTCCTTTACGAACTCTGGTGTAGCGAATGAATGTGTGATGTCGTCTAATTTGATCTCACCACTTTGGATTCTTTCAATCAAATCCAAGCCTCCAGAAGCACTAGCTCCCAACTCCTTGGCCAACTCAACAGTTTCTGGATTCGATGAGAACACAATGACCTTGTTGTCCTTTATAGGCTTTGGAAGATATATGGAACCCTGCAATGGCTTCGATCCTTTGTCTGGTAACACAGTCATCAAAATACTGACAGTGGTTCTTTTCACACTCTGACCAACCTCTGCTGCCCTAAGGAACTTCATAGCAAGAGGAACATCCATGTAGAGAGGATGGGTTTCTGGCGCTTCCTTGTTCTTGTTCTTAACATATTGCTCACGCTTCAACTTCTTCTTTGCATCCTTTTGTTTGGTGTTCTGTTTAGCCAAGAATGTGGTAGATACAGAAAACGGACGCACTCCAAATATGTTCTGTTTGGGAGCTGCCAAAGCAGTCCTGACTGAGGTCCTAATCATTGGTGAGTGAGTGAATAAATCTTGAAGATTTTTTTTTTCAGCTACCTCACCATGAGAACGTGATCACACACGTGATATACGACCTAATCCAACATCAGTGTAAATTGGAAGGCAGGTCTCTATTGATTTGATAAGCGGAGCACCGAAATCAGCGTTCAAAATGAGCAACCCATTTGTTTCTTTGCCTGGAATTACAAATCGTGAAGAGGATGACGACCTTAAGCAATTGCTTGGATTCCGATGGCAAATTGGTTAGCAAACGTGACCCTTAAGCCAAGGTTCTTGTTGGAAAGGACTTTTTGCGCTCCACACGTCTGGTGATGAGCTATTTGAGACAAGTATTTTGAAAGAGATGCGCTTTTTTAACGTCACACCTGAAAAGTTGCATAATTCACGAAATGTTCCCTGGTGATATTCCCGGGTAAAAACTTCTCTGGCATGATGTCTGGAACGCCCTTACATAATCACGCGACCGGAAATTGCCGGTTTGTGACCCACTAATTCCTAAACATGCTCAGTTGTCGGAGACGGAATTCGGCAACCCCACTCAATGTTATCAGTTCAGCACCGAAGCAAGCTTAGAGTTTCTCAGGGTTTATTTTCCTCTGCGGTCAAAAAGTTTATTTATGTTTCGATGTCTTCACAACGTTTTCGTCTAAGTTTGATTTATTCGATTTGCGCCAAAAATAGCCAGCAAGGTTTGTGACCTATGGTCTGATATGCTTAAAGATTAAAGAACTTTTCTTGACACATTGCGTAGAAATTCATCTCCCTGCATTTTCTCGCCTTCATTTACTGTTTAAGGTTTCATGGATAATAAGTATGGCGTGCTAACTATTTCTTTTTCTTTTCTTGGAAATTTTGTGGGTTAATACATCTGGGGAACTGACGACGTAAGTCAGGTCCCAGGTACGCTTGCCAATGGATTTTTAACGAGATGAAGGTACCAAGGGGTCAAGATGACCTCAAGCAATTAAATGTTAAAACTTGAAATCTTAAGGTGGGTTGGAATAGGAGTTATCGTCATGCGTGTGCACTCCTTTATAGACTAGTAAATTTTCTATTTTCGCCTTCTCTCGTACACAATACTGCGCCGATCTTCTTTACCTGAATTTTCTTTACCATAATCTGCATACTGAGATCCTCGACAATTCCATGATGGCATGGCTGTAATTTCGCCTGATATGCAACTGCCGGGTTCACCTGTCACAAACGTGCCTGATCTACGGTCACCCAGTAAGGTGACACTGCTTAGCGATTGCTTCTAGAAGGCAACGCAAGTTTCATTTTAGGTGGTATTTCTTTTTCCTGTGTGTACTTTTTTTTTTATTCTTTGAATATTTATCACGACAACTCGCTAGTGTTTCTATAGTTTCTCCTTCAACTAGTTTCGAATCTCTCAAACGTCCGTCAGCTTGGACATGATGAAGCAGAAGGTTACTTACCACCTGTCTCCCTTGTCATCTCTAACCAAAGAGAAACCCGCAAGGGGACATGACGAGATACAGGAGACCAGAATTGCGAGACCGCCCACTCCCACAATCGAGGAGAACGCCGACGACACTCACCATTTCGATGTGCCTCCAGAGTTTTTGAACAGACTTGCTACATTTCCGCTATTCAACAAGGCTCCAAAGTCCTTCCATTCTCGTATTGCGGCAGAGCTCACGTTAATGCAATATCACCCGCAAGAGTACATCATTAAAAAGGGAGACCCATCGAAATCAATGTATTGGATATTAAAGGGAACCGTCGCTGTTACTTCCACCGATGGTGAGTCGGTGTATGCCGAACTTGCCCCTGGAGACTTCTTCGGAGAGATAGGAATTCTATTCAATAGACCGAGAACAGCAACAGTGATTGCTCGGACGAAAGTGTTGGTGGGTGTTTTAACTTCCAACACTTTAAACATGGTTCTTCAGAAGTACCCCCTCATCGAGCGCAGAATTCGTGACGAAGCTCAGGAGCGCTTAGCGATGCTCGATAAGAAGAAGAAGTACGATTTACCAAGTGTGATCAGTAACACGCTCACTCCGTCAATGGAGCCTCACGTCCCAGTCAACTTCATCCAAGTACTGCCAAGTAGTCTCATAAATGGAGGAGTTCAAGCAAGTGCTTTAGCAACAAGGTTGTCTACACTTCCAGGACCTTCAATTCCACCAATCATGCATTCACCATCACCGCTTTCTTCGGTAAGCCGTGCTAATACTAAACCATCAGATAATGTCGATGCTTCGGTATCCATTCAAGACTTCATTACCAGCATCCCTATGTTCCAAAATCTACCCTCAGATATTATTCATAAAGTGGCATTGGACGTTGAACCACTTCACATCAGTGCTTTTGAATATGTTTTTCACAAGGGCGAAACTACCTCAGACATGTTCTTTGTCATCAAAGGTGAATTAGAAGTGATAGACTTCTTGGAAGATCCTGCAAGACCTCAAGATACTGGTATGGTTGAGAATATTCTTGGACGTGTGAGTACAGGTGCATACTTTGGAGAAATGTCTTTCCTCCATCTTTTGACTGAAAACCTGGAAGCTCCACAAAGAAGCGCTAGTGTAAGAACAATTTCATCAACTGAGTTGATGGTGGTGAAGAGTGAGAACTTGAAAAAGTTGTGCTCCGAATACCCAGCAATTGCAGAGGACATGAGGCGAACAGCATACGAAAGGAAGATGTTGAACAACTCCACCAGAAAAAAGCTGTTGGAGAAGTCACGACTTTCAATCAACTACTTGATCAATGATACCGTGAGAACTACTCCAGTAGCACCTCCCTTGCTCAGATCGCCCGCAAGATCACCAACACTGTTTGAAAGAAGTCCTTCTCCATCTTCAAATCCTGCATTATCAATCCCTGTTCTCCCAAGTCAATCCACTAAAGAGAGCCCAACTTTATATCAGCCACTGGCAAGACGTGACCAATCTACAACATTGTTCAACTCTAACTGGGACTTCCAAAGCAAAAACTCCTCCACAAGCTCAGCAACTACTCAATTCAGCGACAAATTACACTCGCGTTCAGTTTCTCCTATCACGGCTACGGATAGTCCTGTGCATGAAGTAGAACTGAAAAAGCGCCCCAACTCAACTATCAAACATGAGGAACTGGCAACTTTACACTTGGAGCTCCCTCCATTCAACCCTGTTGCACCATCACTTAATAACTTTCAGAATTTCCTGGTAAGTGGTAACAACAGCAGAAGGTCGTCCATGTTTCAGTATTTACCACAACACAAAAGAGCTCGTTTAGCGAGTGTCTCTGGTCCTCGTGGAAGAAGAAGATCATCTGCATTGAGCAACAATGGTCCTCTTCCAGACAAGATCTTGCTCTGTGTCTTTGAGTACTTGCCTCTTCCCACGTTGATGAAGTTGCGCTTGATGAGCAAAAGATGGCGACAATTATTGAATGCGGCGCCAAACTTATTCAAAACATTGCGCTTATCTCAGTGGAACACATCAATCGATGACAAGGCGTTGAAGAGTATTACGGACTTTGTCGGTCCTAGACCACAGAAGATTGACATTTCCAACTGCTTCCATATCACAGACGAAGGCTTCAGTTACATGGTTAACGAAATTGGTATTGCAGGCAAAATCAAGACCATTAAAATGCAAAGTAACTGGGAAGTAAGTGCAATGGCAATTATGGATATGACTGTGCCACTGGTTGGCCAGCATTTGGAGGAAATTGACTTGAGCAATTGCAGAAAAGTTAGGGATAACGTCTTAGAAAGACTTATTGGTTGGGATACGAGCGAAATCAACGATGAGGAAATGCTCAAGAAAATGAGAACTGAAGAGCTCGATTTCGACATGGAGCAGATTGGCTGCAAAAACTTGAAAATAATCAACGTTGGCTATTGCAAACATTTGACCGATAGCTTCATGTATCATCTCGCATATCATGCCAACCAGCGTTTGGAAAGTTTGGACCTCACCAGGTGTACCACCATCACTGACAGAGGGTTCCAACTGTGGACTTACAGACCATTCCCAAATTTGAAAAAGCTTTCGTTGAAGGATTGTACATTCTTAACTGACAAAGCAATCATATCCTTAGCAAACGCATGCCCCAAATTGGAAATTTTGGACCTTAACTTCTGCTGCGCTTTATCAGATGTTTCTCCTGAAGCATTGTGTTTGGGTTGTCCAGACATCCGCGAGTTGGATTTGTCCTTTTGTGGATCTGCTGTTAGTGATTCAACACTCGTTGCAATTTCTTTGCACTTGAAGAAACTCGAGAAGTTGATTTTGAAAGGTTGCATTAGAGTTACTCGTGCAGGTGTTGATGCGTTGTTGAGCGGCGCTTCACGCTTGAATTATCTTGATGTCAGCCAGTGCAAGAATGCCCACGTCTACCCCGGAGGAATACCAGCTCAAAAGTTGAATGTCAACCCACAAACTAAGTCAGCTTTTGTGACCGCTGGCCCTGGTCAAGACATTATTGAAATAGTTATCTAAGTCAACCCCTGTATTATCTAACGAATAATTATAGATTATGTTTGTTGTAGCCTGTCATTCACATGATTTACAAAAATTTCTAAAAATTTCACATATCCTAGTTTTTTCTCCTCTTCTTTACCTTATCCTCGAAGTCTATGAAAGAGACTGGAACACCCTTCTCCTTCAAAAGTTCTATAATCAACTTACCATGAGGGCCTTGGACCATAACTTCGGTAATTTTCGGATTCTGAACACATGGAGCAATCGTTGTTGAACCTGAGCACTTCACCTTCAATTCATTTGCAAGTATATGAGGTTTAATATAGTACTCCTCAAAATTGAGAACTCGAGTAACTATTTTGCGGCCGATCTTCATTTCTGTTATGATTTTCACTTTCGGTGGTTCTCCTTTATGGATTTCGCCATTGGTCTCTCCAGGTTTATTGACTTGGAAACAATGTGTGAACCCACCCAAAAAAGCTTTGAAAGCTTTATCCCTTGGTGTAGCCTCAGAACCAAGGTTTGTGATTTTGCTCAAGACGTCGTCTATTCTAATAGTCTTTGGATTTTTGATGTTCACGAGATCTGCTATTTTGACATAATCGTCAAAATACTTCTTTAACCCCTGGTTTGTATAGAAAGGCGCGGTCTCGACGTTAAGCTTGTTAAAGAAAGCCCGAACCTTGTTTCCAGCAGGTTTGTATAAATTCAATATGGTTAATTCGTGTGCTTTTTTAGACTGTGTTGGCTCCTTAGTTTTGGAGGATAACGACCCAATCGGTTTATGAGTGACAAAATTTTCAATGGTTGGGTTGGATTTGGCCATCAAACTTATAACAGAGAGATCATCATCTTTTCCTTTAACCTGGATGAAACTCTGCTTATCCATTGCCTTGAGAAACTTTGCAGTCTTCTTCCAAGAAGTTTTCTTAACATTGCAGTAGCTTGAGTCTATAACTGGGAGGTTCTTGTAGATGTATGAGGACATGAAGGATGACGCGCTTACTGGAACCTCAATAGTTTCAACCTTAATAGTCTGAATGAGTGATCTAACAAAAAAGTTGTCCACCTCTTCCACAGTTAAGGTGGATACGACCTCAGCAAGATCATCTATTTCTGAAGTGGTATTGTTCTCCACTTCAACAACCTCTTCATTTGTTGTGCCATCTGTAGCTTCTTCTTCATCTACCGGCAGATCATCAGCAGTTTCAATCTCGAGGTTCTCAGGAACTGCAATATCCACGTATTTGTTCAATTTGTACAACTCATCGCCAATACTGTGAATAACTTGCACAGCAACACCAGTAGTTCCAATAACTCTGTCGAATTTCGTCAAATCTTGCTCACATATACCAATTGCTTTTACAACTGTTGGGTGAGCACTATCAACAATACCTACTACCGCACCTTTTGTAGCACGTGTGTCAAACGGTGGAACAGTGCCTGGTAACATCAAATCGGCGCCTCGTGTGAGTACTTCGATGACATGAGGGTGCGTTTTGATCAATGGGACCACGAAAGGACACTTCCAGCATGTGAATAACGAGGGGTATACTTGTGAATCACGAGATTTGAACCATGTCGGGGTTTCGTTCTCATCAAAGTAAATACTTCCTGAAAAGCCTTGGATACTCTTGAAGGTAGCCTGCTTGGTGTTGGAAGGGAGTAGATCTGTTAACTTTTCCTTGTCAATTTCTTCTTGGTTGAGGCCATACTCGGAGCATATGTTCAGAAGAAGCTTCCGTCTTTCGGAAGACTTTATATTGGCCGAAGCCTTGGGTTGCGGGTCCTTCTTGAACATGATGAAGTTGCTAGTCTAGAGGTCGCAAAATTTTGTCGTTGATCTTGCGACATTACGAACGACATAAAACATTACTGCGAAATTGTATACACGTTTGAAAAAACAGGTTAACCATATGGGCGCAAAAACCATGATGGAGTCAAAGGAGAGCTCCACCGTGAGTAAGATCCGTAAGTCGATCGCCTTGATTATATTAATTTTGGTGGTGCTGTTGGGATATCCTCTCTTCGTTTTGACTACCTCGATTCATCGTGCTGATCTACCAATAGAGGAAGTGGAGGAGTTGGCTTCAAATTACTTGAACAGAATAGATTTCAAGATTCCAATCTACTTAAATCTCCCAAATGCTTTGGAGCACTTTATTGAACCTGCACAGGAAGTCATAGATCTGGGGTTGTATTCCAAGCATCCAGAGCTCCAGAATTTTTGGGGTCTCCAGTTAAAACGCGCTACCTCTCCAGACGTGAGCTCTGAAAACGACTACTTTGTGAAGTTTGAGTATATCGAAAGCGAGGAAGAAGACGTCTCCGAAGGCTTCCAATTATCTCCTTACGATAAAGAAATTCGACTTATCCTTACCAAGAACGTCGTCAACATGAATCAGGTTGATGATTTCCTCAAGCGCGTCTTGCTTGACGAAGTATTTGCCGATGAGATTGAGGCAATGTCGAGTTTAGCAAGAAAAGAAAGTAAGGAGAGTGACTTGGTGTTACCGTATTCTGCTCACTACAATGTTGTCTTTTCGTTAATGGTTGAGAATGGAAAAACCATCGATTGGGAAATTGCTAAGGCCACTGAACTTTTCAGACCGATCTTCAACCAGTTGACACACTTTGCAAACTTTACCGTTTCCACTCAAATTCAGTACTATAGTACTCTTTCAAAGGAAGTCGGTTACGACAATAAAACAAAGTCTTATGTCATTGAAAAAGAGGATTTGGCAACTTTCATCAACTTTGGAGACTGGAACTTGATCAACCACGACATCAGTCCCACGATCAACTTCTTGATTTACTTTCCTTCTTCAAATTACGAAAATGTCCCAATGAAAATCAGAGGCTCGTCTACCAATTCGTTCATTGTGCCACAATGGGGTGGTGTGCACATTTTCAACAAGAGAATGCCAATTTTGGAGGGGTACACATGCACTGTCACAAATGATGAATTGTACGAGAGTATGGAAATCTTCGCCTCGCAGATGTTCCAATTATTGGGTGTCCCAAGTCACTCAAACTCACCTATGCTCAGACTTGATAAATTGTCTAGAGTGATGATCGTCAAGAACACGAGAGATTCTTTGCAAAAGTTGTTGTCTTTGATCAAGTTAACGAAGTCATTGAACGAAATCACCATTCCAGATGCTACTAAAGCTTACACCAACGAGTCTTTACAGAGCATGTTTGAAAGCTTCAAGCTTTCACTCGAGCAAAACTTCAAAGGTGCTATGGAGGCTTCATCGTCAGCGCTTGATAATGCAAATAAAGCGTTCTTCGCGAAGCAGATGGTGCAGCAGGCATACTTTCCAAGTGAACACAAATTGGCCGTGTTCTTGCCGTTATTAGGGCCAGTTGCATCCATTGTCACAATGGGCTCATTAAAATTGCTCGTGGATTACATCAAGGATAAGAAGAAAGTAAAAACAGAATAAGTGAGACTTAGCACCATATACGTTTTTAATTAGAAGTCGCATGTTATAAAAAAAGCCCATGTCATCACTGAACAACCATTTAAACACCACGCTCTTATTTACACTTTGCCTCATAGTAACAATTCACTGTAAGGAATTCAAATTGAACTCACCCCAACAAAAATTCTTTGAGCTTGGTGGTGGTGTAGTTTCGAATCTTTTGAACACATAGCCTAGAAGAAATATGCGGCCCAAATCGGATCAATTCACCATTTCTTTTTTCTCGTTATTTTTCTCTTCTCTCTCAACACTAATAACCTACAAAAAGAGAAGGATGTCAAAGTTCGCGTATTCAACGTTGGGACTTGGTACCGTAGGCGTTGCCTCCTATTTTTGGGGCAAGTCCAACTCTCTGCCTACTCCAGTGGACACTAAGGCTTCAAATTTGCCTGTACGTGTAGGTAGCCCCGGTGGAGGCGAAGTCTTCGACCCTAGTACCATCTCACCACAGGGCTTCTTCAAGTATGGTTTCCCTGGACCGATCCACGATTTACAATCCAGAAGCGAGTTTGTGAGTTGTTACGACCGTGCCACAAGAAACCCATACTGGGTAGTGGAGCACATAACTAAAGATCTGATCAAGTCTGTAGGTGGTGTGGATCGCAAGAAGTCCGTTTTCAAAGAAGATGAGACAATTCCAGCCAAGTTCAGGGCCAAATTGAGAGACTATTTCAGAAGTGGTTACGATAGGGGTCACCAGGCTCCGGCTGCCGACGCCAAATTCACGCAAAATGCCATGGATGAAACCTTCTACTTGACGAATATGTCTCCTCAAGTGGGTGAAGGCTTCAACCGTGACTACTGGGCACACTTTGAAGACTTTGCAAGAAGATTGACCAAGAAGTACGAAAATGTCAGAATCATGACTGGTCCATTGTACTTGCCTAAATTATGTGAAGATGGTAAATACAGAGTTACCTTCGAAATGGTCGGCCTGCCTCCAAATGTGGCCGTTCCAACTCACTTTTTCAAGTTGATTGTCGGAGAAACAAACAACCCTAACGATCCAATCAGTGTGGGCGCTTTTGTCATGCCTAATGCAGAGATCAATAATAATACTCCTTTAACTTCTTTCCAAGTCCCTGTGGAAGCGTTGGAAAGATCATCTGGATTAGAGTTGTTGCAGAAGGTCCCTTACTTCAAACAAAAGGACTTGTGCAAGGACGTAAAATGTGAGATCATAGTTAGAGAGTTCCCTAAGCAGGTCAACAATATGTTACCTGGCAAGTAAATAGTTAGTACTAGGGCAGCATCGTGTGTCACCCGATGACATATAGTGAAATACGGATACAAAAACGGCCTAAAGGCGAATTTATATAACTGAAGTTGAACCGAGCTTGAAGTGGTCAAATGCAAAGGGACTAAACACCGTACTTGCAGGAGCGCTTATATAAACTTTTTGTCAGGAAGATACTCTCAAAAACAGCGAGGCTTACATAAGCGAACAATACTTTTTTTACGCGTCCAACAGCTTTTGCCAACAATTTTGGCAAACATGGGTGCCTGAAGGGGCAATGCCAGTAAACTTTTGAATTAGTAAATGGAACAGCGGTAAAGCCACGAATCGGTGGCAAAGTACATGGGTTTGGTTGTCACACTACGTCATGACGTGTTTTGTTCCGATATCTTCATATCTATGCACCCAACATCTTCCATATTGTTTGCAACAAATTTTAAAGTAACACAAAGACAGTAGAACCCATCAAGTTTTGCTTGGAAAAATCCGTTAGTAAAGACACAAATGAGGCCACAAAACTCAAAGACTGATTTTACAACAAATTTACACCCAAAATTAATAGTTGCAACAAAAAAGCGCCTTACCTCCCGGCAAAATATATATACTGAGGTTCTTCTTGATCAACGTGCTTTTTCTCTTCTTCATCCCTAAATTTATTAGTACCACAATTAATCTAGGTGACATACAACTACATCCTAACGGACTTCCCTAATAACCAATTCCTTCAACGCATAACACATACACGATATACAATGTCGAATACATCGTCTCATCGTCCGTTCTCTTTGACACACGGCGCCATTGAGCACACGGTCCTTGTCCCAAATGAGTTGTTCTTCAACTACTCGCAATTAAGAGAGCAGTTCATCAAGACCTTGCCCGAGCCTACCGAAAACTATGCAGATGATAACGAGCCATCCTCGCCCGCCGAGTTGTTCGGTAAGTTCTTGGGCTTCACCGCCCTGCTTGTGGAACCAAAGGCCCCGGGCCAGTTCGACTCCGTGTTGAGCTTGACCCTCCAGGACTTCCACTCGACTTTCCTCCACTCCTCGTCCGATGTGCACTCGTTTGCTGTTTCTCTCTTGGACAGTGAAAAATACCCAACCACTGCTGAGAAAGTCAAGGAGAACATCGTGAAAAACTACTACCAAGCAATCGTCAACTCCAACTTCAAGATCGAAAAGATCGAATCGAACTTGTTGCACCAGACCCGTGGCGATGCTAAATTAGCCGCAGTCTTCGGTGGTCAAGGTAACACCGACGATTACTTTGAGGAGTTGAGAGAATTGTACAAGTTGTACAAGGGTTTCATTTACACAGACTTGTTGGTCCCAGTTGCTGCAAAGTTAAACCAGTTGGTCGAGTCCAACTACGATTCCTCAATCGACAAGATCTACACCCAGGGTTTAGACATTCTCAAGTGGTTAGATAACCCAGACACAACTCCTGACCAGGACTACTTATTGTCCGTTCCAGTTTCTTGCCCATTGATCTGTGTCATCCAATTGGCTCACTACACCATTACCTGTAAGGTCCTTGGTTTGACCCCAGGTGACTTCAGAAAGTACTTGAGCGGTTCTACCGGTCACTCCCAGGGTATCGTGACAGCTACTGCTATCGCTTCTTCCGACTCATGGGACTCCTTCTTGGAGAACTCCTTGAAGGCCGTTTCCTTGATGTTCTTCATTGGTTCGCGTTCCCTCTTGGCTTACCCAAGAACTACCTTGCCACCAACTATGTTGCAAGACTCCTTGGAGAACGGTGAAGGTAGACCATCTCCAATGTTGTCTGTTAGAGACTTGTCTCAAGACCAGGTCGAAGAATTCATCACTCAAACTAACAAGCACTTGCCTGTTGACAAACACAT
The DNA here is from genome assembly GCA_030564445.1 of Kodamaea leandrae. NCBI lineage: Eukaryota > Fungi > Ascomycota > Pichiomycetes > Serinales > Debaryomycetaceae > Kodamaea > Kodamaea leandrae. The sequence goes on along the minus strand of JAJLUV010000006.1, from coordinate 608,727 downwards.
TGCAATTTCCCTTGTCAACGGTCCAAGAAACTTGGTCGTTTCTGGTCCACCAGAGTCTTTGTACGGTTTGAACTTGACTTTGAGAAACAATAAGGCTCCAAATGGTTTGGACCAATCTCGTATCCCATTCTCGCAGAGAAAGTTGAAGTTCTCCAACAGATTCTTGCCAATCTTTGCTCCATTCCACTCATACTTGTTGAACGACTCTAACCAGTTCATCTTGCAAGATGTTGCGAATGAGAAGATCGACTTTGCAATCAAGGACATCAAGATTCCAGTTTACGACACCTTTGATGGCTCCAACTTCCAGGACTTCCAGGCTAAGGACGAGACCTTGGTTTCCAGAATTGTGAAGTTGATCACTCAATTGCCTGTTCACTGGGAATCTGCTACTAAGTTCAAGTCTACTCACATTTTGGACTTTGGTCCTGGTGGTGTGTCTGGTTTGGGTGTCTTAACTCACAGAAACAAGGATGGTACTGGTTCCAGAATCATCATTGCTGGTACCTTGGACTCCTTGGCTATTGATGACGAGTATGGTTTCAAGCATGAGATCTTTAGATCTACCTCTTCCAAGAACATCAAGTGGGCTCCAAACTGGTTGAAGCAGTTCAAGCCTACCTTGGCCAAGAACTCCAATGGTAAGATCTTTGTTGACACCAAGTTCTCCAAATTGTTAGGTAGAGCACCTTTGATGGTTCCAGGTATGACACCAACCACCGTCAACCCTGACATTGTGGCTGCAGCCATTAATGCTGGCTACCACATCGAAATGGCTGGTGGTGGTTACTTCCATGCTGCTGGTATGGAGGCTGCTGTGAAACAAGTGATCAACAACATTAAGCCTGGTTACGGTTTGGGTCTCAACTTGATTTACGTCTCTCCAGCCATGTTGCAATGGGGTATTCCATTGATCAAGGAGATGAGAGAAAAGGGCTACCCTATCCAATCCTTGACCATTGGTGCTGGTGTCCCTTCCTTGGAGGTCGCAACCGAGTACATTGAGACCTTGGGTATAACTCACTTGGGCTTGAAGCCAGGTTCTATTGAGTCTATTGCTCAGGTGATCACCATTGCCAAGGCTCATCCTAACTTCCCAATCGTTTTGCAGTGGACCGGTGGAAGAGGTGGTGGTCACCACTCCTTCGAGGACGTCCACCAACCAATCTTGCAAATGTACGCCAAGATTAGACGTTGTGCAAACATTGTTTTGGTTGCTGGTTCTGGTTTTGGTTCTGACGAGGACACTTACCCATTCTTGACTGGTTCTTGGTCGACTAAGTTCGAGTACCCACCAATGCCATTCGATGGTGCTTTGTTTGGTTCTAGAGTGATGACTGCCAAGGAGGCTCACACCTCTCCTGCAGCTAAGAAGTTGATTGCCTCTTGTCCTGGTGTTTCTGACGACCAGTGGGAGCAGACTTACAAGAAGCCAACTGGTGGTATTGTTACTGTTAGATCTGAGATGGGTGAACCAATTCACAAGATTGCCACTAGAGGTGTCATGTTCTGGAAGGAGTTGGACGAGACTATCTTCAACTTGCCAAAGAACAAGTTACTCGAGGCTTTGCAGAAGAAGAAGGACTACATCCTTTCGAAGTTGAACAAGGATTTCCAGAAGCCATGGTTCGGTAAGAATGCTAACGGTGTTTGTGACTTGGAGGACATGACCTACCAAGAGGTTGCTTTCAGAATGATCGAGTTGATGTATGTCAAGAAGTCTTCTAGATGGATCGATGTTTCTTTGAGAAACTTCTTCGGTGACATGTTGAGAAGAATTGAAGAAAGATTCACCACTAAGGCTGACAGTGTTTCTTTGATTCAGAACTTCGCTCAGTTGTCTACTGACCCTGCCACTTTCACCACCAAGTTCTTCGAGCAATTCCCATTGGCTAAGGAACAGTTGATCTCTGAGGAAGACTGTGACTACTTCTTGATGTGCGCCTCGAGACGTACTCAGAAGCCAGCTCCATTTGTCCCAGTTTTGGATGAGAGATTCGAGTTCTTCTTCAAGAAGGACTCTCTTTGGCAATCTGAAGACTTGGAGGCTGTCGTCGACGAAGATGTCCAGAGAACTTGTATTTTGCACGGTCCAGTCGCTGCTCAGTTCACTGACAAGGTTGATGAGCCAATTGGTGAGATTTTGGATTCCATTCACGAGGGCCACATCGCTAGATTGATTAAGGACGAGTACAGTGGCGACGAGTCCAAGATTCCAGTGGTTGAATACTTCGGTGGTAAATCTCCAGTTACTTTCTCCTCAGGAGTTGACGGTGTAAAGAAGACTGTCAATGGTGACAAGATTGTTTATGAGCTTGGCAAGAGCACTTCCTCTCTCCCAGAGCTTGGTCAGTGGTTGAACTTGTTGGCTGGTTCTGAGGTCAACTGGTTGCAAGCTTTCATCTCTGGTGACAGAGTTGTCCAGGGCAGCAACTACGTCGCTAACCCTGTTCGCTCGATCTTGGCCCCATCTGCTAACGTTGTCGTCGAGATTGAGAATGCCAGCAATGCTGCCAAGACCAAATTGACTGTTTTCGAACACATCAAGGGTGAGTTGAAGCCTGTTGTTGAGGTCAAGTTGGTCGATGCTACTACCATTCAGCTCTCCTTGATTGAGCACAGAACTGCCGATGGTAAGCCTGTTGCTTTGCCATTCTTGTTCAATTACAAGCCAGCTGATGGTTTTGCACCAATTTTGGAAGTGATGGAGGACAGAAACACCAGAATCAAGGAGTTCTACTGGAAATTGTGGTTTGGTTCTGCTTCTAAGTTTGACTTGAACATTGATGTTCATAAGCCATTGATTGGCGAGAACTTCACCATCACTGCCCAGGACATCAACGAGTTCACTCATGCCATTGGAAACAAGTGCGAAGCCTTCGTTTCGAGACCAGGTAAGACTACTTTGGCTCCAATGGATTTCGCCATCGTTGTTGGCTGGCAATCAATCATCAAGTCTATCTTCCCAAAGACTGTCGATGGTGACTTGTTGAAGTTGGTTCACTTGTCTAACGGCTACAAGATGATTCCTGGCGCTACCCCATTGGAGAAGGGTGATGTCGTCAGCACTAAGGCTGAAATCAAGGCTGTCTTGAACCAGCCATCTGGAAAGTTGGTCGAAGTTACTGGTACTCTCTACAGAGGTGAGGAATCAGTTATGGAGATCACCTCCCAGTTCTTGTACAGAGGTGAGTACTCCGATTACGAGAACACTTTCCAGAAGGTCACCGAAGCTCCTTACAAGGTTGCCTTCAAGACTGCTAAGGATTTGGCAATCTTGAGATCTAAGGAGTGGTTCCACTTGGAGAAGGATGTTGACTTGTTGAACCAGGAGCTCACTTTCAGATGTGAGTCTACCTACAACTTCAAGTCTGCCGAAGTCTACTCTTCTATTCGTACTGTTGGTCAGGTCTTCTTGGAGTTGCCTACTAAGGAAGTTATCCAGGTTGGATCTGTTGATTACGAAGCTGGTAGATCTTACGGTAACCCTGTTACTGACTACTTGTCCAGAAATGGTACTACTATTGAGGAGCCAATTAAATTCGAGAACGCCATTCCAATCTCTTCTGGTGAAGAGTTGACCTCGAAGGCTCCAGGTGGTAACGAGCCATACGCTAGAGTCTCTGGTGACTACAATCCTATCCACGTTTCCAGAGTTTTTGCTGCGTACGCCAAGTTGCCAGGTACTATCACCCATGGTATGTACTCTTCTGCTTCGATCAGATCTTTGGTTGAGGAGTGGGCTGCCAACAATGTTGCTACTAGAGTTAGAGCTTTCAAGTGTAACTTCGTCGGTATGGTCTTGCCAAACGACAACTTGCAGACTACTTTGCAGCACGTTGGTATGATCAATGGTCGTAAGATCATCAAGATCGAGACTAAGAATGTTGACAATGACAACACTGTCTTGGTTGGTGAGGCAGAAATTGAGCAGCCAATCACCACTTATGTTTTCACTGGTCAAGGTTCCCAGGAGCAGGGTATGGGTATGGACTTGTACAACTCTTCCGAAGTTGCCAAGCAGGTGTGGGACAGAGCTGACCGTCACTTCTTGGAGAACTATGGTTTCTCCATTCTTGACATCGTTCAGAACAACCCTAACGAGTTGACTGTCCACTTCGGTGGTGCCAAGGGTAGAAAGATTAGAGACAACTACATTGGTATGATGTTCGAGACTATTGGTGAGGATGGTGACATCAAATCCGAGAAGATCTTCAAGGACATCGATTACTCCACCACTTCCTACACCTTTGTTTCTCCAACTGGTTTGTTGTCTTCTACTCAGTTCACTCAACCAGCTTTGACTTTGATGGAGAAGGCCGCCTACGAGGACATCAAATCGAAGGGTTTGGTTCCTTCTGACATCATGTTTGCTGGTCACTCCTTGGGTGAATACTCTGCTTTGTCTTCCTTGGCAAACGTCATGCCAATTGAATCGTTGGTCGACGTTGTCTTCTACAGAGGTATGACCATGCAGGTTGCTGTTCCAAGAGACGACCAGGGCAGATCTAACTACGGTATGTGCGCTGTCAACCCAAGCAGAGTCAACCCAACCTTCAACGATGCCGCATTGAGATTCGTTGTTGATGAGGTTGAGAACAAGACCCAGTGGTTGTGTCAGATTGTCAACTACAACGTTGAGAACCAGCAATACGTTGCTGCCGGTGACTTGAGAGGTTTGGACACTTTGACCAACGTCTTGAACGTCATCAAATTGAACAAGATCGACATTGTCAAGTTGCAAGCTACTTTGTCTTTGGACGAAGTCAAGGTTCACTTGCACGAAATTATTGATGAAGTTGCTGCTAGATCTTTGGCCAAGCCTCAACCAATTGAGTTGGAGAGAGGTTTCGCTGTTATTCCCTTGAAGGGAATTTCTGTTCCATTCCACTCTCGTTATTTGAGATCTGGAGTGAAACCATTCCAAAGATTCTTGTGCAAGAAGATTCCACAATCTTCTGTCAAGCCTAACGACTTGATTGGCAGATACATTCCTAACTTGACTGCCAAGCCATTCGAAATCACTAAGGAATACTTCCAAGATGTCTATGAATTGACCAAGTCTGAGAAGATCAAGGCCATCATTGACAACTGGGAATCATACGAGAACGCTTAAGTGTGTATCACTTGAGGTTTTCTTTATCTGGGGATATTTATTTGTTCTCCTTGATTTTTCATAGAATTCTTGTTACAGTACAGTACGTGGTACTACTGTACTGTTATCTACAAGATCGTTTAATAAATTATATGTTTGAAGTTCTGTATTGATTCGTAACTACCAGAAGACTTAATAAATAAATGAAGTTATATAAAGCAAAGTTGGCTTATATCTATTCTGTGATACCTGTGGCCAAAGGACTAGAAATGTTGACTGGGGTAAATTTCTTTGGCATGGAGACTCTAGTAAATCTAGACTTCAACCTTTGTGTGACCAAATCCATGTCTAAGTGCCTCGTCAAAGAAAGACGAGGAATGCAGCCGATGTAGTGATCGTCGTCCAATTGAACGTCCAATGGGTCTTGTGTGTGGCAACCTGGAGACAACGACAATCTGATAGAATGCTTCTTACCAGTGACACTAGTTGGGTCTTCTGCTTGGTATAACTCAAAAGTAATCTGTGATAAGTAGTCCAACTCTGGTAATGCGTTTCTCGCGATCTTCATTGGCAACTGAGCACCGTAAATGACGTTCAATAACGTGTAGATGTGCGATTCCTTGGTGAAGTAGTTGACAACAGCAGCAGTATCGTGCTTCTTGATTTCATGAATATCGGATAAGATTTTCTTGGCCAATGGCAACGAAGTCAATAATCCAATATCCAACTTTTCCTCATCCTTGATACCATACTCTTGAGGGCAAATGAAATCAAACAACACCTTGGACAAGCGGTACAACTCTCTGAGTCTAGCAAAGGTTGGATGGTCAAATGGGTTCTCGCTCGACTTTTTCTTACTAGGCTCCAGCTTATTGTCTTGCGTGGCACCCTTGAGAACCCAGCCCAATGATCCTGCAGATGCGTGCGAGTTTGCGACGCTCTGTAAGTTATTGAGAGAATTAGAGTTTGATCCAGGCAGCGAGGACACCCCACTTGCATCTGGAATTTTGAAATTGTTCATTGCCAAAATGTTGATAGGGTACTCGCTCACAATGCCTGACGAGTTAACGGTGTTTCCGCATGATCCATTCAACTTCTCAATCAACACTTCATCAGCCGGGTCAAATTCAAAGACCTTCTCCAAAAACTGCCTATTGTGCAAAGCGTCGTACTTCATAGTGTCATACAACTCGGAGATCTTGGAAGGGTGAGTTTTCTCGACACTCAAAAACTCCTGGAACAACTTGTCCCATCTCTCTCTGAACAAGAAAGGATCTTCTCCACAACACCAGTTGGATTGGAATTCCTGAACATTCTTATTCTCGAAGTTGTACTCCATGATTTGTCTGTGGAAGTTCATCAACTCGCACACTCTCTTAATAACAACAAAAGGTTGTGGCATTTTTGGAGGCCAGGTAAATTGAGGAGGAGCTTCTGCACCTTGTCTGAGCAAAGGCTTCAACTTTTTCTTCACCTTATCCATCAAGTCCTTTGCAGCGTTGGAGTCATCTAACAAGTCCTTTCTGACAATGAGGAAATCATCTGGCAACGTCTCGTGCTCCTTATCCAAACCAAGCAATGCGACAGTAGACAACTCGGCACTTGCAATGACTCTTCTCTCAGAAGAAGTGAAGACCTTGACATCATTCAAAGCGTCTCTGTTCAAAAGTTTGATGTTAAGCCTCAATTGTTCACCGACATCATGTGCTTGGTGAATTGCAGAGTGAGTTGGCTCACCACCCCATTTCAAGATCAATTGCACCTTGTCAACTATTTCTGGGTTCTCCTTATTGAGAGCAGGTTTCAACTGGATCTTAGTACCAGGGAAGTTCATCTTCTTTTCAAGAGCTCCGCGTAATTGCTTCAACTTCTTCAAATCTTCCAATTTCTTCTCCTCTGCAATCTTGACAGTTTCCAAAACAACTTGCAAGTCTGCAACAGCACGGATGATCACTTCCTCCTTGTGTCCTTTCAAAAGAGAGATGAAAAGAGGAGACTTGAACGAGTACTTGAACTTCTGCTTTGGAGTACGGTCTGCATGCCTGATGACAGATACCATACCCTTGAAAACCCACTTCTGTTCTTTCTCTTCAAATTGACTCTGTTGCAAAAGTTTGGAGTGCTTTGGAATCAGAGTCTTGAGCAAATCGCGCGACTTCTTAGCTGCCAAAAAGAGGCTTCTCAATTGACTTGCGCAGGATTCGTAGTACTCTGGATTGTCTTTCACAAAAGAGAAACCATTAACATCGATAACGTACGATTCTCCGTTAACACGCAACAAATCAAAGCCACAAATAGTCTGCTTGAAAGTCTTGCACACATTCTGGGCCATCAATGTTTCCTCTGCCAGGAGCTCTGTGACGAAACGAATCTCCTTACCATGAGTGTTTCTTCTCACAATTCCATCAACGACAGGAGACTTACGAGTTTCGGCGTGGCAGAATCCAGGACCAACAGTATATGCCTTGACGTCCTCAAAGTTGTCGGTGTCCATGAACTTCTCGTAAATGAACGAACCCTCAGTTCTTGGGGAAGTCAATTCTGGGTCAAACTCAGAGGATTTGTTTCCAATCTTCCTGAAAAGTCTTCTTCCACCACCACCTGCGGATTTGGGGTAGTAGATGTACACGTTGTGATCCTCACCATCAACAGGCTTTTCCACGAATGGCTTCTTCAACACACGGTCACCAACCTTGAGAGTATCTTCGTCCACCATCTCCCACTCTGGCTCAACCTGGTTGATAAGCTTGTCCAATTCTTCATCAGAGAATCCAACTTCTTTCAACTTGCCCTTGAGCTCTTCATCAAGATGAGGACCTCCGTCTCTGGAGATCTCCAAGCGCAATGGAGATGGAACCTGGGCGTGGTTCAAAATCGAAAGAACCAATCTTCTGTCCCACAATGCCTTTTGTAAAACCAAATCATTAATAATATATGGCTTACGGTAGTTGGCATACGCAATTGCCTTGTCCAACGGGAACCCAGTTGAGAAAAACGAGATGAGGAAGTCACAAGTAGGCCAGTTCTCTATAGATTCATCCAAAATGACCTTATCACCAAAGATCACGGCTTCGAACTCGCCATTCTCGATCAATCTGTTCAAGATCCTTCTACAAGGTTTGGACATGACCTTAGCATCCATCGCACACACACCAATCTTACCAATGGGGGGCAACTTAGGACCGTGCTGCTCTTTCGATATCAGCACCGACTTGCGCGACGTAGACGACGAGTTGGAGATGGTTTTGATCAACTTGTGCGAGTCATGCTTCGAATCATTCTTGGTTAAGTTTGCGGCAGTCAATTTGTCAGGAGAACTGCCATATGGTGGCGACGAAGGGAAAGAGCTTGGAGCTGCAGGCCATTCTTCTCCATCTTCACCACTATTGCTTTTCTCTTCCTTCAAGTTGTTCTCCAGGTCCTCCTTGCTTGTTCTTGGAGCAAATCCTTCGAGCATCGGGGCGATCGATGCAATTGCGCGCTCAGTCGCTGGCGAAGGAAGCGGTTGACTTTGCTTGATCTGGACAACTTTGGGGTCCATAGTGGAGTTTGGAGATAAGGCTTCTTCGCTAATAGCACCTTTCAAATCCAGTAAATCGATATTCTTGACTTCAGGACTTTTCATGGCTGAACTTTTCTGGTCACTATATGTTGGGAAATTTCACTTGCCCACACACGTGAGAGAACGTGCGGAAAATCACAGATAGCTTATCTACCCCATACTCATCTCACACGTGCCCACGTAAATTACTTTAAGTTGACTACCAAGGGGCTACAGAAGTGCGGCTCAAACAAGCCCAGGGACATGTGAGAAAGTCTAATAAATCAAGGAAAAACGGTATCAGCCTCGGTTCCGTCCTCATCTCGCAAATTACGACCCAAAAAAATAGTGACTCGGAATCACACACAAAAATTATGCTGACATCACCTGCCACTTTACATTGTGTTTCATACTCAATTCTTCGTATTGTGAAATTCTAAAAAGCTATACCAGATTAACTTCTCCTTTGTCTACACTTACGTTTGATCATTCTAAGCATTTAATTTGTACTTCCAAGTACTTTTCCTTTTAAGCATTGTAGAGGTTTTTCCAAGTTGTAGCTGTACTTGTAATCTGTTTATTCAATGGCAGCCAACGAGTCGAATAACACGGAAATAGACTCACCGAAGTGGTCTCTTCTGATACATTCGGCAAAAATTGGCGACACATCAATCACCACCAACTTCTCTTTGTGCTCCTCCATTCTAGTCTTGTTGATTGGGTATGTGTTGGTGACAACAATCTTGTCAATGCACTTGCTCTCGGTCAATCTCTCCAAACAAGAGTCGCTGAAAATACCGTGGGTGCCAATGACATAGACAGCCTTGGCACCACAGTTCAATCTCAAGTGCTCAGCAGCTGCGATAAACGAGCCAGGCTTGTCAATCATGTCATCCAAGATAATGGCAACCTTGTTCTTGACATCACCCACCAAGGTGATCAATTTCTCCTCACTGATGTTGATTGGCTCATCCTCATCGTCAGAGTTGTTAGCAGCGTCGTATGATCCACCTAGCACATCGCTCGACGACAAAACCAGTGGGTCAGCAACAACTGGACTAGAAGTCTCCTCAACAGGAGCACTAGGGTAATAGTCATCCTCAACAACGTGGCCACGGACGACACGAGCAGTCTGGATCTCAGAGACAATGTTGTCTTCTTCTCCATCCTCCTCGTTCATGGACTTCTTCAAGGCCTTCTTCTTAGCATAGTTGTCTTGGGTTCTTCTTCTATCAGTGTGGATCATGGCAAAGTTGATCTTCAAGGAGTCTGCCAATGCAGTAACACGCTTGGTTCCACCAGGGTTCTTGGAAACAACAACGGCATTCTCCCAGTCAGGAACGTTGTGCTTGATCCATCTTGCAAGTGTGGGGGCACCAAACAAGTTGTCAACTGGCTTCGTGAAGAAACCCTGCATTTGAGAGGCGTGCAAGTCCATAGACACAACGTGGTCGGCACCAGCCATCACCAACAAGTTGGCCAACATACGGGCGGTGATAGCACCTCTGTGCTTCTTCATCTTGGACTGCTTGGAGTATGGGAACTGTGGAATCACAGCAGTGATCTTGGATGCAGATCCTCCACGACATGCACTGATCAAAATTAACAACTCCATGATGTGGTCGTTGATCTCATGGGATCCAGACTGGATAATGTAAACATCCTCGTCTCTGATTGACACACCAATCTGGACAGAGGTTTCACCGTTGGAGAACTTCTTCAACGTACATGGTGCGGGTTCAACACCAAGCCTATCGCAAACGAGCTTACCCAATTCTGGGTGGGATGAACCGACAAATACCTTGCACTTGCGCATTTCCTTGGACATAAACTGGGGGCGCCAAAGGCTAACTTATGGGGAAAGTGATTATCTTTATATTGGGCACATGGTTTTTTCGGGGTGGGCCGTTTTTCGAGATGAGTATTATGTAATCACCCTTGTGTGGAATTGATTGGTTGTGAACAAGACTGCACCTCTACGTGAGTTCAGGTTCTCCCTTACTTGAGCTCTTGTTATTTCCTTTGTGAGGCATTAAAGAGCACCAGACGGAGTAGCTGTAGCCCACCATTATACATCAGCAATCTTATGACGTCCGGTTCAAAGCACACTGGTCCAGCAGAGAAACTTTCTGAGTTCCAGGATAACATACGAAAGTCAGACTTCTGGCAAGAGACTACCACTATCATCAAGAGATACGAGTTTGACTTTCTCAACTGTTACGCCTTAGGGTCTCCGCTGGAAAGCAAAAACGCATTGTACCAATTTGCATATGTCTTACTACTTGCTGAACAATTGTCTGCAAAAGTACGCTTATCGGATCCTGTGTTTACACAAGAGGACAAAGAGCTTGCGGCACTTCATCTGTGCGAGATCTCCTTTGATCCTACGGAAAGCTCGACAACGTTATACTTTTTACCTCATGCCCCACTAGACATGACTGAGAATATGTTTGCGGAGGTGCACAAACCTCAGTTTCTCTTATGTAACGACATGGTCGCTCACACTGACAGGCTAACAAAGCTCAAATTAAGCCAGCAGTACAAGAACCTAAGCCTTTTGGTTCATCTGATAGAGAGTAAGTGTTCCGACGGAACAACTTCAAAAAGTGTGCAGGACGATTCTTTCCAGGTTGTGCTGCGAAATCGCAAAAACCGCAACAAGTTCGTTCCGCCTCCAATTGACTATGACTACTCGGAAGCTTACTTTACTGGTTGCTCAATCGAGAGATTCAGACACAACTTCGAGAAGGGCGCGGAATGGGGCAATTCTTTCTCTGATTTAGCCTGGCATGTGGTGCAAGTAAAGCCTAATGGCACCCAAAATCCCCCACTGTGCGAACAATCAAAAACACAACCTCAATCATAGATAAAACGCTTGCTATCACAAAAGCATTTTTAGCATCAATAAAATAAACACCAGCATTCGAACGGCTTCGGTAGTAACAAGAAAAGGATACGTAAGCGAAGTTTGTTTGACTTTGCCCTTTTTGACTTTTGTCCAAGGTTTGTCTAAAAATCCCCAAAATAACCACAAAACTGGCAACATTGACGTTGGCGTAAATAATTCACGCCGTCCTCGGTTTCTTCGATTGTTCACCGTTTCGACTTGCCCTTCACTAAAGTTGCTTGTTTGAGCTGACTGCACTCTGATTGTTCGACGAACTTGAGCCCACAGCTGCCGATCCAACCTCATGACCTTGCATTCCTTTTAGTTTTCTAGATATTTTTCCTACACTAGTGCGTTCCCTCGTATTATTACAATTACAGTACACTCCCGAACCGCGCGATTAGTTTCTCCCGCGCAATCATTGCAAACGTGGCTTTTTGGTTAGCCCCTGAGCCTTAGGCGCATCGTCGTCGCCGCGCACCAAGTGCTTTGATAAAATACTGTACAAGTCATCCTTTGTAAACGGCTTGGCCAAAATGTCCAGCATCCCGTTCTGTAAATAGTTCACTAAGTCGTTGTCTTCGATGTTTCCTGTCATGGCGATAATAGGAGTTTTTGTATCAAACGATCGAATCACGCTAGTTGCTGTGGCTCCGTCCAAGTTGGGCATCACAATATCCATGAGCACCAAGTCGTACGAATTCGATTCTACTGTCGAAATGGCATTGAGACCGTCCATGACAACAGTCACTTCACACCCGTACTTCACCAAGAACTTGCGACAAAGCTGAATGCACACATTGTCGTCCTCTACTAAGAGAACATGGAACTTTGCGTGCGAAAAGTTAGTCCCCGAACCGTTCGATGGCGGCGCACCAGTTGTCTGTGTAACACCCTCCACAGTACTCACAGAGCCCACGGGACTCATCTTCGGAACGAGGGTACTGGAAGTAGATGCGTGATGCTGTGGTTGCTGCTGTTGGCCAGCCAATGCTGGGGATGCACCAGTCGATGTAGCTTTGGACTCGCTTGAAGGTGGAGTTGGCCTCAAATGAAATTGCCCGTTATTCGGGGACAAGCCTAGCAGTGGTTGTGGTTGAGAAGCTTGTAGGTGATGTGATGGCATTTGCATACTGGCGAGAGCTGGTGCTGGGAAATCTAAAGGAGGTAACTTTATACCATTCAGTAGAAGACTGTTGATTAATATTCCCACCAGCGAGTGACATCTTTCATTATAGCTGTTGATCGTGACAATATTTTCTATCAAGGTCTTGTATTTTGTCTCCAACGCATTGAATTGTTGGTATAATGCTTTGTTATCGTGAGTCAACCTGTCTACCTGATCCTTTAGTTGTGCATGGCTCGCGCTCATTTGGCTGTAGTTGTGGTTGCAAGCGGCGTTAACAGGTCCTCCAGCTCCTGAGAGTAGCCCTCCTCCGTTATCGATAGACTTTTTATTCGATGGTCCTTTCCTCTTGATGTTTTCGAGTGCTTCTCTATCATTCATGCGAAAGTCCGGGTGCTTGAATTCCCATGCATCGTCCCCGTAAGGGTAGTTTACTTTCTCTTCGTTAGAGACTTTCACCTTGTGAAAGTCATACTTGTTTAGCTGCCTCACGAAACTGGCAAAGTTACTGTGTTTGAAGTGTCTGGGGAGGATATCCTTGGTGAATTCGTTGGTGTTCAAAACAACAAATGAATTACCTCCAAGTGTCCATCGAACAACGTCTTTGTAGTCGTCTTCCTGTAGCATTTGGAAGAGCTTCTTCACGAAGTCGTTCGACCCGCTGAGGTTGGATGAAGATGTGGACATTGCGAGATATCGTGTTGATCAGATGAGCAAGTGGTGCAAACCAACTCGTAAAAGATTTTGATCGTGTTCGTTAGCTTAAGTTGTATACGTTCACAAAGTAGCCCTTCAAGAAGGTTCCCAGTAGTATATATGACGCGATGACTGTTTATGTGTAGTGCAAGTCTAGGTCGAGCTTTACCTCTACCTGGCAAATTGTCTAGGATTTATATGTGCGCTTAGAAAAAATCTGAAAAAGAAAAGTGGTGGTGACCTTCAATTTACAAAAGATTTCGGTTCGTGGTAGTGAGCCTCTTGTAAACTGTGACAGGTGGTGAGACAAAACTATAATGGGAAAGAAAATACGTGCAGCAGATAGATTCATGATTGCGAACGTTGCTGGCGCCCGCCCGTACTGCAGGACGCTTGTGTTGATATTATGAGAAAATGCTCGCCGAAAATCCCGGAACTCCCGTATTGGTCTGGCCACCAGGTGTTTATCCTATTGTGATGCGTCGGTGGCAATGGAGTAAGCTTCTTCTACACATGTTATGCTGTTCTTCTATTTCTTAATGCCTTTTTTTGTCCGCAGCCCTTCATTCTCAATTTAGCCACTATGAAACCAAAATGCACCCCTTTTTGTGAAGTGTCGCTATGACAGGTGAGCAAATGTCGGCCTTTTCCGAGATTGTCGGACTTGTGCACGTAGGAATAAGCGAACCGTTGTTGCAACCCACACAGGCAGCCATGCTTCCACCCCCATGGCACTGTCTGCGAAAAGCCCCCTACGACAAACAACTTAACTACGATCAGACCAGTTTTCGCAACCCCTGGATTTAGATCCTGCGTCATCTGAATGTCAGAAAAGATCCGCAGTTATACGGGCAGAGTTGCTGCATTCTATTGTTCCTATGTGACCACAAACAACAATATAGCTTTTTTAGTGCTCCAAAACAAGACCGAAAGCTATCTAATAATTGAGAAAGCCAGAGCGAGATGCGATTTAGAGTTTCGCTGACCCTGCTGCGTCAAGCATTTTTTTCACAGCCTACTCTTCATACAATCATCCCAATCCCTATTGTGCTGCGACGACTGACCGCCAACAATACAAGACTTCTCATACCATCCTAGAAGACTGCTTTGCTGTCTCAACTTTTTTAAGCGGCATTGTGCCAAGATTAAGCGAGCTATTGTTAATATTTTCCAAACATTCTTTTGATGTTCTGTGTTCCCCACATCATCAAAGGGCCCTATCGTCCTAAACTAGCAATTACTTACCTTCATGTGGAAGAAATCTTTCATGCTTTCAATCTAGATGGTCCAGAGCTTATCAATAAGTGCTTCTGCACCTTTAAGGCATTATTTGCTTGTCATTATCTCCAATGCCGTACCATAGTTCTTTGTGGGCCGAACAATTCTCGCCTTTCTAAATTTTTTAGGTTCTCTCCAGAATAGGAGCTTCCACACAGGAAACCACTCGCCAGAACTCAAAGGTCTATTACCACAGCCTTGATGGCTCTTTTTCCCTAGAACTACCTTTCTCCTGTTTTCCAGAACTGTAATTTCTATGAAATTTCACATCACGTATATTATTCCATGCAGCATTTAATGACTTCTAGTGCTTAAAGCCGCTTGAAATATTTACTATTCCTAAATAATTTTTGATGCTTGCAATCCTTTGAAATGTTTTTGCAGCCCCTGAAATCTCCCGATATACAAATCCCTGAAAATGTTTGGTGTGACATTCCTCCTAAATTGGTAAGTCTCGCAATACCTCGCTGATATTTACATGCTTTGCATGCCTTTACATCATATTGCTTGATCTATACCTCGATTCCTTCAGCTCGGGTGATGCACGTTTTGGTAAATTCTCGCCTCATTTGCAGCACGGACTTTACCAAATCCGGAATGTGCATAGCTATCAGTGCTCATTACATTCCCATAGCTCATCATCGCAAGCTTGTGAAGTTGAGGTCCATTCTTCATTCAATTGCATTGTTAGCTACCGCACTTTCCTTATTGTCAGTTGTCGCAAGTATTTCAAGATGACGTAATTACAACTCATCATGCTCTGGTTTGTCTGTTTCCCTTGCGTTCTCTGACACAACTAAGGTTTCAGCGATTTCTTCCACAGACAATGGTTGGGCGGAAAGCTGCACTCTCCATTCGGAGTTAACCTTTAATCCTGGACGTCTGATAATAACTTGCTTATCTGTTGGGTGCAAAGCAACATTCGTGACCCCTTCATCACTCACAATTGAGGCACTGTGAAGTGATGACGCTAATTCCCCAAGAATCACGATTTTTTCGATTTCCACGTCAATAGACTTTAAGAAGTCCGCATTGGGCGAAACCACCTTACTCCTCAATTCGTTCCCTAAGAACTCAATTTCCACCTCCACATAATCACCAGATTCGTATCTAAGTGATTCGCCGTCGTCAAGGTAAATTAGTCCCTTGGCCATACCGTTGATATCTGACCCTACAACCAACGTATATGGGTCACGTGCCATCAACTTGCTCAGTCTTCTGTAGCGGTCTTTCCGCGCGATAATATGTCCACCCTCAAATAATATAGGAATATCCGCGAGATTAACTGGGATGGTATAGTAGCCCGGTTCTTGTAATTGCACGGTCTTTCCGTGGAACTCACCATTAGTGTATTCATAGAAGATGTTGGTGTTGGGAATGTAAATGCTTTGTTCCTCACCATTCTCCTCTGTTACGGGTTTTATCAATAATCCCGAATTTCCCAAAAAGAACTCGTCTTCGATGCTATAAGCCTCCAAGTTGTCCAAGTTGTCATAGAAGATTGGACGCATAACTGGCGACCCTGTGATAGAAGATTGGTGGAATGCAGTATAAAACTCAGAGAGCAACGCATATCTCAACTTTATTGCATCTCTGATGATACTAGTGTACGGTTCACCTGGGACCCAAGGCTCTCTCCTACGCGAATCAATGTGTGCGTGAGCTCTGAAGAATGGATACCAGATACCTGTCTGATACCATCTTGTCAACAACTCCTTTGATGGGTTTCCAAAGAACCCTCCGACATCTGAACCAGCAAAAGGCATACCAACAACATTGGAAGTCAAAATCATAGGGATGGAGGCCTTCAAGTATTCCCACTTCGACATGTTGTCACCAGTCCACATTGCTGCTGTTCTTTGAGATCCAGCGAAATATGAACGGGTAAGGATGAATGGTCTTTGTCTGTCTGTATCGGCCTGACGCTTCGACAAAGAATCGAACGTTGCCTCATGGTAGCTTAATCCGTAAACGTTGTGAATAGATCTGTGCTCCCATCCTCCATAGTGCAAGTTGTCCTTCGGAGACGTTGTTTCTGGACCATCGAAAAAGGATGGTTCGTTCATGTCGTTCCAAAGGTGAATGTTTGTGCTCTGTCCACCCATAAAGTAGTTGTCAGAACCAGCCCTGAAGAGGTAGTCCCAGTATTCCTGAGAGTTTGGATTCATAGTGTCAATCCACACACTCTCTCCTGGCCAACAATGACCAGAGTATGATTTGTTGTTTGGGTCATTGATTGTCAAACGCTTCTTTACCAACAGGTCACTAACATTATAACCCTTCTTTAAGTGTGGATCGACAATAACAACCAAGTTCCTTCCAGTTCTATCCAACTCTGTCAACATTTCTTCAGGGTTAGGGAAGTTTTCAGGCAGCCACGTAAAGTACTTTTTGGCTTCGGCATATTCGATATCAAGCCAAATGGTATCATATGGAATTTGATTTTCATCCATCAACCTATTGATGTTCAAGACATCTTGTTTGTCGTTATAATTCCATCTGCATTGGTGATAACCCAACGAGAACTGAGCTGGCAACACAGGATATCCTGTCACCAAACCATAATTCTTGTTGATAAGAGATGGTGTTTTGTCAATCAAGATCATGAAGTCAATAATTCCATTTTCCGAAATCCAGTGCGAAGAGGATTGATCGTTTCCTTTATGAATATCAACAAAAGTATCTGCACTGTTAATCCAGAAGATTCCCACGGAGACATCAGGTTTCACTGCAAGTAAGAAAGGAATCGAACCGTACATTGGCATCCTTGAGTTGGTTTCATACTCAAAAATATCGACATTGAACAAACGGTAGGGTAAGTTACTCTTCGTAGTATCCTTCAAGTTGAAGGAATCAGCATGTTCTGGGATTCCGTACAAGTAGTTGAAGTTTTCCAAAGTAAAGTCCATTCCCACGGACTCAGGTCCGAACGGTAACTTGTCATCTTTAGAGTCCGAAAAACTGTCGTGAAACATGTTGAAGTCGGACTCTTCGGGCAGAAGGTGTTGCTCGTTTGCAGCCTCCGGTCTTAAATGCTCAACGTTAAGCAAATTGCGTTCATTGATCACGACTTGAGCTTTTGACTTGTATGATATAGTTATCTTGATAGGGTAGAATTGGATACTTGCGGAATATTCAAAGTCGTCTCCATATGAAATCACAATCCTTTCCAGACTGTAATCTTCAACTTTGAACTTTTGCAGGAGCGGAAGCGTTTCATTTCCGAAAGCCCACGATGAAGTCTCGTTGTATCTCCTAATACTCAACAATTTACCAATTGAAGGATCTGTCAAACTAGACTTGTCTCTCTTTTCGTCAATTTTAACTCTCAAGTTGTTCCCTTCCACGAGAGATATCTCGAGTGGCAAATCCACTCTCTCATTGTTTGGCAATGTCTTGATAATGCTTCCAACCAAACGAAAACTATCGTCCTCTGAAACGCTAATGTGCTTCAGATCGATTGCGTATTGAGGTTGATAATTGCTGTGCTCTGCAATAGCTTGTGCAAAGCGTCTGTTTCTAAAACAGAACCCTGAGTTGTCACAATGCTTGAACAAGTAGTCTTTGACAGCCACTGCGAAGTTCGCGACTAGAAGTGCTTGTAGCACATGTAGGAACTTCATGGTGTTACGATTGGGAGTGTATGTACTTCAAAAAACTATAAGTGCGCGGCCTACTCCAGAAACTGAAATATTGCTGATCTCCTAACTTTAATATGACTTGAATAATTATACAAAAGTAACTATGGGACGGTAGAGGACCATTCTGTGTGACTGAAGGATCGTCCCACGCTGTTAAAGGCTACAAATAGCGCCTGGAGTTAGCACTTACAGAGTCAGAAGCCCACAATTGGTCGCGCACCCTGAAACTCGTGGCGTAATTCACCCCTTCGAGCAAGAGGACACGCAAGCAAGCGAGTATTTAACATACGACTCCTGATTTCCCCTCCTAGATCCAAATCGTTTATCCACACAAGCACTGTTGTAAAGGCTGGCTGATTACAAAGTCGTGTGAGTTCCAAATAACGAAGTGGTAGAAAAATACTTTGTACAACAAAGTTGTGGAAAATAAACTCACACTATATGTTAGTAGTTGGTCTATCATAAGAAGATTGCACACATCCATTTACCTTCAGCAGTTTTTACGCAGCCAAACAGACTACTGAGTTTATACTGACTTCTTTTATCGATACAACCAAACAAGACCAGAGCCAGTATTTCAAAATGACAGATGTGGGTGAAAACAAGAGACCCATCTCGGAGTCCTTGGACGCGGGGGACGTGAAAAGAAGGAAACCTTTGAATGAGTTGAGTGAAGATGGACCTCTTACGCAAGAAGATGTTGTTTATTTTCAAAAGGAGGCTATTTGGAGACAAATGGTTTCATATAAACAGAAGTCGTTACAGTTAACTGCGGAGCTTAGTAAGTTCCAAAGGAAGTATAACGAAAACGAAGACAAAGTGAACGTGTTAAATGCTTGGTATGAGCAGATCGTCACGTTATTCAGCTCGTCAAATACCGGCAGCAGTGGAAACGACAACTTGTTGATTTCGTTACCAGAGAAGAATGATGAAGTTCCAGCTATCCTTGAACAAAGACGAAAGCAGTTAGTGGAGATATTAACACCGTTAATTGAAAGTTTGAAAACTTCTTCATCTGGAGCAAACGCACCAGAAGTGATATCAAAACTCGAAAGCTTGAACAATGACTTGGCCCTGGTTAAGACTGAAAACTCAAAGTTATCAAAGACAAAGAAAGATTTGGAAGCAAGAGTAGAGGAGTTACAAAACAGTTTTACCAAGATTTTGAAGGATAAGGAACGCTTAAACTCGAAAACTTTAAAACGCGTTGATGAAAGCTTGAAAGAAGAAGTCAAACCGGAGAGTGAATCGCCAGTACCAGAACTGAAAGAGTCGATCGCTGAACAACCCGAGACTAATGGACATGCTGCAGCTGCAGAGGTGGATGCAAAATTGGAAAAATTTGAGCAAATGGAAATTGAATTAGAAGCACTCAAGTCTACAAACTCAATTTTGACTGAGCAGGTTGCTAGTATCAACAGCAAATACGAACATTCTGAAGAAGAAATTCTTGCTTTGAAGGGCAGATTGACCGATTTGAAGGAGTCAGACTTAGAAAGCAACGTACACTACAGCAATCTCATCAAGAACAACCGCAGTTTACAAGATCAGATTGTAAAGCTTACAAAAGTCAATGAAACTAACATTGCCAAATTGAATTCTTGGGAAGAGAAGCAAAATTCGGTCGACCTGCGCTTGAACAGTGAAGTTCTGGCCGAAATTTCAAAGTTGAAAGAACAACTTCACAAGACAGAAACTGACTTAACTCGTATAAGGTCGTTAAGAGACGAGTTCATGTCTAAAAATGCAATTTTGACTTCGCAATTAGAGAATCAAAAGACAAACGAGGAATTGTTGAAGTTGAACAAGGTCTTAAACACGAGAGTTGAAGATCTTCAAAAGGAATCCAGTGAAAAAGCCTCCCAAACCGACGCAGAATCCTCTAGAGAAGAATTACTCTTGAAGATTGGCACCTTAAGTTCAGAAATCAAAGAAATCGAGCTTGCCTTTAGAGAAACAAGGGAAATTACTCTCAAGAAGCTTCAAACTGTCGTCGATCAGGAGAGCATGTTGAAGAAGTTGACCGTTGAAAAAACCAAGGCAGACCAGAAGTATTTTGCGGCCATGAGATTGAAGGATTCTATGACCAATGAAATCAAATTGTTGAAGGTACAAGTGAACAAATCGCAAGACCTCATTAAAAACTTCAACAACTTGGAGAAGAACTACTTGGCCAAAATAGAGATTTTGACAAAGTCTGTGAATGACTATAAAACCATCAAAGATAACAGTGTTCACGAAACCTCACAACTACAAGACACTATCAAGCTGCTTAAGAATAAGGCAGAGATCATAGAGAACGATTTTAAAAAGGCTCGTCTGAGCATAGAAATAAAGAGTAAAGAGGTGTTGAAATTGGAATCAGAAAACAATGCTCACAAAGTCACCATTAATAAGTTAGAGAAGACTTTAAAGAGCACTGAAACCTTGTTGAAGAAGTACAAAACGAATAATACGTCTTCAATTTTGCAAGAAGATGAACAACAATTGGAAGCATTGCGTTCCATTGCAAAGTGTTCTGTTTGCACTAAAAATTGGAAGGACACTGCAATTACAGTCTGTGGGCACGTCTTCTGTCACCACTGTACACAAGAAAGATTGGCAGCAAGATTGCGCCGGTGCCCTTCTTGTAACAAGGGATTCTCGGCCAACGACTTATTATCAGTTCATTTGTAAGGTTATCCTTACTCTGTATTTATATGTGTATATATCAAACAATTTAATTTCACAAGATTTCTAATGAACTCGATAACTAATTTTGCACGTGAAAAAAAGCATGTGAGTTTCAGTAAATGGTTTGTTTCCGGGTGGCGTAAGATTTTCCTGGTCTAATAGGAGAAAAATTTTATTGCCAGCAATTTTCCTTCACTCACACAAAACACAAGTGATGATGTGTCCTTTTAAATGAAGATACAGTTCAGGGATAACATGTGCGTATTCAGAGATATTCCCATAGGATTTCTGGCATCCCAAGATTTGAACTAGTAACCTACCACAAGTTTTTTTTAAACAACTGTTTAATACATACTTGGCCGAAGTCATCGAGACGACCACGCATGAAATTCCACCCAGTGAGCGAGCTTTGATCAACTAAATTGCAACCAAAAACTACCATGAGCTTGCGCCTGTCATTCAGCATTCACTCAACTACATGATACTGAACCGAAGTGTCCATAGCTCTTGTGAGGCCGAACTGCCCCGTTTACCCCCTTGTCACAAAAAGAAAAGAGACTCTTGCTTAAAGTACTATTCAGAGGCAGCAATCTCTCGAAAGAGTTAGCGGAGAGATGGAGTGGGGACTTGCTCAGCACATTAAGAGCTATGGTGCTTGATCACGCATTAAGAAAATGCGTGGACGAACGATTTGTTCAAACCAGCCGTAGACTGCTGGCTAGAAGAATGGGTTTTTCCCCCTAATTTTGTAAACTCTTCGTGTGACTGGAGGTCCCGGAAGTTGAAAACCGACCTAGAAGAATTGTCTAGAAGGATATTTTTGTGACTTAATTCTGTGCTCTGATTGGTTACCACGGCTCGCAACGTGACCGGATTGTAGAAAGTGCACGCGTTCCGACCATTTTCTGCACTACAAAAAACGCTACACGTCCGAAATTGGTCATTTCTTTTGTTTGCCTCAGCGGTTCACAAATTTGCAAGTTAAAAATTGCGAATTTTATAAATAAAATTACTTTTGCACATTTTTTCCTCAACTTTTTTTCACTCAAGACCTTCCATTTCCGTCCATTTTGCTGGCTTTCATTACGGCACTTATTTTTCAACATAAAAGGGTCGTGGACTGCCAATTTTTTTTATCTCGGTTGCAAACATTAGATTGTCAGTTAATCGCATTACACAAACCGAATATTTAACTAGTGGATCTCCACCACATTTTCCAACTGAGAAGTAATTGACTGATTTTTTTTGTGCCTACCGGCTACACACAATATGTCTGGAGTTTTACAACAGCCCGAGGCAAATACTCCTGTTCAAACTCCATCATCCGACAACTTCTTCAACAGGTCAGACGATGACCTGCACAACCTCCCAAACCAAGACCCCACTTCACACAAACACTTGAAGGGCCTTGAACCAGAAAAGCCACTTTCGCCACCGAACCCATCGCCAAGCCCCGAAAAGCACAAGATGGATGACGATGCTGACGAAGAAAGACAGGAGAAGAAGCCGAGATTGAGCGAGGACGTCATTGATGAATCCTTGAAAGAGGTCACAGTCGCCGAGACTCCCAAGGAGCCTGCTCCAAGACCTCCGCAAGAACCGGACATGGATAACCTTCCAGAAGATCCTTTGGCTCCACACCAGCAAAAGTTCGCTTTGAACACGATAAAGGCAATCAAGAGATTGAGAGATGCAGGTCCATTCTTGAACCCTGTCGATATTGTGAAGTTGAACATCCCTTTCTACTACAACTACATCCCAAGACCGATGGACTTATCCACTATCGAGCGTAAGATTAACCTCAAAGCTTATGAGGAATCGAGTCAAATTGTGGATGACTTCAACTTGATGGTGGCAAACTGCAAAAAGTTCAACGGTGAGAATGCAGGAATTTCGAAGATGGCAGCTAATATTCAGGCACAGTTCGAGAAGCACATGCTCAACTTCCCACCGAAAGTGTTACCATCTGGCACCGCAACTCCTTCATCACCTGCACCAGAGGAACCCAATAGAGAAAAGAAAAGAAGTGAGTCAGTTGCCGCCCACAGACCAAAGAGAACCATCCACCCACCAAAGTCTAAGGAATTACCTTATGATGTCAGACCCCGCAAAAAGAAGTTCGCTGCTGAATTGAGATTCTGCAATCAAACTATCAAAGAGTTGACTTCGAAGAAGCACTACAACTACAACTTCCCGTTCTTGAATCCTGTCGACACTGTTGCGTTGAATATCCCCAACTATAACGAGGTCGTCAAGGAGCCAATGGACTTGGGTACTATTCAAACCAAATTGGCTAACAATCAATACGAAAACGGTGACGAGTTTGAGCACGACGTCCGCCTTGTTTTCAAGAACTGTTACCTCTTCAACCCAGAGGGTACAGAGGTCAACATGATGGGTCACCGCTTGGAATCTGTTTTTGAAAAGAAATGGGCCAACAAGCCTGTCCCAGAACCAACGCCAAACAACTCAGAAGGTGAGTTTAGTGATGATGATGACTTCAATGACGATGACGAAATTAATGAAGAAATGTTGTCTGATATTCCAGCAATTCAGTTCTTGGAAAACCAATTAATAAGAATGAAAAAGGAATTGGACGAATTGAAGATGGAGCATTTGAAGAAGTTGCGTGAACAACAAGCTGCCAGAAGATTGAAGAAGAAACAAAAGGGCGGCAAGAAGGGTAAGGGAAGAAGCACTGGTGGAAAGGACAAGAGCAATGCTGCTGCTGTCGCTGCACCAATGCCACCCGCACCTCCTCCAATTGTTGTTACTTACGAAATGAAGAAGCAAGTGAGTGATATTGTTCCAGATTTGCCTGATAAGAAGTTGCAAGCTTTGATCAAGATCATTAAAGATGATGTTGAGATCAGCAATGAAGATGAGGTTGAATTGGACATGGACATGCTTGAAGACCGTACGGTCTTGAAGTTGCACTCCTTCTTATTTGGTAAGAAGCCAAGTTCAAGCAAGAGCACCAAAAAGAAATATACTCCTGGTCTTGGTAACGCCGACGAGCACCTTGCTCACTTGAAGAGCCAGTTGGC
The DNA here is from genome assembly GCA_030564445.1 of Kodamaea leandrae. Taxonomy (NCBI): domain Eukaryota; kingdom Fungi; phylum Ascomycota; class Pichiomycetes; order Serinales; family Debaryomycetaceae; genus Kodamaea; species Kodamaea leandrae. The sequence goes on along the minus strand of JAJLUV010000006.1, from coordinate 584,743 downwards.
CTTGTTCAATGATGACGGTGGTCTTAACGCAACGTTGGCTTCTGCTAACAACTTCATGAATCTCGGAAATGACCAGGAGTCATCAGAAGATGATCTTTCGTCTGAAAGTTCTGAAGAAGAGTAAGTTTCCCTTGCTATTCAAGGTATATAAATCCTGCAATTGCTTCATCCTGGTTTGCCGATCCGGCGGTTTTTCTCATATACTTTCAGTTTCACAGTGTATTATATTCTATCTTTTGGTTTGGAGCATTTGAGGGTTATATATTTAATCAAATTGTACATAATAGAGATATTGTAGGAGTGGTAAATCCTTCCCAAAAGGGAAAGTTTTTCCCATTTTTTTTCGAAGGCATCGGTTCTGATAAAGGTTCCAATTTGATTTAAATAGACCTACAAGGCCGCTCGAAACTACATCTATACCCCCTACACTTTCAGAGCTGGTACCTGAATATGACTAAAGACTTAGAATTTACGTTGAGCAACTTAAACCTTGACAGCACCTCCATAGCCAAACGCAACCCCGATGACAACCCACTACACATACTTAAGACGATCAAGAAGAATAAGGGTCGTCCAGCACATATAGTCGGACCTATGGTTCGGTATTCAAAGCTTCCCTTTCGTGAGTTGGTGAGACACTACGATGCAGATATTGTGTACACTCCTATGATTTTGGCTCGTGAGTTTGTCAGGAACAATATAGCTCGTGTGTCAGACTTCTCTACAAATGACAGAGATAGACCTGTGATCGTTCAGGTTGGATGTAATAACGTTGAAGACTTGTTGAAGTTCGTGGAAATGATTCACCCTTTCGTTGACGGAATAGGTATCAACTGTGGATGTCCTATCAGAGATCAAGTTAGAGAAGGAATCGGAGCAGCTTTGATGTCCGAGCCCGACTTGGTTGCATCTATGGTCAGAGCCGTGAAGGAGAAGTATGGAGACACTGTGACTATAGAGACTAAGATTCGTATTCACCCCAACTTGGATGAAACGGTAGAGTTTGTGAAGAAAGTCGAGGCTAGTGGAGTGGACTTTATTACCGTGCATGGTAGAACTAAGAACACTAGATCTTCTGAACCTGCCAATTTCGATGCCATTAAGCTTGTGAAGGAGACTGTGAGCGTTCCTGTTGTCGCAAATGGTGACTGCTTCTCTTTAGAAGATGCAAGAAAGATCGCTGAATACACTGGTGTTGACGGAGTCATGGCTGTGCGTGGAGCTTTAGCTAACCCTGCAATGTTTGCTGGATACCAGAATACCCCATGGTCTGCTATCGAGTTATTCTGGGATTATGCTTCTAGCTATGGTTTACCATTTAGAATCACCCAACACCATCTTTCGCAGATGTTGGACAAGACCATCCCTAAGAAGTTCATTAAAGAAATGAACGAAACCACATCCCTTGTCCATATGATAGATTGGTTCGATAGAAACTTCGTGTTGAAGAGAAGAGGTGAAAGGGGCTTTGCAACTTCAACACACCCAGTGTGGAAGAAACAAAGAGAAGAATTCTCAAGAATATAAGAGTTCAATGATAGAGTTACATTTAATACTATTATACATATAATATACATTGCATCCACAATTATTCACCTAATCCCAAGAAATCCTTGTTTTGCAAGGAGATACTCTTTGTTCGGTTGTTCACTTTGTAGATACCAACCAACTGTTGGGCCAATTCAAACATGTTGTTTCTCAATGAAATAACAATAAATTGTGCGTTCTTCGTACGCTCCTTAATGTAGTTAGCCACAATCGAGACGTTTCTAAAATCCAAGGCAGCATCGATCTCATCCATGACATATAATGGAGTAGGCTTGTACTGATGCAAAGCAAACACCAAGGCCAATGAACTCAAAGTCTTCTCACCACCAGAAAGATTGGAGATATTCTTCCAGGATTTTTTAGGAGGCATCACACTAAACAATATACCTTCCGAGAAGGGGTCCAAGCTATCAACAAGCTCTAACTCAGCATTACCACCCATAGTGATCATTCGGTACATATCTTTCAATGTCATGGAAATTGTGTTGAAGCCCTCCATGAACTCATCGAGTCGTTTACGCTTCAAATCTTCACAATAATTCTTGATCTTATCTCTCTCTTCCACAGCAGAGTTCAAATCACTCCTTCTCGATTCGTATTCTCCCTTCTTAACACCATACTCCTTCAAGACTTCAATGTCAACCTTGATATTGCCTAATGAGTTTTCCAAGGTCTCGATTTCAGAGTTCACGTCATCCAAGTCAATCTCTTCGAGGCGTTGCTTATCAAGTTCTTCGAAAGCAGCTCCATCGTACTCCTCCTGCTGAGATTCTTCCATCCAATATATGTACGGCCTAACATCTCGTACAACAAGTTCTTGCAAAGCATCCTTGCTGTCATCGATGTTTCTCGTGGCGCGTTGGATGAAAGTGTTGTGTTTCTCCATCTTGTTCTCAATCTCGATTTCAAACGACTTGTACTTGTTGATTTGCTCGTTCTTTTCCTCCAATTCAACTCTTATAGTCTCAGACTCGCTTTCCAAGTCATTTTTCTTATCCTCCGAGCTAGATATCTCAGAGTCAATTTCTTCAAGCTTCTTCGTGATCTCCTTCTGTTCTTCTTGAACATCTTCCAACAGACTGTTACATCCTTGTAAATCTTCTGTCGACAGCTTGATGATCTTTTCGTGTCTCTTGATGTCGTTTTCGAGCTTCCTAATGGCCATCCGGTCACCTGCAGTCTTTTCATCGATAATCTCGATCTTCTGCTTAATAGAATCAACCTTGGAATTTTGAACCTTGAGCTCCACTCCACCAGCATCCATGATCTTCTCCTCAAAGCTTTTGATTTGAGCTTCCATCTCTTGCATCTGAGATTTCAACGCAATCTTTTGTTGGTTCAATTCTTCAACTTCTGATTCTTTCGAGCGAATTTGCTTATCGAGCTCCTTCTTCCTTGTGTCGTCTTCACTTTCGGCCATCAATGCACGGCAAGTAGCAGTCACTTCCTTTTTCTCCGAGCTTAAGGACTCGATATCGAGTCTCAAACGTGAAATAGAAAACTCCGTCTCTGGTTTCAATTTCAAAAGCTTCTGTAACATGTCTTCTTTAGTACGATACTTCGCATCTGCACTTTCAAAGTCGGCCTCCATTTGCTTGACATCTTTCCACATGAGCTCAACGTCATCGGGGCTGATGTCCATCGCATTAGCACTCGTTGAATTAGAAGTCCTCATACCACCCTTTGCAAAGTAGTTACCACCACCCGACATTGCACCCGAAGTATCGACAACCTTACCATCTAATGTGACAACCTTCCAGCGCTTGGCCCCATAGGCTACTTTCTTGGCTTCAGATAAATCTGGTGCCACTAAAGTATTATACAATTTGCTGTAGAAGGCGGGAGCAAACTTTGGGTTCGTGGGCCTGATTAAGTCAAATAATCTCTTAACCACAGCCGGATTTCCTGGAGTTTGGATCGGGTCCAAGTTGAACTTTCTCAATTTGTTTAAGCAAATGAAATTGGCATAACCCAACTTGTTTTTCCTCAAATAATCAATGCATGCTTGTGCAGTTTCCACTGTATCGACAACCATACTGTCCAACCCAGGACATGCTGTAGAAATAGCAATATCATAAACATCATCAATGACTCCCAAGTCACCGAGTCGTCCATGAAATCCGTCAATACGACCAGATTTAGCCAATCTAAGTAAACTTGACAAGACCTTGTTCTTATTTTCGAAGCTGGATAACGAATTTGCAGCTTCTTGTGCACGCTCTCTAGCACTTGTTACTTGAAGCTTTTTCTTCTCCAATTCTTGCCTGTCTAGCTCACACTGCTCTTTTCCAAGTGCGATCTGATCAACAATCTTTGAGAGGTTAGCATCTGCTTCAATGTATTCTGCCTCCTTTGCCTTACCTTCAGTTTTGATATTGATCAATCTTTCCTTGGCGCTAGTGAGCTGTTTTTCAGTGCTTTCTTGTTGAGTAACAAGCATCTCCAACGCTGACTTTGCAAGCAGCGAAGCACTCTCGTTTTCCTTCAACTTATCATTCCACGGCAGAAGCTTTGTTTGAAGACTGGCTATTTGATTGCTGAATACAGAAGTTTTGGCTGTCAAGCTTTTCCTGATCTCATCTAGTTTGGCCTTTTCAACTTCTAAATTATCGTTCAATTCCTTGATTTCTTGTTGAAATTGTTGGCTCGCATCATTGCTTGCTTGAAGGTTCAGAGTTGCGGCAGAAAGTGCATGTTCCAGCTGCTCCTTAGACTTGGTGATCTTCTTGATCTTACCACTCAAGTTCTTGAACTTTTCATCTAATGAGACGTTCTTCTTGTTAACTTCTCTTCGGCGCTTGGTTGAAGTAGTGATCTTAGCGTTGATGTCAGCAATTTTCTCTTTAATTGCTATCTGTTGTTGGTTGAACTCTTCTATAGCTCTTACGAGTTCTCCATTGGAATTTTTCTCACGTTCCAATTCCTCAGCCAATTCCTTCAAACCAGCTTCATGTTTCAGCAATAAGTTCTTGTTCTCATGAATATTAGCTTGATGTTGAATAGATTTCTTGCTGATGAGCTGCTTTTCAATCGATAAGAACTTCAAGGCGTCGTCCTTCTTTTCTTCAAGCAGATCCTTGTCCTTTTCAACCAACTCAAACCGATTTTCCTTCTCTAAGCACACTTCGTTCAACTCGTCCATGCGAGTCAAGCTGTCTTCAATCAACTGCTTGTATTTGCTGGTTCCGATAATGTCTTCCAAGTACTCAAGAAGGCCATCATCGTTCTCCCTTTCTGCCTTTGCTTTCATTTGTGCAATGGACTCAACTTCACCTTGAAGGATCAAGAAACGCTTGTGGTCCAAATCCACACCCTTTTCTTTGAGATACGACGTGACTTCCGTGTAATTGCTCGCCTTATGATTCACAAAGTACAGCGACTGGTTATTGCGGAATGCTTTCCTGGAAATAATTAACTCGGAATTTGGTATCACCTCTGCGGTTTTGTTATCGTTTTCAGCATCATCAAGAACATACTGGAAATGGATGTCCACCTGGCAAAACCCAAACTTTTCTCCTCCAGAGGAGTTGTGGATTAACTCCGAAAGCTTACCTTGTCTCATTTTCAGGGCACGGAATCCGAATACAAACAACATGGAGTCAATCACATTGGACTTTCCACTACCGTTTGGTCCCACAACAGCAGAAAACGATGCGTTGAACGGTCCAATCACTTGGGTACCGGCATAGGACTTGAAATTCGTAAGCACAAGACGATTTATAACCAATCTAGGCTCGTTTGGTCGTTTTGGAATATTCACCTCGCGCCTCTTCGAAGGCGACTGTAAGAGAACATCAGATTGTTGTTGTGAGTAGCTCAATGACGTCGATGGTTGTGTACTAGGTGCTTTTAGGACAGGTATTTCCAAACCTACCACTTCTAATCCATTTTGATCGCCGTTTTCTGGTGACGTTAAATTGGAACTACGCGCATCTTCAAAGATCTCCGAATCAGCATCATCGGCCTCCTTCAAATCTTCTGTTGGTACCTCCTTCAATTGTTCTTCCTCTATCTGTGGAATGTCATCTTGGAGTAGAGCCGAATTATTAGCGGAGGTGGCGTTGGGCTGTGAATCGACAACTGTGTTTGTTGGTAATGGGTCTTGAAGAGTGTCAGCCTGGGTAGGTATCAAATTTTCGGTATCCACAAGAGTAGCTTGCTCTGCTTTGATGGTATGCTGATCGATCTCCTGGTCTGAGCTTTCTAAAAATGGGTTTGACGCGTTATCTTGGGTAGTGAACGAGTTCCTCAGTGAGATTCCTTGATCTGTAGTCAGCGACATGAAATCACTGTTATTTATGAAGGTGTTTTCTTGTGAAGACGCCGCATTGTTGGAAATCTCCCCATGGGTCGAATCGTAGTCTCCTTCAGACAGTGGGAGCTCACTTTTCACTGTACGCTTCCGCTTGATGCCCATGTTGTAGATGGTAAACAGAAGCGTGTATATTTTTTTTTATTGTTATTAGCGCGAACTAATGTCAGCTGCGGATTTGTGATTCTAATATTTTGAAACTAGTTGCAAATGAAAATGAACCCAACATTACATTCTTCTTCGCTTTGTCTGATGCTTGCCTATGTTCATGGTTGTTGCTCCTTTTCAATGTTTTTCCTCGGTCAACTCTTATCCTTGTCAATGTCATCTCTACCTACATTCATCCTTGTCTATGTCTATTACTATGCTTGCTAATGATTTAATCCTTCTTTTCTTTCTTCTTTTCCTTCTTCTCCTTCTTCTCCTTCTTGTCCTTTTTCTCCTTCTTTTCCTTCTTTTCCTTCTTGTCCTTCTTTTCCTTCTTCTCTTCCTGGACCTCTTCCTCTTGCTCAGGCTCCTGCTCTTCGGTCTGATCTTCGACTTCTTCCTCCTCATCGAACTTTATCTTTGTGTTGGTGGTTTCAGCTTCCTCGTCATCATCGAACTTGATCTTTTTGTTGACTGGTTCCTCGTCGTCAAACTTCATCTTCTTATTCTGAGGTTGACCATCTATCGAACTGCTTTCTCTCTTGTTTGATTCCAAATCGGCAGCAAGAGGAGGCAATCCTCTCAAATCTCTCTGTACTCTCTTCAACTGACCAAGAACAACGTTGTTTCCTGTGGAATTCGAAAATCCAGTGCCCTTGAACTCCACATCCAGCACTTCTCCCTCCATTCTAGGAGCCGCAATGGCCTCACTAGCGCTGATAAATTCGCTTAATATGCTTTCAGCCTTCTCCTTAGACACTGTTGTGTGAGATTTCACATGGATCTCAGTAGGAGTGTTGACGGCTGATGCCTGTGGTCTTCTAGGACGTGGTGCTCCTGACATTCTTGTGTAGCCTCAAGTATATGATTTTTTTTTTGGTGCGATGAATACCAATATTTACACGATTCCCGATCCCAAGCGTAATTTCCAGACTTGACCTTTAACTTTTCACTTTTTTTTGTCACTTTGAACACTAACACAACATGTTCGCTTTGATAAGACAGGCCACTGTGCCTAGAGTCATGACTCGCAACTTCTCCATATTATCACAACCAGCAACCAGATTCCCAGTCCAGCAAAACCTCAATAGATTCAACCAAGATGTGATACTGACATCGGTGCAACCTCTGGCATTCTCGTTACTCGGCTTCTTCCAAAGAAGATTCAAGTCGAGAGGTAACACTTACCAGCCATCCACATTGAAGAGAAAGAGAACGTTCGGCTTCTTGGCTAGGTTGAGAACCAAGAACGGAAGGAAAGTGTTGTCCAGAAGAAAGGCCAAGGGTAGATGGTATTTGACCCATTAAAAGTAGAAGCTTTCGATGAAGGAGACATCTACTAGAGACTTCAACTAGAGTAGCTTCAAAGAGCTCCCTCCACTAGAGACTTTTAAATATTAGTGGTTCTCCCACTAAACAGCATAGATGATGCAGGTCGTTTGTATATAGTTTGAATAAAGGTCCTGTTATCCTAATAAACTTGTATTTCTATATTCGTTAAGCCCTTCCCAATATCTTCGAGTATTGCAGCTCGACTTCGTGCATGAACTTTTGCAAGCTCACGATACCAACTTCGTGGGTAACATTTGGAAACTTGTTCCGATGCAAACCAAACCACTCAAGAGGTGGTGTGGCATTTCCTAACTCCTTTAACTGAGGAGCTTCAATGATCGGCTCAGTAAGAGCTTCATATCTGTATTTCGACCTTTCAGAAACGTTCAGGATGGTATTGTTAATCATCTGGTCTATATGTTCCGTTGGGTCCTCATCCTTCAATAATACCAGTCCCAGTGCCAGTCCCTGGGTCTTGAAAATGTCTTCTTTGAATTGGACGGTCTCTTTCAAGGCTCCATGTTTGTACTCTTGTCTCGACAGCAATGCCTTCGCATGGATCGAGTACATCTCTCTAATGAAATTCACTGAACCTAAATTCCACTTGATATCGACTGTTCCTCCAAATGATGAGTGGTAGAGGTATTCGATAACATTATCGTCATACTTTTGGAACGTCTTCATGCTGATCTTAAATGATGGGAAGACAAAAATAGTGCCTCCTCTGGCCTTGTGGGCGTATTCTGCAAATTCACTGACGTTACACTGTACAATGAAATCTTCCAGAACCAGAGAAGCCATTGATAATGATACCAGTAATCCGTTGAATTGGATCTCCAACGCGTTACTGATACCGGACGGAAACTCGTTTTGTTGGAAGTTCGCACGAGATCCGTCCATCTTAATCACCAACACCTTGGTATCTTCAAATGAAGACGGGTACACATGAACCATGAGCCTTCCAGAAATAACCTGAATCTTTGCCTCGAGTTTCTTGACAGTTTCCAAAATATTCGAAGCAGTTTCATCTCGGGATTTCTTATTTTGGACATCTTTCTTATTGGAGTCTCTCAACGTCTCTTTGTACGAACGTTGATTATCCTCAGTCATTCTAGAAATTGCGTTCCATATATCGTAACAGTTGGATGCTGCGAGCGACGTGATATACATCTCAGCGGTGTCTAACCTGATGGTCACAAACAAATGGTCCTTCGCCACAGATACTTCAGACTTCCTGTTGAAGACATCAACGGCGAACCCTTCAATATTAGCGATTGCAAAAACGTGGTAGTCAAATGATGTCTTGACATGAAGCTCATCGACACCTGCGGAGAGCAAAATAAGAGGAACTGATAAGATTGTATCCGGGTCTTTATCTTCTGTCCACTTGATGTTAGAATGAGCACAAATATTACGAACATGAACGCTGCCACCAAGACGACCTTCCAGTGTGAGAATAACGGTGTCCACACCAACTTTGAAGTCTTGGGTCCAGTCTGGAGACTTTTTCAACACAGCCCACGAACGATCTACAACGAGCTTGAAATTTCCCAAGGACTGACCATAGTCGACCTGCAATTTCAAATTCGTCAGGATAATGGTAAACATCCAAGGGAGAGCTGAGCTCGTAGAAACCTCTCTGAAACGGGCTGCGATATTTTTGTTAGATGCCAAATCCGACTTGTGGCCAACTTCTGGTGCAGGATCATCATCCACGAAACTAGCGTATAACTCTGCATATTGTTTTGGAAACCAGATATCTTTGAAAAGTTCAAGATCCTGGTATTGCTTCATGTTGATATATCCTTCCACATCCACAATCGTACCCAGAGACACGATGCTTGGCTGGTTAGCAAGAAGATCAAAAGATGTGGTCAAAACGCTCCGCGAAACCGCAATACGACCACTGATTTCACGCGAGTAAACGTGCTGAAGAGATGCAGAAATGCTGTCAAAAAGTGCTGTGACAACCACACTAGGGATATTCTTAGTTCCAGAGTTAATCTGCACATTAATCCCATCCATACCGACAATTGCAGCAACCTTTGCAGTTGGTGCACAACTCAAAGTCAAAGCTTGCTTCTCAATCCTGAGTCCGAAATGAACGTCAAACTTCTTAAGGAGAGTTGAGAACTCGTTTCCAAGTTCTTGTACTGACCCATTTGTATCTTCGACATTGATTACAGGCTTTTCCACTTCTTTTCCGACTGGCTTCTTGGATTTAATACCGTGCATCATTCTCTTGATACCTTCAGCGAAATCCACAATAACTGGAACACATGTAGAGTACAATGTGTTGTCCAGTGATGTGGTAAGCACCTCCGCCTTCAAAATGTGTTTCTTGACCCCCATCCTATCATGCTTGTAGTTAGCTACTAAGCTGACTGCTGGGGAGTGTAAAAACAAGGATGCTGGAGAGCTGCTTGTGTCATCGTTCAAACGGTAGAACAAAACAGTGGAACCGGCAAACGTAGCCTTCAATTCGATCGAATCAAATGGAGATTGCATTGGTCTACCGTCTTGTTTTGGAGTTGGTTTTTTGACAGTCTTGATGTTTCTTGCTCTTTCGCTGAGGAACTCTTCCATCGACAGAACAGACTTGGCACCATTTTCAATCACCGCCACCAGTGTTGACAAGAACTTAACATCCAACTCATCACCTGTAATCACCACATTCATATTGGTGGTTTCCTTTTCAATCGTGTATATGAGCTGCATGGTTGGCAAGAAAGCTCTATTGAGGTTATTCTTCTCAGATTGTTTTGAGTAGAAGTTGGACGAGCGGGCACCGTTAGCGACCGATAGATAAGCTCCCATAAGAGTGAACTTACCCAACGTCTCTTCAGCAATGGCGAAGAAACGCTCAGCACCAATAATAACACCAGGGTATTCACGAGATGTTTGTTCAAAAACCCATCCAATACAGAAGTTGTATGCAAGAAGATGGCAAGATGAGAACTTGTTCAAAAACGAGGTCGACGAAGATTCTGGTTCAGGACTGCCAACCTTACTTTTAATCACTTCAATTGCATTCATTTGCTCCAGTTCACCATGCAAATTCTCATTCTTTTGGTTCATTTCACTGCATCTCAGTTCCAAAGCATCGAGGACCTTAATGAGCCTTATTAAAACTGGAGGACTCAAACATATACGGCAGAATTGCGACTCGACCTGTAGTGACTGCAACGCATTGGCATTATGCAAAATGCGTAATGAAAAGTTGAGGTCCACCACATTTGATAAACCAACAGGAATATGCCTGTCGATAACGTACAAACGAGCTGCTGGGATGTTCAAGTCGCCAAAAGGCGCAACGCGTTCAGCACCATTCATTAAAGACACGTTTGAAACACTTGCGGAGGTATTGTCGACTTCGAAAGAAAACTTGGTTTTCTCTGCAAAAGTCGATATTCCGATATAATCTGCAGATATCACACCTGAAAATGTAGGCGGTGTCTTGGATGGTTTGGGCTCTTCGACGACCTTCAGTGGTGTATCTTCTGGGAAAATTTCACGTACAGAGTCAGCGATTGCTTCCCACCTTTCTACCGAGGCTTGCATGGTATCAATATGGCTACCTGCCAACACCAACGAGTTGATCATCAGCGGACAGAAGACCTTTACGTATCCCAAAGTAAGGGACCCGGAAATCATCATGTCTTCTGGAGCAACCTTGAAACGAGGCTTCAATTGAGACAATTGTACTTCCAAAATGGCCATTCTTGCCATCTGTACATTGATATCAATTTTCTGTACTAGTGAATCCACAGAAAGTGTACCAGAAGTGCTAGTGACCGCAAGTTGTGTATCATATACGTTACCGTATACTTTGACAGGCTCAAGGACATCCGCAACAAATATAATCTCATGAACCTTGATGTTGACACCAAAGTCAGGTGCTAACGGCAGCTCAGTTAAGGATTTGGAGGTTTCCACGTCTCGTGCAAAATTTGGATCTGTAATAGGTTGAACAGCATGCTCACTGGTAGCTTCGTCGATAGACCCATCATTCACATCTGAGTCGTCCTTGTTTAAAAATGTCGACTTGACATAACTTACATCCTTCTTCACCACCTCTTCGATTATACTTGCCATATGCCCTCCTTTTTCAGCAACGACAATGGAAATGTTTCCAACACTAACATCACCAATCTTTGCTCCAGGCTCTGATCCCGCTCCACCTATGCTCAAGTCTGCAACCAGGAATTGCAAAAAGCGCGTAACATCGCCCCAGAGGGAGAGTTCAATCAAGCGTGACTTTTGGCAAACGGAAATTCCCTGCGCTTGAACATCAATAGCAGTGGAGAAATCCTTGCAGTTGAATTCAAGTGATAAGAATGGAAGCGATACCTGTTGTTGGATAGACCCAATGCTGCAAATAACATTGATGGTTGTTTCAGACTCACCACTTGTACGTGCTGGTTGAGAAGAACGTCTGCTTTCTGCGGTTCTTGTTGGAACTATTGCCAAATTATCTTTAGGAGGGAGTGGTTTTTCAGATTTAGGAAACTCTTTCATGATAGTCGCTGCTAGATCCATTGACACTGTGGAAATCTTGCTCTTGTACCCTTGTAAACCAAAAACTGCATCTATATCATTAGGTTTCTTACCTGCTGAAAGTGCCAAACTTTGTAAAGTAATGTAGTCGTATTCACCAGAGCGCATTATTTTCACAAGTAATGACGAAACACGCACAGATACTCGAATATTTGCGTCTGAGTTTGCAGAATCTTTACCAAAGATAGACTTGTAAAACCACTCTCTTTGTTCTGGATTCGATTCCCAGTTTCTCCATCTAGAGAAAAACCCGGTGACTACAGAGTGAGCCTCTTCTGGAGAAGCCCGCAAGTTGGACTCTCTCAATCGCTCATTCTGCTCCTCTTTCCATCCTGCCGGTAACTCGTCCAAAACATGTCTTAAACGGGTGATCATCTTCCATCCATCAAAGAAACGAACATGCTCGTCACGTGAACGTAAGACGTTAGCAGGTTTGGTTAATACCTCTGGATCGTGATCCACAGCGTACTCAGTGGATGCGACAACTAATGAGTGAGCAAGTTCCGCAAACATCCGCTCTTTACTATGCTCAGAAAGTTTGGAAAACTTATCGATACCATCTTTCATCGCGAGTTCAACCAGTCTGGCAAACGTAATGGCCTTCATTATCACCTCAACGTCTGCTTGCACTTGTACATTATCAACACTAGTTGAAATAACCTGCTCTTTGCTGCTCTCCTCCAGCATCCAGAATTCAAGGTCACTCAAATCGACCAACTCTATACCTGAAAACTGTGCTATAAGGTGCCCCAAATGAGCAGCAACCGTCATCTCGTCTTCAGATGTGTCATTCAGATGTGTGCCCTTCTTCGAAAAGGCAATGGAAGGCTCTTTCAAGATAATAGTCGCGTTTTCCGCTTCATGTGAGAAACGAACTGCGATTTGTTCAGAGACCAACCTCACATTTTTCGCTTCAAGTTTCGTAGAGAGTCTGTTCTTCAATTGGAGCATCAACTCGAATTGCAACGCATCCATGAGTGTCTCAACAGAGACATCCTTAGCTGAAAATACCATGCGAGCTAGTGGCTCCACAAATTTCGGAGTAGCTTGCACATCCACAGCACCAAGTTCAAATATGGCACTATCGTACTCACATGCTGGGTCCACAGGATATGCCGGGCAATACTCCTTTTCGCTGTATGAATGGATTGGGTACTGTGTCTCATATGATCCTTGCAGACTATCAGTGAATTGCAGACTTCCTGAGTCAAAGTTCGACAGCCTGGTTTCAAGGGTATGAGTAGATTGTCCATCATCGCTCCAGGTGTCATCACGCATTAAAGGCTCATTCACATCTGGGAGTGTTAATGGGTGCAAAAAGCAGCCGTATGCGTCATTATAGATTGCATCGCGACCGTTTGCTTCAATCAAGAACGGAGATCTGTGGAACGGAGCATCACTTCTACGAATGTGCTGTTGCTGTTTGCGATGATGTTCTAACATTCCACGTTTTTGGCAGAAGTTGTTGAACATGAGTGAAGTGGAGACCTGAAGGAAAACCTCATCAGTGTCGTCATCGATAATCATCACCAGAACAACCGGTAATGATATCAGCGCTTTACTTGAGTACCTTGCGTTTGAGATATCGTTATAAGTGAACAAAACTGATCCCAAATCGCATATAAGATAGGTACTATCTACCATCTTTAACTTTAGAACCATGGTACAACACTTGAACGATACATTGACCGCATCATACTCCGTTGGTTCAGGGATATTCAAACTGTTTTCAATATCCATAAAACCGTAGACTGTATTGGTAATACTTGTTGCAATTCCGGTGATCACCAGTGGATCGCCAACAATCTCAAAGGATCCGAGTTCCAAGTCCCACTTACAGAAATAAGTAAGCTCTTCGGGAGGAAGTCCAAACATACGGTGTGCATGGATACTTAAACCATCGAGTATGATAGTGGGCTCGTTTAAGAACCGCTGGCGATAGCGAGTGATGTCAAATATAGTAGCCCACTCGTCGAACTCGTTCTCAACAAAAGCACCCTTCAAGCAACTGAAGTCTGCTTGAAGGTCCATGTAATAGTTGGTAAACCGGATATCAGTGTTGAATGAGTTGAATGCAAGACCAAGGTGAGATGACGAGTCAAAAAGACGATATGGGATCACGATAAGACCTTGCTTAACTTCAAACGAGAATAGAACATCGACATCATTTTCGGTCTTGATGATTTTCGAGTAATCGGGATCATGGTCGATTGATAAGCTACTGCTCGAGCTCCTTTCAGTATCAGTAGGAGACTTATCATGTGAATTTCCTTTTTCAGCACTTGTAGTGTACTCTTCAAATGTTCTAAAGTGAATATGGTCTCCAAAGTAATTCTCTCTGATAAAGAACAAATACTTGATGAGCTGACCATAAGCCTTCAAAGTGACGTATTCTCCCACACATCTGATCTCAATATAGTTGGAAGTATACACCTCCACACTATTGAAAAATGTGTAGCATCCAGAAACTTTGAAACGGTTGCTTCTTCCAACAACCGTGGAATCCTTCATAAATGCTCTCAAAGTGTGCCAGTGTGGAGTGTCCAAAACCATGTTGAAGAAAGAAGTATCCAATTCGTAGCTCACCGTAGTTGTCTTACTGAAATCTCCATTCAATGGTACGTCCAAGTTGATTGCAAGATCATCTCCCTGAAAAGAAATGAATCTATTCACACTGAAATCAAGGGAGTTATTGATAATATTCGCATCGTTGACATTCAAGTAAATCTTGTACTTAGTGAGCTGCCAGCGAATACGGTACACAAATGGACGGAAGTACTCATATGGTGTAGGGTCACCAGACGCAAAGTCCTCAAAGATATCGGAAAATAAGAGCGTATGTTCACGCAAAAAGAATATACTAGCATTGTCACTCTTTTGTTTGAATACCCAGTCGCACGGTCCATTCCATTTGAGTGGAAATCCCACGTCTGCATCGATCGTATGCTTTTCAGCAAAGAACAAAACATCATGGTTCACAGAAGTGCGTACTTCTGGAGATGCAAACACTGCATTGAGTTTATTCGCCCAACCAGTCTTGGAGCGCGCAATATATGACGCAAAGTATGACATATTCGACCCTTCAGCGACTTTAATCTCAAGCCATCCAAACAGTCTGGTAACTTTGTTCTTGTCGCCGTTTTTCTTCGACTTTCCCTGTTCCTTTACTACTCGCTTGATGATATCCTTGTTTTTAGAAGGCTCACGAGTTGGAACACGGAAAATGAGCTCATCTTCAATCACTGCAGTGACTTGGAACCCAGCGTATTCACGTACAGCCTTCTTGGTGTCTGTAGGAACAGCATCTCTTGCCAACGGAGGGAAGAATACTCCTTGGAGAGGTACACGCTGCTTATCAGCCCATGGACCATAATGGATAGTTGCAAGTGAAAGATGGATTTCCACAGCGTGCTGAGGTGGCAGCAGCTCCAACGAAGACTCGTCTGATGATGACCACGAATTAGATGCCGGCACCCAATCGGGGTCAATCGCATCGTAATAGTATACGATTCGAGTAGATACTGAATCCAATATCAAACTATACTTTGCATATTCTTCATCAACATCAAGAAGATCCAACAAATTCTCTTCTTGGTCTCCGATATATCTTCGTAAACCTCGCCATTCTGCAGTTTGGGCACTTTCTGGTTGTACTAGAGGTCGACCAACGACCTTATTAAATACTCTGCGGATTTTTCCCACTGCACTTTGGTACCGAAACCAATCACGGTACCTTCTCAAGGAACTCATTTTTGGAATAACGGTGGGGTTGCTGCGCTCCTGTTCTGGAGCATACTTATTCTTGTTATGCTCAACGTTTGGTTTTAACCACACTTGGAAGCGCTCAAACCTGAGATCCTGTGCGAACCTATACATGTCCGCTGGATTGGGCGAACTGTTAACATCAACATACCCCTCGGCAGATTTGTAGGCAGCGACCAAAATTGATGCAGTAGAAGCATTTCCGAGGACCACCGTACCCTTCTTGATTCTGAGCTTCAATGGCACGAATTTCAAGAAGAATGTGAGTGATTTGTTCGTGTCACAGGCTTCATCTTGAGGAGGTTGTGGTGCTACAAAAGCTTCTCCTGGAACATTCTCTGCCAGGTGGCCATTATAGCTGTCATTGTTCAAAAGACCGCTCTCCTTGTTGAATGTCCTTGTACTATCCTCATTGAAAAGACCATTGCTTTCCTTGTTGAACAGGTCATCTGGATATTTTCCCAGTTGAGAGCTACCATCCTTCAAAGTATCATCTTTCTCGCGACCTCGATACCTTATTCCTGCCTCCATGGATTCGTTAGTAGCAAACGACTCGTCGTCATCACTGCCACGGTACTTGTTGAATCTCGAAGCCCGCAACATTTCCTCAATCTGGTCGTATGCCGCCAGACGATTGTACATGAACACTTCAAATCCTTCAAGTGTACATATGAACTTGCTTGGTAGTTTTCTATTGCGTTCAGCAGCTTCTGTATCATGGTCGTCGAGATAATATCCAGAAAGCTTGGGGAGTTGGAAAAGCCAATACCTCCACGAAAAGTTGAGCTTTATGATGGAAATGGTGTAGTCCTTGTGCACAATGGTTACATTCTTCATGAATAACCTTCCTCCTATGAAACTAAAACGCATCGATTCAACATGTACACTGACACGGAATTGGTTCCACATGAGCCGGAAGATTTGAGTAAACACATATCCTAGTAGTCGACTGTAGTAGAATATGAATGCAATCGATAGCACACCAGCAAGAACCCAGTACACAAGGTAGATCCACGAAGAGCCCGAAACTCGCAAGGTATTTGCTACCGTTACAAACTGCGGATGGAATGCCATGAGGGATAATGACGTAATAAATGCAGATTCAAGCCTGGATGAGTGTTGAAATAGGCTCGAAACAAGATGTGATTGTTCTCAAGAATGTGTTATGAGTCAAGACAGTGTGTTCTGGTGGTGATTTGATATCTTGAGTTGCCGTTACTGATTTGAACACTGCCTGAAAGGGTAATAGTACGTTTTGAACGTTGCAAATCGTCGTTAGAAGATGTTGCTCGATGACGTAGATAAATAACCAGAATGAACTTCCTAAAGCACGATCAAGTCGTTGTTTATAGTTGTTGTTTGTGGTCACCTTGTACACGTTCCGTCTAAACCTTATGGTAAAATTCGCGAACTGTTCCTGTACTTATGATCATCTTTTTTACTTGTGCACAAAAATTAAAGTAAACAACTCCATGATGAACCGCCAAAACAACGTCGAACGCCAGCGACAGGTCGCTGCCGACGCTGAAAACGTATTCAACGCGAGATCCAAGAGCGTGCTCTCTCGTCCTATACAACGTGTTCCTCTTGGAGAAAAGCGCATACAGTTGAATCGGTCGTCTACCAACATTAAGAGTGGTCTTGATAGCAAGCGCATTCTCACACCACATGCCCCTTCTTTGTCAAGGGCAAACTCGTCATTGGGCTTCACTCACAGAAGAGAGGAGTTGAAGGAAGAGGTGAAGGAAATACCAAAGGAGCTACCAAAGAAAGACCTTTCGAGTATCCCAACCCCAAACATTAGAAAGCGTTCTTATGAGGCAGAGGATGTGACGGATAGTCTTCAGAAGAAACTTCGTCCTTCTTTACCGCATCTCAGTCAAACCCTCTCAAGTACAATCACTGAGAAAACGGATACCTTGAATGCCTTGAACCTCATTTCGAGGGACTTACACTATAACAATGTTGACCCGGTAAAGAGAATTGCAGCTAGAGCACCCATCCGTGTAAGCACAGCCGAGGTTGAAACCATCCCGGAACTCCCGGTAGCAGCACCATACGTCCCAAATGGAGTGGAGGAAATGGACGACTGGAGTATGTTTGGAGCTGGTAGTAGTACTAGACAGGGTCCTTTGCAGAGCATCCTGGTGGAAAAGGACGTTTATGAGGAGGAAATTGGCTTGACAGTTGATGAATTGACGGATTTACTCGATTAGTAACGAGGCTGCATTTGGAGGTTGTATGGAGGATATATTAATGAATTGTACATGAATAATAGTAGAACTGATAAGAGTTTCGACTTCCACCAGTCTTTCTCTATCATCTTCTCTCACACTACCAGTCTTTCTCTTCATCTCTCTCACGTACACTGCCAGTCTTATCATCCTCTCTTACCTTCTCTCATCTACACTCTTCCTACACTATCTCTTCTTATATCCCCTTTTCTCTATTACTCTGGTTTTTGGGTCACCACAAAGTCCGCAATAACTTCTATGTTTGCCTCCGGCAAAGAGTCCTCGTCTATGGACTGTTTGTGTGCAGCGGCCTTGTCCTGCAAATCCACAGGAAGCAAGTTTCTCATCTTGGAGAGGTCGTTCTTTTCCAAGTACCAGTTATCCAGCGGGAACTCGATCTCCATCTCTATATACAAATCGCCTTTTCCTGCACTTGAAAACCATCCCTTCTCTCGCTTTGGCATACCCTCGTTTTTGATCTTAATGAGTTGTCCTGGACGAATCACCTGTCCTGGTTTTGTTGCCAACTTTAGGCTCCGTCCGTCAAGATGCTTCAACATAACCTTGGAGAACCCACAAAGGGCATCCGCGAGTGGAATTTTGTACTTTGCATACAAATCGTCTCCCTTTCTGGTGAATGTGCGGTGTTCTTTACAATGGAATGTTAGTCTAATGTCTCCCGTTTCCTTTCCAGGATACTCATCTGATTCACCTTCCAACACCACCAGCTCTCCCGATTGTGCACCTCTCTTGATTTCAAACTCCAAAATTTTGGTTTCCTCGACAACCTTCTCTCCAAGACACTTTTTACACTGGTCTTTGGGCCTGGAAAGTTTTCCAGTACCCGAACACTTTGTACATGGCACCTGCGCTTTTGTTATGAATCCTGGAGCAACACGCTGAATCTTGGTGACATGTCCCTCTCCATTACACGTGGAGCATTCTTTGAGAATTGCGTTTTTCTTGTAGCCAGTTCCTGTACAGCGATGGCAAATGATGTTTCTAGTGGACGTGGACCTAATCACCTTACCTTTATACAAATCTTCCAAGGTTACTTCCACTTCCATCTGAGCATCATCTGTTCTCAACTTACTGCTTGCATGTCCATTACCATTTGCTTGTGCACCTGGATGTTGGCCGTTCATGAAGAAATTGAAAAAGTCATCGGCCCCAAATTCTGCCTGACCTCCACCATAAAAGTTGTCGAATGGAGTTCCTGAAAAGTCGTACTGGTCGTAAGCACTCGCTCCTCCGCCATTACCGGTCGTTCCGTAAAGATCGTACTCTTCTCTCGTTTGTTCATCGATTAAAAGCTCGTACGCATGTGAGATCTCTTTAAACTTGGTCTCTGCATGCTCTCGTTCGTCCTCGGAGACCTTGTCTGGATGGTATCGAAGCGCAAGTTTGCGGTATGCCTTCTTGATTTCCGAGCTGGACGCCGTGGTCTCGACCTCGAGGATTTCGTAGAGTGTGGTCATGGTGGAAAAAATTGGTCTCAAATTTTAGAACAATTTACATGACGATCCATCAAACAGTATAAAGGTGTCAAAAGCACCTTAACAAGTGGTATAAGTCTTATGTGGTTGAGGTATAGCCTTATATGGTTGAGGCATAGTCTAATATCCTTATGGTATCCTCTTATTTGGTCTGAGGTATAGTAAGTCTTATATGATATGCTTTGAAATTGTGCTTTTGGTGCGATTTAGTATGTCTTAAGACATTGAGATCTTTTCTTATCTTTACTGATATTTCCTACTAATTCCACGTAAACTCATAAGAGTCGTTCAGTATTTCTTCAGCCACCTTCACCCTTCTTCCACTAATACTATCCACATTTATACTCACGCTTTTTTTACCCCACGACATGTTGGTTGTCAAGGGATCAAAAGTTTTGTGAAATCATGCGGAAATCTTGACTAATGGAGTTTGGACAACGTTTCCAGGTGATTAAAATGGCACAAAGGGTAGAGTATAGCAAATGGTACAAACGTCTAAACTGTATCTTTGGAAGAATGAAAGAATGCTACATCTGGAATAATGATAACAGTGGAACCTCTCCATCCAATTCCCACGTGGATAAGGCTGTAGCCTGAAACACCTATCTGCTGCAACCACTTTAAACTCTCGGTTGGATTTTTCTTTTCACCATCCCCTACGCATCTTACTAATTCACCACTTTTGGAAGGTTCGTGAGTGCAACTCCGACGAATCCTGCCAATTAAGGGAGTTTTTTGCCGCCATCATAGGTCCGAGGCTATGCAACTCACGTGGTAGGTACGCTTGATGGCAACGTCATCCATATGGTTTTGAAAGAGCTCTTGTCCAATCAAATCCTCAGTTTTCCGTACGATTCCACGATAAGGGTCTCGTCAAGTCTTCTATTATGCCTTCTTTGTCTTGTTGTCTTCTTCTTTGTTGACACCCAAGATGACTATCTTGTGTATTTTTCTTGTCACTTGTTCTCGCGGATTGTTATCTGAAACCATTGGACCACGTTCGTGCGGAGTTTATTCCCCAGATATTATTTTTTTGCGCTGTGACTCCCCGTTCGGAGTTCGGAGACAATTTGCAATCCTATTAGCGATGCGGAGACTCTCCTGAGTCCCCCAAAAAGTGTATAAATACGGCGGCAAATACCCTGAAATTCTGTTATCTTCATATCCATATTCTATCTATCTAATGTCTGCTGCTTCATTCTTCAACGACTCCTTCCCAACTAACCACCCTCTCAAGTACACTGATGCTACTTCTGCTGAGCTCAACTTGGACTTGAACAAGGAATTGCCAAACAAGCGTGTCATCTTCACTTCCCCAGGAAGTGCTAACGAGCTTCCTCAATACTTTGACCGCCTTCATGAACTCAGAAACAAGGGTGTCGACAAGGTCGTTGTCTTGAACAATAACACTCCAGCAGAAAACTACGCCGCTATGCAGGGCTCCGGTTTGGTCGAGGACGGCTTCGTCGTCTTCGCCACCGATGAGGATGCCGCCCTCTCCAGCGACTTGGGTGAAAACTACGTCGAGCCAGCCCCAACTGGAAGAAGAAACAGTGCCTACACCGCTATCGTTGAGAACGGTAGATTGACATACATGAGCAACGGCTTCGACGACAACATCCCAATGTTGTTGAGATTGGACCACGCTTACTTGTAATACTGGCAGAGGGTGCTAGAAATGATTTAATGATTTGTAATGATATCTAAATACACAGATGAACGATTGCTTGTACAACACGCTCCCCATACATGGGTGGCACAAGACCGAGTCATGTGTCACAAAACCGGACCACGGTTGGTGACATGCTTACGTAATGGCTGACGAAATGCTGGTGATCGAGGGCGAGAAAATGAACAGATATTGTTTTTCGTTGTCACCCTTCTTCTTGCAAAGAAAACTTATAATACATCATGGTAAGTTGCATAGCATTGGGTGCCATTGGCGCAACGCGCCTGCTTTCCTAATCAATTACTAACACGCTCAGTCTAGATCCGGGTATGTGGCGATTCCGCGCGTTTCTGCGAGGTCACTTCAATACTAACAAATACAGTGTTGCTGTTGCTGACGAATCCTTAACTGCGTTCAACGAGTTCAAGATGGGAAAGAACTCCAAGACCAAGTTCATCATCTACGCTTTGAACGACAAGAACACCGAGATTATTGTCGAGGAAACTTCCTCCAGCGACGACTACGACGCCTTCTTGGAGAAGTTGCCAGAGAACGAGTGTAAGTACGCCGTCTACAACTTCGAGTACGAGATCGGTGGTGGTGAAGGTAAGAGATCTAAGATTGTTTTCTTCACTTGGTCCCCAGACACCGCCCCTATCAGATCCAAGATGGTCTACGCCTCGTCCAAGGACGCCTTGAGAAGAGCCTTGAACGGTGTTTCTACCGACATTCAGGGTACCGACTTCTCCGAGGTTGCCTACGAGTCCGTTTTGGAGAAGGTCTCTAGATCTGCTGGCTCCCACTAAATATTTAACAATGTAAATCAAAAGGACCATTCGTATTCGTGTAAGAGTGGTAGTATACGTTATCTCAACTTGACTATCACAACTTTTCATTATTCAACATTTCACTTAACAGTGTTTGATGCGATAAACTTTTCAATTGGTTTTGAGTTTGTAGTGCCCCTATAGTCTTCCTTACAGCAACACGGGTCTGAAACCTGTAAACATTTCCACGGCACCAAATGCCAACCCGCAAAAATTGAATGTATTTGCTTTTGCATGTTTCAATTTCTTTACCTCACCTATTTTTGTGTGCGAATACGAAGAACTCATAAAAACGCCCTACTACATCAAAAAGTGAAAATCGTCTCCCCAAGGCTATCACTGGATCAACTCCCTGAAAACAGACTTGCGATTTCTTGAAATTCTAGGAGACTAGCAAAGGCTCTGATCTTCTACCCCACTTTATAAACGAACCGCCTGATTTTTCATTGAACACAAGACCAGTCACTGAAAACTCACTACCACTGCTTATCAGTGCAATATGCCCATATCTAAGCTTCCTCGAGCAACGCTTGAGCAGAAGGTGCAGATCCTTGACTACCACCACCGATCCGCCCGACCACAACTGGAAACTGTGGACAGGTACAAGGACGAGATCTCCATATCAACCTCTTCATTCAGCGAGTGGCTCAAAAACGAAGACGAGCTCCGAGAACGTTTCCGGCAAGCAGAGACCTCGTTTCTGAAGCATAGCAGGCGTAAAGTTAAGTTCAAGTACGAGAAGATTAACAATGCTATGGATCTCTTGGTGAAGCAACGTTTAGAGAGAAACGAACCGATTAATGAACCTTTGCTCCGGGAGCATTGGTCCATTTACGCACACCAGTTTGGCGTTGACGATCCAAAGCGGTTGGTTGGTTTCAGTCATGGGTGGCTTTCGCAGTTCAAAAAGCGCCATGGATTGAATAAATCTAACATGAGTGGAGGTTCCTCGTCCGTCTCCGTAAAGGAAAATGTCAAGTCTAACAACCAAACACTTGGAGAAAAGGCCAACTCGCCAATAGGATCTCCCTCATCTAAGTCGCGCAGTGGTGGCTCTGTGCAATATAGTCATATCGCACCCCTTGATGGAAGTGATCAGGCATCGACTAATCAGTTACAACCTCTGAACAGTTCTTACCCATCCTTCAACGAAAGCACTTCCAAGAGAAGCAGCAATTCGAACGGCGAAAGGGCAGCGTTTGAAAGCGATCCTAGCACGGATAACTCGGCATCTGATGATTTCACCAACTCGACCAACACTTCGAACTCATCGAATACTTACGACTTAATGAACCAAAATGCATCGAAGCGTGGTCCTCCAATTGGTACCAGTGAACTGGCGTTGGGAAACCAGTTCCGTCCAGAGCAAAGTCTCAATTTCTCCTCTGCTACCCCGAACATCTCCAATTTGGTAATGTACCAACAGATGCAGCAGCAGAGACAGCATCAAGATCATCATCAGCAAAGGCTGCATCAAGATCAACATCAGCAAAGGCTGCATCAAGATCAACATCAGCAAAGGCTGCATCAAGATCAACATCAACAACAACTGCAACATCACCAACAGCTGCGCCAACATCAGCAGCAACAACATCAACGTCAGCAGCTGGACCTCGACCCGGAGCAACGCCATCACCATCATCAAGGGATTCAAGATCAGCAACTCCAGCAGCTCGGTCAGAAGAACCATTTCTTGAAAGAGCCCAATTCGTATGAGTACCAGCAGCACTTGAGAGTACGGTATGAGAAGCAAAAGCAACAGTATGAACGACAACGTTTATCCCGAAGCAATATTGTTGTTCAACCTAATGACGATGGGACTGAAATGAGTGTTCTTGCACCGATTTCTACACCTGATTCTATTGCACATGGTACGCGCGTTTCCCCACACCGGACTCCAATATCTCAAAGTCCCACGGGAGATGTTAACGACGGAAGCACCTCACCAGTTCAAGATCGAGTTCACGAAGGGAACGCTGAAGAAACGTCTCTGGCTATTAGTGCCACAGACATTGAGCGTTTCATCTACATTTTTGCGGACAGGTTCTTCCGTGATCACCAGTATGAGTATCCTCAAACAATGAAGGTTTTCGAAGAGTTCAAGAATTCCTTCTTTAATGAAATGGTGATCAACATGCGGTCGAAACCTAATCTGCAGCCCTTGAGTGTGGAATCTATCATCCAGACAAGACAGCCAAGTGGAAGACTTGCTGACAATGAGCAGAAGAAACCGCAACAAGTTCACCAGCAACACCAACATCAGCGTCTTCCTCCGCAGCCACCAATCCATCGTCAGCAATCGCACACTCGCCAAGCAGAAATCCACAACTCCAGAAGTGGTCAACTTCCCCAGCTTCAACAGAACCAGGTTCTGCTGCCACAACCACCGCTTTCATCTATTGATGACTTTTTCATGAGATCAGCAGTAGCTGACAACAGGAGCGACCTTTCGCCCGCGGTAATGCACTCGTCCCTTCTGCAACTCAACCCGAATCACATTCGCACTAACGACAACTTGTCTGGAGTGAGAACGAGAAGAGGAGTAGCTGGCATTGCAGACGGAAATTTGGCGCATTTGCAACCAAACAAGAGGTATAAAGTGGATCGTTAGATCTCTTACTATTTATCCGTATTTTGCATAATAATAATAATAAGTGAATAGAGAGTAGTGAAGATCGTGGGAGACAAGACATAAATCAGTGTGATTTCCTTGAAGTTTTTACTTGCTGAGCGTTTCTCCGTGAATTCCCTTATTTAACCGAGCCTTGGTTATCCTATTTTTCCGCGGTAGCGGCAACTTCCCAAAACGGACCGATTTTGCTTGGAGAACGTTTCCCGCACATTACAAGCAAGGACCACAAAAGCGCTACTTGTTTCCGTAAGCGGGAGTATTGGAGGGGATAACAGATCTCCACGCTAAGTTTTACAGCCACTTAAATATTGATTTTTCCGCTTAGTTGACCGCATCTACAACAACAAGACAAAATGACCGTGAAGATTCTTAGCATTGGTATGGGAGGAGTAGGCATCGTGAGCAGCTATGTCTTATCGCTCAACCAAGACGTGGAGTTGACGGCCGTTATTAGGTCGGACTATGATGTTGTGAAAGAGAAGGGCTATACAATTTCGTCCGTCGATTATGGTGGAAAGAGGAAAAACGGCGATCCAAACGAACACGAGAACGTCATCAAAGGCTTCCGTCCACACAAGGTTGTCAAATCATTGCTGGAGATTACAGAATCGTTTGACTACATTGTGGTTTCCACCAAAGTAATTCCACGCGACAATAAGAATATCTGGAATGAGGTTGAAGCCGTCAAGGATGTTCTTTTCAAGGAAAACAAGGGCACTAGTGTGCTCTTGATGCAGAATGGTATAGACATTGAAAAGTACTGGCGCGAATTGTACCCAGTTGCCAACTTCATCAGCGGAGTCACCTACATCGGCTCGGTCAACGATAATGGAAACGTCAACCAAGATGGATACGATCGCATGTTATTAGGCTTGTTTGAGTTCAATTCCGAAAACAATGCTACTGGTGATGAATCTGTGAAGAGACTCGTTTCGTTGTACTCGAACGAAGCCAACGAAGTGAAGGTTGACTCCAACGTTAGACTCACCAGATGGAGAAAGTTGCTCTACAATGCGTCGTTCAACACTGTGTGCTGCCTCACCGACTTAGATGTCGGTAAAGTGTTTGCGCTCAAAGAATCGGAAAGTATCATCACTCGTTTGGTGACTCCGTTGATGAAGGAAATCAAGCATGTCGCAAACTTGGACTTGGCAAGCATTCACGGCCATAACGCTAATTACAACGAGTTCGTCACCGATGAGCACGTTACTTATATTACCGAAATAACAGAGGAGCATGATGCGGCAACGAACTACAAACCGTCAATGTTGGTGGACTCTCGTCTGGGAAGACCAATTGAGTTGGAGATCATTTTGGGTAACATCGTCAAGATCTATGCAGACTTGACGTCAAAAGACCCTGCGGGAGATCTTTCACAGAGTGATATCCCCAGCTTGTCGTTTTTGTATTCCTTGTTGACCTTGGTTCAGTACAGGTTGAGCACTAGTTAGAGTTTATGAAAAGATGCACTGTATCAAGAATGATTA
This sequence comes from Kodamaea leandrae, assembly GCA_030564445.1. Lineage (NCBI taxonomy): Eukaryota > Fungi > Ascomycota > Pichiomycetes > Serinales > Debaryomycetaceae > Kodamaea > Kodamaea leandrae. Next base: position 558,740 of record JAJLUV010000006.1, on the reverse strand, counting down.
ACGTACAAGTAATGTATCTGTATCAGCATCACAAAGAACCCACAGTCCCCTCACCGTGACAAACATACCGCACAAACGGCAGCATCAAACATGTAAAGTATCAACATTAAACATGTGTATCCATAAAACATTGGTATCAACGTACATTAAACATTATGGTATCAACGAACATAAAACATTATGGTATCAACGAACACAAAACATATAAGTACGTTACAAAATATCACATAAAACATCATATATCATCATATATCATATACACGCATATCAAGCACTACTTCTATCACAAATATTAGTCCACATCTGCATCAACTTCTACCCACCTACATTATCAATAAATCTACACGTTCACCGTGTAGCAATGCAATTTTTCCTATACCAGCCCTATCCAGACCTCTAGGACGCGTTCGTCGTCTACCAGCAACTCCCAACAGCGTGCTTCCATCAAAACATCTTTGTAAAGTCGGTTTCCTTGAGGCTGATCTTGTTGACCTCCTGCTGGACCTCATTGATGTCCATTTCTATGTTCATTTTTGGTGCAAACTCCAGCTGCGAATTCTGCTGGTTTTTGGGGCAGTCAGAGCATTTCTGGCACTGCTTGGTGCCATCCTCAAGTGTGATTTCACGTGAACATTTATCCAGGTCCTTCTTAGCCCTCGACATTTTCTTGGACCTCTTAAGTCTGATTGGGTATTCTGTGGATTCAACTTTGTTGATTCTAGCCGTCGTCTCCACGTCAGCGTGTTTGGCATATAAATAGTTTCTCAACGCCATATTCGAAATCGGGAAAGCTACGATTGGTTGCAAAATAGACGAAGCTCAGGGTGCTCAGGGTGTTGCGGACTTTACATGATTATATACTTGGAACGAAGGAACTTGTATAGGAGGCAACGGAGGCGTGAGACTCTGATCATCTCAGCATGGTGCATCCTAGTCACACCACATTGACAGTATTCAAACCTTCTTTTGTGAAAAAATGGCTCCACTTTACTTGAGTGAGCTGATTAAAAGGAAAAAAGAAAAGTTTAGTGCTACACAAAACTCGCTTCTGCAGCCAGATCTTGGGACATTTCCGGAACATCAGGCCTCAAATCTTCCAACTTCATCACAATCGACTCACTTCGCGCCTCGACTGCTTCATATCAGCTTATCAGTAAATCTTCTTCTCACGCGGCTGGCTTTGTGGATGCTCAGAAACTATCTCGCGCATGCTTAAATACGAGTTTAACTCACAACTTGTTTACTTGCCATGACATGTGCGGCAGCTCGGCTTCGGGTATTGGAAACCGAGACCACATTTAGCTTGTGACCCCTTACAGTTTGCATTTCTATCTATTCATTAATGTTGCACTGTAGCAACGGGTGCTATTAAAACCCCTCGTATGACGAGAGATCTCAGGGTGCTACCTCTTAGGTAGTTCGTAATTCAATTTAACCTTTCTCACAGTTCTAATACTTCCCATGGTTCCACTTGGAGAAGCTTGATCATTAGACCATACTAGTGGATTGTTTTTGTGTCCAACACTCGAGTTTGTGTTGATATGGAGTGGTGTTGGGATAAACTCCATGATCTGGGGCTCACTTGGGACTGATATCGGGGCTCATGAACCTGAGACTGAACTCGGGACTCATGAACTTGGTTTCCGTGTCATGTCTTATCCCTGGTGGTTTTGGTGAGACAACTTCAACCCAACAATAATAATACCAATCGAGATAGTCAAAAATTTGAGTCGAAGATTGTCGTCTACCAACTGAACCTCCTTCTTCTTATTCTTCTTAGCTGCTGGGCCCAAGATCAAATACTGGATCTGCTTGAGCATACCAACCTCTTCTTCAGAAGACGAAACGTCACTGGCTTCTTCTTCTTCAGCCTCATCGGCTGATGATTCAATGCCAGCTTTTGTAAGAACCTGCGACTTGTGCTTACGCACCTCGCGGTCTTCTTCACAATCAACGTCATCCAAGTCATCTAATTCCCCTACTCCCAAATATGCTTGGAGCCCATTGGAGAATATCCTCTTGGTAAACTTATCGTCATGGTTCAAGAATCCATACACATCCTCATCGATGTCCTCGTCAAACGTGTCTGCAAGTATTCCAAGAGTTCCCAGAGACAACCTGTTCCCACGGTTTGGAATTGGCAGTTCACGCCCATAGTTCTTGCTGAGGATAGGGTTGATCGACACCGATCTCAAAACACGCTTCTTGTGAATAAGCATATCCTTCGACAGTTCAATTAACTTAGCGTCCGAATACTCGATTTGCTTACTGACTTGGCTCAATTCCCGGAGCGTACGAGCACTCTGTTTGTTCGAAAGCTTCTTGATGTTCTTCTTCTGTTTTTGGAGCTCAAAACCGATATACAGCAAGAGTTTTTCGTTGTGGAGCTTGAGCGATTGTAACTCAAAACGTAACTTTACAAACTCCTCCTTGCTGATATCAAGCGGCTCTGCAACACTCAGTCTCTTGGATGAGGTGCTTGCTAACGAATTCCTATTCGATGGTACATCGTCATAAAACGATGCCGATGCTACTTCAGATGGACTCTGTGTGAGTACTGCCCGGTCGGTTTTACCCTCCAACGCCTTCAATGCCGTGTTGCGCACCTCTTCGAACTCCACCTTAATGGGGAACAAGTCGTGGCTATTGTAACGGTTGTGAGTTGGTTTCGTGGAAGTATGCAGTTGTGTGGTGAGTTTCAATGGTGAAAGCACAAACTCGTCGCTTTCCAACTGTGGAGAAGTACGCAATTTCAGTGGTAATGACATGCGCTTGCTTTTCACCATGTTGATCTCAGGTGACGGTGGGAATTTGAAGTGGCTTGTAATGTCCAAGGACTCGTGTGAGACGTTTGCTTCAGGAGAATCTTCAGTTATGCCAGGAAGTATGTTCGAAGTGTCAACCTCATCCTCTTCATCTGTGAGGTCGTTCATAGTGTGGATATTGCTATAGTCCATACTGTTGTTGAGATGCTGCATGTTGGGAGTGTGGTTGATATTGGGCAGTTCAAGGAACTCTGAAGATTCATCCACAATAGTTCCAGCACTATCCAAAGGCTCCATGTCATGATTCATATTCTTGAATCCCTCGTCCAAGTTCTTGATCTCCTCGTGTATCAGGTTCTTACTTGACGTTTGTGTTGACAACAATTCATTCTCCTTCGTCAACAATTCAATCTGGTCAATGAGCACTAAGCGCAGGTTTCTCTCCAACTCGAAATTACTCTGGAGTACCTTGAAATCAATCAAAAGCTTGTTGAACTTCTCGGACATTTGCACCATTTGCTGGAGATCCGAACTTGTCGGCTGCTGCGATACTGATGGCTGTGTCTTGTCCTTCCGGTTGATCTCCTGTTCAAGGTGGCGTTTTTCCATCCTTACGGAATTCAATTCCCCAGCAAGTCTCTTTGCCTTCACTTGCAATTCTGAAATGAGCTCCTTGTAGTAGTGGTTCTCTTTCGATAAGAGCTCCTTGTTCTTCTCGTATTCATCCTGAGTACTTCTGATGAAGCCCTCGTAATTTACTATTTTCTCACTTTGCTCCCTCATGGTATTTTCTTTATGCTCCAACTCAAGCTGCAATTGCGCATTGTCATGCTCCAAAGTCCGGTTCATGAGGAGTGCGTCTGTGTATTGGCGCTCAAGTCGTTGGTATCCTTGTTGTAAGGCGGGCAAGTCGCCGCCGTCTGTGTTGTCTTTCATAATTTGTTGTTTAATGGGCAGTTTGTGTGGCAGCCCGGGCTTCCTCAGAGGCAGTCTGGGCATCCTCAGAGGCAGCTTGGAGCCCAACTGGCTCTTGAGTTCATTCATCGAGTTGTTTGCGGAAAGTGGGCGGGATGGTACACTAAACGTCGAAGGCTGGGTTATTACGCTGGTTCCATTCTCCTTGTCCATTTTTTCGGGTACTTTGAGTAGTATCGACGGCTTGCTGGACTCCTGTGTTTGATATCAACGATTGACGGTAGTGGGTGGGTAACGAGCGATTGGAGAAACTAATGAGTGGGTGTAAGTAAACAACGAGGATATAAACAACTAGGATCGGCCAGCAGTACCTGTGGTATCAAATCAAGTTGTTTACTTTTTCTGTGTACAGACGGTAGACCTTACTATAAAAAAATTCCTGTTGGAAAGTTGGAAACAACGAACTTCGTGCGATCGATGGGAACAATAGTACAAAACAAGCACTATCCGCTGTTTTCCCTTACTATTTGAGGGATGGGGTTCTATTGGTGATTTGTTGTGTTTGGGTATTTCCTAATGCGGTACACAGAAACAATTGTGCAAAGTCAAAAACGTGCTTAAACAGAAAATCAAATCACAGTGGCACCTTATAATGTTAGCTGTTCCTTTAGACCTACGATTGTAAGGACGACAAGGTCTTGTTCAGACCATCTTTCTACATGTGGGTGCCATAAGTATTCGTCTAAAATCAAGAAATCCAGAATTGAGGCGTGTATGCCCTGGTTGCCTCGGCTTTCGATGCAGCTGTAGAGCGCATGTTTAGAGACGGAATCGAACTACCAGTTATACTGTCAAAAGTTGTACCTGCTCTTTTAAGTTTTTGATAGGTTCGATCAAGTCATGGGTCACGAGCGATTAACGAACGCTTCGGGACCTTGATGGCGAGGACGTTTTAGCACCCTATCACCCGATTCGGGGTGCTACCGTTGCGACTGAGCTGATTGTCGACTTCGTCACGTGGAGAAAACAGGATAGAAGATAGTCACGTGGAGTAAAGGATGAATAGTCACGTGTAGAAAAGGATGAATTGTCACGTGGGTAACTACACATTTCTTATCACGTGACTTATCATTCTACATTGACTACCTTGTATGTCTATTCTATTTACAGTACTGTACATTCCGTGTCGTAATCCGGATCAACCTGAGGTGATCAACGATGCATCTTTGCAATGGACGACTTCAACAAGGGGTGGGCATAAAGAGTGAACTTGAACAGTTTGCTTAAATATTGCATTAGTACTGTCCACATATGAGCCTTGAACACTGATGAGCACTTGAAAAGTACTGATGTGCACTCGAAGAGTTCTAATTATATGTGAAGTTTTGAACCTTCTGACTCTGAGGTCTGAATTCTTGAACTCGTAAATCTTAACTCTGAACTCTCACTCTTGGTGAATGTATGACTCGTTTCATCTTCACTATACCCATTCCATCTCTTTTGATGTCATTCCCAAAGCTTCCTCTCTAAGCAGTCTTGTTCAAGGCCTCAGCAGCCTGCTTGAAAGAGCTTCCAACATTCAACTTCGAGCGCATGTCGTGCTTGATGATGTTGGCTCTCAAAATTCTTGGATCGTTTCTCAACGTTCTCAACAAGTGGTGCTGCACACTCAGAGAAACGTCGAAACTCATGAGGAAGTGGTAACCTTGGAAGTACTTTTCCTGCTCCTTGGTCATGATCTTTGGCAATGCGCGTGGTCCGAGCGATGTGATATCTCTAATCACACCTCTGTTGTTGAGAATCATCTTTCCCACAGTGGACGCGATCTTCACCGCCTCCTTGCTGGTTTTCAAGGGGTCTGTGATACGTGCAATCGCGAACAACTCGTAGTACATCCTGGTGGTGATACTTAAAAATTTTCCAGCAAATAAATTTCTAGTCTAAAAATTATGTAAGAATGATGAAAATATTAGGTAAGGAAGGGAAAGGAAATGGAGATTTAGAGTTACGTAATAATCGACAAAATGTTAGGTAATAACAGAGGTAATGCATTACTTAATAATATAAGAATCTTATGTAAGAAAACTTTAGTCTTGCGAGTCTTGGCTCGCTTACTGTGGATTACAGTAAATCTCTTCTATACCCCAAATCCTGTCGAAATTTCATTACAATTGTTGATATCAACAACAGAACCTTCAACATCACTTTACATCTTCCTTATCCTTTTCCTTACACTTAGCATTACGTTCTGCCCTATTGGGTCCGTTTTGTGGAACATTACAAAGCACTTATAAATTTGCAACATCTTATCTCACGTGCTATGGTGAACCACACTTACTTATTATGAAGTAGACTTTTCAAGATGATTCTTCAAATTTTGTAATATATTCTTCTTCACAATGGCTACCAACATTACCTGGCACGAGAACTTGTCCCACGAGGAGCGCGTTGAGCTCAGAAAGCAGAAGGGTGTGACGGTTTGGTTAACTGGATTGTCTGCCAGTGGAAAATCCACAATTGCTTGTGCTTTGGAGCAGACTCTTTTGCAAAAGGGCTTGAACGCTTACCGTTTGGATGGTGACAACGTTCGTTTCGGTTTGAACAAAGACTTGGGCTTCAGTGAGGCTGACAGAAACGAGAACATTAGAAGAATCTCTGAGGTTGCCAAATTATTCAACGACTCTTGTGCTATTGCATTGACTTCTTTCATTAGTCCTTACAGACAGGACCGTCGTTTGGCCAGAGAGTTGCACGACAAGGATGGCTTGCCATTTGTCGAGGTCTACGTCGATGTTCCAATCGAGGTTGCTGAGCAGAGAGACCCTAAGGGCTTGTACAAGAAGGCCAGAGAGGGCTTGATCAAAGAGTTCACCGGAGTGAGTGCCCCATACGAGGCTCCAGAAAAGGCTGAAATCCACTTGAAGAACTACGACATTTCTGTCGAGCAGGCTGCTGTGCAGATCATCGAGTACTTGCAGGAGCACAAGTATATATAAGTATAGAGTAATTTATATTAGAGTGATGTTAATGTAGGTAATGGTGGATATTGATTTAGCAATTTTATGAATTTACTCATTTGTGGCATTTGCAGCAAGTCCATTGTTAGTTTAATAAAAATCAACTACACATTGTACCTTGACATCTTCTAATCTACTAAAATTATACCTTGACATCTTCTTTTCTACTTTTCTATCGATACATTAGCTCTTCTCATCTCAAACCGCCTTGACTGAGACTTCCTTCAAAGTTCTCTCATTCTTCTCTTATGACTTCTTCAAACTATCAAGTCTTGCTTGAAGACTGTCTTCCTCCAGACCCACCGCCTGTGCAACTCTAGCAGGCTCTGCCTGGGCCAGGTGGATTGCATTTGGAGTGTCCTTCAAGTTTGTGTTCAACCCCACTTCGATCTCGTCCAAGACCTGGTTCAATATCTCATCCACCTGTTCGTCCTCTCCCAACTCATCCTCATCCATTGCCATGGCATCATCGATGGCATCATCCATAAACTCCTGCTTCTGATCCATCATGTCATTTTCCTTTGCAAACTCCTGTGCGATTCTCAGCAAACTAGGCAAGTTCATCTGCTTGTTCATGCCTCCCAAGACTCTAGTGGCGTCTCGCATTGAGCTTGCCATCTGCTGGTTCAGGCGCACCAGCTGAATACGAAGTGAAATCGCCTGCAACTGTGTCTTCATAGAGTTGAACTTGGTAATGTAGCTCTTGGTTCGAATCAAGTCCTTGGCTTGGACCTTGGCCAGTGCCATTTGTCCAGCCTTTGCATTCTTCTTTATCTCGCTCATAAGCTTCTTCTCTTGCTGTTGGAGCTTGCCAACTTCACGTGTGAGTTCACGCTGTGTCTTCTCGAGCGCCCGCTGGTTCTTGCGGAGTCGTTCCTGTGGTGTGAGCTTCTTGCCAAAGGCCCATTCGAAGAGCAGCGGCATTGTTATCGGGGGTTTTGGAAGACAAAAGATTTCCGAAAAGGAGTAGAAATGCCATGAAAGTGGATTATAAAATAAAGACACTTTCTAGAAGATGGTGAGAGGACATTGGAATTACTAAGGTACTATATGTGATTATTGAGGTAGTAGGTATAATGGTGATCTTTCTTTATAAGTGATACCTTCACTACAATTTTTCTATATTTCGACCAAAATCTGGAAATTGACACAACTATTTTCAAAATCCAACTACTTTTTCTATATCCAAACACTCTCTACCATTACTTGCCTCTTATTTCCTCTACATCTTCCTACATCCTCATGCTATGAACATTTTGCTCTCCTATGCTATCCTATGAACTCTCGTTCTCCTCCAAAATCTTGTACAACTTACCAATCATGTGCTCTGCATCCTCGGCATTCACATCCTCCATACCGTACTTGTAGATGGATCTCACACCGAAAATGGCCGCCAAGGTACACAAGACCATGGCAATGTAACCCTTCATGGTGAAACCAGCAGGCAATGGTGGCAATTGCACATTCTCACCCTCCAAATTGAGCCATTGTGAGCGTGAACCTCTGTTTCCAGCGGCATTTCCTTGCCATGGAACGTCTGCAGCCTTACAAGCATCAATGTGGTTTGTGGAAATGTTCTGCTTCTTAAGCTCATGTGGAGCTTCAATGAGAGTGATGGCCAAACCTTGCTCCAAGTGCCAGTCAACGTGACAATGGAAGAACCATACACCCGGGTTGTCGGCGCGGAAACGCAAGACAACGTACCCGTTAGGGTTCACCTGAACAGTGTCTCTGATAAGAGGGACTTCTGGGAATGTGGTTTTGTTATTAGGGACATAGACAATTGGGTTGTCGTCATCCTCACCAGCCTCAGATCTTGCGACAACCTGGAAAGTGTGGCCATGCAAGTGGAAAGGGTGCTTTCCTGGGTCCATGTTGTTGAGGACAATCTGAACCACCTCATCCTTTTCAAGCACAAAAGAGTTGGTGTTGGAGCCGTAGATTGCCAGCATGCCCACGATGTCAGGGTCTGCGTCCATCACACTCATCAATGTGGGCACCTTAGGAGCCACGTAGGTGAGGTTGTTGAAAAATGCGTAAGTGACTCCATCACCAAGCTGTTCCATGGTGAAGTTGAGCTGGATCTCATAATCTGGATCAGGGAAGAGTGGAGTCTTGTCATGAGGTCTCAAGCCAAAGTCATCAATAGGACTAATTGAAGACACTACCTTCTCAAAGGATTTGTGCAAACGAGAAGGAACATCTCCCTTGAATTTCTTCAGCACCATCCAGTTGGTCAGCACGACCTCGAGGTCCTCTGGCAAAACATCCAACATCTCCTGGTCCAACACATTGACGAAACGGAACGCGCCCTTTTTAGGAGTCACCAAAACAGCGTATCTCTGTGCTACAGCCAAGTAGAGCGAGTCGGTTTCCACAGGTTCAACCAAAACTCCATCGACTTCCACTATGGTGAAAACATGGTCCTCGATGTAGAGGTACTGCGAGACAAAGAGACCCATATTCACCACACGAAGCAAGTAAGTAGAGCCCTCTTCAACCTCCCACGTAGCATTCTTCGTTTCGTTAAAGAGCGAATTCTGTGGAATTGGCTCTGCTCCAGTGGGGTTGTAGCGCGACAAGAAAGATTTCATGATCTCAGGAGACTCCAAGTGGTAGTGGTCGTGGACACTGAGCGTAACTTCTTGGTCATATTTGAATGGTAATGGGTCCTTTGGCTCAATCACAAACAAACCTCTGAGACCATCAGCATATTGGGATCCACTGTGGGAATGGTACCAGTAGGTACCTGCCTGGTCCACAGTAAAGTCATACAAAAACGATTGTCCTGGTGCAATAGGACACTGAGTCACCATCTCCGGACCGTCCATCAGGTTCTCGCCACGCTGGAAGAGTCCATGGAAGTGGAGCGAAGTGTTTCTGTCTCCCAAACTGTTCGTGACGTTGATCTGAACACGGTCGTTTTGCTTAACGCGAATCATAGGAGGAGGCCACTCGCCGTTGACTCCAATCATACGGCGCTCATGGACACCATCAGGGTTGGCGTCCACGTATTCGACGTTGAAGTTGAACGTCTGTATCGCCTTGGCGGATACCGTGGTGAGTAAGAGCCAGAGAAGAAGCATGGTGGAAAAAGTTCAAAAAGAGATGAGAATATAAAAATATCGAATCGGAGTGGCTGGGACATGGCTCAGGAGCTGACAAATAGCAGGGTGAGGAGCCGTAATGAGTGTGGCAAAATGGAAAGGAAGTGATGAAATGCTTTTTGGAGGCTTGGAGAGTATATACATGTGCATGTAGGTATGTTTAAGAGGTATGGGAGCCATGAATACTTTTCTTGTGGTGATAATTGGTCAATCCTTAACACCCCATTTGAGGAGACTTTAGGGAGACTTTAAGGAGAGTTTCTGAGAGACTCCCGGGAATGTACTTATGGATTTCTTTGTGATACTTCTTTGACGAGGTAATTGGTATGTCTTACGAGCTTATCAAGGTCAAGATAAAAAATACAAGGACCTATTGTTCATCACTTTCTTACTTCAAACAGATGTCATCAAGCACATCAAATATCATCAATACTTTATCAAATGTCATCAAGTACATCAAATATCATCACTACTTCATCAGCACTTCGTCAGCACAGCTGCGCTGTACTGATGTGTGTTTACACATTTCACCAATTATCTTCATATCTACACCCTCTATCTTATCTATCCGGATATCAGATCGATCTCAGAGATCGCAAGCTATCACTTCAATCGAAGGCTCTCAGCTATTACTTCGTCGAGTCGAAGGCTCTTGGAGCCTCACCCTCTGGCCCAATGTACTGTGGGTCTCTCCATGGACCCTCGTCGTCCAAGTACAACTGGTCGTCGGTGACGTCCAGCTGACCACCGTACTTCTTTGGCAAGTTCTCTGGTGGGATCTGCTTCAACAACTCCTTCAGGTATGAGCTACCCAAGATGTGGATCTTGGACACGGTCACTGGGTCGAGGAATGGCTTGAAGAGTCTGAACGCAGTCAGGAATCCGAATGGGGAGTTGATACAGTAGAACTTACCCATTCTCTCTGGGTAGTAGTTCTGGCCCATGTAAGCAGCCTCTCTAACGTAACCCAACACCTGCGAAGCAGACGAAATGCCAATGCCCTTCAAGTCCAACACAGTACACGAAGTCTCAACAAGACATCCCTGTCTTCTCGAGCACGCAGGCAAACGGTACTTAGCAAAAGACTCGTACTCCCATGCCAAGTTCTTCAACATTCTCTCCTGTGTGGTGATCTTCAACATCTCGTGCAAGTTAACCTTACCCAACTCCTCAAAGTACACCGGTCTACCATCCTTATCGGTCTTGTGGTAGTACTGTGGGTACATCTTGGCAATCAAAGGCTTCTCCTGGTAGTGGAAGTCAGTGAGAACAGTGTTGGTACCAAACTCCTCTCTCCACTTTTCGCAAGCAACAAACATCTTCTTGGCCTCAGCAACATCAAACTTACGTGCACGCAAGAAACGGAGGAGAGAAGCCTCGTCCACACGCTCGGTGTAGCCCAACGCGGTCAACTCCGCAAGCAACTGCTCCTTGGCCTTGGTCTGCTCAGGAGTGAGGTTGGAAGTGTATCCCGTCTGGTCCGTTGGCGCACTGACCTGTGGGTAACTGGCCAAAATCTCCGCCTCGGTAACTCCGGTCTTGGAGTCTCCCTTGGTGTCGACCTTGGAATCAGCCTTGGCCTCAGTACCGGCTGCAGGAGCCTTCTCGGTGTATGCAGGTGCTGGTTCAGCAACGTTTGGTTCGGTGCTCATAGAGACGATTGGGAGAAAAGAAAATGTTTTGACAAAATGTTTTGTAAATTGTTTTGGTCTACATGTTTTGGTGTTTTTTTGTCGGGCTTCGATACAGTCACGTGGAAACAGCAACCACTACTTGGAACTTGCTCTAAGGGAGGCTGTGTGACACGTGCCGAACCTGACCGCAGCATCCGAAGTTTCGAATAGGAGGTCGGTGGCATAGCTGTTGACCGCCGAGCTTGGACCCTTTCCGTTCGGGGTTACGCTTATCTGGTCCCTTTTGACACCAATCTTCGCTCAACACCATCGACTTGGCATGGAAGATGAAAATGTGAGCGGAGAACCAACATGACACTAAACCGATTAAGCTTCTGAGCCGTAGCGGCTGTGCTGAGACGGACTTGACTACATTTATACGAGATGCGTTTCCATGCACCATCAGCCGAGTATTGTCAACTTGTAGATCAGACCTGCACAAAATAACCTGACCATAGATACAAGGCTTTGTAACCGAAAGTGATAATTCCAATACCTTCCGTAATTTTCAAGAGGTATAATTTTGGGTGTCTCAAGAGGTTTTTCATTCATACCTTTAGTAATCTTTGAATTATCTTGCATTTAATCGTTCCAAATATATTGTCCTAAAGGATCTTTAAACTTCCGAAAGTATAATTGTTTGCTAACCCCTTTGACTAACCTCTTTACATCTTCGATTCTTTCATTCCTTCCCGTAAATGTTCAAATCCTCGCTTACAGCCCGTTCTCCCTTCCATTCTCTTTCTTTACTTCCAATTGTCTTCCATTCCCCTCCATTCCATTATGTTACTCGATTCACCCCATCCCTCATCTTGCTACGCCCGATATTCCGTTCTCTATATTAAGCTATTTCTCCCTCTATTACTTCCTCAACCACTTCTTGAACGGGTTCTTGGTCCGCGACACGCTCCCGAGACTGCTGTCGCTGAACGACAGCGACATCAGACCCGTGCTTCCATTCTCCAATCCCCCATTGCCGTTCATATCCTGTTCCACAAACCGCATCTTCAATCCATTCAACGCATTCTGCTCAACAACCTTCTTGTACCCACTGCCAGGCACAACGTCCTTGTCAAGCAAAACCAAACAGTTGCGCGTCAAGTCCAAGTACAGCTTGCCGAGAATCTCGTTTGCAAACGCTTCCCAGAGTACTTCCCGCTCGCTATCCGCCAGCTGCTGTCCCGTGTAGTTGATGCTGTTGGTGTGCACGTGCCCCACACTGAGGTAGTTCTGTGGGTACTCGCAGCTCTCTAAGTGCGTCTCCAAATCGTGGATCGTGGCCAAGAGCTTGGTACTTTCCTTTTGAAGATCCTTGAGCGTGATGTTGGATGTGATGAACGAAAAGATATTCTCGTTACTCCTACACAACAGCTTGATGAAACCTTCGGTTTCGTTATCTCCCGCAAGGTCAAGAAATTCTGACTTCTCGAACTCAAGCGACCCGATCTGGTACACATTGCGCTCCTGGTTGAGTTTGATGTCGAAATTGTCAAGGAACAGTGGGAGACCACTTCCTCCGTTCTCCTCTTCAGTGCCATTACTTGGCTCGTCTGCACGTCCATTTTGTAAACTGTTCCGTGCACTTGTACCTGCCAACGCACCTGCTGGTGCTCCTCCCTGAGGTGTTGGGCTGAAAGATCCACTGAAACGACCTTCCACATCGTGGAGCGTACTTTGATCTTCGCGCGAGTCCAATAAATGGATCAACTCTGTGAGACGAAGGTACTTGTCAATCAAGTATGGAGTTGTTGGCAATTCGCTCAGTTCAGCATCCTCACCCAAACCCAAGTCAAAACGCTTCACTTCGTGACTCAAATCGAGGATCTTCTCGTTGAAGTCGTTCTTGCGGCCTGTGATCTTGTCGAAATAATCGTATATCTCCGGCTGGTGCACCTCAAGGAACTTGTTCATTGGCACCAAATGTGGCTCCTTGTGCGCGGAAAAGTCCAGGCGGTTCGCTAAGTTCAAGAGAATCTTAGCTATAAGAGTGAGCGTGCGCTGTGCAGCTCCCGTCTGGTGATTCTTCGTGAGGTAGAACAACTTCGGGTTGAGAATTGCAGGACAGAAGAACCGCAAGAAAATGAACGCAGAGAGACAGTTCAACGCGGTAGTCTTATCCTCAGGGTCACATGCAAGTTCAACTTTAGTTCTGAAGTTCTTCAATTGAAGCTTAATCTGTTCGGGAAGATCATTCGACGTGATGTAAATCTTGTTCCAAATCTCCTCAGCATACCCATAGAGATTCTGGAAGTTCTGTTCCACAGTCTCCTTCACCTCACGATCTTGCTCGCGTTCCTCATCGCTATCATAATCAGAGTCCAGATCATCGGAGTCCAGGTCCCCGCTGGTACCCTTTGCACGCTTTCTCACCTCAAGGGCAACGTAACGTGGGTCAATTTCACAGTTCTTACCCTCGCGTGACACTTTTGCAAAGAAGTCACCAAAAACCTTTTCGAGGTACTCCTGACCAATTCTGAGGTTGTACTTCTCAAGAGATTTCGAGAAAATACTCGATCCACGGAACAATGTGTTGAAGACGTTGTTCAGGGAAGAGGTGGGCGCAGGATTACTGCTCCTCTGCGCGTAGTTCTTACGCGTCATGCGGTCCACATTCACCAACTCGGCCTCCATAAGCGCCTTGAACCACTTATCTTCGATTCCAAGACTTTGGAAAATGTCAAGGAGTACCACACTCACGTACTCAAAGTCGCTTGTGGGAACATTGTCGTTGCAGAACGGGATGAGATCCTTCATAGGAGCGTTCATCAACATCCGCTCCAAAGTGCGGAAACTGCTTGGTGCAAGAATATGGTACTCCTTGAGCCGCACATTGAGAAGAAGCTTACCGATAGGGAGGTTAGCCAGGTCATAGATCGCCAAACGAACGATATCATTACCCGGAGCCGACGACACTGGAGGGTCAGCATCCAGTGGCTGCTGCACATCGCTGCCCTCAACGCCCATAATGGTACTAGATGTGCGCAACAGCCTCGTTAGTATATCTGGAGTCACATACACCGTTCCCACCACTTTATCAGCCAGGGAGTACGCGTCGCCCGCGGCGCGCTTGATCAAGATGTGGACCATCTGTGTGGAAATCGGGAGGTCTGTTGCAAACTCCTCCTTCCAGAACGGGTTTTGGGTATAGGCCACCACTGCCGTGCGTGACCACGGAAGTCCCCACATGCGGACTTCGGCGTAGACGTGCCCGGACTTTGCGTCTGCCTTATCGAACTTGGCCTCGATGATATCGATGGCGAGTTTTTTGGAAACTCTGAAGGAAGGTCTAGCAAACACACTCAACAGATCTCGTCTCTTCTCCTTTTCGATCTTTTCTGTGCGCTCCTTCTCTTCCCTTTCTCTTCTCTCCTCTCTGCCGTTCTTGTCGTCGCGTTTTTCCTCACGGAACCCAAAACTGCCTATGTACTCTCTGCGCGCAAAGTAGTTCAAGCCCACGAGCCAGTCTTCCAAGTCGATGTGCAACGGGAACTCGATAAACACGCGCAGCGCGCTCGAGACGACCTTGCCGTCTCTCGTGAGAAAGGGCGCGGTATATTGATCCATCAGTAAGGTGCTTGTGGTCTTGATAACGTTGTTGAAACGCAACTCCTTGAGCTGCCCCACAAACAACACGTTCAGCAGATCAAAAATCGAATGGTGACACTCGCGGATTTCCAGCGCCATCACCGCTTTGATATCGATCAGATAAAGTAGCGTTCCGTCGTTCTCAGTAATGAAGTTGAGCACACCGTTCAGTCGGAGAACTCCCATGGTATAGAACCAGCCCTCAGTGAAATCTTCCGGGGTCGACGTAGTCCCCGATGCCTCACTGCTCTCTTTTTCGTAGTGGGGCGCTCGTGGGCCACCGTGTACGAGGTTGATATTACGAGCCATTTTGGGTGGGATCGGCCCGTAGACCTTAAACCGACACACGAGCAACTCGTGGGGCACCGACAGCGCGTTCAGGTGGGCCACGCGGTTCTCAGAGTACCACTTTTTCGCGAGTCCGACCGGTCGAAGCAGTTGCCACACAATCAACAGTGACACCAAGTTCCCAAAGTTGACTTTGGAGGGAACACTGATGTAGATGCGCTCATTGTCGTAGGTTTTGATGAACACCACTGGAGGCGACTCCGCGGTGGTCGGCGCGCCGCGCTGGCCGCCCTGTGGGTAGACTTGGACGTAGCACAGCTGGAGCAGTTGGAGGAGGAGATAGTGGTTGTCGAGCTCGTCCAGCAGGTACAACTGGCCGTGTTCAGTGATAGAAAGCAGGTGAGAACGAATCCAGTTGATTGCATCGGTGGAGATGGAGAAGTTACGCCCGTTGAACACACCGTGCTCGCGTTTGATCGCGTGGTGGTACGGGTTGGGTTTCATTGTGGTTGTTGTTTGTAGAAAAAAGACACGAAAATGACGACCGAAAATACGAGGGTACGCGGCACGTGTAAATACGAGCAGAGGACGAGGGGACGCCGACACGAGAGGGGCAACAAAGTTGGCGAGGAGATGGCGACGGTTTACCTTTGGGGGATTCTGGTCTGGTCCGAATTAAGAAGAGGTGATGGCGTGGCGGAACGGGGCGATCCACGGCATAATAATTTCAGTTGAAAACTAATGCATCCTAATGGGGTTGTGTCAATGGTGGACCCTAGTAATAATCATGTCAATGGTGGAGTGTCAAGGATGGACCCTTGTAATAATCGTGTCAATTCTGGGCTAACCACTTACCAATTAGTCTAATAAGTGATCTGATAATTATTTCCCGATTGGTAAAAATTGGCATTAAACGAGTGTGGGGACATATCGGAAACAACGAAACAAACCATCCTAAACAGACCTAACGCTCTTCACAAACAGTCACAAAGCTGAATGGAGAGATGAAGAGGAGCGTGAAGATGGTGTGAAGTTGGTGTAAAGTTGGTGTGAGGTTGGTGTGAGGTTGGTATGACTTTGGTCTAGACCGGATAACTGTTTTGCGTATAAAAAAAGGTGTATTTTCAACAAAACCTCTGCTCCATCGCTATTTTTACTCTATCAGGTTTATTACTCTATCAGTTACTCTCAGTATACTTTTACTCTATTTCACTTTTCTCCTTCACTAAACCGCTTTACCCCTTCATTAAACTCTTTTACACTTTTTATACAAGCAGTTATACTTTTACAAGTTGTTTTACACTTTTTATACAAGCTGTTTTACTTTTTATACAAGTTGTTTTACACTTTTTATACCTGTGTTACACTTTTTACTCTTTCCTTTGATTCACTACTATACCATTTCATTGAGCTTTCAACCTTTACCAACCTCTCGATCTCTCCCACCTCCCTCCCACTCTTCACTCAAATTCTACTTTTTATTTTCGATTATTTTTCACCATGAGTCTCCGAGAATCACAACTGGACCCCTCGTGCTCGTACTGTCACATCCAATGTACGGACCTCGTCAAGTGTAACATCTGCGACAAGTGGTTCTGTAATGCCACCACAAACTCCACTGGATCCCACATAGTCACCCACTTGGTGCTCGCTCGCCACAACCAGGTCTCGCTCCACGAAGACTCAGACCTTGGTAACACCACCCTCGAGTGCTACAACTGCGGTAACAAGAACGTCTTTATCCTCGGGTTCGTCAGCGCAAAGCAGGACTCCGTGGTCGTGATCCTATGCCGTCTTCCGTGTGCTCAGGCAAAGGATACAACGTGGGACACATCGCACTGGCAACCAGTCATCGAAAACCGCCTGTTTTTGCCCTGGGTAGCCCAGATCCCCGACGACGCAGAGGGCGCTCGAATCGTGGAACACCTGCAGATCGTCAAGCTCGAGGCCCAGTGGAGATTGAATCGTGAAGCCACTATCGATGATGTTGCGGAAAATGATACTGAGGACCGTGAAGTGCTCCCGGTTCTCATGCGCTACAACGACGCTATAGACTACCAGAAATCGTTCGCGCCTTTGGTCAACATCGAGGCAGAACACGACCGTGAATTGAAAGATGCCACAGCTTTGGAACAGATCTCAGTGGCATGGTCATCGGGTGCTGATAACAAACTATTTGCCCACATATCCCTCCCAAATTTGGAGCTGAGTAACTTGAAGGTCGCTGTCGGTGACCAGTTCTTGTTGCGCTATACAGGAGCTGCCAGCGATCCGTGGGAGTGTCTGGCCTACGTCATCAGCCTTCCAAGTGCCCTGAACGAAACCTATGTGTTGGAGTTGGCAAAGGGGGGTAAGGAGGAAGAGAAGGAGGAGAAGAAAAGCAAGAGTAAGAAAGAGAAGAGTAACAAGGGCGACAAAAAGTCCGACAAAAGTATCAAGAAAGATCAAAATGCCGATGTCAATGACAAGAAAGATAAACCTAATGACATCGATCTCAAATTGTCGTCTGATGTCAAGTCCGATCCTTTCAATGATGCACCTACCCATCTCACTTCCGGATTCACAGCAGAATTTGTCTGGAAGGGAACCTCCTATAAACGTATGCAGAGCGCTTTGGTCCGTTTTGCTCTCGCTGATAAACTGGTCTCCGCATACATCTACCATAAACTCTTGGGCCACGAAGTTCACCCAGTTGAGTTCGATCTCACGCTCCCAAAACGTTTTTCTGTCGCTGGAATCGGCGAACTTAACCCTTCCCAAGTCAACGCAGTGCGCTCGGCCCTCGTAAGACCCTTGTCCCTCATCCAGGGTCCTCCAGGTACCGGTAAAACAGTCACCTCAGCTACTATCATCTATCATTTAGTGCGCGCTACCAAAGGCAAGATTTTGGTGTGCGCGCCGCTGAATGTAGCTGTGGACCATTTGGCACTGAAGTTACTGGCGGTGGGTATCAATGTGGTGAGGCTCACTGCGCGGTCTCGTGAGGATGTTGATTCGACGCTTAACGAGGAGCTCACTTTGCACCATAAGGTTGCAAGTCTGGCTAGAGGCGAGTTGAAAAAGCTTATTCGCTTGAAACAAGAAACTGGTCACTTGAGTCTGCATGATAGTCCTATTTACGCACAAAAGATGAGTCTGGCCGAAGCTAAGATTTTGCGTTCATGTGATGTGGTGTGTACCACCTGTGTTAGTGCAGCAGATCCACGTCTCAAGACCACTTTCCGGACTGTTCTCATCGACGAAAGCACTCAGGCCTCGGAACCAGAGTCGCTTATCCCGATTGTCAAGGGAGCAAAACAAGTGATTCTTGTGGGTGACCACCAGCAATTGGGTCCTACTATTCTCGACCGCAGAGCTGGAAATGCCGGTTTAAAGCAGTCGCTTTTCGAGCGTTTGATTTTATTAGGCCACGTTCCTATTCGTTTGGAAGTTCAGTACCGTATGCATCCTGCTCTTTCCGAGTTCCCTTCCAATATGTTCTATGAGGGCTCTCTTCAGAATGGTGTGACCAGTGAACAGCGCTTGGTGCCGAACTCGACGTTCCCATGGCCGGTTCAGGGACATCCAATGATGTTCTGGGGTAACTATGGTCGCGAGGAGATCAGTGCATCAGGCTACTCGTACTTGAACCGTGTTGAAGCCATGAATGTTGAGCGTGTCATCACCAAGTTGTTCCGTGATGGAGTGGATCCAAGTGATATCGGGGTGATTACTCCATATGAGGGTCAACGTGCGTACATTGTACAGTACATGCTGATGAACTGTCTGATTCCCGAGAAGAGGGAGAGTTATCTCAGCGTCGAGGTCACCAGTGTGGATGCGTTCCAAGGTAGAGAAAAGAACTATATTATCTTGAGTTGTGTCCGTGCAAATGATGCGCAGAACATCGGTTTCTTAAGCGACCCACGCCGTTTGAATGTTGCCCTCACAAGAGCAAAGTATGGGTTGGTGGTTTTGGGTAACCCGCGTGCCTTGTGCCGTAATAAGTTGTGGAACTACCTTTTAGCACACTTCAGAGAGAAGGGATGTTTGGTAGATGGTCCTCTTGAAGCGTTGCAATTATCGATGGTGCCTTTAACACAGCCTCGTAAGGAACAGAGTGACTTCTTCATGAAGAGCTCACGTGAGGCGGACTTTGATACTGCCAGTGTGTTGTCGCAGGTTCCTGCACAGGAAGTGGATGAATCCAAGTGGCCGGTTTTGGGGCAGACTAATGAGTACGATGGAGGGTCGTTAAGTGCAAACTTTGTGAGCACCTTGGTGGAGAGTGGGCCGTTTGATGGGCCTCATATAGACGATGAAATCAGGGCTCTCACAAGGGGGTTTACAGATGGGTTGCAGTTTTAGTATAGATATAGATATAATAGTAGATGAGGGTAGGATGAGATAGAGGTGAGGTAGAAAGAGAAGGAGGTAAGGTAGAAAAGGCGCAAGCATAGCTAGATAAGGTATAAAGAATAGGTGTAGATACATGTAAGGCTTTTAGGGCACATACACAAGTAGATACTCAAATAGATATACAAGGTATTCTAATGATACACAAGCTACTCAAGTAAAATAAAGAGATTCATTGTCTTATTGTGAACATCTACAATATGACTTCCTTTGGCTGCAAATCACGTGATACCCATGTAACGTCGTATTTTTCATTTTTTCCAGTTTCCTAAACGGGCTAACAAAACAAACTCGTTGATCGTCAGCAACGTTGCATTGTTGGGAGCAAGGAGATGAGCGAGGTTTACACAGCCGCTTATACCAACTTTCAATCGTTATAGAATTGTCAATTTTACAGGATAGGAGACAGTACCACCTTGAATAGAACCCAGCGTCAATGTTTTTCATCACCTCTTGTATCACTCTTCTTCCCTCTTATCACCTCTTCACTCTTGTTAACTTCATCTGTTGTGAACTATTGTCAAAACCCTTCGTAGCTCTTGTTCACTTCTTAACACTTGTTAACAACCACTTGTCATCTCCTGTCGTATAATTTGATACACATTTCCCGTCTATTGTAAAATGCCGTCTAATTGTAAAAACACTTGTACCTTTTTGAAGTTCTTTATTTGTTGTTCTTTATTGTTTGTTTATTTGTATAGCCTCGTTTGTAGTATGTGTTGTTTTACATTGCCCCACTCATCCGTCGTTTCCCTCATACATTGTTTTCTGTTTGTTTCCACACCCAAAATGGATCCATCTTCACAGGATCCATATTCGATTCCACTTGCCTAATTAGGCTTAATGATGTTTTGGAAAGTCCAAAACAGACGGCAACCTTCCCATCAGTCGAAACCTTGTTTGCTTTGTCACTTATGCACTCAATTAACTCAAGCCACCAGGCATTCCACAGATCCTTACGTTTCACGATGTGCATTGTGGAAGCCATCTATTTCACTCAACAAATTTTTTGTGTATATCCACAGAACCAACGCACATTGCAAAAACTTTTCCAGCAAATGTAACACCAATTGATGGCCGAACATCCCCGGACTCGCTTGGCCTCATCTGTCAACGGCCCCTGGCAAAGCCAACTCTGGGGCGCTGACAACCAAATGTAGGGGATATTTTTTGAGTCCGCTCCGGAAAATATCCTTTTATTGATCAAACGGGCTGTACTTGCCTCCAAAACAAACTCATGGTGATTTAACAAAAGGATGTGACGAGAAGGCGTCGGTTAAGTTCCTCAGCTGTTCTCGACATACCTTTACGCAAGTATGTTTAGAAACTTTAGAACAATAGGTAAGTTTGTGCTTCGGGCGATTACCCGTTTTCGTCGAAATTGGCCTAATTAAGAAATCCAAAAATATCAACAGTCGTAATCACCTATCCTAAAGCGGGTAACGCGTCATGTAAAAATAGGCATACGGCATAGTCGGAGTTGTATCCACAATATTGTGTGGTAATAACACAATATACAAACATGTGTGGTAGTAACACAATATACAAGCTTCTGTGGTGGTAGCACAATTATCGGAAGGGATACAAGCTTGTGTGATCGGACTTGAAAGTCCATATAATGATGTGCAGGATACAAAATGAAAAATTTGAAGTAGAGAAACACTACACAAATAGCAATTAACACTAATTAGCACTCCACAAAGAGTCAAATTAACAGTTCGCAAACAACTAATTAACGCCTCACAAATAGCCCCAATTAACCCTTCCCAAATTATTCACACTTCGCTGATAACACCAGTTAACGCCTCACAAATTGCCCTGTATTATAATTGCCCTAGAAAATTCATAATAAAATTGTATCTGTAATTACACCACTCTTCCATGATTTTCACAGCACGTGACTTGCGCTTTACGAAGATATTCCAGAAACCTGCTTATCGACAAGAAGTGCCGATGGAAGCTCGTATAGTTCAGGGATCGCTCGCGGAGGTACAGCTCGGCGGAAAAGTCGTACAACGTGTTGATCTTTAGACTCTCTCAAAAATATTGTCGTCCCATCGAATCGCCTCAGAAAAATATCATATTTTTAGTAAAAATCAATGAGTATGAGTAACCACAGGCTTGAAGATCATCAAACCATAGGTGATCATACGCAAAACATAACCATATAAGATCATGTTTAAGCTGTAAACAAAGGTGATCATGAGTAAACTGTAACCATTGCCGATCGGATAATGTTATGGTTGGTGGTAGATAATCGACAATTCTCAATTGTAATTGTTAAAAAATCAGTTTAACATAATTATTCATTGGATTGTTCTGTGGCACAATTCTGGAAAGAGAAGGTAGTAGTTTACGAATATCATCGGCCAAGACTCATTATCAATCTTCACAAACTCATTATCAATTCATAACTTCTTCTATTCTTTGGTTGATTCTTCAAAATCCTCTATCCTTCAAATTCTCGTTTATCTTTTCAGCTTATCTCATTACCTGAAATTCCAAAAAATGTGTGCTAACCCTTTTTGTGCCATTCATCAAAACACCGTCCATGGTCCTCCATCCCTCCATCCCTCCATCCATCCTCCAACCTACCGCCTCGTCTAGTCCTTCTCCTCACACTGTCCTCGGTCTTGATCGCGGCCTTGAGGAAACTGATCAATCCCCGCGCCTTGCGTACGGCTACTTCGGTTTTGTTCCCGCGAACTGGGGGTGATTACTGCGGTACGGGTCTTTCCCCACTCCCTGCAGAATGAGGGGCACCCCTTTTTCACGGCATTTGTGAGGATGAGTACGGACGTTTAGAGCGCCATCTTAGCATGGAGATAGCAGAAGATTTGGCGGCCCTGCTCTTGGCTTAAACGTAGGGTGTTACAGATTTGGATGTCCACAGTACAGAGTCGGAGGTTGCCTATTTCTGCATAATGAAAAGCTTAAAAGGTTTTGGTGACGGTGAAAGATTCAACCCCAAACAAGCAAGTTAATAGCAGGTGAACAATGGCCCCGCAAGTTCAACATCAGCACATAAAATAGAAACTTTATTTTGACTTACGGCCACAATAGGAAACCGAGCAGAAACAGGAATTCATGTCCTGAACAGTATCTAATGACCCCTTCCGTCCTGTTAGGTAGTTACACATATCCCCAAGTTTTGAGGATCAAAAATGAAGATTGAAGAAATTATCTAAGATAGTAAGAAATAAAGATAAACGATAAGGGGGAAACAACTTGTATTCAATGCCATTCTTCTGTAATGCTCTGTAATGCTCTGTAATGCTCATTCTCTGTATCTACACTGCTTCCTATCTCAATCCATTAATATACAATAAATATGGGCCCTGCCCTACCAGACCGAATCCCTTCACGAGTTTCCTAATTAGGAAATGCGTGGGGTAATGAAAAATGCATGGGTATCGTGATGACTAAAATGTCGATGAGGCTCGAAGAACCGAAAAGTGGCCAAAGGCCTATGAGGTACCGAAGGTGAACCGAATGTTAAACCGAATGTTAAACCGAAGTAGTAACCGAAGTAGTGAACCGAAGTAGTGGTGAATAACCGAATGTTTTGTCGAAATTGTTGTTTTGAATCAACGAGCTTGTAGGAATAATAAAATATCGTAACGTCATTAAGTGTGAGTGTCTGAATTGCCTTAAACAAATCCAGTGTACAACTCTTCTGGTCTTGGCATCAAGAACTGGTCGATGCCTGCACCGAGATCAGCGTTTCTGTCGAAGGATGGCATAGCCAATTGGTCGTTGAGAACGAAAAAGTCGTCCAAGCCAACAGTAGACTTTGGCTCAGATGGAGATTGCACTGGTGCAACCTTCTCAGTCTTGGCCTTCTTTGGTCCTGTGTAAGTCTTGAACTGGAACTGGCCCAGTGATCTTCTCTTGGTCTGCTTTGGCTTTCTAACCTTTGGCATCACAATAGGAGAAGCCACGTTCTGCTGCTTCTGCAACTGCTCCTGGAGGTATTGGATCTGCTGGTGCTGTTCCAACATAGCCTTCTGGTAGTCGAACAACTGCTTGTTCAAGGTAGCGGCGTCCATAGGAGAGTTAAGTTCAGTAGCTGGAGCAGCTGGAGCAACTGGGGCAGCTGGAGCGGCCTGTGTAGGCTGAGCTCTGAAAGACTGCTCAGTAAAGTCAACACCCATGATGCCCAATCCAAGGCAGTCAGACTCCACACTGGAAGCTGGCAGAGCAGCGTCGTCCACGTAGTTGGAGAAGGATGTGTCAAAGAGCGAGGTGTTGAACATAGTCTCATCGTAAGCAACATCAAAGATGTCATCCTTTGGAGACTGCTCCATTGGAGACTGCTCAAGCAGTGGAGCATCAGCGGTGACAGGCGACAAGTCGACAAAGACAAAGTCCTTGGCTTGACCTGGCTTGTTCTTTGGTCTGCGCAAAGGTGGTCTCTTCACAGTGAAGCGAGCGGCATTGGCAATCTTAAGCGAGTTGTTGAGGCATTCCAAAGAGGATTGCGAGTGTGTGGAAGAGCATGCGGCTGGAGCAGAGAGAGTACGCTTCACTCTCCAAAGCTTCTTACCGTTAGCTGGTGGTGCAACAACAGTCATTAGGGAAGGTAAAAGTAGGTAGTAGGTAGTCCTGCGAGGGGGTATCAGTAATCCTTAAACAGCTGGAGAAAAGTCCTGTATAGCGATTGGTATCCTTGCGGGTACTATTTGGGTATTGTAATGGAAGTAGCGGCGAAGTCGACTGGTTCCTCAAAATCATCCGGATTCTCTGGATTTATATACTTGATTCCAAACTATTGTATCCTCGCAAATTGGATGCATATGGTACAAAATTCGGTATAGCTGCAAATTGCCACAGCATCCCAATCGGGCCATGTAAATATCCATCAACTCAAAAAATATGCGGCCTTACACAAACGCATTATTTTTTGCTGATTTTGAGTAATCTCCATGTGAGAGAAGGGCCCATCAGTGAGATGCGGACAAGTCCAGGGCGGGAGCCCACTTAAAACTTGTCATTAAGTGCTCAAAAAGTGTCTAGATAACGTAGAAATGTGCCCTCATATACCCTTGTGGTACCTAGATTCACTTCTGCGAGCACTCCCACTGTCTTCTCATATAGAATCCCTCACAACTCTCTGGTAATCCAATGGCCCCTCGTTTGGACTCGGCTAGACGGCGGAATCTTGAAGCTTACGAGCAGCCTTTGATTCTTTCCTTTTTAGGAAGTATGATGGTTGTAGCATTAATGGCCTAAATAGGAAATGAAATATGTACGTTACCTTCTCCGCACAAAGTTTCATGGAAGAAGGGATGAGGTGAAAAAAATGGCACAAGGTAAAAAAGCGCAAACTTGACCTCATGGAGTTATCACTTCTGGTCCGATAGCCTCCTGTCTTCAAATCTTTAAGCCCTCCATCGCCGCTCCTCGTCTCCAAATATGACCACTTTAAACGGACTGATCATGGGCATTTCGTCTCCCCCTTCCAAACTTCAGATCCTGTCCCCCATGCGAGCCCTGGGCAACCCCTCTCCCGCCGTGATTGCTGTGACCCTATTAGGAAGGCAGAGCTTAATTAGTCGTCCACGCTTTTATTGTGCTACATGACTTGACTAAAGCGTAATTAATGAGATTTCTGGTCATGTGACTACAATACACGGAAGGCGCATCCTGCCCCTCTCGCTCTCGACCTTCCTCTCGCGGATCTGACGGAGTAAGAATAAATTTTCATCCAATGCTCACCCTAAAGGGGATAATTATACTGTCCTCCACAATTATCGTCCCCAATGCTCACCCAATTCCATTCCCCAATTCCATTCTCCAACTCTCACCTCCTCTGTCACTGTCATTCCATTTATTTTCCTCCAATTCCTCCACCTATACGACTGCCCCACTACCGTCATCTCTTCTCATTCTCCTCCACCGTTCCGTGCGTCCCCATTCCGTCGTTGCGTCTGGCAGGCGGGGTTTTTGTCGCAGACAAGTGGGGCATGGTTTCAGCGATTGTCTGGGCCGCTTGAGGATTGTTAAGCCCGTCACGGCAATCGTGCTCCCCTTTAGTCGACTGTAGGAACCCTGGTAACCGATATCTCTCGTACCGATATGGAGGCCCAGAATAGCAAATGGTTTATTAGATTTGACTTTATTTTCATACTTGACAGAGCAATGTGAGGAAATAGTTACCTTCAAACCCCTTTCAGATGACCTCTCTTCAGCTCTCTACTTCAGCATTCGCTATCCAATCCCTCTCCTATTTCCCATTCTCCATTCGTACCTCCACCCCTTCAAACTATGACCTCTTGTTTAGCGCTTAACATGCGGGGCAGACGATGTCACTATTTCACTCGTACCCGTTTTCCATGCCTGCACACAGTGCAGTTACAAAAACTGACAAATTTGTGGGGAAGTCCTGCATTTTAGACAGTTTGAAGAGTCAATGCCACATCAAATCCCAGTTATGTCATTGGTGCCACAAAGTTCAGACGAATAGAATGAGTATCAGGATATGGGTAAATGACTAAATCCAGAGTAAACGTCATTTATTCCACGAGCATCGTACAGAAGATCAACTACACTCACTTTCAGGCTCGTTTTCAGACTCACTTCAAATTCCTACATCATATGTCATTCGTGCGGCAAAATGGCGGCATCGTGCGAAATTACCACACCTAACGGCCTACACCGCGCTTCATCACAACAGAATCGATGGCACTGGAGGTTTCAAAGCTTGGTCATGGTCATCTCTGTTTCATCCAGTCGTCATACGAATATCCAATTCTAAAAATACAATAGTCTATTCGTTGATCTGGTTCAACTCAATTCAAAAACTCTACCAATTACTCGACCAAAAACAGCGAAATATTTTCTACCTTAAGTTTTTCTGTCAGACCCTCAGATAATCTGTATGTAATCACTTCTCCATCCCCACAGCAAACCCCTTCGATCACTTGGGTCGATCACTACATCAAATCCCGCATCTTATCCCTCCTTCTTCCTAGACATTCTACCAGTGTCCGCAACGGTGAAACCCATGCGGTTCGTGCTATGGCTTTGCGCACAACCACCTATTTTCTACTCCGCAGGACTAATTAGGACGGCCTGAACTGATTGGGATATCACGTTCATTTCGAGTAAATTGTGGGGCAATGGCAGGGGCTTTCAGGTCCGTGCAATTGACCATTGAGGCGATATTCATACCAATTAATTTTAAATAGCCAACATATCGTAACCCAACTCATGGATAGCACAACCTACTCAAGGATAACATAACCTCATGAATAACCTTTGATAACTCCTTGATAATATATCTAACTCCTATAACTCCTTTGCACAAAATTTGTAAGCGACTCATGCACGGGTCGTGCTATAAGATCCTTTGAAGTGGTACAAAATGACGTTTAATATTGGAAGGAGTGGTTGAACTTGTAAAGCGATAAGCTATATGGTAACCACTGAGGGCTAATTCAGCAAGTTGTAGTAATTATCCAGCTACAACTATGACTACTCCAAATTATAGTACGACAATCCTAATTGCCGTCTTTTCCTACTCTTCTTTTCCAATTTTAAGTTCACATCTACACTTGCAAATTTCATTCCACCCTTTCACATATTCTACTCTACAGGTAGTGGTGCGTTAATCCACTACCACACTTATTGTAACGCACTTCGCCTGATTTATGAAATTACATGCAGCGATGTTCTCGCGGAAACCATCGGCCACTGAATTTGCGCACCGTGGCCACGCCATTCTGATAAGGACGATGGAAAGATCGACAATTTTTTGAAAAAAAAAAGTGGACGATTAAGTTGAGCCTTAGCACAACTGGAAGAAAGGCACATGGAATAATATTCCAAACCAAATTCCGTAGCCCCTTACACGTTTGTGGATTTAGAAACGTTTTACGATGTCAAAGAATAAAGTTGATCAAAAGTGAACACTTTTTTGAATATGTGTTTCTTTTTTCCCCATTATCCTAAATAGGATATTTCTCGCTCATGCAAAAGAGCGCTGTCCCTCGCGGGGTAGAGGGGTCCGCATTTTTGTATGGAACGTTATGAGCATCGCCAATCAAACTATGAGCGGGGTTTTCTCCTACACTTCATTCAATTCTGTTTTAGGCGCCACATGCCTGATTAGGGGAAATGCAGTAATAGGCTTCCTTAATTACCTGCGCAGACACCTAAGGACCAAATCATTTTCGATCATCGTCTAATTACAATTGCGGTCATCAAAGCGTAGTAGTCATCATTCACCTATCATGACGAATCTCTGCTTTCCAAACTCATCTAGCAACCTTAATACATTGTCTTTTTACTAAACTTCCACTGTTACATCTTCTTTACTCATCTCTCCTCGTGTTACATAATGGAACCGACTTACTGCCGATTTCAAGTGCCCAGATGAACTGGCATTTCTGTTAAGCCTGGCGCAAATGACCATTGCTCAAAGTGTCCTCGCAACATTGCGGATATGCCCGTACGTCGCTTTCAAACAATAGGACAATGTACCGCTATTGCTCAACCCTCCACACTCTTTGTTCAACTGCTCGCTAAATAAGGGATAATCGAGTGGGGCTAGCGCTATTTTCGGAGTTCGGTAATTCCATCCGCAGTACCCATCCTTTATGCAGGTCGCTCTTTTTGGAAGGAGTGGCCTAGGAGGGAATCCATGATAAGAGAGTGAAAAAGTGTAGTAGAGTGTAGTGAGAGAATGTTGGGAGGGAATGCGAAAAGGCTATGAAAGGCTAGCCGTAGAAGTTATTATCTGCTGAAAGTATAACCATTGGTGCCCAATTGGACGCATTCAATTGGTCAAACCAGTTTGTCTGATAATCACTCATTAGACCAATTTAGCAACGATTGGATCAATTTAGCAACCATATTGCATAAGTTACTAAATTGGCCAAATGTCTCATTCATCCCACATCCACTCAACCCAACTCAATTACGCAACTTCTCTCACTCCATTACTCAATCCATCTCACTCAATTACTCAATTGGCTCACCTCAATTGGGTTCACCTCAATCATATTACATCCGTGGTCAATGCTCTCCGTTAATCCGCTGCTTTTAAACATCCCCGCTCTCGACGTTCCACTTCGCTAACTACCAGTAATTTTTTGTGCCAAGTCCTCATCGTGCATGGTCCTGCATACGCCGCTCCACCTCCGCAAGAGGCTACAATTTGGCATACCGATGAAGAGTTGTAACCAAAAAATAAAGATTGTTGTAAGGAACGCTCAGGGGTTGAGGGTAGGAGTGGGAATCCCGTGGGGAAAGAGGGACGATTTGAGGAGATGGACATTGGGATAGATTTGAAAAGATCTAAGAAGAGATGGTGAGAAGAGTATGGTGATTAGAAGATTAGAATATGGGATGTGAAGATCATTAAATGGGAAAATCTATGGGGATCATGACAATCGCAAGAATCTTGAGAATTTATCAAAACGAACAACTACGATTTTAATCAAGCCAGTTCAATCTCCAAGTTATGATTTCTCTGATATTCATGAGATCCTTGGATCTTCTGCAAATCTATATTTACCACCATCCCCAGATCTTCTTTGATAGACTGCTTGAGGGTCCAGAACAGCAGAATTGGAATGAGTAGACTTACTTTTCCTTGACTAGACCACTACTCGACCACTACTTGATCACTACTCGACCACTACTCGACCACTACTCGGCCACTACTCGGCCACTACTCGGCCAGACTTAACCAGACTAATAAAGTCTAGACTAGCCAAACTCAACCCTGACTCTAATTCATAACTATCACGCTTGACTAGTTTCTGATCTACACCTATCGCATTTCCAATAGTCTTTGGTATGGTCTTGATTTTGTGGATTTCCATTAGTCTCTTGATTTTGTGGATATCCACTAATCTCTAGAATTGGGCTCGATCTACCTGAATTTGCTAAAATTGGACTCGACCTCAGACTTTGCTAAAATTGGACTCAACCTACCTGACTAGGCTTTGCTAAAATTGTCTACATTTACGGGCCGCACTCTTGCCAAAAATGGACTGATAATGTTTGAGGCTGGTGTCGTCGCTCAGAACGACCAATATTTTCATTACCATCCACATCGAGTACAACTTGCTCCGCATTCAGCATCGGCGGTGCCTGGACTTTTACCGCATTTGTCCCTACCGATTTAACTTCTCCACATCTTCTCTGTTATAAAACCTTATTCAATGGTTCGCTGATACATTTTAGTGTACATGGTGGGGCCATTGTGAAAAGCTAATAGCATTGAAACTCCTTACTCCCATTCCACTCCTTGTCATGACCCTACCAAAATCCCTCTACCTACAACCGTCTATTCCCGTCTATGCTACCGTTTACACCTACCCACTTCCTTCTCTAACTACTATCTACTATCTCTCTCACTAATACCCACTACCTTCTTTAACTGCTATCTACACTTTCCCCATAATCGCTCCTCATATATTCATTTCTATAATTACATCACCGCATATTCATCCTTCTTAAATGAAGACATCGATTCTTCCATCGTTAGATCCATTCATGTCTTCCTTGTCGTTCTCGTTGTCTTTGTATCTTTCTTCCACACTTGTCTTCCAATCGTCAGTTATCATTTCTTGACCTTACCTCGATCCTCAATTGTCCACTTATCCCATCACTTTTTATCTCATCACTTTTCACTTATCATTTATCCTCACTTAATCATACTCTTACCTTACCCCTTCCCCTACTTCTCCCCTTGGTTCTCCTTTGCCTCCTTCTCCTCTAGCTTCTTCTTCAACCTCTCCTTCGCCTCTGGAGTGTAATCAAGTGTTCTTGTGTTGGTGGTAGTCATCGTTAACCCCTTGCCCTCCTTCTTTCTGCGCTCAACCTCCTCTGGGCTGAATGGCTCGTACTTGACGAATTGGAAGTCTCGTCCGGTGTCATACACAACGTATGTGCCCGCAACTAGTGCGATCGTTCCCACGACGAGTCTCTGCAAAAACAGCGGCGATGCGGGGGCCATGGTAGATCTGTAAATAGTAGATGTGTCTAGAGTAAGTGTCTAGAGTCAGATGAACTAGAATGAGTGCCTAGAATATGAATGATGTTCTAGATGATCTGGAATGGGTAAATCTGGAAACGAGTAAATTTGGAAATGGTATTCGTTTGGTAGCGCGGAAAAGAAGATTAGTATGTAAATATCACGTGATCGTTTAATGACATTTTAGTTAAAAGACTATCTAATCAAGACATCTACAGAAATGAATCTGTAGACCTGATGAACATACCTCATCTTTTCTAACGGCCATTCCTTTTCATCTTCTCTATTCACCTCACTCATATCTTGTATCTTCTTCTCGTTAACTCTCAAATCTTATCAACATTTCCTTAATTCTCACTTCCCCTTATCAACACATTCTCTCGATTTCTTAGCTCTCTTTTTTCCTCTCCATCTCTTATTCTTCCTATTCCCTCCATCTCTTATTCTTCCTATTCTCTCCATCTCTTCTTCTTCATATTCTCTCCGTCTCTTCTCCTTCCTATTCTCTCGATCTCTCATTCTCTCCTATCTTCCTTTTGTGTCTCACGTGACAGATTTGGCGCCACTCAATTCACAAAGGAGAAAATATATCTCAATATACCATGGCAGCTTTACCCAAACGAATCATCAAAGAAACTGAACGTCTTGTCAGCGATCCGGTGCCCGGCATCACCGCCGAGCCCCTGGAGGAGAACTTGCGCTACTTCCACGTGATAATGGACGGTCCTGCACTGTCTCCTTACAAGGACGGAAAGTTTGAACTTGAGTTGTACTTGCCAGATGATTACCCAATGTGTGCTCCAAAAGTGAGGTTCTTGACCAAAATATATCACCCCAACATCGACAAGTTGGGCAGAATCTGTCTTGATGTCTTGAAAGATAATTGGAGTCCGGCCTTACAGATCAGAACTATCTTGTTGTCGATCCAAGCATTGTTGGGAGCCCCAAACCCTGACGACCCTTTGGCCAATGATGTGGCTCAGGACTGGAAGAAGGATGAGCAGAAGGCAATTGAAGTCGCTAAGGAGTGGACAAAGGAGTTTGCGAAGCCAAAGTGAGGAGATAATGAGATAGGAGAATCAATGACACCTAGGACATATCCAGAATGAATGATGGACCATAATTTGAGGGTATTCTTTGATTTTATTGAGGGTATCCATTCTTGATTTTATGGTATCCACTGATTTTATTGAGGGTATTCTTGATTTTATGGTATCCACTGATTTTATGGTATCCATTGATTTTTTCCATTCTTGATTGTATTTCCTTGATGGAATCAATTTCTTCGATGGATTATCTGTTTCCTTGATGGATTGGATATACCTTGGTATCTGTAACCGACTCCAAGATATCCTCCCAGGCTACCCAACTACTCAAACCTCCCAACCGACTAATCTCACAGGATACTACAACACCTCAGCAGCGTGCTGAAGTTAGAACTTATTAATTCACATGGTTTATAGCTCATACGAATAAGACTAAAACTCAATAGTAGTGATAAAGAATGGAAAGAATAGATCAATAATCACTAACATCAACCCTCCCTGACTTCTTCGCTGTTGCTCATAAGTCACAGTAGTAGTGATAAAATAAAGTTGAGATCAAAACCTAGTTGTAATCTCCGCAACTAGAGCCTCAGCACCTGATTTCTGTTGTTTTAACGACTCGCGCCTCATACTCTTATCTTTCAGTCCTGTTATCTTGATAAACCTTTGTACCTACGATGGCACGTTGAAGCGTTTGAAAAACGCCCAAATTTGTCTATCCTAACCAACACGAATTTCATTAAATATCCTAACCAAAGTGCCAATTTGAAAGACGTCCCTAATCGGGTCCTTAATTATTGAAAACTTCCCTAATTCGACTTAAAGTGTTCCCAACAACTCTCCCTACTACTGTTCCTAACTCTTCCCTACAATATTATCTATAAATCTTCCCTACATCTACCCCACCACTCCTTTAAGTAATTCTATAAACTTAACCTAACTTAGTTGCTCCCGGTTTACCCTTGAGCTTTCCCAACTCCCTTACTCACCACCTTGAATAGTGAAGGGACGTCTAAAACCTCCCCCGTCGCCTCCTTTTCCACCTTCATAGCCTCAAAATTCGGTAAACCACCGCCCTTATATCTTCAAACCCATTGGGTGAATAATTGACAACGTGACGTCACGGCATATTTTGGAAAATTTGGGGCAAAATTCTGGAGAAATGTGAAAGTTTGTGGGATTGTTGGAAGTTTGTTGATGACTCCATTTACGATCAGATCTTGAAAATGACTGGCCACTTAACTTCCGTGATTGAAATTTCATCGATTGTCCCACTTGTTGCACATAACTACGGTTAATCATTTCCAGACAACTAGACAAAGACACTACTCCAGGTATGGTTATGCAGAAAAAAGGAGAACAATAGAATTCGTATACAGACCCTGTAGTAATGAGGCACCAACGATATCTCATGAGCCCTTTGGCCGATGTCTCAAGAGCCTTTGAACTTCACTCCTTGAAACTTGCACGTGCACCAAAAGTCCGGAAATGTTCAAGCAGTGGTCTTATCGAGACCGTGCAGATCCCTTGCTAATCTGTTTTTCCCCAACCTTCACAAAAGCCGCCCGTTCCGGCAACCCGCATTTACGACTCTCCTACTCACTTGTGGCATGTCGACACTACATGTTTTTGTTGACTCCACTTTAACTTTAACTTCTCCTTTCGTTTTCGTTCCCTTTTTGTTCGCTTAGCTTCGCTAATGCTTTTCTTGTACCTCACACAGCCGCACGCTCGTAACCAGAAAATGATTTTTTTTTTTTAGTTTTTTTTTTCCAGTACGCCTCAAGTAGAAGACTATTGCTTTTTACGTCGATGACCGCCTCAGGAGGAAGAAGGACGTCACAAGTCGAGCAGATCTTTGCGGATCAGGTACATCGAATGCTGGCGATAGAACAGGTTGTGTGGAGTGTTGGGTCAGTTCGCGGTGCTCGTATTGCTCATGCATGAATGGTTAATGCAAGCGAAAAAACACCAGAGTTGCAAAAAAAGCATATATAGTAAAGTTTGTGCCGAAAGCGCGTTTTTTCAAAACATAAACCCACAGAAAACAATAAGCTTATAGTTTCAGTGGTAATAAATTTTAACCAACAATTACCCACCAACTCCTGGAACATATTCCTCAGTGTTAGAACACAACCTCCCTTCAAAAAGAACGATCGAATACCTACGGGAGATACCCGAACAACCTGAAACAAGTCAAGTTCCCCCACCCCAACACCGAGTTTTTGGATTGTGACTTTGTAAAGCCACACCCAACAATAAGCAAAGAGCTACAATGTCATACACGCAACTTGAGAGAATGCCCACGGGCATTCTCCGCGAGGTCTTCTACCACCTTTCACCACAAGATGTGAGTAACCTCACTCGCGACCCCCTTCTCAGCAGTTTAGCTTTTGAAACAAAGTATGCTAGGATTATGCTTGACCCTCAGAACCACGGCAGTGATGTTGATAGTATTGATAGTAAGATCCTTCCGCTTTTCATGCAGCGCAACCGTGGAGTCTTTGAGCCGCTGACTCTTGAGTTCCGCGACCCTGGACGTCTTGCGGAGTTTGGTAGACGTCACCCGGAGCTTCTCCTGCTTTTCGATAACATCGAGCACACTGGTAGCAAGATGTTATACCATCATTGGGTCGAGCTCCTGGCTCTTTTTGGCAACATTACGCGGTTGAATGTCAGTGGTGGTGGTACTGGAATCACCATTGGTAGTTGTGATTTACCAATCAATATCACTCACCTTCAATTAGAGAATTTCGATGCAGTGGAGCTGTTGCCTCCAAACTTGGTTCAACTCCGTATTCAATTCTGTCTGGTGCCCACGTCATATTACCCTCCTACATTAAGAGACCTCTCGCTCTTCCAGGTGAAGGACGTTGACTTCACTGAACTTCCACAGAGTATTCAGAAGATTTCCCTCGCTACTGTGGAATTCGAGCACGACGCACCTGTCGACCTTTCATACCTTGATAATCTTCAGACTGTGCACCTGGGACAAAATGCCATTGACCAGCTTATATTACCACTGTGCGTGGAGCACATTGCGTTGTTTCTGTCAGTTGTGAACGACCTTAAATGGTTAGAAAAGTTACAAAGACTCCGTCTGTTCTCAGTCAACGACAGTACGTTTGAATCTCTGAGTGTGTTGCAGGTCTCATACCCAGATTCCGTAACTGAATTGAAACTCACTAATGTGGGTTTCGCCATGCCTTCAACTGGAAGTGGAACTAGAACTACTCCGTTGTCACCACAAACCACACTTAACTGGCAGCTTCCTAAAAACCTCGAGTCTCTCATAGTACTGGGGGTTGACCATGAGCGTCCATGGATTCACCCAGAAATGACTCTTCCAAACACTCTCAACAATTTGAGACTCGAGCGTGTTCGCTTGCACCCTGAAGGTCTTAGACTTCCTCGTGCACTTGCAAATCTCGCTCTCATCGACGTGGACTTGACCGAGACCGCACGCACTGTTAGGTGGGAACGCCTTCCAAACCTCCGCGTGGTTGACCTTCAACACAATGGATTGTCTCACGTTGATATGTCCCAAACTAACGTTACACACCTTAACCTCAGCATGAACCCCATTGCGCGTTTGCGCGATGTTAGATACCCCCCGCGGTTACAGCACTTTGAGTGCCGTCGGGACTGGGGATGTCCAACGGTAGAGAACTCCACTTTCAAGTTGTTCAGTGCAGCATTGAAGTTTGATCACGAGGTCCTCGGTGTGCATCTCCTTGAGCTCGATCTCAGCAATGTGCCTTTGAAGATCGACCAGTGGACCAGTTTCCCAGTGCAGCTCGTGTCTCTCAAGCTCAGAAACTGCCAGCTTAAGAGTAAGATGGTGGAGAAGTGTATTTTTGGACCAAGATTGCAACTTCTTGACCTTTCGCACAATCGCATAGAGATGTTTGACATGGACAGCTTGCCACAGCTGTTGCACCACATGGACATTCTGGAAAACAAGCTCAAACGCCTTGATGGCCAGGTTGAGCGGTTTGCAGACCTTCGTAGCTTTTACTTGCGGGTCAAGATGCCGTTGCAGGGTTTCGTTCCTCGCGGATGGAACCAGGTGGTGACTGCGTTACCACAGTTGTCTACGGCGAAGGAGTTGGTTTTGGAGAGATACAAGTACTTTGCAGACTTGGGCATGTCGTACAAGGTGCGGTGTGGAGAGGTGCCGGTATTGGTAGTATTGGGGGATTCCTCCATGAGTGTTTTCTGGGGAGACAAAAGGGTTTTGTAAGATAGATAGGTAATGGTAATGGTTAAGGAAGTGTAGGGAAGGGAAAAAGAAAGAATTAAGGAAAGAAGAAAGGAAGAAGAAGTACGGAAAGTATTACTAGTCTGGAGATAATTGGAATGGACTTGATGAATTGGTATATATGAACTGCATATAACCACAGTGATATTTGCAATCAATCACGCGAATTATAATCACATGATAACTTTACTGAAGAAACATAGAAACCGTGTAAAAGAAACCGTGTTCAAGAAGAAACGAGAAAAGAAGTAGGATTGACAGATTGGGAATACCGTTGAAAACAAACTACCATTCTCACAGATTTAATGATCATCTTTATAGTTTCAGATATCTCTATAATTACCAATCCCGTCGTACATCTACTCAACTGCAAATCATCATCCACCAATCACCGTCATACTACCTGCCACGACCTATTCGTCATCTTATTCATCTTACTCATCCTCTTACTCAACTTCTAATTCACCTTCTCTTATCGGCTTACCTCATCCCTGTCGGATCAAACACAAACGCGAAAGCATTAGCCTCAGATAACCATTATAGATGAGAAGAAGCATTTTATTAGACGAGAGTATGCACAAATTACTGGCAAGCCAACGCAAACCATCGACTAATCACGGAGTACAGGTTTAATCTCTATTACAACACCACAGGGCATTGAACTTAATTAAATTAGGTTTTTTAGGAAGCGATGTGCGATACGACCGAGAAATTTCCAAACGATTACTAATGTAACTTTAGGAGAGTTTACAATAGTAATACCGCAAAGAAGGTTTCAAATAAGGGATCGAACGGAAAGACCTGGCGCCGTATGTCATATTCTTAGACACTTCCCGACGTTCGCGAAGTTGGTATCACTTGTGGAGACGGCCATAGAACCGTTTTCGTTCGGTTAAGCCGATTTTTTCAATCCGATCCGGTAGCTCCTTGCATCGTGTCTATTTTTGAAAAAGAGGGCGCGGGCTCAAGGTTCATTTTTCCCAAAACGGCACACGCGCCCGAAAAACTTTCCAAGAGACGAGCTGTGTCTCGGATGAAGGTGGGAAGCAGGGTGTAGATAGTAGCAATGGATGAAGGATAACGCGGCTTTTGTAGGGCATGATCGACCGATCTACCCTTTTCCACTCAGGTTCCTTTTTCCAGGAGAAAATAGTCACGGAACGTAATTTCTCTATTCCCGGTCTTAAATCCCACATGTACGGGCCATTTTGCAGGTCTTCAATTTTACGCACCATTTTCTCAAATCATTTTTACACATTCTCATCTTTCCTTGCCACCGTATCCACCACCACTACTCCGGCGATACGCTGATACCATAGCTGAATTGGCTACTCTTGCATCTACCACATCCCCACTATCCCATACACATAGCATAAATGAGCGATTCGCGGAGCCCGTTTAGCGATCAGGGCCCTTTTGGCCCGATCCTGCCCTCTGAAGAACGAATAGATACCAGGCTGCCCAGTCCTGATGTGAGCGCTTTCCCCACTCCAAACTTGAACGTTGGTCGCTCTCCTTCTCAGTTGCGGTTCCAAATACCAAGAGAACAGGATGAACATGTACATTTTGCCAGCGGAGACACCAAACACCAACAGCCGGCACCCGGACAATTCTCGGGACATCAACTGGCAATCTCACATAATCTGGCCGATAGACATCCTGCAATGCAGTCGCCGTTTGGTGACCCTTCGGATGGTAAGTTCCCCAAACCACAGTCGCCGTTTCTCTCGGAAACGTTTGAGTTTCTGGACTCGAACTCCGAGGTATACAGCTTCAGTGAAGATCGCCCCGAGCGTACGGGCACGGTGATGAAGCGTCACAGATGGGGAACAACTAGAAACAAGCATGGAAAACCAAAGAAGGAGAATATAAGTAGATCGAAAACACTCAAAGGTTTGCTCCTGCCAAGACAAGGTTCCTCCAAACACGGTTCGGCCCACGCGTCGCGCTCTGCATCGAGGGCTGGTTCGCATGGACCCAGTCGGATGGGACTGATTCGGAAGCCCAAAACTATCGAAGAAGATATTATTGACGACTACTCGTCCAATCACCACCACGAAGAAGAGCACGAAGAAGAGGATGATGGGTCACCAAAGGATCCAGCAGACAGAAAGCATGAAAAGCGCACAGTTACCTTCAACAGACCGCTTCCACAGGAGTTTTTGGACCCAGAAACCGGTAAGCCTGCCACAAACTACCTGCGGAACAAGATCAGAACAACAAAGTATACACCGTTATCTTTCATTCCTAAGAACATCTCAAACCAGTTCTTCCGTAATGTTGCAAACTTATACTTTCTTGCTCTTATCATTTTGGGAGCATTCGACATCTTTGGTGTGCCCAGTCCTGTTTTGGCTGCGGTACCACTTATTGTGATTTGTGCCATAACCGCCATCAAAGACGCCATTGAAGACTCGCGGAGAACAGTGACTGATATGGAGGTCAACAACCAATACTCGCATATTTTGGGAAGCATTTCAGGTGACGAGTCTTACGTCAACTACAACGTCAACGACGACAAAGTGGGTCCTTGGAGACGGTTCAAAAAGGCCAACTCGCGGCTTCTTTTCCGTGGAATTGACGCTGCAAAGCGCAACTTCACAAAGGAGGGTCGTGCAAACAAAGCGAGAGCTGCAGTTGCAGAAGAAGGTCAAGCTGATAAGCGCAAGTCGTTTGAAAGTAACTTCCAAGAGTTTGTCACTCCTCGTAATAGCATCGAGCGTACAAAGGCGTCCCTGGACGGAAGATCGCTCAAGTTCCACCGCAAGTACTGGAAAGATGTCCGTGTTGGTGATGTTCTCAGAGTTTACAACAATGAAGAACTCCCTGCAGACATGATCATTCTCTCTACTTCGGACGAAGACAACTGTTGTTTCGTGGAGACAAAGAACCTTGATGGTGAAACCAACCTTAAGGTCAAACAGGCATTGAAGTACGGTGCGGACATTAAGCGTGCGGGTGATTTGCAAACGCGCGAGTTTACAGTAGAAAGTGAAGGTCCACACCCTAACCTTTACCTGTACCAGGGTAATCTCATTGACCACCAGTCACAGGCTGACTTTAAGGAGGAGTCAGTGACCATAAACAACCTTCTTCTTCGTGGATGTTCGCTTCGTAACACACAGTGGGTCATTGGAGTGGTCATTTTCACTGGTGACGATACCAAGATCATGCTTAACGCGGGTGTGACTCCTACTAAGCAGCTGAGAATTTCTCGTGAGCTCAACTACTACATCGTCATGAACTTCATTCTCCTTTTCTTCACGTGTTTGGCATCGGGATTGGCGAACGGAATATACTACCGAAAAACTGGCACAAGCAGAGACTTTTACGAGTTTGGAACAATTGCAGGATCGCCAGCCATTAACGGTTTGCTTGACTTTTTCGTTGCACTTATTCTTTACCAGTCCCTTGTGCCCATTTCGCTTTACATCACCATAGAAATCATCAAGACCGCCCAGGTTTTCTTCATTTACAGTGATGTTTCCATGTACTACGAGCGCTTGGACTACCCGTGCACACCAAAATCGTGGAGTATTTCCGACGACTTGGGTCAGATCGAGTACATTTTCAGTGACAAAACCGGTACTCTTACGCAGAATTTGATGGAGTTCAAGAAGTGTACCATCAATGGTGTTCTGTACGGTAGAGCGTACACTGAAGCGCTCGCAGGTTTGCGCAAGCGTCAAGGTATTGATGTTGAAAAAGAGGGTAGAATCGAAAGAGAGCTCATTGAAGAGGACAAGATTAGAATGCAAAACTTGTTGAAGCACCAGGGAGGTTCAGAACTTTATACTGAAGACCTCACCTTCGTTTCACTGGAGTTTGTCCAAGATTTGGGAGGTGCGAAAGGTGATGCTCGAAAAGAGCACACTTCACACTTTATGCTCCTGCTTGCACTTTGTCACTCTGTTCTTGTTGAAGAAGACAAGAAGGATCCACGGAAACTCGCTCTCAAGGCACAATCTCCAGATGAGGCTGCTTTGGTTGGCACTGCACGTTCGTGTGGATTTGAGTTCAAGGCCAACACCAAGAAAGGTGTGGTTGTCAATGTTCAAGGTACTACCAAGGAATATCAGGTGTTGAACACACTTGAATTCAACTCGACCAGAAAGCGTATGAGTGCGATCATCAAGATCCCAGGTGAGAATGGTGAGGAGCCAAAGGCGCTTTTGATTTGTAAGGGAGCAGATCTGATTATTTATGGACGTTTGTCCAAGACTGGTAACGACCGCAAATTGTTGGACACCACCTCTTCTCACCTTGAAGAGTATGCTACCGAAGGTTTGAGAACGTTATGTATTGCTCAGCGTGAGCTCACTTGGTCACAATATCTCAAGTGGAACCAAAAGCATCAACAAGCTGCTTCGTCGTTGGACGACCGTGAGGCCAAGATGGAAGCCGTTGCCGACTCCATTGAACGTGAGCTTATTTTACTTGGAGGTACTGCAATTGAAGATAGACTTCAGGATGGTGTCCCAGATGCCATTCAGCTTTTAGCCGAAGCAGGTATCAAGCTTTGGGTCTTGACTGGAGATAAGGTTGAGACCGCCATCAACATTGGTTTCTCGTGTAATTTGCTTGGAAATGACATGGAGCTTTTGCTCATCAAGACGGTGCTCACTCCAGATGAATTGAGAGAATACCAAGTGGACAACTACGACACGTTGAGCCCAGCATTACTCATTGACTACCTCATCAGTCACTTCCTTGCTACTCGTTTCGGAATGACAGGATCCATTGAGGAACTCGAAGCTGCGATGCTGGACCACTCTCCTCCAGGCGAGGGATTCGGTATTGTTGTTGATGGAGAAGCACTCAAGCTTGCACTTCTTGACCCTGACACCAAGCGCAAGTTCCTTTTGCTCTGTAAGCAATGTAAGGCTGTTCTTTGTTGTCGTGTTTCACCTGCCCAGAAGGCTGCTGTTGTGAAGCTTGTCAAGCAGACCCTCGATGTGATGACCCTTGCCATTGGTGATGGTTCTAATGACGTTGCGATGATTCAAGCCGCAGATGTTGGTGTTGGTATCGCAGGTGAAGAGGGTAGACAGGCTGTGATGAGTAGTGACTATGCCGTGGGACAATTCCGTTACCTTGCCAAGTTACTTGTTGTTCATGGACGTTGGTCGTATAAGCGTTTTAGTGAGATGATCCCAAGTTTCTTTTACAAGAACGTCATCTTTACATTCTCGTTATTCTGGTATGGTGCGTACAACGATTTCGACGGTACTTACTTGTTTGAGTTCACGTACTTGACCTTCTACAACTTGGCATTCACAAGTTTGGCGGTGATTTTCCTCGGTGTGTTCGACCAGGATATTTCCGCAAAGGCGTCTTTGTTGGTACCTCAAGTATACCGCTCCGGTATCTTGCGAAGCGAGTGGACGGAGACGAAGTTCTGGATCTACATGACTGATGCTATGTACCAGTCGGTGATCTCCTTCTTCTTCCCATATGCCATGTACCGTACAGGCTTTGTGGGCATGTCGGGACGTGTTATGGACCATCGTTTCTGGATGGGTATCGCAGTTGCAGGAACACTGTGTATCGCATGTAACCTTTACATCTTTGTTCACCAGTACCGCTGGGATTGGTTGAGTGGACTCTTTGTGTGTATCTCGATCCTCCTTTTTTTCGCGTGGACAGGAATTTGGACCCTGGTGGTATCACTGGGAGAGTTCTTCAAGGCCGCAGCAGAAACATTTGGATCTGCGCTGTTCTGGGCATGTCTTTTTATTGGTATCTTGATTTGTCTTTTACCACGTTTGTTTTATGATTTTGTCCAGAAGTTGTTCTGGCCCACCGATGTGGATATCATTAGAGAGTGCGAGTTGCGCGGAGATTTCGATGCGTATCCCGACAACTACGATCCTACTGACCCTGACAGAGTGAAGATCAGCGAATACTCACGGATCTCCATTTCGAAAGCAGAGCCTCTGCAACCATCCAAGTCCGTGGGATCATCGTCATCGAGTTACAACAACCCCACACCTCCAATGAGCGGAAATCTCGCGAAAGAGGAGCATTCTCCAGAGTATCTGACGGAGGCTTCCAAATTCTCAGTATTCACTCCACCAAACAACAATACCACCGATAGTTTGTTCGACTCGAACCACACTACCGTGGTCGAAGAAGACCCTGTTCATGAGCTACCATCTCGCCAGCGTAGATCAATGCTCGAGGCCTTCAAAAAGAAAAAGAGGGCTTCTTACTACGACTCGGGCCAAGATCTGTACTCAGGTAATGGAAGCATGAGCAGTTTACAAACCGAAGACATTGCTATGCACGTCTTCAACGACAACCAGACCGCTGCTAGAAGAGCGCTGGAAGAAGTGAAAAGATTATCACAGATTTAGTTTTGGGAAAGAAAAGTTAATAGACAGGATAGGAAGAGGTGTAGAAATAAGGATGATAGAAATAGTGACAGGAGCAATTATAGAAATAGTGAAAGAAAGGAGGAATTATAAAAAGAGTGATTGGAAGAATTGATAGTATACAAAGAACACGAATGATTCAAACGATGTTAAAAATATGTGTATCGGTAATCAGTATCATAGATCGATTCCTCTGTAATAATTTCTCCAATTACATAAATAATATCGATGATGGTTTGAACGGCTCAACAATGCCACAGGAAGATGTTGATCACAAGATTGCTCTGTAGCCTCAGTCAATTTGGTATAATCATTTCTTTTATTTTCATGTGTAACATGCTCGGCATTTGGGTGCAAAATTGAATGCCGATGGCTGGACAGACACAAAAACCGAGGGTGGAGGAGAT
Source organism: Kodamaea leandrae (assembly GCA_030564445.1). Taxonomy (NCBI): domain Eukaryota; kingdom Fungi; phylum Ascomycota; class Pichiomycetes; order Serinales; family Debaryomycetaceae; genus Kodamaea; species Kodamaea leandrae. Next base: position 515,920 of record JAJLUV010000006.1, on the reverse strand, counting down.
GTGTTGCACAATGCCGCAACTTTCTTTTTTTTTTTATAGGAGTGCCCAAGTACATAATAGGTTGAAATTTGATCGCTATCCGATGGTCCCTTACCGACCAGGTTGCGAGCTATTTTGCGCAACCGACCATCTAATTGTAGCGTGCAAATTTACGAACCGATATGGTGGAGATTTCTCCGGTGCCGCCTCTTCCTGGGGTACGATTGCACTCTTTACTCGTGTGAAGTGATTGCAAAACGGATTTTATAATCGCGCATATTAAAACGCGAACCAGAAAAATTACCCTCGTAATTCATGACGATAATGACGGACAGTAGCCGTATAGGTGACAGTGACGTATGTTGCTTAGATGACCTTATCTGCACTTGTTTCAATGCACTGACTGTCGAGGTCATGAATCAGTAAAAAACCGGAGAGATAATTCCATGCCCTATCAATTTCGTTCAAGTTACTAACCTACACCCCCCGGTTCGTGGAGAATTTACCCTCGGTTGCCCAGTATCTCGCCGCAACTCTCCGAGGCGCTGACGAGACATAGGAGGTGTCCTATGAAGCAATGCATCGAGGAAATGGCATTGCTTGGCTCCGCTGGCCGTGGGATACAAGGGCATGAAGATGGTACTCGGTGTCCCGCGAGATCTCGATCTCTCCAGCGGCTCAATTTACCCTCGGAACTCGCCTCAGTTACCCGCCTTTTCTATTTTTTTTTACTCGATCCAACAAATCAAAATCCTTCATTTCCCCAAACGCGAAATTTTCACACCTGTCCGATTTAGCCCGGCACCTGTGGAAAATTTTTACGTACTATAAAATCAAAGTGATTTCCTCGTCGTCGAACCCCCTTTTTTCTCTTGCTTCTCTGCTCATTAGACCAATAAATATTCATTACAATGGACAACCAATTCTTAATCGATTTCATGATGGGTGGTGTTTCCGCCGCTGTCTCCAAGACCGCCGCCGCCCCAATTGAGAGAGTCAAGTTGTTGATTCAGAACCAGGACGAGATGATCAAGCAGGGTAGATTGTCTAAGAAGTACGCTGGTATCGGTGAGTGCTTCAAGAGAACCGCTGCTGAGGAGGGTATCGTCTCCTTCTGGAGAGGTAACACCGCTAACGTTGTTAGATACTTCCCAACCCAGGCCTTGAACTTCGCTTTCAAGGACAAGTTCAAGAAGTTGTTCGGTTTCAAGAAGGACGACAACTACTGGAAGTGGTTCGCTGGTAACTTGGCCTCCGGTGGTTTGGCTGGTGCCACCTCCTTGGCTTTCGTCTACTCTTTGGACTACGCCAGAACCAGATTGGCTAACGACGCCAAGTCCACCAATGCTGGTGGTGGTGACAGACAGTTCAACGGTTTGTTCGACGTTTACAAGAAGACCTTGGCTACTGACGGTATTGCCGGTTTGTACAGAGGTTTCGGTCCATCCGTTGTCGGTATTGTTGTCTACAGAGGTTTGTACTTCGGTTTGTACGACTCCTTGAAGCCAGTCGTTTTGGTTGGTCCATTGGAGGGTTCTTTCTTGGCTTCTTTCTTGTTGGGTTGGACTGTTACCACTGGTGCTTCCACTGCTTCTTACCCATTGGACACTGTTAGAAGAAGAATGATGATGACCTCTGGTCAGGCTGTTAAGTACAACGGTGCTTTCGACTGTTTCAAGAAGGTCGTCGCCGCTGAGGGTGTCGGTTCTTTGTTCAAGGGTTGCGGTGCTAACATCTTGAGAGGTGTTGCCGGTGCTGGTGTTATCTCCATGTACGACCAGTTGCAGGTTATCATGTTCGGTAAGAAGTTCAAGTAAACAATTCGCTAGAATTGGTTAATCTGAGCCCACGGATTGATTTATCAACCTCGTGTAGCAACGATTATACTTGATATTTATTACTGAAAAACTTATGATTGATATTTGTATATACACTTTATAATATTGATTATTTTACTCGCTGTAGTGAACTTGGTAGGGCTGTTGAAGTGTCGCTAGAACCATTGGGCTATCTTTAACCAGTTGGTTGACATTGATTGCTTGGTTTTGTGTTAATTTAGGGGATGTCCAATTTCGAGACTTTTGATTTGACGAGAGAGATTTCCTCTTTGGGACGACTATCAGCTCTTGCCTCTTGATTTTGTGATCCAACGTTGGTTAGCAACGAGCAGGAACTTGAGACAGTGCGAACGAGTCAAGAGAGTTCAGAAGAACTAACGATAGAATGATTGAGAAGAACTAAGGATAGAGTGATTGAATAGTGTTTAAGAAAGATTAAAAGTTAGCCCAGAAGAATCAACGTTTGTCTGGCGTTTTTACTTTATATGGTTGAACTCAATCTGGTTTTCATTGTTAATCTCATTCCTCCATCCTTTCTACATCCTCTTGAAAATCATTCAATAACTATATGCGGAAGAACTCGAATAAACTTCGAAAAGTGCTTCTTTGATCGTTCGACCACCAATAGAGAAAAAAGCCGTGTGGGCTTAAACCAACTATAACGAACGCTCAATTGCTCTCCTTTTCGAAGTTCAAGTACAATAACTTGTTCTCGCTCTTCAAGTCATACAAAACTTTTTCCTGCTTGACGTACCCAATCTTCAGCAACGCACTGTCACAGTTCTGCAAGCTTGCAAAGTCTGGAGCAATGTTCTCCAAACTGGACAAGTCCCACAAATTACCCTCGTGAATCAAGGTCATCGAGAACTTGCGCGGGCCAAAGATTCTGAGAACACGCAACAACACGTCTCTGATGCTCACCTGGGAGTCTGGCTTGCTGAATGGGTAGTTCGTCTCAAACAGCGCATACGACCATCCGTCCTCTGGAGTCACGTGAAGTGTGTAGTAGTAGCCACCACTTGCACAAACGGAGTTCAGGGAGAATCCACATGGAGTGAAAGAGAAAGCGTCATGGATGAACAGCATATCTGCCATCTCCGTGTCACTGTCTCCGAATTCCATGCTGTCCGACATCGATGGCGATGGAAGGTAACCGTTTGAAGTTGGCTTGACTTGTCTTTCGAAAATCGAAGCCAATCCGGTTTCCTTCATCGTTTGCATACCAATATCATGGCCCAAATCAGATTCGTCGGCACCGTTCTTCAAAAGGGACTCGACACCCGGCTTTCTCAGAGTCAAGAACTGCTTGGCTTTCTCAGAGTCCAACTCCGTCATCAAGATCTCAAACGTTTGATCATCTCCACTGAGGACAGACTGTTGCTGTTGACCAGCCATGTAGAGGAACCAGTGGTCATCACTACTGAAATCACCAACAACGTAGGACTTTCCATTGTCGAAGTAGGTGTTCAAAAGTGCAACTTCATTCTTCCAGTCCTTGTGAACGTGAATTTGCTTGTCTGGGAACATGAACGAGCGTCTTGAGTAGAACATCTTAAAAATGCTCTTTGGAGTCAAAGACGCAGCCAATTTCAACTTGTCGTTAACAATCTCGTAGACCTTGTCCAAACAAGCAAGAGTTGTGGTAGTTCCACAAGTCTTCAAGATCATCTTATGAGGAAAGACAAAGAGGGAACTTTCACTCAACAAGTACGCATCAACGTGCTTTGAACTCTTCATACTCAAGACCTTGCAGTTGACCAAATCCAAGACCTCAACCCATTTTTCCAATGGGATCAGACGCAAACCTTCAGTGGGCATCAGGGGGTCGGATTCGCTTGGCCAGAACCACATCTCAAGGAGCTTTTCTGGGCCTTCGAACGCAAAAGTGGAGTCCAAGTTGGCGGACAATTCGTGGTCGACATAGTTGTCGCTGTGGTATGCTGGGGCAACCATTTTTGGAGGGATTTTAAACTAGCAGTTATCAATAAGCAAGGTTCACTTGCTTAGGACTTTTTTTTTGTGATTTTTGCAGCCAAGGGGCTGGTTTTCTTTTGTAGGTGGATTGAAACTTACTCTTGTAGAATAGGAATGATTTAATTAATAGCACTGAAACGAAGAGAGAAGTAACAAGAAACGTTTCAATGGATATTAATTAACCGGTGCAGCCAAAATCAAGTGGATACACGCAAATGTGGCGATGGTTGAGTTGCTGCTCTGTGTAATTGACCGTATAGGTTATGTCAGCAAATTTGAGACGGAATTTTGGATACGACTCTGGTTAAATCAACGAGATAATTCCAAGAATTAGCTCGTGGGTAGTTGAAAAGTAATAGTCCGGATGTGTTATCCAGGCTCAATAAGTTGGTTGATTATTAGTATAGAACGTCGTGGCTTTCTAGGCATAAAAGAGCTTAGACGGACGTTGAAGTTATCTTCCTGGTAGTTGCGCTTGGCAGGAAGTTCAGTCTTTCAGAAGTACTGAAGACTGGTGCGTTTTCTTGGACCCTTGTTGTTGAGGGTACAGGCAGTTGAAAGGTTGAGGTTTCTTTTACTGAAGCAGTTGATGTCGTTTAAATGAGCACGACTGGGACTTGCAAAGTTTGCTAAAGAAAGGAAGATGTCTTCTTACTTAAATTTTTTTCATTTTTTTACCTGCATTTTTTTAATGTGTGATCACAGTCTGATTTTACACTAGCAACCAAATTCGAAATCGCTCACAAAAAGAGCGTCCCTTTAAAATTCCCTCACATAATTTAGAGCACTTGACATAACAATGCAATGGCGGAGCTGACCAATCGCCTACAACCGAACTGATTCATGTCTCACATGGATCAGCGATATTTTGCGTTTTTTTGCGCTTGGCAAAAGGCTTAGATAAGTACTCAAATGTCTCAATACTTTTTAATCTTTAATGTCTCAACACTTTTTTAATGTCTCAATACTGTTAATACTTTAAATGTCTCAATACTTTAATGTCTCAAACTGTACCTTAAAATCTCAAACCCCTAAATATACGTTGCTGGCAAATATGAGCGGACTCCTTCAATTATTGACTTTCCGGGACAAAGTTCATTTTCGTTCTCAATTCAGAGTCAAATGCGAGTGATTTATTTCTTGTCATTTTTAAGTCAATCAAACTCAACCCTTCAAAGTCAATTGAAGTCAAATCTTCAAAGTCAATCAAGATCAAACCTTCAAAGTCAATCAAAGTCAAATCTTCGAAGAACAATGTCAACCCTCAGGTCAAAGTCAACCTCAATCAGGTCAATTGCCATTCTCCTATGCTACCACCACCTATCTCATTCCAATTAAAACATATCTTACTCTATTTAAGAACTTCTCTACACGCTCAGAACAATCTCGCTGGCGTTCGACAACACCTTCACCATGTTGACACACTCCTTTCTCTTCTGGATGGTGGCCTCGTTCTCCTTGACCATACCGGCCAAGTCCTCCGAGTTGTACAACTTCTCCAACAACTCCTTCTGGATCTCGTCCTTACTGCGGTTGATCAACTTCAACATGATCGCCTTAGGAACAACGTCCGCAACTGTCTTCTTGACAATGTTGAAGTACGAGGTGATCAACAACTTGATCACCTCAGTCTCCATAGCCTCTCTCTCAGTCATGGTTCCGGTGGCCTTCAAGATTGCTGGTGGTGCCTCCATGTTCTGCAATCTCTTCTTGTTCTTCGAGCTGAAGAATCCACCAAAGAATCCTCCTTCCTCAGGCTTTGGCTGGTTGAGGTTGTTTTGGTTCGAGACTTGCGGTGGCTGCTGTGGGAGAGGCTTGCCGGTCTTTGGGTCAACAGCAACCTGTGGCTTAGGGTGGAACTTCTCCTCCACAATAGCCATTGCCTGCGAACCCTTCAACAAGTCTGGGTGGGCTGTATTCACATACGTTTCCTCGGAGGAAATGAGGTCTGTGACAAACTTGTTGGTAGGCACCAATTCCTCACGCAAAAACAGCACGAAGAACTGCGACAATTGCTCCTTCAACGCAGGGTATCTGGTGTACTGTGGCTGGGAGATAATCTGGGCAAGAATACGCACCAATTCGTCAAAGATCAAGTTGATACATCTGAGCGATGGGTCCTCCATTCTGTGGATTTGCTGTTTCACCAACACTTCGAAGGCCTGGGTACCAACGAACATACTTGGTGCAGAACCAGAGGTGTTGGTCATGATGGTTCTGATGTCAGAGTCCTTGATGTGGTCAAATGGGTCCAAAGAATAGATACCATTCTTGAAAATCTCGTGGAAAACGAACGAGATACGAGCACCACCGCTCAACTCCTGCAGAGTCAACTCCTTAGACTCACCATTGAGAATAGCAGTGTAGTCCTTAGAGAAGCTGGTGATCATGGAGAGAGCAATGGAAGTTGGCAGCTCAGCCAATTCAGGGCCCAAGAGGGCCAAGTCGCTCTGGTACTTCTTGAGGGAGTTTTCGATACGCATCTTAATATCTGGAAGCGTACCCTTGATGTGGTGGAGCAAGATACCGTTCAACTTCTTCGCAAGGTATGGAGTACCACAGAAGTGGGACTTTGCTTGGTAAGATGGGTGGTTCTCGAAGAAGTTCTTCTCGTCAACGAGAGCATCTCTAATAGTCTTCTTGTTCTCGATATCCTTCTGACCACGGTTAATGACAGGAACGTAACCAAATCTCAATGGGATAACTCTTCCTGCAAGAATGTCGATGACATCAGTACCTTGGTCCATCAAGTCGACCTTGGTAAGAACACCGATAGTTCTAGCACCTTCAGGGTCGACCTCTCTGGCCAACTTAAGACCGTCGGAGTTGGCCAAATCGGTGTTACTGGCGTTGACAGAAAGAATGATAGCATTTGGCTTGGAAATGAACTTCATAATCATTTCTCTAATCTGCTTCTCAATGTCCTTTGGCTGGTCACCAACAGGGACCTTGGTCAAACCTGGCAAGTCGACCAAAGTCAAGGTAAGCACATGTGGAGAGTAGATTCTAAGGTTGATTGGAACTGGCGATATACCCAAGTTCTTTCCAGTCTTTGCGTCTGTTTCACGAACAATCTCGTTTCTGATTTCCTCAAAATCGTAGAATCTCTTGTTAGGAAGATGAAGGAATTCACCCCACTCCTCCGAATTGTTCTCTGTCTTGTCGTTATCGAGTGAAACCAAGTCGCTAGATGTGGTTTTGGTGGCTCTGCGGTTGATTAATTGGAGAACAAGTGGTCTTCTGGTGACGATACCGGTACCTCTCGGGAGAAAGTCACGACCGACAATGTTTTCGAGGACAGAAGACTTACCAGACGATTGCGAACCCACGACAGTGATTTGTGGAAGATCAATCGGAGAAGATGATCCACCGCCGAGGGGGGCAAGTGCGTCCTGAAGCTTGTTGATGGTGGCAATAAGGGTCTCGTCCATGTTGATAAGAGCTGTGTTGTCTTTTCGGTGGCGGGAAAAAAACGAAAATTGAGGATCAAGAAATTCTTTATAGGAGACGAAAATCGAGAAAAGGTGGCGGAAATAAAGAAGAGATATGGATGAAAATGGATGAGAAGTTGGAGGATGAAGAAGATGATGATTAGGAGAATCTAAAGAGAAACAAATAAGCAAGTGAGGGAACTGAAAGTGAGTGTATAATGAATGGTATAAGGTTAAGTAAGGTGAAGTGAAATTTATGTGAAGTTTGAAGTTGATGAAGATTAGGTGAAGATGTTGGAAAATATTACATACCATGGATAGAAGATGAAAAATGATCAAGTTACATTATTTATCACACCACTTCATCTTCATCTTGTGCACCTCCTTCTGTCATGTTTTTATCTCGAGGCTGTGAACTGGCTGCAAAAGGTTTCACAAAAAGTTTATCACTATATACAAGAATGTCATTGGGGTCTTCGTATCTTCCTTGACACTTATTTCTGTATGTATATCCTTTCTCCGGCAGACCCATGTTCAACTCCATTGATATGTACTCCTCCCTCGCATCCACAACCAAAAATGCCCTCGACCACCACCTCACCGCTTTCTTCACCAGCATAGCCCGCTTCCAAGAAACTGCTTTCGAATAGCAAACCATCCTTGTACTTGTGCAAATCCACCTCGGGCTTAGTCCATTTTGCTTCTGGAGTCAACATATAGAAGGAAATTTGGTCTCCTTTTCCGATCTTTGCATTGGGAGAAAGAACGATTCTGCTTGCTTTGGCTCCCCAACCTCCACCTCCAGCAACAATCTGATACTTTAATTCTCCACCCGCTTTTGGGAAGACTTTGGCAAAGACCTCGGTCTCTTTAGATGCAATTCCCATCAACAAATCATTGTCCTGGAGAAATCCAGATGCAGATTTTCCATCAATGGACTTGATCACATTCCCCACAAAATCAGTAATCGTGAACTTGTCTTTACCTGTTTCGTATAAGGGAGTCAAGTTATCGGACACTTGCAACTTTACATCCTCTTCAATTACTTGCAAGTCTGCACTCAATTCACAAAGTGTGTGTCCACTATTTTTGCCGTCTCCGAAATAGTAGAGAGTCACCAAGTTGCCTGTCGAGAATACTGTATTCGCCAACCTCAAGTCAACGTGGACGTTCGGACCGAAGTTCAAAGCCAAGCTCGATTTGATTGTCTTCCAGTTTTTCCTCGCAGTCACTACATTGATCCCGTCCAGCTCACGAGGAGACGATTGAAGGTCATCACGTTCGTCCAATAGCACAGAATTGGCCACTTTGAACGCTTGATCGCTCCACAACTCACTCACACCGTTGCGCTGAGAGTTTGGAACAACCGTATCTATCGCTGCTACCAATACCAGCAACCCACTGTTCTGGTGCGCATCGATCGATGACTCAATAACTTGGGGGAGATTTTGCGGAGTTGCAAGAAGAACAAGTGATTTTGGTATAAACTGGGTAGGTGTAGTTGGCTTGTAGTTGATGGGGTTGATTGTTGTTCGCGAATACGTCGCTAATGCTCTTGCAGAGCCTCTTAGCCAGTGCATAATGAGATTTTTCTGAACAAATTGGATCAATGAATTTATATAAATGATTATTTCACCTACTTTACAATCATTTACAATGGTATTAACTTTTATGATATTCTATTCAACTGGCTTCTACTTTTCAACATCTTCTATGTTTCTCTTTTGAGGAAGAGTATTTTCTGATTTTTCATTCTTGTTCTCGTTCTCTTCATCCTTCTTCTCTTCATCCTTCTTCTCCTCTTCATCCTTCTTCTCTTCATCCTTCTTCTCCTCTTCATCCTTCTTCTCCTCTTCCTTCTCCTTCTCATTCTCCTTCTCCTTCTCCTCCCTCTCTATTTCCTCCCTCACATCCAAATCACCCTTCAGTTCAAAAACCTTCTTCAACACATTCCCCCAGACCCTCTCATCCCTCTTGAAGTCTTCCACCGAAAACACGTTCTTTCCTGCCACCCACTCACTCTGGCGGGTTCTCTCCAACTCCACCATGTACGCCGACAGCTCCATGGCTCTGCCCATATCGCTGATCAAACTTCTGATGTATGTTCCGGACGAGACATCACACGTTAAGTGGAATTGAGGAAGGAGTTCCGGCAACTCGCCGTCCAATTCACGAGGCTTTCCAACCTCCAATGGCTTTCCTTCACTCTCGGCCTTCTCCAACCACTGCTTGGAAAAATAAAGAGGAGAATCGTTCAATGTTGGGTTGTTACTCAACCCATGTTCCTTGGGCTTACCATCTTCTCCGAGCTCACTGTGAAGGCGCTCAAACCCATGATCTGTGCTCAAAGAGTCCTCCTTGTGCACAATCACGTCGGAAACAGTCACCTCACGGACTTTGATGTTCTTTGGAAGGGGAATTCCCTTTCTGGCGTAGTCGTACAACGCCATACCGTTCATCTTCAAAGCAGAAAAGATGGGAGGGGTCTGTTTCAAATCACCAGTGAACTTTTCCGCAACTTCATCAATCATCTCCTTCAGAATGTGGTCCACCAGATTCATCGTGATTATCTCACCCTCTGAGTCTCCCGTAGTGGTGGAGATTCCCAATAAGGCTCGTGTACGGTACTGCTTCTTACACTCAGTCAAGTAGTGCAGCAACTTCTTAGTACCCAATCCCACGCCCATCACCAAAACTCCACTCGCAAGAGGATCAAGAGTACCACCATGTCCGATTTTGACCTTGAGGTTTCTCACCTTCGATTCGATGCGTTGTTTGGACATCTTCTTGTTGGTACCCAAATCAAAACGCATCTTGTCCTTTGCTTTCTGAAGATCATGGTGGAAGACTTGCGACTTGGTGAAGATCTCCTGGATATCACCAACGAGTTTGGACGACGACACTCCGGATGGCTTGTAGATTGCAAATACTCCGTCCATCTTAAGTAACATGAGATGAGAAATGTGCAGGAAAAAAGACAAATATAGACAGGCAAATTATAGATAGACAAATCATAGATGATAGACAAATCATAGATGATAGACAAATCATAGATGAATACACTTTGTAAAAGTCTAGGGTAACAATGTGAAGGTTCATATGTGTAACATTAATTCGAGTAGTAAGTTGTCAAGTCATTTCAATTTTATATCACTTTTCTACTTGTCAAGTCTATAATTACAGCTCTCTTTTCCTATTTGACTACCCTAGTTATCCTCACTATCAATCAGTAGCCTTCCCATGTCAATAGCAAAGTCCAACAGGAGGTATCCCGTATACCTCAATGACACGACCTCTGCTCCTTTACCCTTGAGCCATTTGCCATTGATTTCATTCTCCACAAAATCCTCCAACTCCAATAGTTTTCTCTTACTGTGAGCCTGGTACACATACTTGCACCACACATTCGAGTACAACCCAAAGCTGAACACGTCTATTATGCCTTCCACCATGTGTATCAACTTCTCTGGATCAAATGCCTCCATCAATTTTTCATTCACTGTCCTGACAATCCTTAAGAACTCTTCTTCTGAAAGAACACTCGGTACTAACGGCGTAGCTGATGTGTACCCGTACACATTTCCACGGTAGATCCCCTGTGGATGGAACACTGGAGCGTCTTCGTCCGCCAACGCAGCAGGTTCGCCTCCGGGTATATAGGTCGAAAACTGCGGAACCAAGTCCGAGTACTTCACCGTGTGAAATGCCCTTGGTATGCGGATTATGCGTGATTTTGCGCTGTCGGGGTCATAGCGATTGGGGAAATGGTTGATGACGAGAGCTGGTGTCTCCGAAGCACCAGATGCAGATTCATTGAACTTCACGGAGTCCGTTGTTTCGTAGTCCTTGACTAGGTACTCGTGGTAATTAAAAAAGAGCAACGGCAGTCGTGATTCGGTCGACTTTGCCGATGCAGAATTCACGGCCGCAATATCACCAGAGCCGGCTGGTGAGTACTTTGAGTCCGGAGAGTTCAACATAGATAGAACGAAAAGATCTTACGATTCAATTTGACATCAAAAAACAAAAAAAGAATGATTCCGCCCAGGATCGAACTGGGGACGTTCTGCGTGTTAAGCAGATGCCATAACCAACTAGACCACGCAACCATTTCTTATTTTTGATCGATTCAGAGGGGAATATGTAAAGCGCTGGGAAATAATTTATAAAGGCATCCACCAAATAAGCAAAATGATTTCAACACCAATTGGGCATGTTGAAGAACGTTGACTAAGTTGAGACGTTCCAACTATATGAGAAGATTGCACAGATAGGGACGATTCTGAAAAAGATAGGGGATTCCGAGGAAAGAGGGCTTGTGTTCTCTAGGAGATGCCGTTTTCCTCGGTACCACAATAGCACTGTCTATTTTCCACTTTCAGAAAGGTTTCCCAACAGTCGGAAGGACGCATGGAAAAAAAGCCTCATGTCTAAGGAGCATGGAGCAACAGTGCTTTTGGATTGTACGACTGTGAATCAGGATTGTACAACCACCTTCAATATTGTACAACCAGAGTACAATAACTGTAGCAACAGCGTCGTGAATAGGCGTCCGGGCAATTTGCGCACAATCCACCCCTTCTCTCAGGCCATGTATTTTTGTGTCCTGCGATTTTGTGCTAGACAATTGGGCATTGTACGAGCAGGGGTCGCTTCTCACCTCGGCCCTGATTTGTGGTTTCCAGAGGTGGGCTGTTAACCCTATAGGGTATTTTTGGAGTTGTGCAAAACATTGTGTAAGGCAGTTTTTTTGGCTTTCATGAACTACATCATCACCCTCACTGAATACTAAAGAGTTGATTCGAAAGGTTTTCTCATCGTTGATGAGATGGTCTTGAGCCCAACGTTGAACAGACTAACTCCTGCTAATGAGGTGAAACAGTACAAACTTATTGTCCTGCTACTTAGACGTGTTAAATTCCCGAATCGCTTTTTGATAACTTTGCATTGCTGATCGTTGCTGCTGCAACGCAAAAGAAAACATGTAAAATCACCGGGGTTTCTAACGCGGTGCGGATCTCAACTAAACAGAGAGGTGAAATTCCGCAACCCAGCCAACGTCTTTGGCATCCTCATTACCAGGATACGGGAGTGCCTCCATTGCATCCGTGGGGGAAAGTGAAGATCAAGGATTATCCACAGAAACAAAGTTGCCGAATTGGCACAATAACCGTTAATGTCACAATCCCCCTATTCAAATTGTTTGGAGTACAGAAACACAACTGCCAACACATACCACGTCTTAGGGCTGCTTTAATTAGGGCACAATTGATGGCCGGGTAGCAAAAGCGTGCGCAGCCCAAAAAGTGAAAAATCGAGAAGAGTTAAATTCGAAAAGAATATGAATAAGAATAAGAACAAGAACAAAGCAAAAACATCGTGGAACAGAACAAAGGATTAGGCAACCACACCACGTTGACTGTGGATCAATGAGATAAGGTATGTGCAATAATGATGATAACGAGTGTAAGACTCTATTCAAACCCAGCTCAGTTGATTTTTTGTTAATGATAAGAAGGTTTTAATCTGAACGTTGTACTAACATAAGTGGATTTTATGAATGCAATCGGCTGATTGGCAACATTGAAAGGCTGTTTTCATGGGGTCTTCCAAAGATTGTTCGATTCTATTCTGATTGGCAGAAAGGCTGTTTTCTTGATTGTTCGATCCTATTCTCTACGTGATTGGGTATATTCCATTGGATATACTCGGTTATATTCTCTATGTCTTTGGACGCTCGGTTATATTCTCTGTGTGATGACTCGGCTATATTCTCTATGTGTTGGTATGCTAGTGGTACTATTCAATATGTTTGAAACCATGTGATTGGGGCTATTCTATGGGGTGGTACTATTCTAGTGAATCTGTTCAATTGTATGGGGGTGGTACTGTTCTAGTGAGTCTGTTCAAATCTCTATTAGACCTTTTCTTCATTCTGGGCTACTCGTCGTTTTCGATCTAATTGGTCTACTCGTTTTCGATCTAATTGGTCTACTCGTTTTCTATCTAATTGGTCTACTCGTTTTCTATCTAATTGGTCTACTCGTTTTCTATCTAATTGGTCTGCTCGTTTTCTATCTAATTGGTCTGCTCGTTCTATTCTATTTGGTTTACCTTCCTTGTCTATACTACTCGTTTTGGTCTTGACTTCTATTGTTCAACTTTTCGGGTGAAAATACCCAAGGCTTTAATCCTTCATCTCCGCTAATCATAACCTCCACCAATATCCTTGATTTCAGTCATACTTTTCTTATCTAAATCTGTTTCTTTTCCGTTATCGAAATATCCTATTGTTGGTGATATGTGGCTGTTAATTATTCAAGTCGATTGTTACATCATCTCGCTTGCAGTCTCCCTGAGCTATCATTATTGCTCGTTTCTTATTTATGTCGCATTGTGGTCCACCTGCCTGGTTTCTAATATATTCAGGGGATCTACTTGTCATTTTAAGCTATTCTATCTAGCTATTCTACCTAGCCATTCTATCTACCCACTCTATCTAGCTATAAATTACCTTCTATTCTCTAATCCATTCCTCTCACCCATACCCTTGTTCTTCATTAATACCATTCCGTATTACTCCACTAGATTTTTTGCAGCGAACAAATTTTTCACCAATGATCTTCAGACACAGCGTACTGCGCCAGCTCGCGCGCGCGATCAGCGTCCGTGCTAGTGCCTTTGCTGCCACTTCTACGGTTCGGTTGCAGTCCACTTCTGCCGGAAGCCCTGTTGAAACGAAACGTTCTGCTGGGTTGTCCGGAAACAATGAAACTAGACCAACCAGGAGAAGGCAGAGAAACCTGAAGTTGGTGGACATTTCCAAGCAGATTCTGACGTCTGTGGACATCGCACCGCTTTCCGAATCTGTTGACATGTTGGACGAGGGATTGACGTATTTGCGTGAGATCCAGGTCGCAGAATCCATCCCAGAAAGCGACATCCAGTTCGCGTTCAAGAAGTTGGCCACGGATATCTTGCAAAAGGCGATCGCAGACAACGACGCATCCAAGATCGAACAGGTTTTGGACTCGCTTGTGGCCCACCGTGTTGCTCACAAGTACCATTTCACACAAGTGGCCGTCAATACGTTGAATACAAGCACTGACTTCCATGGTGTCCTCCAACTCTGGCTCAAACTCATTGAGTACGAACGTACGGGAAAGACTCCAAATAATGCATTTATCCAAGGAGGTGCTTACAAGCCATACCACTTGGACAACTTGGTGTACTTTTGCTACGTTCAGTCTTGTTTCGCAGAGAACTCTACTGCAACTTTCCAGGATGCCACCAAGATCCTCCAGCGCGAGCAGTTGCCAAACGCCAAATGGGTGCAGCAGTCGTTGGACGAGTGTGGATTGGCCAAGAAGTACGGGGCAGAGCTCAAGAACTTTGCCTCTGCGGCCAACACTATACTGAACGAAAACTTCGACCCTAATGGAAAATTCATGATGGGCCGTGTGGAGTCTGCTCTGAAGCGTAAAGACTACGTGTACTTGAAGACATTGTTCAATGATATGATGGCTGCGGCTAAGAAGACCAACACCGCAGTGGAAGAAAAGAGTGCGGTTGCATTCATGCGTGCCTTCATCTTATCTGACAAGCCTGAGGAAGTGTTTGCCATTTTTCAAATGCTCCACACAAACGGTGTTGTTCCGGGCGAGAGCTCGTGGCAGGAGCTTTTCATGGCCATTGCACACCCACAGAACAAGAACGACCCCAAGTTGACCGCACAGATCGAAGGAACCTTGGAGACCATGTTGGCACTGGGAACTGAGATGACACCTAAGATCCTTGCTGCCGTGGTGTCGTGTTACGCCAACAGGGGAATGTTTGACCAAGTAGATGCTGTCATTGAGCGTTTCAACACCGTTCTTTTGACAGCTATGGCCAAGAACAACATCTTGGTGGGCCACCTTCTCCAGGGCCAAGTCGAGGAGGCTGAGACCAAGTTGCAGGCGTACATTGCAGAGGGAGTTTTGCCAAATACCACCACCATGAACAACTTCCTCAATGTTTACGCTAAGAATAGCAACTACGCTGCTGTCGAGGGAATTCTCAAGTTCATGCAGGAGAAGGGTATTCCTGAGGATGTGGCCACACTCACTATTGTGGTTGATGTTTTCTTCAAGATGCACATTGCCAAGGGATTAAGACCAGATGTGGACCAGATCTTGGGAGTTCTCACCAAGACCAAGTCCGTGACACTTAACGATGCCACCTACACTGCTCTTGTGAACGGTTTGGGTAAGACTGGTACCAACATCGCGGCTGCACGTAAGGTGTTTGCCACTGCTGCCAAGAAGTTCAAGCTGTCTCAGCAGCTCCACACTGCGATGTTGCAAATCGAGCTTGAGCGCGGACTGTTGCCTCTCGCAGAGGCAATTTTCCAGAAGTACATCTCGGTGTTGAGCAACAACACCAGAATGTGGAACATGATGATCAGCAACTTGCTTCGTACAAACGAGACCTTGGCCGTGGAGTACTATAACCGCATGAAGAAGGAGCTGTCACCATCGGTGGAACCTAATGCGTTCACGTACTATTTCTTGCTCTCGCACTTTGTGAAGCGTGGAAACAAGGACAAGATCCAATGGGTGATTGACGAGTTGGCCGACAAGACGGCCGCGGAGTTGGGAGAGCAGGTTCCGCGTATATTGGCGGGATTGCAGGAGTATAACATGTCGGCGAGATTGAGAGGTAGCTTGTAAATAGGAAACGGAGATAAGAAGGAAAGTCGAAGAGGGATTGTAGAAGAGGAAGAAGTAGTTGTAGAAGAGGAAGAAGTAGTTGTAGAAGAGGAAGGAATAGCAAAAGAAGAGAATATCAACAAGGGTTTTGTGAATTGTTAACACCTTTACATGACTATAAATCGATTACTACTTTTCATGACATATAAATCTCATCATACTTGACATCTTTACTTCGTCATACTTGACATCGTCATACTTTTCATCTTTATTTCGTCATACTTGACATCGTCATACTTTTCATCTCTACACCCTCTCGCTGTATCATATGTTAACTATTTACTATTTACTGTCCACCTCTCCCATGGCCTTTCTCCATAATGGCCCTGCCCAATGCTCAAATCTGTCCATACCATTTCCAATCAGGTCCAAAGCCGGACGTGTGTCCAACATAAATGCTGGCATTCCGGTTTCCTCGTCATCCGGGGCCCCATAGTAGTCGATGACATACCGCACCTCTTCCCAGTCCTTGTTCTTACCCTTACTGCGCAAAACGGTCCAGTCATGTCTGTCGAATGGAGGCTGTGTGTTGAAGTAGTCAGGGAACCACTTGCCTAACCAAAGGTACATCTGTGCACGAGGAGACAAGTCGTGAGGTCTTCCAGTAAACTTGAGCAATCTAGGCTCAACCTTCAGTTCCTTTGTGTACTTATCCTCCCAATCCAAGATCTGGATCCATGCTCCCTCGTTAAGGAAGTTGTGCACCTCCACCATGGATGTCACGGCTTCCTCATCAATGCCATCTCCCTTACCTTTCCTCAACATAGCGTTGAGCATCTGCTGTGGTGAAGGGTATTCCCAAAGTCCCTGGTCATCAGCGGCTCCACGTGGGATGCTCGAGATGGTTCTCTCAGTAGAAAGGGTGATTTTCTGACCTGGAGCGCGTTCCAGCGAAATGCCCATGGGCATGTTGTTCATGGGGTTGAGCACCTCCACGTCCACAGGACACTCTCCGCTGGATTTTCCGTGGTCAATAGGACACGCGGATGGAGCAGGAGCAGCTCCATGGTTTACAGGACAAACAGCTGCGGTCGTAGTAGCGTTGTGTGGCTTGCTAGCCCAGAACCAACCCATCTTGTGATTTTGCGATCTGTGGAAATTTCGCGATGAAGTCATCAATCGGGTCACGTGAGAAGATAAGCGAATGAGAGGGCGAGGATTAGCAAGGAAGGAAGAGGACGGGAAGGTAAAGGAAGAGTGAAGGACGATAAGGTAGAGTGAAGGTAGAGTGAAGGAAGAGTAAAGGAAGAAGCGAGAGAAGATACGAGGAGTATAATAAGCGGGAGGGTGGGCAAGGTTTGTAGAAGGTGTGAGTATTGGAAGTGTTGTGTAGGATGTGTGAATTTTATAGTAGATAGAAAAAGTAGAACTTTTTATAGTACTCATGTTCGTCTTGAATGAATTGTGTGGATCTTTAAACATTTCCAACTGGATTGTAGAATAAGGAATGCTTCGGATATTTAGTGAAGACTTTTTGAAGGATTTAGGATTGAATTTTCTGAAAATGTTGCGAAATATCAATTTAAAGTTCCGAATTATCGAACTTAATATCTATTAAAATATCAACTCTTCAAGAAATAAGTCATCGACAATTACATTTACACCACCCATTTATACTTTTGAACTCGTAATGAAGTTGACATCATTCGTAAATTTTGTACTAGAATTATGAACACAATTACGTTTTAAAATAGTCTGTTTTATAGGCAGGAAAGAATAAATTAAAGGCGTTCTGGTTATCATCAATGCACAATTGAAGGAGTTTGCTCGGACTTTGGTCGGTATGCAGTAGAAGTCTATAGGGCATCTTTGAACGAATAGATATTATTAACCCTTTGGATTGCTAGCATGGGAAGAGTTGTATAGCGGTGACAAGTGGCAACACATGATAGTGAACACTCCATTAAATGGATTACTTAAACATACGATAAATGCTACTTCTTCTAGGGGTGGTATTTCAAGGGGCGAAATAACTCCAGAGAGATAAGTCCGCTACTCCTTGAACATTCGATAAATTCAACAACTCTGGAGCTGAAAAATTCACCGTGAAATAGTGGATAACCAGTGTTTTCCATTACTTTTAACATAACCCAATTACTTTTAACCCAATCACTTTTAACCCAATCACTTTCAACGCATCCATTTTTAACAACCCAATCACTTTTAACCGATTCACTTTTAACACAACCCATTCACGTTTAGCTATAACTCACATTCTTCATAATCCTTCCTCACAATGTTTTCTTTTTACTCCACCTGTATCACCGACGTCGGTATCTTTAGGTTTTACGGATATGTTAGCGACAACATGCAGTCTTGTACCTTTTTTATGCCCAGAAATGCAACGATTTACAGGAAATACCATGAAGTTACCACACGATATCTTCCCGGCCTTATGACAATGATCACAAACCCAAACCTGAAGATCTATAAAAATCTTCAAATTGAGTGAATGTAGTAAAGGAATGAGAAAAATCAAGAGTTAAAATGAGTTAAAATGTTGAAAACGAGTGGAAAATTACTAAAAGCCATTGAAAATAATTAAAATCCGGAGAATACTACAGAATCGCAACTGTCAACATCCCACCCTCCACCCTTATTCTTTCATCACCGTTATCCACACCCTATTCCCTCCATATTTTTATGTATTCCTACACAATTGTATAGACAACCAAGTGCCACAATCACAAATAAGGTTTATCTCTTCAACGAAGCCCAATTTAGTCAAAAATGGAAACGGGACGAATTTATACCGAAAGGGAAGAAATGGAAATAATATGTGAGATAATGAATTACTAATGTGGGGAGTTGCAGAGAGAAGAATAAGGCTTATACAAAGAAGGGTGCAGTAAGGGTGTCGTACGTTGAAGTGTAATTGAAGTGTAGTAAAGTTGAGGAAGTATAGAAGGGTAAAGAGTAGGTATTGAATGACTATTCACAATTCTCGGCACCTGAAACCACTTGAGTACCCTTGAATACTTCCTGAACCATTAGAAATTGTTGTCAAATTGTTCTTTTTGGACAGTTCGTCTAAACTAACGTGGCAAAAGTACTGAATATAACTATTTCCACGGAACATTTGCTTTCTTTTTACAAAATAACCTTTACAATAAGGTTCATGGAAGATACTGTCGGACGCCTTAAAGTCAAAGCTATTGGTCAGTAAAGATAAGAAAGAGTTGGAAAAGTCATAGGGTAAAAGCTGGCAGTTCCGACATTGAAGTGTCTGAGACGGAAAAGTCTCAAACCGCCTTTGTTTAACCTTGTCATAGATTTCATCATATCACATATTTCAAGTTCTCAGACAATACTATAATCAAGTTCTATTTAAGAGCTCTTGCTGAACAACATTTCACCATACGGTGGTTTCATGACTCTATTACAGTAAAAATCATAATTTGCGATTGCATGTTTGGGCGTACATTAAAATTTCAACGTCCTTCAATACTATTCGTCCAACTTTCAACGACTTCGACTTTTCCTTTTCACCTTTTCAAATTCTCTAACTTTTAACTTCTCCAACTTTACACTTTGTCATCTCCACCTTTTCCTTTCCAACCTCAATTCATCAATTCCCCTTTTCCAATTCCTCATCCATCTTCTATTACCTACGTCACCTTTCATTGTCACATTACGCTTCGCAAATTCTTGCTCCCGCGGTTTGAGACTGTTTACAATAATCCAAGACATAACACAGCGGCTACGATCGAGGCGACCGCGAGCGTTGTGACAACCAGCCTGTTGTCTTTTCCGGACGATTGCTCTTCTCGGAACTTTGTGGTACTGATTTACAACCGGTGTGTAGCCCGAAAAAAATCTCAAAAACTCGTTGTCCATAACCACATAGGTGTGGGACAAAGTCTAAAGGGATGGGACGCAAATGTCGCACGGGGCCAAAAGTGCTGAAGGAGTGAAAATAGAAACAGTGATGTTGATCATAGTCCATCTTCAGTGGACGACCGGGATCTACAACCAATGTCAAAATGATCATCGAAGGGTAATCGGATCGACGATCCGAGGAGGGGAGCGTTAGTCTACACAATACGACAATATTACGATTAGAGAAATTTATCACAAGTTCCACAGTATCCCAACTCAAAAATCATCGAAAACCACTACTATTTTTACTATTTTTTCTATTTTTCACTAAATCTCAGTGCCTTCCCATCGACTGAACTTCTCAATCAATACCACATTGTCGTCTACAGCACTATCTAAAACATCTCTTGATACCATCTAAAACCTTCCTTCACATCATTTAAAGTCCTCCACTTAGCTTACCCTATTTAGTATAATATTCCTTGCAAATCAGTACCTCCAGGGCCGATCCTTCATCAGGGCTACTTTTGTGGCATTTCCGGTTTGTGGGAATATCATGTGACGGCCACGATGAAACAGTTAGCGCATCTCATGACAATAGCGCTGCTCGTGTGTAGGGCTCACAGGTGCACAATAGAATGATAGACCCAGTATGGGCTCGCAATTACCGTCGTCTGACACTTCATTTCTTAACCGCATATTTGCCGACGATGGCTGGTCGGAAATAAAACGGAGGAAATTTTGGTCAGCTTGGAAGACACGATAGGATATACCAATACAACCAACCTAATACTACCACTAGTCTAATACTGCTAGGAGTCCAATCCTGCCAATCTTATCAATACTCTTCTACCACTACCTTCTACTACCAGTACTATGCACCTCTCATCCGGCATCTCTAATCTTATCTCTGCCCACGTGAAGGTGGAATTGTGGTGCGGTCTTATCATTTGCCAGACGACCATACACAATACCACAAATCTGTGTCCCAAACATTTTGCCGAATACAGCAAATATGCTCACAAAACGACTCCATTGAGGACGCCAGGGGCCGTTTTGACGTTGCGCACCCTCAAACTAGGCCGCTAAATACACCGCAGTGGCTTCAATTGGACCCCATATTGGACACCTTGGACCGGACCGAATTCATAAAAGTCATGGACCACTAATGAACCCAACGCTTCATTTCGAGGACCCACAGGGTTTTCCCGAGAATGCTCCAAAGGCCGTTCATCCATCGTCCGGGCACCGAACCGTGTACAAAGCGGCAGCAACTGGGGCAGCCCTGGAGAAAATAAAGTGGGCAAGAGCATTGGGTCGGGTCTAAAAAACGAGCACTTTAAGGTGTCTTTCAAGCCAATTGTTCCGAAAAAGCGCATACTGGGCACCTTGAAGCCAGAACCACATAATCCCCGAGCGTTACACGTGGATGGCCTCAGCATCTAAAGTTACCGCTACATCTGATAACGGACTTTTTCATGCAGGACCGGCTAAATGATTTTTCTATCCAGATCTCAAGGGGTTTTGGACAGTTTTTTTTTTTTTGGTCCCTTTTCGAGGGCTTTTTTCACTCCTTTTTCGATGTTCGCCCTTTTTGTAGGGGTGCATTCACCAAGGCTCAGAAAGGGTTCTTGGATTGTTGAGCGGATCGGAAAACGGAGTAATCTTGGAATTCGTATGTGCCACGGTAAAGGAGATTTTAAAGGGATACATGAAATTGGATCTCGGTTTGTAGAAAAGATGTCGAGATATAGAAATGGGCATACATGGGGAATAACGGGGATGGGCGCTACTCGTTTGTAAGTGTACTACGGTCTTGTCATTTCGACCAATGATAGAAGGGGACTATGTGCAGAACCATGGTGATATCGCAGGGCTGTGGTTTAGACCTGCAGGAGCCCGTAAATTACACCGGGAAATGTCTCGGAGACACACCTTTTTACGAGCCGAACTACTTGACACAAAATAACCGTTGACGAAATCATGCATGATCACGTGAACTGTCAAATTCGTGGGACAAACAAAATCTCCACGTGAGCTAGTCAGAATTTTTGTTAGTCTTTTCTTGTTCACTTATTTTTTTTTGGTTTTGTTCGTTGCGACATCGCGACATTGTTTGTGGGCTAAAGCTTCCCCGCATAATGGAGCGGCTAAAAAAAATGTAGTGAGCATCTGGTCAACGCTTTAAGAGAGTGTGCGGTGGAACTAAGACGTAATGGTGCAGAGGGTCTTTGTCCTCAGACAAACAGGTCAAGAGGTACGATTGTGTGTTGTCTTTTGTTCCGTGCTGTGGCATGGTTCTACTCGATGTGGCTCTAGTTACACCTGAAATTTGCAAAACCCTAAATCGTTCAACAATCGCCTATAATTACAAACACCTAAACGCATAGATAAGGCAATAACCAGGATTCCCGTCACATTCCGGACAATGTCAAAAGAGCCGCGCAAGTATGCCACTGACTAAGTGTGTGCTTAGTGCCCAGACTTGCTCGTCTAATTGCCCGGGGTTTGTCCGTGAGCACTACCAGCTCCGTGTAGATATTTTTTGGGAATTCTCTGGATCTGAGCGAAAATCGGCACAGTGAACATACTTGCAGCTCGTTGAAGTGTACTGTTGGAGCGGACCAACCTGTCATTGGCGGTTGCGAATACGGACTGCTTGGCACCGTGTTAGGTTGTGTGATTCCTGTGCCTTGCGCACGACCCAACGATAAATGCCCAAAATACTGAAAAATCCCAACACGGAATAAATGGTGATGCCCCTTTAGTTGAATTGTGCAACGGTATGTTACTGTCACCGTGTTACAGAGGGGAGGTGGGGTAACGAGAGGACGATGACTGTGGAGGTGTAGTAGATGACTAAGAAGGTCAATTATATGAGGGAATAAGGAGGTAGAAGAGCTATGGTACAGAGGTTATGGTGATAAATCCTATGACATTTTGTTTGTGATCGCCATATTATCATCTCCTATCAAAGATCTTCATGACATTTCCACCCCTTCATGAAGGATGTCATTATTGCACATTGCGTATACAGTAATATTCAAATCAAAAATCGCAACTTGAAATGATCTCACGGTACGCCTTGAGCTTTTCACATAATCCCACCTATTTTTCATGCACTTCTTGCATATCTTCCTCACATGGATCTACAAACCGTCCACCAATGATATGATACGGACAGCGATAGTGAGTAGATGACAAGTGTAATGGAGGATGGTAAAGTCACTTACAATTGAAGATGAGAGTGTGTTGGTAAAGGAATGAGTTTACAGTTGGAATTTTCTTTGGGATCAATTGGTTTCAGGATATTACTACTCAATTGAGCAATACTGATAACTTCGGCAATTACTGAAAAATCAGTAATTCAGTAATTCAGAATTACAGGAGGGAATAGTCAGCTATACTATTGCTGCTGCTTCAGTCGTCTTCAACCAGAACCCAAGCTTATCCTAGCATTTTCTACCACTGCCACAAAGTTGCAAATCGGATACCATATTTCCAGTCACCTCATTGGACCATGAAGCTGTATATACCATAAGGAAGGTTCTTAACCACGACCACATTCGCTTTCTCAATCTACGTCTACCTATACTATACTATACTCTAGCCATCGACCCCAATCCTACCCAATTCTATTCTAGCCATCTACTGCAAATCTTCCCAAACCTATTATATCTTCTACTATACCTATTATATCCATCTACTCTAATTCCATCCATCAGCTCTTGCTAACCATCAACTCTTCTTAAACTTCTATCCATCAGCCCCTATTCTTCTATCCACCAACACCTATTCTTCTATCAGCTCCCTTAACGAATTATAATGCTCTCCCAACCCATAACTCTTCTTATAGTATCCCAACCTCAACGTTGGTTTACCCTCAGGGTTAATCTCCAACGTCTGTGCACCGGCCATATACACCTCCACCTTGACCTCGAACGCCTTTGCAAACGCCAAAATCTCCATATCGGACCCCCACATCGCGGTCTCCACCAACTCCTTCACGTACCCGTCCAAATCCCTGAGCTCACACGTGGTTTCGTCAAATAAGAAGGGGATGAAGTCGTCGCGGTGTTCCTTGATATACTCCGCAGCCACCTCTCGTAACTCCTGAACCGTCTTTTCAACCGACAAAACCTGCCTGAGCTGATCCTGGACCAGCGCAAAAAGACAGTGACCATCTGGTTTCACCTCATACACCTCCAATCCACGAAGGTGGAGAATCTGGTTCATTGAGTCTAATTCGATCTGACGATAATCCACCATATCTGCCGCCTCATTGGCTGCCTCTTCCTTGATCCGTTGGATCTCGGCCTCTCTCTTCGCGAGCCGCTCCTTTTGCCGGTTACGCTTCTTAGCAGGTGCACTTACTTCAGCCTCAACTCTGGGCTTATCGCTCACCGTGGCGAGTTTAAGCAATTCCTCCAAGTCTTGCTGTGCGCCCTCTTCGGCGGATTCTTCTTCTTTGGTGACCTCCGACAGTCTTATCTCTTCGCGATGACGCTCGTCCAACTCACGCTGCATCGATTCGCACTTGTCCAATACCTGCTTGCGCGTCTTCTTGGTCGCCTGCTTCTTCATTGCGGTGATGTTGCCGATGAGCGCCTTCTGCTCGCGCTTGTGCCGCGCAATGATCTCATCCATGGTGAAAATCAAATTTTAAAATGATATTTGGTGAAATGCTCATAGTGAAGATGTGAAGAGACCATGATCAAATGGTGAAGACCAATGTTCAATGGAATTCAAACACCTACAAGCTTCTACACTCCTGTAATACTACTCGCACTACATAACTACCTCTTCCTCATCACGTTACCTTCTATAAATATCATCCCCCTATCTATCTGAAAAATTCGCTGTGCACACAAAAGATAACTGTCGATCCAGTGGCTCGTCAATTGATGGACCAGCACCACATGACCTCACAACCACGTCATGCCGGAGCATTGGCATTGTGTTCCTGGTCAGGCAAACCTTCCATCGTATTGTAGTGCTCTGCTTGTTTAGTCAAACGGTCGTTGCCATGGCACCAGACGACTGTCGAAAACATTGCCAACTAGACACAAAAACTCCGCAGTGTGGAAGTGCCCACACTGATTTTGTCCATACTCACCCCCTGCGGGTGAGAAGCCGGTTTTAGCTTTACTTGTACCTCTGAAAATTGCCGATCACTGTGTGCACACTGTCCATTATTGTCACAGTTCCGTGCTCCTTGGCCATCCGCAGTCGTCATCCGGGAGCACAATTACAAAACCGACTGCTGGGGAAACGGCCAAGTGTAACCACAAGCAGCACCATAATATTGACCATATCCTTCCTTTTGAATCATCCGTTGCTTACGAGGATGCTGAGGAGGCGTTGTCATTTAACCTACCTTACCTGAAAAAAACGGCCAATTAGCACACCCACCTCAAACTTCAAATTCTATCTCTGGAATTATCCTCTGTCGCCCGTTGTCCGTGTGTGGAAAAAATATTGTCTGTTGTAATTAGCTGTGCAACACAAAAAATGTCGCACTCTGTCATATCCGAATCCTGAATTCTGATGTTAATGCTGCCTCTGATTCTTTTTACAGATTTTTTTTTTTTTTTTTCTGCTCCTGTTGATTCTTTTTTTTTTTTTTTTTTGTCCTGAAATCAAGTATTTTACTCTAATGAGAATAATAAAGCATTGCGTGGACATTATCCAAATTGTCAATGGGGGCATTGTACCTTAGACGAATTCCGAGGCTCGGTCACGTCTCGAGAACGTCACTCATACTTCTCATGGACGTCGCTGCCTCGGGTCCTGCTTCAACGGTTGCCATCGACAGCATTCGGCATTGATTGCCATGCTTGGGGCCCTCCTCAAGATATTTCTGCTTTGTGGGCCCTCCTTCCAGCGACCCCTCATATCCAAAAATTTTCATGCCGCGATTCTTTTTTTCTGCACATTATTTTTTCACTAGTCTTTGTTAAAATTCTCTCCCTATCAAGTGGAATATATAACGTTTCTTGTTCGCCTTCTGATTTTCAACTTTTTCACCCACACTGCTTTGGCTGTATTTGATTATACCGGCCGCTGCATTTCTGTCATCGCACATCACCGACTCAGTCGTGCCTCATCATCATCTTCACTTCCTTACCGTGGTGGTTCCTTTCACAATCATTACCCATTTGATCTACTGTCCAAATTGAATTAGACCGACCATCTTTTGCATAGCCTTTTGGCAACTTCCATCTTCAGCATTCAACAACCCCCTTCTAGTTCACACGCTATCGTGCTGCAAAAAAATTTATCATTCGTTAACGTTTTGCTGCAATCCAGTCAAAGTCTCATTTTGTTGCAAAAAAATCTTCCCAATCGTCATACATGTTCTCTCCAGACCCATTCCACCAGACAAGGCTCCTCAGCCTGTCCATGAAGGCGGCCAACGCCACCCTCCAAAGCATGGAATTCAAGGGTCACGCAGCAGCTGTCGCTGACTACCAATTGGACATGCTCCACCACTTGTTGTCCATGGAGTCAAAGACTGTTCCTCTGTTGACCTTGATAGAACAACAGCCGGAAATCAAGCTTGGAATGCGTCCGCTCTTGCTCGACTTCTTGATGGAGGTGATCACCATCCTCAACTTGTCCAAGCTGACGTTCCCTCTCACTGTCAACTTGATTGACCGCTACTGTTCAACAAGAATCGTCAAGAAGCAGCACTACCAGCTTCTTGGCCTCACCCTGTTGTGGATCAGTTGCAAGAACCTTGACTCCAAGTTCAAGATTCCAACCCTTAATGACCTCCGCAAGATCTGTGTCGACTCCTACCACAAGGAGCTTTTCATTGAGATGGAGAAGCATATCCTCAAGAGTTTGGAATGGATGGTGCTGCTGCCAACCTTTGATAACTTTGTGGATATCTACTTCTCAATGCTCGTCAGCAACAACTCAAACGTGGCTGCCCTCATTAAGAAGTCTCTGCATCGCATCAAGCTCATGGCTTACTATGTCGGCGAATTATTCCAGTTCTACCCAAACATATACTTTGACTACACCCTGTCGCAGATTGCTCTCGTGTCCATCCTCGTCGCCATCTTGACCTTGAAGGTACCGGTGAATCTCATTTCGCTCTTGAACTTCTTCAATGAATTGCTTGAGGGCGAGGAGATTTTGCTGGTGGCGGCGTTCCAGAATCTCTTCAACAAGTCCTTCTTCAAGAACTTGATCAAGATCCTCGACAACCCTCCAAAGTCACTTGAAATCAAGTACTTCAGCGAGGAAGGTAAGTACACAGAGTTGATGCGTACCTTGATTGCATGTGCCACCGACCTGTTGAATACCTTGTTGGACCCTCCAGCAACCCCAAGAGGTGGCATGATCAACGGCGAGTTGCAGTCGCCATCATCTTCGAGACCAATCTCCCCACGCAGAAACGCATCGTCGTGCGGATCGCTCTCCATGAGGAAACCTATTCTTAATAACACGGTGCTCCCACTTACACCAGTGTCGAACAATACGTCGCCGAAGCGCTTCGACAACGACGGCTTGTTTGATGACCCAAACACACCTAGCAGTCGTGCTAGCCCTACAACATTTGCACTTACAACCACTGCGCTGGGTACAGCTGCAGTGGTTCCTAGTCTTGCATCGGTAGCGAACGCCAAGAACGGGATGAACCCACCTCTCTACTACCCCAAGAAGAGAAGCTACGAGGATATGATTGAAAAGCCAGTGGTGCCGTTTGTGGAGATGGAAAAGAGAAGCAAAACCGGGCCAGTGTTCTTCATTCCACACTAATTATTAGTAACTGGTTTACATAATAAGAAGAGGTTATAGATACCATTCCGTAGGAAATTTGGACAATGTAACAAGATTTTAACGCATTTGAGACGATTAACTTGATTGGGAGAAAGGCATTTGCACAAGCCTCTGAAAGGAGCTTTTTTAAAAACGGCTTTGTGTAACGGAGTTGAAAAAATGCCCCAAATCCAAAGTGCCCTAAACGCTAAATCCAATTAGTGGAGATCCGGTCTGTTCTCAGAGATGACGGGAATAGGCGAGGGTGTTTCCAAAATTAGCAGAACACAGACTCATACGGGGGGTCGTTACTGGGAAACCTCCGGACTCAGAGTCAGACGGTCCCTATTTTGTCGATCTTGGGCAACTCGTGGTTATGCTCGTGAACAATAGCCCTCTTTGTAGTCTCATAATTTCAGGGCATGTTAATTACCCAATGCAGATGATTATGACTGCAGATCCAGCACGAAGATCCCCTCTCTATGAAGAGGCAAGATGCAACATAGACGACGGTGCTAGGCACAGATTTCTGGAATGCTTCGTCTACGACCTTAATTAGGTGCGTCTTCGCTGGCAGGACTCAAAACTATACTGGGCCATTTATCCTGCATGGAAACACAGATTAATATTGGGCGGAAATGGACAGAGGGTGTAGTATGTCAGGTGGCAGGGGAGACGAGAGGGTACCTTTGCTGGACGAGTATTATGCGCACTTGGTTAATTTTTGCCTCGAGTTTGCCATTTCCATTATGAGCGATAAGGTACGAATTGCAGACCAATCTTCGAAACGTATTCGGTCCGCTAATTGGGAATTTTTCAGCCCCTATAATCGTCTCAGCCAAGCTGCTCCCGGTGGCCCCACAAAGTCATGATATTGTGCACAGTCACATTAGCCTTGATGGCTGAGTCATGTCATCCTTGTGAAGGGATGTCCAGCACCCGTAGCAACTCCGTCTATCCTTGCGTACACCTCTCCTGACAATAGCACACAGAAGTACAGGGACCGCAACCTGTGGAGTATTGGTAAATTGGAAACAATCGGGAGTGTATTTTGAACGTTATTATTTCCTATTTTCAAACGGTTAGCAGTATGTCGGCTTAGTTACATATGCTTCCTGATACCGCCTACGGAGGGTGCCTCCTTGACTGTATACACCCGTGACAGTCTTGGACAAGGAGCTCACTGTGTATCGCTAAAGCATTCTCTACGCCCCACTGCGGAAATACGCCAGAAATAGCTCAAAAAAATAGCCTCCATTTCATCAGGTACAATGCAGACACTCGTGCATTAAACTATGTCGTAGGAGGGCGCGACATTTCTGGCGACATTGGAAAATTTAGAGGGATGGCTGGTAGGGACCGACAGGATGAGCGTTGGCAAGAGGGAAAGACAGAGTGAATCCAGGTCTTCTGAGCAGAAGAATGAAGTCAAGAGACGTGTTATAGATAAGGGGCAAGTTGATAGAGATGAAGACAATACTGGAGATGCTGAAAGGTATACTGGTTATACGGCGGACAATCACTTACCGTATACGAAATACCGTGTGAAGGCAGGAGCTGAGATTGAGGTGGTTGGTGATATTTCAGAGCCTGAGTTCTACAAGAAGTATGTTGAAACACGGCAGCCGGTGAAGTTCCATGGGTACCCACTGCTCATTGACATGGACAGCTTCAAGGCAACGAACATCACCAAGACGCTTGATCCGAAGTGCAAATTGCAGGTGGAGCGCAAGTATGAGCATGGATACGGTCTGGGGCAGAGCAGGATCAACATGACGTTGGGCGAGTTGATTGAGAAAATGGATAAGAGGGAGGGTAGTTATTATTTGACTACGCAGTATGAGAGGGAGGAGCAAAGTGAAGAGAATGAAGAAGTAGAAGATGAAGAAGAGGATGGTTTTGAAGAAAAGGATGATTTTGAAGAAGATGAAGAAAAGGATGATTTTGAAGAAGATGAAGAAAAGGTTGGTTTTGACTTTGAAGAAAAGGATGATTTTGAAGAAGATAGGGTTGACTACGTCGCTTCTAAAACCAGCCCTGGCTCCGACTCCGACTTTTCTGTTGACTTCGACAACATAAAAGACGACTTTGACGATCTTCTTGATGTTGAAGAAATCGCATCCCGTGTCAAAGAGCTCTACCAACAGCCATTGACGCTGTTGGCCAACACAGATGCCCTCCCCCCTGTCCCATCCCTATTCAAGAAGCTCGTCCCGCAGCAAATCAACTTGTGGATGGGATCTGGTGAACCAAAGGTGATAAAAGCACCTACTCCAGACGCTTCCAAACCCCAGTGTGGAATGGGTAAGTACGTGCCTTTAGGCGGAACTTCCTCAGGACTCCACCACGACCATGCTGATAACCTTTACATCTTATGCAATGGGCGCAAGAGGTTCACACTCTTCAGCCCTGCGGACGCTACAAAGCTTGCGACCGTGGGAACCATACACAAGGTGTACGATTCCGGGATCATTGATTATGAGGCAGACGAAAAGGCTCCAAACTGGCGCCACATCCGCAGCGATGGTGCCATCATAGAGGAGGTAGAGCATTGGAGGAGGGAGAAGGAGGATGAAGAAGAGAATGGAAATTATGAACAGAGTGAACTGAATGAACATGATGACCATGAACATGATGACCATGACCATGATGACCATAACCATGATGAACAGAGTAAACCATCCTCAGATCAATGTGATCCACCCAGTTTCCTGCGCATTCCTCCTGCACTATTACACATTCAAGACTTTGATCTGAATGAAACGAGGCAGGTGCTCACAGAGTATGCCGAGAGGAATTTTCCAGGATTTCTCGAGCTCAATAAACTCACTGTGTGGCTTGAACCAGGCGAAATGTTGTATCTTCCTGCAGGATGGTTCCATGAAGTCACGCTGTTTGGAAGTGAAGGCGATGCTTTGACAACTGCACATGTTGCGGTGAACTACTGGTTCATGCCTCCAGACGGGGTGAACTCGACCTACCAGGATTCCTACTGGGAGGATGATTGGGAGCGGACACAAAGGTGTTTAGAGGAGTTTTAATAGAGGAAGGTAAAAGAGTGAAAGGTAGTGGAGTAGTGAAAGGTAGAGTAGTGAAAAGTAGTGAAAGTAATGAAAATAGTGAAAAGAAATGATTTGGTGGACTTTTTCATAGTACTGACTGATTTTTCAACCACCACTTCACCAAGTTATAATACTGAGCATACTCACTCGACGAGTGAGTATACTTGATCGTTATTTCGACTTGGTTATTCCAAACCCGTTAACACTTCCTCTGTCCTCTATTCCCTTACTTCTGCTATCCGTTTTCCTGTATAAATCCTTTTAGTAGGTTTGCATTTTACGCAGCAACTCTTAATAGTATGTTAATTTTGGCGAGCAGGTGGTACAACCATGAGGCGTGGTACGAGGTTTAGGCATTGTGTTTTTAGGATTCGTGGTATTATTGATAGGCATTGTACGAGATGGCTATATTGTAAGATGTCTATAATGGCTATGTTATAAGATTGCTATAATGGCTATGTTATCAGATGATTGTATTGTAATTATCTTTAAATTTCTCATTGTGAGGCATTGTATAATTTTAGAAAATTTCGGTGATGTACTGAAGGTGAAATGTCGGAACTTTTGTTATAATAGGAAGTCAGTTTCAGACCATTTTATCCGATCCCTTGCTGGCAACTTCTCTCGACCGGCAATACCTTGATAGGTACCATCGGAATTCAACAATGAAAATGACCCCTGCAAAGTCATCGGCTAATTGTAACGCAAAGACTGGATGAATAAGATTACCGGATCACTAAAGTAACGGGATTAAAGAGGTGAAATGTGGAAGAAAAGAGGTGACAAAGGTGGAGGTAAAGAGGTGAAAGGGTGAAGATAAATGAGGTGACAAGGTGAGGTTCAATAGGTGAGGTTCAAAAAACTATAGGTGAGTTTCATTGAGGTGAGAAAAGTGGAGACCAAAGAGCTCCGAGGTAATTAGAAAATGTGGTGAGAATTTCACTATACTGTAATACCTTCAGATGTCCAATTGTATCAAAAATAGATGGTCTCAAAAATAGATGGCATTTAATCAGGACAACCCTAAAAACTCTGCATTCCACTTGGAAAGGTGTGAAAACCGGTGGGCCACCTGTCATTCTGTCTTTTGTACCATTCCATTCTGTCTATCATTTTGTACCATTCCTTCCTGTCATTCTGTGCCATCCACCATTCCTTCCATTCCATCCCTTTTGGGTCTACCGACCAACGTGTAGGTTAATAGGGCTCGGCGATGCCGTACAATCAGAGTTTCACATGCCGTCCATCTCATAGCTAAGCACCCTGCTCACACGGACATAGTGACAGACAGAAACCTTAAACATTAAGCTATGTCGCAGTTTGAAAATGTCTCCCGAATGAATTCTCTCTCGTGACATCGTCGTGTTCTAGAAGTTAGAGCCGGGCACTTTTTCTCAGGATCGTGGGACCTATGCACATGGGCGTTGAACCGCCTGATTATTCCTCGTCTGATTTAATAGGTGATTGCTCGTCTGATGTAAGTCTGTTCTAACAGAAGCTGTTGTGCATTTCTTCTAATAACGACAGGAAAATACGAAAAGCGAGTGGTGTGATTCTTTCAAGATCCGCAATCACCCTACACCCACGCTACTTGGGAATTCTTCAGCTTGGCTTGATTTTCGGTCCGTCTTGGAAAATTTACCCTATACCTAAAATACTGTCAAGGTCAGGTGCTTTCTAAAATATGAGGAAATGTTTCCAATTCAAGATTGATCATGAATATTATGGGAAGGATATTATTGGGAATTGAGAGAATAATAATAGTGGAAATTGATAAGGATAATTATAATAATGATGATAATATGATGA
Organism: Kodamaea leandrae; assembly: GCA_030564445.1. Classification (NCBI taxonomy): domain Eukaryota; kingdom Fungi; phylum Ascomycota; class Pichiomycetes; order Serinales; family Debaryomycetaceae; genus Kodamaea; species Kodamaea leandrae. The sequence goes on along the minus strand of JAJLUV010000006.1, from coordinate 483,488 downwards.
TTAATGGACTGAATCTGAAGGTCACATAAATTCTTAAATTTGAGCCTGATGTTCATGATAGCTTCAATTGTACTGTTCATATTTATCCCCATTTGATCTTCATACCTCATCTTCATGCCTATTCCACCATCATTTAATCTTCATGCCTGTTCCACCATCTTTAATCTTCATGCCTGTTTCACCATCTTTAATCTTCAAGCCTGTTCCACTATCATTTATTCTTTATACCTATCTACTACCTACACACTTTGGATCAATTAGGGCTATTGACGAAACTATTTCCTAATAGTCCTTCAATCCCCTTCATTCCCACCCTCTTCATTTCAGCCCCTTCAATTCTTCATTCCTTTCTTCTCCTACCCATTTAATCCGGCTCCCCTCATCATTCTCCTCATCTTCCATTCTCTTCATATCCCATTCTTGTCTTTTTGCAACACTTCCGCTTTCGGATCATTAGGGTGAGAACCCTCGTCACGTGCACCGTAAGCCCTACATCCTGCTTGGCGGAAAATCTAAGTTCGGTTTTGTGCTACGAAGCTACAGAACAGATAAGATTCACGAATTGGGCCCCACGTGCATGGTCCAGAGACCTTGGAACCACTTCGTTGAAGAATGCCGACGTGGGATTGTATGGGTGGTCGATCTCCCCCACTTTTACCTCACTTTTCCCCACCAATTCCCACTTTTCTAGGTGCCCGCCTTTCTCTGGAAAAGCCCGAACCCTTATCTCTCCGCTTTCGGCCCTGCAAGCGAATACAGAAAAAAACAGTCCCGTCCTGCACACACTCCCGAGGTGTTCCAATGAAATCTAGTGCTGTGTGCAGGAATGGATCAAATCAGATGAGATCGGGAGCTTGCAAGCCGTGGGAAGAGCGAGAAAGTGGGGATCATATGAAAGAGGGAGGCGATAGAGATGTTGGGACAGTCTATGAAGACGAACTACTCGATCACTGAGGGTTTATCGGGGAATAGAATTTTTTTGGGCGGTGATTTGTGCGATTTGTACTCTTATTATTATCTCATCTGTTCGCAATTTTATCACAACCCATCGCAACTTTTGTACCACAACTAACCTTCTCTTTTATACACTTGGATGTGCTAAAACCGCGCGCACGAACCTACACTAGACTGAACACACAACATGGCCTTGGCTGATAGAAGACCCCTTGGGATTACCCCTGCCAGTGCAGAAGTACTGGCCCTGCCGTCCTTCAATCCGAAAACGTTGATTGGGCGTGGGTTTGGGGTTGAGAGCAATCCGTCAGGCCGTGCTGCTGCGAGCGACAACGACGACGACGACGACGAAGGCGACAGTGATAACGACAACTTGAACGATTTCAATGGAAATATCGATGAAGAAGACGAAGATGATGAGGACATCGACCAAGATGATATCGACCAAGACATCGAACCAGCCTCGCCTTCCTCGCGCAGTGTGTCGCCAGATATGGCGAACGACGCGGCCCTGGTCACGTCGCACTCGCTGTACCTGAAAAAGTCAGAACTGCGTAGTGGCACTCCACCTACCTTGACTGGCAAGCGCAAAAAGCCCAAGAATCCGAGCCGTGCACCTATTGCTACGGGAATCCTGACCACCATTCCAGTTACCGGCGAAAAACCTCGCCCTGAGCAGCGTGGTGACCCTTCGCTTGAGGACGACGTTCTCTACGCTATCTTTGTGATTTTGTACGAGCGTGATCCCGCAGGTGCTGGTATGACTGTGAAACAGATTTGTGATATTCTTGTGGAGCAACACCCGGAAATGGCCAATCTCTCGACAAAGACATCCAACTTGGTGAGTGCCAAGTTGAATGCCTACGTCAAGCGTGTGGAAAAGGGTGACAACTCCTTGAAGTATGCCCTCCTGCGTGATTGGGCCGATGCCCTGCCAAAGCGTATGGTGTATGTCTACCGTGGATTGCTCGCTGAAGACTTCCATATCCATGCTAAAAAGTTGATGGACATGCAGAAGCGCGAGCAGATTAGTCTTGTTCAAAAGCAGAAGCTGGAGGCGAGACTGGCCCTGGTTCTGGGACCAGCTTCGGTTTCCACCTCTGCTCTGCCAAAACTGGGTACCCAGGTCAAGTCAAAGTACGTTGACTTGGACGACCCTTTCGAAGCTGGTAAGCAGGCCTCCTTCACCAAGGCTCGGAGACTGACTATGTTCGACTTGGGTATCACCAAGCACACCTTCTTAGAGGAGAAGCTGAACTTGTTTGTTCCATACCTGAGTGCACCAGTCACCGCAGCATTCGGAGGTAGACCAAAGCCCCAGCTGGACACCGACGCTGACAAGTCGGACGATGATGACGATGACGTTGATAATGCGGTGTTTGTGGACGACGATGAAGATGATGAAGATATCGAAATGCTCAGAAAGAACGGCAAGAGATCCAAATCCATGTCGTACTTGCTGATCAGCAAGAAAACAAAGGTGTTGACTGCTGCCGCAGCCGCACCACGTGCAAGCAGAGCTCCAAGCTCGCACAGTGCCAACGCTGCTGCCGCTGCTGCTGCACTCCACGCTGCTGCGTTGAAGGCTATCCTGAACCCAGGTACATGCCCTAACCTGCCAAAATCTCGTATGAACAGAAAGTGGTTGAACGTTATACGATCGGGTTTCTTGAGCCAGGACATTGGTGCTCCGGAGGACACCAGTTTGCTGGACTTAGATAACTTTTTCAAGTAAATGGAGAGTTGAGGTGGAGAGGTGATAAAAAGATATGATACTGAATAGTATTATATGACAAAAATAGTGATACTTAGTATCATCTTGGTACTTAAACGTATCATAAACCAGTGACATAACGTTACTGAAATCATCAGTGAATCATCAAATCTGGTGATAACCGGTGAGACTTCAAGTGAACCATCAAATCTGGTGATAACCGGTGAAACATCATGTGAACCATCATATCTGGTGATCATCTGGTGTCAACTCCCCAAGTATTTTCATACTTGGTATCCAACGATAAGCATATAATTGCCTATCACATCAACTATTTGTTGATCTATGCGACAGTGTTGATATAATATCAATGCGAGAACGAGAATCTGATTCTCCTTATCCGTTTACTCGGTTATTAGTCTATATACTCCCATCATTGGCTTTGCCTCTTCTTCTCTTGTATTCTTATTCATGATGGGTGTAGTTCTGTACTAATATAATGATTTATGTGAAGATAGTACTTAAGTATCTGAGAAAGCAGAATTCTTGGAGAATAGAATATCTGATTAGAGGTTGTGTTGGATCTGGATTTATATACTTTATTCTTTACCCTTATTCCTTGTTATCCTTACTCAACCTCTATTCTTGTTGTCCTTAATCTTATTTTCCCTTGCTATCCTTACTCTTCTTTATTCTTACCGCTACCCTTTTATCCTTACTCTTATTCTCACCTCTCCCTTTTATCCTTACTCTCACCTCTACCCTTTTATCCTTACTCTTCTTTTATTCCTCTTCCTCTATATCTATCCATTATTTTACCCATCCTCAACTCATATAGTACTTTGGTCCATCTCCACCCTCTGGTACCGTCCAGTTGATGTCTTGTTGTGGAACCTTGATATCACACGTCTTACAGTGGATACAGTTCTGTGAGTTGATCTGGAACCTGACTCCCTCCTTCTTACTGCTGTCCTCCACATACTCATACACTCCAGCAGGACAGAACCTCTGTTCAACACCCTTGTACTTTGGCCAGCTCTCCTCAGTGTGCTTGTCCAAGTCTGGAACACGCAAGTGGCATTCCTCATCCTCGTCGTGATACGTTCCTGTACGTGAAACCGACGTGAGAATGTCAAACGTGAGCTCACCATCAGGTTTTGGGTACTCGACTGGAGTGAACTTCGATGCGGGTTGAGTAGCAGCAGCATCTGTAGAGTGGTGGGCTAAAGTCCATGGTTCAGCACCTCTGGTAATCATAGTGGTAAGACCAGAGTGTGCAAGACCTCCAAGGAATCCAAGTGGTCCATTAAATGAAGGTCTCACATTTCTCACCTCATAAAGTTCCTTATATGCCCACGACTCTTTGAAAGCCTTCTCATATGCTTCCAAGTCCAATGCCTCATACTCATCCTCAAAAGTGGTCTCATCAACCACGTCCAAGTCCTTGATGGCTGCGAAGATCTCATCTGCCGCAACCATTCCCAGCTTAACGGCAGTGTGAGTACCCTTGATCTTTGGAACATTGACGAAACCAGCAGAACATCCAACGAGTAAACCTCCTGGGAAATGTAACTTTGGAATCAGCTGGAATCCACCTTCATTCAATGCTCTAGCAGCGTATGTGATACATTTACCACCCTCCAACACGTTTGCGTAGAATGGGTGCTTCTTCATTTTCTGGAACTCCATATATGGCAGAATGTATGGGTTGGCATAGTCCAATCCCACCACAATACCAACTGCTACCAAGCCGTCTCCAAAGTGGTAAATGAACCCACCTCCATAGACATCACTGGGCAATGGGTATCCAAGAGAATGTCCAACATAACCCTTTTCAAAGTTTTCTGGAAGAACCTCCCAAACTTCCTTAATACCCAAACCATAAGTCTGAGGCTGAGAGTCACGACGGAGGTCATACTTGGAAATGGCAGTTTTCGATAAAGAACCGTGGCAACCTTCAGCAAGAACAGTCTGGCGTGCATGGAACTCCATTCCACGCTCAAATGAGTCCTTAGGAGCTCCATTCTTATCGATACCCATGTCCTTAGTAGCCACTCCCTTGACGGAACCGTCGTCGTTGTATACCAACTCACTCACAGAAATACCTGGGTACAACTCCACACCCAACTCCTCGGCCTTTTCACTCAAGTGCTTCACCACATTGTTGAGCGATACAATCACGTTTTTGTCCTTGTTGAGGAGCTGTGGGGGTTCCGGGAGCGTGAATGCATACTCCTCGGTGAGATACTTCATGTGGTCGCTTGTCACAGTGGTGGTCAAGTCCTCGGGCAATTTTTCATCCAATAACTCTTCTAACACCTTGGGCTCAATGACTGCACCAGAAACAATGTGTGCACCAAAGTCTCCAGCCTTCTCGAGAACAACCACACGGAGCTCACCAGAGCCCTCGTTGTTGTCAAGAGTCTTGAGACGAATGGCAGTGGCAAGTCCAGCAGGTCCTCCGCCCACAATGCACACGTCAACAGAGTCTGCTGCTCTTTCCTCATTGAGAACAGCGATTTGCTCATCGGAGAGCTGTGTCGGGGAAGTGGTGCCCGAAAGCACACGACCGGTGTAGTGGAAGGAACGTGGATGCACCAACGATACAGGCATGCGTGGCTGCTGCCATACTGGGCGTAGAGCTCGCACAGCACTTCTTGCAAAGCGGAACGACATGATGAATACTATTTTTTTCAGCGAATCAGATTGTTCAGAGTAAGCGAGCTGAGATAGAGTCATGAGTCATAAAAAGTATCAGGAGAGAACATAGACCTCATGAGATGGTAAGATCGAAAGGCTTTGGTAATATTGCTTATGGGGTCCTTCTAAATTAGGATTGCTAAATTATGCTTATTAACTATTAGATGACTCAAGATAGAATAGATGGAAAGAGGACATGTGAAAATACGTCAGAACAAGTCAGAACTAATCGGAACTGATCTGAACCAATCTGAACTAATCAAAACTAATCAGAACTCATCATAACACACCATTACTCTGGGGTTTTCAGAAATATACCCGTTATCGTCATATCTAATTTGTATCTATTTTTCACTCTTATCAGACCCTGCAATTTTCCAGTTTTTTCACTAAAAAATCATGAAAGTTGGAATTTGAGCTAATAACGTAAAGTGTATAAATTTCCCAACGACCTTGATTTGCTGCGAAATGTTACACAAAGAAATAGTATCATATCGCTCTTCTCACTAAATCTCTCTGTCTCTTAGCTTCTCCTCTACACTTTTCATCTCTTTCTTCTATTCTACACTTCCTCATAACTCATGATTCAGTCTCTAGTCCTACATCTAATCACAGAACCTCCGGGGCCCAGGATCACAGAATAGTTGAGATTGAAAATGGTTTGTAAGTCAGGAAAAGTCAGTTCATTCTTGTAATTTCTAGATTCTAGCAATTAGATTCTTGCAGATTCTTGTAATTTCTAGATCCTTGATTCTTCCATTTCCATTCCTTTTCTCATTCTCTCAATCATTCCCTAAGACACCCATATTGTCAAGTCTCCTCCTCCAGCTTCCTCCAACATGTCCATTGCCAACACCCAGTCGTCATTCAGGTCCATCACCACGAAATCGCCATCCTCGTCCTTGTACTTCAACTTGCTCACGGTGAATCCAGCAGGCACTTCCAGCGTGCTCAAGCCTTGTACAAACTCAGAGATCTTCAGCGACAATTCGCTGAACAGCGAGTACGAGTTCACCTGCACACTCCCCACACTTGACTGGTTGCACACAAGCCGTATGGTGATTTCATTGCCTTGGCTCGGCGACAGGAGCGGTGGTGCAGTAGTCACACTCGTAGGCGTGAATGGCACAGGGAATCCATTCGATGTGCGGTTCTCTGGTCCTGCACTCGTAGGTGCACTGCCCAGCTTTCTCCCCAGTCTCATCATGCTGAACGTCAGCAGCGACGAGTTGTGGCGGTACGCCAGTCCGTTCGACAGTCTGCTCAGGGTATCGATTGCAGTTGTGGCAACACTACTAGTGCTGCTTACTGGGTCGTACAATGTGGTGGAGTCCGATTGCGAGTCACGCAACTTGCGGTGGATCTGACTGTTCATCTCGCTTGTCTTGAGCAGCCGTAAGCAGTTCTCCCACTGGTTACGCACTTCTTCCGTGCGGTATCTGAGTGTGAACAGCCCGGATTCCTTCTTACCCAGCCAGCTGATCACGAGTGTATACCCATTGTTGTTGGACAGCGAAATGTTGTAGATTTCCAGGATGTACACTCTGCCCTTGAGTTCAAGCGGCGATTGCTGCAGCTTCGGCAGGTTGATGGACTCGAGGAGATTTGCTGTGGACGACGATGCGCTCGACTTTTTTCGCGTTGAAAGAATCTCACGCTTCTTCTTGTCCTTCTCACCCTTTTTGGCATCTGGTCTCTCGAGCTCCACAAAGAAAAATACTATGCGCTCAAACAAGTAGGCCACATACTCCTTCTCGTTCTCTGCGTCTCTCACACCCACATTACCGTGGTAAAGAAGCTCGCCTTGGTCTTTCAAGTTGAACCCTCTCCAGTTGCTCACACGAGAGATGAGGTTTTGGAGATATTCGACATTCTCGGCGCGTCTTTGAGCCTCGTTGACCTGGTTGGCCATCTCCTTCATCAGGGCGTTGGCAAGCACCAATTCGTGGTACACTGCAGATGCTGGGGCAGCGGACTCGTCTGCGGCCTTGACCAACTCACGGAGTAAAAGTGGGTACTTGCATAACCTTTGGATAGGTTTGATGATGTACAGCTGGAGCTCGAAGCCTGGGTCCAAAAGAACCGACAGCTTGCGCAAGTTCGCCAGCTCCTTATTGATCAAGTCTATGGCTGCCAGCTGACCAATGGTCCATGGCTCGTACGCCTTGAATGGTCCTGTAGCTGCGTGGATGAAAATCAGCCCTATACGCTGGTACTTCTCTGGCACGTTGATGTTACACTCCAATCCGTTGAGGAAACGTCTTTGGAAATCGATAATCTCGTTGAGGTTTGGGAACAAGACATGGATCTGTTCACTCAGAATGAGCTCTGCGTTTTGAAGCTCGAGTTTGTATGCACACAAGAGTTCGAGGTCCTGGACGTACTTGCGCTCTGTTTCCACAATCTCCTTGAAAACCTTGGACATGTTGTCTGTGGTGGCCACTTCGAGGGCCTTGTCTGTCTTCTCAGAAGTTGTAGATTCTGGAACAACTTTGTCCAACATACGCTTCACCACCTTACAGATGGTCAACAAGTCCTGGGTGCTGTCCAGGAACACATTGGAGATGGTGAACATGGCGTCGTCCTCATACTTGAGGTGTGTTTTGACGGCAATGAGGAAGTCATACACCGATTTCTTACAGATACGGAGATCATCGCTACCCACAACAGGGATCTGGTAGTCCTTGTACAAGGCGTTGAAGAGGAGACACAATGGGGCTCCCTGTTGGAAAAGTTTCCACATTTGTGTGGCGGGATCCACCAGAATGTTGGCTGGGAGCACTCCCAGGGTGAAGGTGAAGATGTGGTTGCTGACTAGCAGTCTATTGGAAGAATTACCCGGGGTTGCTGTGGTTGCTGTGTTCGCTGTGCTGTTGCTAAAGTCCAGGTGGATTGAGAAACCCGCGGATCCCATCAGTGCTCTGTAGTCGTTACCCAGGCGCAATGAGTCCTGTTGCATCTGCTGTGAGAGGGTGAGTGCCTGTTGTTCAGCACACGATTCCGCTTGGTTGAACGCGAGCAGGAGGAACGGTTCCATGCCTTCTATTGCTGCGAGGCGGTTCTTGAGCAGGAGACATTGGTAATGAAGATGGTCCAGTGCCAGCGATTGTTTGTTGAAATTGATGAGCGGCCCCAGTGCCACCCTTGTGATACTAGTCGTCGACGAGTGGAGCAGAATGCTCGATGTGGTGGAGATGGTGCGATTGGGGGGCGGGTGTGAACTCATGTTGTTGTTTGGTTGAAGTATTTTTTTTGACGAGAGCGAAAAGTGAAAAGGACAGGACATGGTAGAGAATGTTGATAATGTGCGATGGTGGTGAATGGATTAACAGAAATGAGTTGAGAAGGTGAGGTCTACATCAGAGCATATAACAGAACAGATATTGGATATGTTGTATGAGGAAAGTCCAAATAACATACCAGAAAAGTAGCAGAGTGGAAAAGTACTAAAATAAAGGTACTAGTAGGAAATAGTAAAGGTAATCGTAAGGTACTAATAGTAAAGTACTAGTAAAGAACTCATAGTAACTAATAAAACTGCGAAATCAGCAGTTTTCCCGAGTAACAGCAAGACTGAATACCTACTGATTATCCTTATGGAACGCGTTGTAACATGGTAGTGCGCGAAAAATGACAACGCTTCAAATTGAAAATCCACTCTATTTATGGGTTACTCAAAGTACAAAAGTGAAAAGTGGCACTACTTCGGTAGTGTTCAATCATCTAATCAGTTTTGTTAATTCTACCCACCTTGATATTAACAAAGACAATCTGAATAGCTAATCTTGGCTAAATTATCATAAATGCTAATCATTACCCAAATTAATGTAAAAAATTACCTAATACAACAGTGTAAATTATTCAACAGCATAATTTACTTAACCACGTAGTAAAATCATCATTCTAATTTTGAATATTCCTAATCACTATCCTCCTTTTATAATGTCACCTTGTGCTACCCTCGTAAAATGGTAAGCTTCGGGAGGTCCGCGGAGCCTGACTTTTAGCGTTCCAACATGGTTCTTGGAACGCTCTCTTACAGGGAACTCGCCTTTCGCTTACAAGATGGGGTGCTTCTTGTGTCTCGAATGAGTAGAGGTTTTTAAAAAATTGTCTTTTTGCGAGGCTTATCGGACACTAATAGTCCGACATTAATCCAGAGCTGGTACAATTTCGGGCCACCGCTTGGTTTTTTGGTCCATGGCTCGACTTTTTGGTCCATTCCTTGATTTTTCGTTCAACTGAGTTAGAGGAGCTTTGAATCCCCTCAGTATTCTGATTATCTCTTCTCAATCTCTTATCTTCAACGGCCACGAGATCGCCGCCATTTGCTACCTGTGAATATGCGGCTACGGCGATCTGGTGGAATTCCTGGACACGAATATTTTAGCCACTCTGCTGGAGGATCGATTGCCCCTAATTACGTGCGTCGCATTTTTGAAACGTCTCGTCCACAGTGAAAAAGAAACTCAGGACAAGACCTCTGTCACCAGGGTCTAGAGCAACAGTCGCGACAAGGGCTCTCAAACAACGGTTGGCAGTTGATACCAACCGCTCGAAACACCGCAATCCCCTCGATTCTCCACAAAAGTTTTACCACAAATTACGCTTTTGAGGCATCATTGAAAAATTTGCGATAACCACTTTCGTATCTTGTGACAGCCTGCTCGCCAATCCGGATGTACTAGCGTCACATCCCTGTGTCCTGAGGACGGGGGTGTGCGGATGTCGCTACGACATGGAAAACAGTGGGGAGCTACATCGGGTGATAGTAGATTAGGAATACGACACAGAATCGATGCGCATAAAGATAACCAGACATAAGACGAATGTCGAAGTGGCCATCAGAGTGGCTATTGTATTACAGTTACATTCTAGCGACATCCAATAGTGACGTGACATCCAGTAATGATGGCAATGTTGGTCATCCTAATCATAACCGTATCCATAATTTTCCCGATATTATATTAGCCACAATTGACGATATTTAATGTACCATAACTACAGTTGATGAAGAAATTATCAATGGACCACCGCAAACAAAGACATCAGTAATCTACATCATGAACACCATCAATGAACTTCACCAATGGACCAAGAACTATACCATCAATGAAGTTTTAACTCCGCCCGAGTCCCCGTTCACCTTGCTGCAAATAGGCTAAAATTGTTCCGCAAAAACGTATTCGGATATTGTTCCCTTTCGTTAAACGAGAACTTAATCAATAGGATGCTATAAGCTGGGTGCATATCCGCAGCACGGCATCTCCGATTGAGCAGGTTTGCTCAGCCAGCACTAGCATTCCGCACAAACATGCGTGTTTACCAAAGATATACCTTCGTCCACAGGATTTGTGTTCCTTGATTATCTATGCACATGTGGTCCTGGGCAATTACCGAGAAACAATAGTGGGGTTTTGGATGAATATGTGGTAATTGGTTACTCTTTTTGGTGCGTAAACCATAAAGTGTAGTGCTCAATGGGCTTTATACTTTATGGTTACGATGAATTCTTATATCTCTTGCGACACTTTCTTTATGCTTGACATCTCTTGCGATACTCTTTTTATGCTTGCCATCTCTTGAGAACGACACCCTCTTGATGCTCTATGTTCTTTTCTCTGAACTTAACTCTTCTTGAGCGTTCTACTGGGGTGTAGTTCTGTGAAATTTACGAAATGGGAGCGCAAGATCATTAAGCACCTCCGCATTGTATCATTCTAGATCCTCGCATTCTTGTCATATTTATTGTCTTTCTTGTCAAATTCATTGTCATTATAGTGATACACATTGTCACTCTAACTATTATTGTCTCAACTGACTTCGGGTATGCAGCCTTCGTACCACTTACGAAACACCTGCTCCACTGCCATGGTGGTCTGAGCAAAAAGGCTCAACTTGCAGACTGCGCTTGTGTCAACTCAACTCAGTCTCCGCAAATATGCCGACTTGACTTCATTTATGGTACAATATGCTCCCCAGCACACAAAAACGTAGTAAGAGAGTCAATAATGCTTGTTTACTGGGGTTAACATATTGAATGGTGGGTAGGTTTAAGGATATTGAATGCTAGTTCGGAAGTCTATTGAAATACTGGGAACCTATTGAAATGCTACAAGCCTATTGAATGCTAGAAACCTACCACATGTTAGAAACCTACGAAATCCTAAAAACTTACTGAATCCTAAAAACCTACTGAATGCTAGAAACCTTTTACTGCTAGTTTACTCGGAAGTCTATTGGAACTTATTGAAACACTAGTTTACTAGAAAATCTACTGAAATTGCAAGTTCACTCGGAAGTCTATTGAAATTGGATGAAATGCTAATTTACTCGGGTTCCACGTTTATTGCTAGTTTACTCGGTTTCAAGTTTAATTGAAATTCTAGTTTATTGAGTTTTACCACTAGTACTTGGGTCTTCGAATTAGTTTACTCTGCTTGCATCATACCTTCACTACCCGAATTCACCATCCCTTCGCCATTTCTTGACCATCCTAATTCTGGCTCAGAATTCTAGCTTCTATTTTCAAACGTGTTAGTCCGAGGAAGTCCAACATCACCCTCTATACAGTCGTGTCCATTAATCCTATTTTAGCAAGTTCAGTCAGTTATTGTCCTTTTATCATCCATCATATTTCTTCATTCATCCCATCTACTCCCTTCTTGCTACCATCGCACTCCTACCGTTGTCTCCCGAATACACTATTCCCGTCTTATTCGGAAACCATGCTAGCGTTGCGAATGTCACCTCACCACTCTCACTGTTGGGCACCTCCCACACCAACTCCTCCGTCTCCGAATCAAATATCCGGATATTCGACCCCGCGTCGTATGCCACCGCAATGTGTGCACCGTCACGACTTGTTCCCACACAGCTGATGGCCTCGTCCACCAGTGTGAGCACCTTGGTGTTGAGCATCAGCTCCGTACTCCACATCGAAACCACACCCTCGTTGGATCCCGCGACGAGGAACCCTCCACGAGGATCCACAGCACATGTGGTGACCGAAGACATATGGCCACTGAGCGTTCCGCAAAGCTCGATTTCCTTATCCACTTTGTAGATTCGAATCGTACCTTTCTGTAAAGCGGCACATAGGTACGGCGAATTGAACCATTCGATATCATACAACTGCTCTCCAACACTGAGCTCTGCCATAACTTGTAATCCATCAGCCTTGTAGACAGTCAAGTGCGAATCGCGGTCCACAGTCACCAATAATGTTCCATCACTCGAGTACCGTACAAATTTCAATTGGCTGCCATTTTTCGACTTGACCTGTCTCTCGCACTTCCCCAGTGATCTCCATATCTTCAAGTACTCGTCTCTGCCCACTGTCGCAAACTGCTGCTCGTGGCGAGGGTCCCACAGCAACAGCGACACCGCGCGCGCGTGGGGGTCTTCGATGATGACTGGGTCAACAAACCGATCCTGTGCGCACCTCCACACTCTGACCGATTTGTCAGTTCGCAGGTGTGCTATACGCGTTCCAGTGGCATTGACCAGGACCGCAATGATCTCAGTCAGCGACGATGTGAATCCAGGAAGCGGTTTGTCTTTGATGTGGGTGGTGACAAACTTCATAGTGATGAAATATTAGGGTTTTTTTGACAGAATAAAGATGAATAGGAAGATCAGTAGATAGGGATAGATCAGTAGGTTTATAAGTAGATTCAAGAATGAGTTGTTTATGGAGGTTTATGGATTTGAAGAAAGATAAGTATGCTTATGGATATGTAGAATGAAAAAGCTGCTTGGTATATAAGAAGGTTTAAAGGTATAAGTGGGGAAGTAGGCTTCTAAGTAGATAAACATGTCGACACCCTGGGTAGGACTTAGGTCTCACTACTAGGCGTGAAATTCAATAGCACATTGTCACCCTATTCTAACGTTATCGTTACTTCCACCGCTTATCTCTGTTTTCGTCCCGATCAATCGTATTTTAAACTCTTTTCCTCGCTTGGATTTCTGAAAAACTCGCCACGTATGTCCACCAAAAACAAGCTCCTATCGCTTGACGCGTTCGCGAAAACAGTCGAGGATGCACGTATCAAGACCACCAGTGGAGGCTTGATTACACTCGTGTGTGTTCTTATCGCACTCGTTTTGATCCGCAATGAATACGCAGACTACACCTCCATCATCACCATCCCAGAACTTGTTGTTGACAAGGACGTCAACAAGCAAATGGACATAAATATCGATATCCTGTTCCCAAATATCCCTTGTGGTTTGCTCACTTTGGACCTCCTCGACGAGTCTGGTGACGCCAGACTCAACATTTTGAAGCTGGGCTTCGAGCTGTTCAGACTCATTCCTGGTGAACGTACTCCAAAGAAGGACATGGACCACAGCTTGGTGAACAACGACAAATCGCTTTCGGAAATGGCTCGTGGTCTCGACCAGCGTCAAGGAACTTACTGTGGTTCTTGCTATGGTGCGTTGTCTCAGGATAACAACGAGCACTGTTGTAACGACTGTGAAACCGTGCAATTGGCCTACGCTGAAAAGATGTGGGGATTTTACGACGGTGCTAACATCGAGCAGTGTGAGTCCGAGGGCTACGTTGCTAGAATTAACGAGAGAATTGCCAACAACGAGGGATGCCGTGTCGTCGGTACTGCCCAAATCAACCGTATTGCAGGAACCTTGGATTTCGCTCCAGGTGCCTCCATCACCGCTAAGGGAAGACACGTCCACGACTTGTCTTTGTACGACAAGCACGAGGATAAGTTCAACTTCGACCATGTTGTGAACCACATGAGTTTCGGCAGCACCCCACATCCAATGGCTCATGGTGACGAAGTGGACTCTACACACCCATTGGACGGTCACACCTTTACTTTGGGCCAGAAGCGTCACCAGTCGTCGTACTATCTCAAGGTTGTCCCTACACGTTTTGAGTTCATCAACAGAAACGGTCGTAAGGAGGGCGACGTAGACACTTACCAGTTCAGTGTCATCACCCACGACAGACCTTTGGAGGGTGGTAAGGATGAGGACCACCAGCACACTTTGCACGCCAGAGGAGGTATCCCAGGTATCTTTATCCACTTTGACATCTCTCCTTTGAAGATCATAAATAGGGAGCAGTACGCAAAGACCTGGAGTGGTTTCATCCTCGGTGTGGTGAGTTCCGTCGCTGGTGTGTTGACGGTCGGCACTTTGCTCGATAGAAGTGTCTGGGCCGCAGAAAAGGCGATTAGGGGTAAAAAGAATGAGTAGTATAGATTATAGATGTATGATACGAGTAATCGGAGTAGTACAGATTGTAGATTTATGATGAGAGATCAGAGTAGTATAGATTATAGATGGTTCGAGGAATCAGAGTGGTATAGATCACAGATGTATGTTATGGGTAATCGAGTACTTGTAGATAATACATAGTTACTGTCAATATTCTTCATTTACACTACTCACTAATGCTTATTATATACAGTCTATAGCATAGTACTCAGCAGCTCAATATGGCGTTTGTACGAATGCATAGATGCGGTAGAATCAATTAGCTCGATTCATTCCATCGTGTATGCTCACTTCCGCATCATTGATTCTCACTTCTACCATCAAATGTCACTCAAGAAGTGCTAAATCTCATCATCAATTCTCACTTCAAATGTCACTCAACAAATGCTCAATCTCCTCGTAGATACCAACCTTCTCCTTCAACTCGTCCTTGCTCAACCACAAGAACTCGGTGTTCTTCTCTGGAGCAAACTCTCCCGACAAAATATGCGACTTGATGAAGTACTCCTTGCCATCAGCACCGACGTGCAAGTGGCATGGGGTGTTGGAAACGTTAAAATAGTTGATCTTGTTTCCTCCAATGTTGTACAATCCTTGCTCAGCAACATCGTGGAGAGCAGTTTCACGAGAAGTAACTGGGAAAGTTGGGAAGTGCCATTTTCCATCGCTCTTTTTCACAACCAAGTACAAGGTTCTCGACAACAGTCTTTCCAAGGAAGTCTGATCGTTCTTCTTGTCGGCCTCAGTGGTTCTCGAGTATGGCTCGATCTTTCTCGCCAAGTCATCCTCAGTTAATCCTCCAGAAGAATCCTTCTTCTTAGCAACTTCTTCAGTACCGTCCAACTGGTCTGCTTCCTTATAGGTTTTTGGTAATCGAAGCTCTTGCTTGAATCTTCTGTCTCTGTTGTGTCTAATTTGTGGTCTTCCCTGTGGGAACTCAATCAGCGCATTGTCGGAAACCGGGTTCTTGTTCAACTCACGGAATCTTTGTTCAGCCAAAGTACCTTCTCTGAAGTAGAACCACTTTGGGAAGGTCCACATCAAACGCTTCCACAACTCCTTCTGGTATCTGTAGAACTGGCTCTCGAACTTTGGCACGTCGGCGGTGACAATCGGGTTCCTCGAAAGAAGAAGCGTCGACGAAACCGACCCGGCCTTGCTTGAGTACGCCCGTATCATTCTTATGCCGCTCATGCTGGGTGCTGTTTTTCTTTTCTGCAGTAAGAAAAATTTCACCTCACGGTATATTGTGGCCCTGCGTATTTTTCAGACCGCGCGAATGGAAAAAGTATAAAAGGATTGCTGTTGCCACTTTTTCTACGTTTTTTAGCCTACCTTCTTTTTTTTACCAACACAAACAACGTATAATTGTAACTTTATCGACCACCCAAAAAACTCGCTCGAAAGAAGACAATAGATATACCACTAACGTTTGGAAAACATCATAGGAAAAACAACAGTAACAGTACCGCTAGTAAGAATAATCGGATAGTGTCTCTAATTTCGCGCCCGTAATATGTCCTCCAGCGTTGAAGAGTTTGAATCTATTTTAAAGGAGTTGCCAGGTCTTAAGGCCCCAGGTGTGTCTGGCCTGCGCATTAAGAAGTTGACCGAGATTGCCGTCAAGAATGTGGACCAAGAGCTGAGCCTTGTCTCGGTATTGTACTCCAACTGTAAGGCAGTCCCATCGTCGCACAAGCTAGGAACTTTGTATGTCGTGGACTCTATAGTGAGAGCGTACATTGAAGAGGCCAAGGCCAAGCTGCAGACCATCGAGGCTTCCGCTCCAGAGGGAACGTTCGCCGCAGGTGCGTTCAAGATCAGCGAGTTGATCGAACTGCTTGTGGATGACGCCATGAAGTTGTTGATCAGTCAGTCGCAGACTATTAAGATCAGTAAATTAGTAGATATTTGGGAGAGGGCCGAAACCTTTTCTCCAGAGATTATCGCTAGTATCAGAAAAAAGCACTTTGCATCCACCACTCCTCCAGGAACTCCACCAAGATCGAGCGTCGAGCCAGTAAAGCCCGAGGCTCCTTCTTCTGCTCTGGACTCCAACAGCATTTTGCTGGCTTTGGCATCGTTGGCTAAGAACTCGTCTTCCAACTCTAACCTGGCCTCCAACACCCCACAGCAACAGAATGTTAAGCCTGAGTCAAACGCAAACACTATTTTGTCTCAGTTATCAGCATTGTCTGGCCAAGCTAAGCCAAGCCCTCCAGCTGCTGCTGCTCTGTTGCCAGCTCCACCACAACGTCAATCGCAGTCCCCACAACAGGGAAATGCACAGATTTTCAACATGTTGCAGCAGATGCAAGGTGGTGGTCAACCTCAGGGACAAGCACCTCCTGCATCCATTCCTCCTGCTCCTCGTGGCAGAGACAACTACGAAAACGGCTATGCCAGAAGAAACAGATCGAGATCTCCAGGTAGAGGCGGCCCTAACGGCTACTCCTCCCGCAGAGACAGATCTCCACCAAGACAATACGGTGGCTACGACAACCAGAACAACCAGAACCTGTACCAGCAGGGTGGATACCAACAAAACCAAGGTGGATACCAGAACCAAGGTGGATACCAGAACCAAGGTGGGTACCAGAACCAAGGAGGTTATCAGAACCAAGGTGGGTACCAAAACCAGGGTGGATACCAGAATCAAGGTGGATACCAGAACGGTCCAGGCGGTCCAGGAGGTCCAGGCGGTCCAGGTGGTCCAGGTGGATTCCAGCAAGGTGGACAATTTAACCAGGGACCTGGCGGACCTGGTGGACCTGGCGGCCATGGTGGTCACCAAGGTGGACAATTTCAAGAGGGACAGGAGATTCCAGGTGAGATGAACTTGCCAGGAACCCCACACTATAGACCCAGAAACGTTGGTTTTGACCAAACCCTCCCACAAGGTTCATTCAAGGTGTTGTCTAGAACGCTTTTCATTGGAGGTGTTCCACGCAACATGGACGAAAAGGCATTAGCAGCTGCGTTGAGGCCTTTTGCTGAAGTCCAGTCTGTCATTTTGAACAGCGAGCGTAAGCATGCATTCATCAAGGTTTACTCGAGACGTGAGGCTGAGCAAGTCATCACTTCCTTCAACAAGGACAACTCCATGCCTTTGAGAACTCGTTGGGGTGTTGGATTCGGACCTCGTGACTGTTGTAACTACCAGCACGGAGTTTCCATTATTCCTATCCAGAGATTGACTGATGCCGACAAGTCGTGGGTGGTTCAGGCACAATGGGGTGGTACTGGTGGTCAGCCACTTGCAAGTGGTATGGTTATTGACGAGCCAGATATCGAGATTGGTGCTGGTATTTCCTCGAAGGCCATGTCCAAGAAGATGCCAACCAACTCTGCAAGAAACGGACCTAAGTCCAACAAGCCTGGTGAACCAGACGAGCATTACGTCAAGACCACTTTGATTGGTGGCGGACCAACAAGCATGTCGCATGGATCTCTGCCGGACTTCAACACATTCACACAATCTGCAGTCAACCCATTGACGAACTTGTTTGGCAACTCCAATGGTGGAGGTGGTCCTCAAGCCCCACCGGCTGGATTCCCACCAGTACCAAACATGCCAAACATGCCAAACATGCCCAACGTGCCCAACTTTGGCGCACAGGGCCAAAACAACGGGAACTTGAGTGCGCAGTTGGCGAACTTGTTCCAGAACCAAGGAAAGTAGGAGAATAGTAAGAAGAGATTGTAATAAGATAGTAAAGGGGAGAATAGTAATAGTAAAGAGAGAAGAATAGTAATAGTAAAGAGAGAAGAATAGTATTAGTAAAGAGAGAATAATGGTAATAGTAAAGAGAGGAGTAGTAAGGGTATGAAAAAAGTATGATAATAGCGAAAGTATTGAAGAAAGTAGAACTTTGGGAAAGGCTGACCAGAACTAATTCAGAAATAATGTATTTAATAGCTTATAAAATTCTAGAAAACTGAAAATGCTTAATGACGTTTTTGCTTACATCAGAAAATTGAAAATGCTAATAACGTTTTTGCTTACATCAGCATTGATCTTGTCAGATTTTAGTAATTTGTGTAGTTTTGTCGCGTGACTTAGTCAAGATGACTAAAGGTAACATGGTTCAGGACTAGTATATAAGCGATGGGATTCTCACTCAAATCCCGAAATCATCACAAAATTCACAAATGACATCCAAAGCTAGATCGGTACAGAAAGTTGTTAACGCCATACAGACCGAAGAAGGTGCTGGTGCTATGGTACGCCGTTCCATTGGAGTAGCACTGGCAGAGACCCACAACCCGTTCCTTATGTTTGACCATTTCTCGAGTTCTGGAACGCTGGGATTCCCTGAGCACCCACACAAAGGACAAGAGACTGTTACGCTTATGCTCAAAGGAAGGTTTGCACATGAGGATTTTACAGGATCCAAGGGTATATTATACCCTGGAGATTTGCAATTTATGACCGCAGGTAGAGGTATAGTGCACTCGGAGATGCCAGTGCCGAACGAGGACGGATCGCCTACCGTTGGCTTGCAATTATGGGTTGATTTACCTCACAGTATGAAGGGATGCAAACCAAGGTACAGAGACTTGAGATCTTGGGAGGTTCCTACAGTGAGTAACCAGGACGGCAATCTTGAAGTCAAGGTTATCTCTGGAAAGAGTTATGGAGTTGAGTCGATCAAAGAGTTGGCGTATACTCCAATGGACTACTATTATGGTAAGCTCAAGAAGGATGCTGTTTACACGCAAGAAGTGGACCCTGAGTCGAACTACTTCCTCTATGTGTTGGAGGGAGAAGTCACGATCGACGGAAAGAAGGTGAAGCAGTACCAGAATGCGTTCTTCAAGCGCAATGGTAATGAGATTGTGGTGAAGAACAACGGAAAGCCATCTGAGTTCGCATTGATTGGTGGCCAGGTATTGGACCAAGAGTCTGTGCACATTGGGCCATTTGTTGCAAAGACACAGGGAGAAATCATGTCTGCGTTCCGCGACTACCAGCTTGGTACCAATGCGTTCAAGAGAAGAACCACTTGGAAGACGTTGATCAGCAATGGAGTCACCCAAGAAATGATAAATGGTCCGTTGAATGGAAGTCCAGAGAGGAGAGCTGAGCTTGAGAGGGCATTTAAGGAGAAGAGAGCAAAGTGGATAGAGAAAGAAAGACATGAAGAAAAAGAGGAGAAAGTGGTATAGAAAGCAAAGGAGTAATGGACCAAGGTTATAGAAATTAGAATTAAGGAAGCTTTGAATATTTTGAGTAGTGATAGTGGGTCTTTCATATTGAGTAATTGTAACACTCTATACTCTTCACTCTTGTAATCTTTTCTTATCGTATTTTTGTAGAATTTCGTGCTCTTCACTTTGACTTTTCTTATTATCGTACTCCACTTTGACTTTTCTGTACTCCTAAATTTATAGTCTATATTTCTTTCTATGAACCTGTTTAACAAGGACCACTCCAGCACAAAAGTGCGACCGAAACGACCACCAACGAGCCTGGACGCCTCCGATACCGCTCGGCCATCCATTAAAATCAAAAAGCCCAAAGTCAAACAGTTTTGGGTCCACAACGGCGCGTCCGATAAGACGCCAGGATCGAGCCAGGAAAACGCCAACTCGTCAGACTGCGGAGGGTCCTATGAATTCAGAGAGTCGCTCAAGTGCAAGAGCGAGGACTTTGTGAGTGATCTAATTGATATCAGTGCACTTGAAGAAAAGGTAAAGAAACAAGATGTGTTGAAGCAGGATATACAGGCAAAAGCACCCACCGATGAAAGTGAAGACGACAACCATGACGACTTTGCAGTGCATATCAGAGGCAATGTACTCCAGGCAATGGAGGATCATAAGCTTCTGGAGGAAGAGGATATCAAGGAGAAGTATAAGGACGCGAAGATCCCTGGAGTAATTACCTCCAAAGCGGCCTTGTTGAGGAGGATAGAAAAGCACATAGACATAATACCGCGAATTCTCAACGCAAAAGAGTCGACGCTGGACTACTACGAGCTTGCACGAGAGCAGCAGCGGAGCTCGTCGCATGCAATTATGTCCCGTGACGAGAAGTGGTCCATAGACTGGGAAAAGTATTACGGAGGGTACTTTGGACTCCAACGACAACTGATTGTGGGCAATGTCATATCAAAGCGGTACCAGGAACTACTCCTTGAGAAGGCCAAGAAGAACAAGGTGGTACTGTACTGGACCATCACGGGGTTTTCGACGTTTGTACTAGCAAACGAGCTCTTGATCAGAATGGCCATGGAGGACTTTGGATGGGACTTTGAGCATGCGCACGAATTTGTGCGAAGTCTGACCGACTATGGCAGGATAGTGGCAGATGGAATAGGCATTGAAGATGATACGGATGAGAAGACAGAGAAGCATACAGACGGTTTTGAAAGGCATACAGATCGTTTTGAACGTGCAAGGGACGTTTTGCGTGAGATTGAGGAGAGTAGTAGTGAGAGTGATTGAGAGACGCATTAGGTAGATTTAACACAAGATTAGGTATAACTAGGGTAACTAGAAATTTAGGATACCAGGATAACTAGAAATTTAGGTTGCCAGGAAAAGGTTAGTAGAAAATTACAATTACCCTTGTTGGGGTAATTGTAACTATTCTACTGACTACTAGGATATATAGAAGTTTAAATCCTAGTATGTCTAATAATACTAATTGACTACTTTTTAGACTCCTACTTTTCTCCTACTAATTTCGCTATCTACTGACTCTGATCAGAAAAACTATTTTATCATGATTCGACTCTGCCGAATGCTACACACTATTTCCGACAAGGTGCTCATCAACGAGCTCTCTGCTACCGCGATAGTCGGAGCAGATGCATGGAACAACCGGATCCCCCAACCAATTCTCATCTCGGTGCTGCTTCTCACGGATTTCCAGAAGGCCTCCAATTCTGATGATCTCAAGTACTCGTTGAACTACGCAGTGATATCTAAGAGCATTTCGAGACACATTCTGTCAAACCCCCAGCATAACTACAAATCACTCCGTGGCGTCGGCGAGGCGGTGTGCGCGCTCGTTCTAGACCCCAAAAACACCGGAGGTGGAACGCCCATTGGAGCAGAAGTCACTGTTGAATCTCGTAGATCTGAGATTCGAGCACAGAGTGTGGTGTACAAAATGTCCAGGGGAAATGACACTGGCGAGGTTCTTCAAATCAACGGCCTCAGATTGTTAACTGTCATTGGAGTGTTCACCTTTGAAAGACTTCAAAAACAGTACGTTGACTTGGATATTGAAATCCAAGCACGGGGCGATCTTAACGTCAACAGTTTGATAAATGACATCAGTGCGTATGTGGAGTCTGCGAACTTCAAGACCGTGGAAGCACTTGTGCATAGAGTGTCACAGCTCGTTCACTCTGGAAACCCTGATTTGATCGCTGATGTTACTGTTAGAGTCATCAAACCCAATGCTATTAATTTCACAAACGGTGTGGGAGTACAAACCTCGATGAACGCAGCAGCGTTCCAATCGCTGGAACCTGTCGACTTGATCGTGGATTCAATCAAGGAGAAAGAAGGTTTCAATATGCCTGTTCAAGAACAAAAGCTCTTTCATGGACCACATACCGCGTACATTGCATTTGGATCAAACACTGGAAATCAGGTGGAAAACATACAATCTGGCCTTGAATTCCTTGAACAGTACGGCGTGAAGGTCGTGTCGACTTCGCTGATGTACGTTTCGAAGCCAATGTACCATAAGGATCAACCAGACTTCTTCAATGGAGTGGTCAAGGTTACTTTCGATGATTTGACCCCACACGAGTTGCTTTCAGTACTTAAAAAGATCGAATATGAGCATGTTAAAAGAGTGAAGGAGTTTGAGAACGGCCCGAGGTCAATTGACTTGGATATTGTTCTCTTCGACGACATTGCAGTGAATACTACTGACTTGGTTGTACCTCACAAACTGATGCTTGAGCGCACATTTGTATTACAACCATTATGTGAGTTGATTCCTCATGATTTCACCCACCCATTGAGCACTGAGCCCATTCACAACCACCTCAAAGAGTTGCTCTTGGGCCAGGTTAATGATAATCTCCAGGAAAGTAATGAGCTCCAGAAGTATGTTCCGCTCCCAAGGAACGGCACTCACTTGGACTTGGAACACACTGGAATTATGGGTATTTTGAACGCGACCCCAGACTCCTTCAGCGATGGCGGAAAGTATGGATCGACAGAGGAGGTGGTACGTTCAGCGGTGAAGATGATCAGCGAAGGTGCGCTGATTATCGATATTGGAGGCGTTTCCACCAGACCTGGTTCGAACGAGCCTACTTTGGAAGAGGAGCTTGACCGCGTGGTTCCAATAGTCAAGGCAATAAGAGAAGTTGATCAAGATGTGATTCTTTCTATTGATACCTACCGCAGTGAAGTTGCTGATGCAGCATTGAATGCTGGTGCTGATATCATCAACGACATCAGTATGGGACTTTATGATGATAAATTATTTGGAGTGATTGCAAAGCACGGTTGTCCGTATATCATGTCGCACATCCGTGGTACTCCTCAAACAATGACCAAGCTCACTGATTATGGTGAACATCATAGCGAGGACTATACTGAGCACTTCATTGATCCCAAGGTTGGAATTCTTCGTGTTGACGACCCACTCATCTCGACGATTCTGCGTGAGCTTGGTGTTCAGATTCAGAAGGCGTTCAAGGAAGGAGTTCGTAAATGGCAGGTGATTGTGGACCCTGGCGTGGGCTTTGCAAAGACTGGTGCGCAGAACTTGCACGTTCTAGGAAGTGCAAAATTGCTCAAGAAATACACTTATCAAGAGGGAAACACCTATCTCAGTTTCTCATTCCCAACACTTGTGGGCACGTCTAGAAAGAAGTTTGTGGGTGAGCTCACCAAGGAGCCGGTTGCTGCTAACAGAGTCATTGGGAGTGTTGCGACCGTGGTGGCAGCAGTGCAGCAAGATGTTGATATCGTTAGGGTGCACGATGTGAAGGAAACGCAGCAGGCGGTATTGGTTAGCGATGCTATTTATAGAGGAAGGTAAGAAGAGGAGAGGTAACGTAACCTAATGATAGAGAATAGACGAAGATATTACGTACGAATACTCACCACTGCTACTTCACTATTTCACGGAATTACTAAACCAGTTTTACTGTATTCTCATTTTCATCCATTTACTCTCATTTTCATCTATTTTACTCTCATTTTCATCCATTTACTCTCATTTTCATCCGTTACTCTCATTTTCATCCATTTCATCTATTCTCATTTTCTCTATATTCTCCTTTATGCTCAACTAGACACCCTCTTTGGAAACTTCTTCTTCATCTTATTACTGATATTCTTGTTCCAAACCACTCCACTCATGATGGACCTGTGAAACCCATACACGTCGTGTATTTCCAGACTGCCAGAGCTGGCAATAAGCGTGCGTCTCTCTTCATCGGTGAGATCTGCCATGATTCCAGGCTGCCGTTTGAGCTTTGCACGCTGCTTCAGCACAAACTCACGGCACTTGTTGATCTCGTCTTGCGAAAGCAGTCCGAATCCGTAGCCCCCAATCTTCTTGAAGCAGTTGTCGATGAGGAAATTCGGATCGAGGATAACCTTGGGGAAGCTTTGCATGAACTGAAATAGCTCGATTTGGTCCATTTCCAGCCCGTTGGAGTTGGTCATCTTGAACTCAGGGTTGTCCAAGCACATTTTGGCGATGGTCAACGAGATGCGGAAGATGGTCTTGGACCCTTCGTACCATAAAATATCCCAGACTCTAAGTACCGTTTCAACAGGAAGAATTCCCACGAAAAGTGACATGAACCACGATGATGTGACCAAGGTAACTGGAGGTAACTTTGTCAAGATCTTATCCTCCAGAAGTGTTTCTCCCTCAAAAGTCTTACCTAAAATTCCCCATAATTGTGGGATGTACTCCTTGATACAGAGCATGAGCACACCCTGGTCCGTGTGGACACCTTCGAGGTCTGCGGAGTGCACTTTTGGAATAATGCGCTCGGTGAGAATCACCAACATCCAAAACACCTTCTCTTCTTCCATGAATAGAAGGAGAAGTCCCGCGAGAAAGTTGAGCGATTGGCAGTACCCAATGAGTGGCTGGTAATGTGCGAACGCAGTGAGCACTCTTCTGAGCGATGTAATCATTGGAGTTTCCTCGCTGTCTTCAGCAGGGCTCTGGGAACCCACGCTTGAGTTGAAGTATATATTATCAGGAAACGTCCGGTGCAAATCACGCTCAATGACATCGGTATCTTTGTTGTGGATATCCATTGTATCCTTGACGATGCGGTCATAGACCCCGGTATTCTTGTTAAGCTTCTCGCTGCCTCCCGCGTAGAACCACCATGCTGCTCCTCTCCATTCGCCCGGAATTCCACGCCGCACGAGCTTCTTGACCTTGTCTGATTTCGGAGGAAAGCGCGTTGGAGAGTCGGTTTCCGGAAGTCCGTTGTTCTTCATGAGCATGAGCCATTTCTTCTTGCGGCGGATCGAGTACTGCGAGTACTCCGCGAACCAGGTGTTGTAGTCCTCCACGGTGGTCTGGTGGTGGTTGGACTCCTTTTTGAACCCATACCGGTCGAGTTTCAGCAGGAGGAGTTCAGAAACGTTGTCGATAGGGGCTATGCGAGGTGGCTGGAACACTTTTCCAATGGAATTTCGAGGGAGACTGGATAACGTTGAAGTAGGTTGAGAGGTTCTAGAACCGGTAGTTTTGGAGGATTTGGAACTTTCACTCGTAGTTTTGGAACTAGTCTTGAAAGTTTCAGTAGTCTTCCCTTCAGTTGCTATATTCTTTGAAGTCTCCCCATTAATAGACACCTCAGGAACCATGTTTCGTTCATTATGGGCCATCTTTTGTTCATGAGCTCCCATCCCGAGACCCGTAGTGGCGTCCTTTCTAGTCGGGTTTGCCGGATCAAGGGTACCCCATTTGTGCGGAGACCCCAGGTCGGAAGAATCGAGGGCTGTTCGTGTCAGATCGCTGGCGATGCTATCGGTGATGGTGGTGTGCTTCAGATCGGATACATCCACGGAGATGTGTTGATCAACAGACAATGCATTTAGGTCTATCTCCAACAACTCCTCACCCGGTGATTCCAAGCCGTAGATGTCTAGTAACGAGAAGTTTCGCGAGTATGAGGATGACGAGCGGTTGTGTTGTTTGGGAGTGTGGAGACTGTTTCCCGTAGCGTGGTCGGGGACGGGCCCGTATGTGTGACTCTCATACGGGTCTTTGGCGATACCCATGACGAGTGGGGCATAAAATTGTTGATGAAAGCTTTTGTGGACAAATAAAGAAGTTAGCGAGTAGCCGAAAAGAATGGGCAATCAAAAGTACAAAGAAGGATTGAGGAAATTCGAAGCGTGGTGAAGAAAACGGGCGGATACGAGGAGTTTGCGATTGTTTTGTGTCTGGCTTAGTCAGGACTCAGACATGGCAGATGTTTCACTATTTTCGCACTTGACACAATTACTGAAGGTATTTTCATATCACATGGAGGAAAGAGTGGAAGTTGATTATGAAAGAAGTTGATTGTAGATGAAGAATATGATTTATTGGAGATGTTAGCAGAATGGAATGTTTTTATCAGATGTAGCCATATCAGTTAGATGTACCATGTGTCAGATGTAACCATATCATCAATTAGATATAGCTGTCAGTTGAACCAGCTGTCAATTAAATCAGCTGTCATTAACATTCATCCTCAATCAACTCAAGTATAAACCTTCATTTTATCTATAAACTCATCATTTTATCCAATCGGTTATGCACAAGTCATAACAGTTGATCATTTGTGATTACCCACTATTATTCAAGATTATCCTAGTACAAAAAGATCAGTCGATCAGACACGGCTAATACATAGAAAACTCTCCACACTATTCCTCGGTATCTCTAGAATTTTGCAACTCGCCATTCCTGTACTTCCATCTGTATAGTTGATATTTCCATCTTTACCTCAATCTCTATACTTCACCTCCATCTCTTACTTTTACCTTATACTTTTACCTCCAAGAATCATCCCTGTACCATTTCCTATACAGTACTAGTCTGTATTTACAGTACGTAAGATTTCCTAGTCTGTATTTACAGTCCTTAAGATTCCTTACAACACCTCATCACTTGATCTAGTTTCTCTTTCTTATTAATCCTTAACTCTTGATCCTTATTGATTTCTCTTATTCACTCCTTGCTATTTTCAAATTTTACCATTTTTCCTCTTGGCAAGGATGTACTGGCGAAGAACATGGCAAAAGGTAGACCCCTACCCTTCATGTAAACCTATTATTCTCCCTGAGGGAATGCTCGTCTCCCACGAGCCCACCATCCCAGTTGAGTACATCAGACAAAGCGAGTACATCCAGATGTGCTACCAGGACGCATTTCCCATGCTCAACACAAACGTTGGGTGGGTTATCGATAAGTTCTCCATCCCACTCCCAATAGTGCGTGAGTCATGGGTTGAATACACCCGTCACAACATCAGAGGCTCATTCTCCTACAGCGTGGTGCTGATTATCTACGCGCTTCTGATATCCTTCGTGGTCACTTGGTTCTTGACTATCTTTGTCTTGACAAACTACACTATCAAACCAAGTTACTTGATGAGGGGCCTGACCCTCCTATCCTCCATTTACATGATGGTGGTGGTGGTTAAAAGCATCGTCACCCTCCATAATCAGCAGAGAGCAGGCTATCTCCACGGCCCCAAACTCCTCGATATGATCAACACAAACCTCACTATAAACATCCTCGATTTGATTGTGGTGTTGTTCTTACAAGTCAACCAGGTCCAGGTCATCATGCGTATATTCCTGAGACAGAGAGATAAGCGCATGACCTTCTTCATCGGAGTCTGTGCGCTGATTGCCTCGCAAGTCATCTGGGGAGTGTCCAAATTCCACCAGTTTGCACCTGATGACGAAGCCGGAGAAATCCTTCCAACATTCATATATTTGGTGCGTATCGTCATTGGATTGTGCTACGCTGCAATCATCTCCATCTACATGCTCACCAAGATTAGCTATATCATGGCCAACCGCAAAATATGGCTCTTGCTGATCCTCACATTCATCCTCATCTACTCGCCTGTGGCGTTCTTCATCGCGGATGTTTCCAACTCCTTCGTCTACGAGTTGTCCGAAGTCTTCTCCGTGGTCACCTACGTCATCTGTGTGGTGATACCGTGGGAGTGGTGCAACAAGTTCAACGAAATCATGAAGGCGAAGGAGAAGGAGGGTGTTTTAGGACGCCGTTTCTACGAAGATGAGCTCTATGAAATCGACAGGTACGAGTTGTTTGTTGAAGACGATGAGGATGATGAAGATGGCGGAGAACTTGAACAAGCACAGTCGCAGTCACAGTCGCAGACGCAGACGCAAACAGAAGAAGAAAAGTCCAAATTCCAGTCTGTTTTACATGCTCTCCATGTTTCGAAACAGAACTTTTTGTCGCTCACTGACACCGTGATTGCAGCTGGTTTTGCGATCCCGAGGTCCGTCAGTGTATCCACGCTGACCGAGCAGAAGCAGCCAAACGAGCACTTGAACACCATGGACGAGGCTATCTGGCGACTGCAAGCGGAACAGGTCACCAACCAGAATAGAGAAAGGACCAACGAGGCCACGAGGGAGATGTCGCATGTCACCACTGAGAGTCTGGCGAGAAACAGGCGCAATTTGTACTTGTATTCGAGGAAAGAGGTGGTGATTGATTTTGATGATGTTGAGGAGGGAAAAGAGTAGAAGGGGGGAAGGAGGAAAGGAGGAAAGGAAGAAAGGAAGAAAGGAGGAAAGCAAGAAAGGAGGAAAGCAAGAAAGGAGGAAAGCAAGAAAGGAGGAAAGCAAGAAAGGAGGAAATCAAGGGCAAGGAAAAGAATTGGAATATGTAAAGAATAGGAATAGGTAAGGAAAAATATAGAACAAGCAGTTTTTAATAGTACATGGATAAAAAGAAAATTAACTTTTCAACTTTCTCTTCGAATCAAGGTAGACTATTCATTATTACTTCTATAACTTCTAATTATTCTCCTTTTCTTCCTCCTTTTCCTCCTCCTTCTTTTCCTCCATCTTCTCGTGCCCTCTCTTTGCAATCTCCAAACACTCCTCCTCATATCCAGTCACATGGACATACTCCACGCCCGCATCGCCCAACTTTTGCCTGCTCACGTTGTTCTTCACAAACACGTCCGGCTCCACAACTCCCACGAAACACGTCTTGATGTTCGTGTCGAGAATGCGGTCCAAACACGGCTTGTTTCCACTCAACCTCAATGAACATGGCTCCATGGTGGTGTAGATCTCAGTACCCTCTGGCAAGTTCTTGTTGGTACCCTCCGGCAAGTCCTTGTTTGTACCCT
Source organism: Kodamaea leandrae (assembly GCA_030564445.1). Lineage (NCBI taxonomy): Eukaryota > Fungi > Ascomycota > Pichiomycetes > Serinales > Debaryomycetaceae > Kodamaea > Kodamaea leandrae. The sequence continues at coordinate 454,520 of JAJLUV010000006.1, read as the reverse complement.
CTGGCAAGTTCTTGTTTGTACCCTCTGGCAAGTTCTTGTTCTTCTCAAAGTACTTGGCCAACGCACACTCTTCAGCATGGGTGTTGCCCGGCAACTCGCGCGAGTGCCCGGTACTCAACACCTTCCCGTTGTGGACCAAAACCGCTCCCACATTGAACTGTGTCTGGGTCTCTCCACACTTTGCAGCCTCCTCGATAGCCATCTCCATGAACTTACGGTGGGGCAGAAGGGCCCATTCAGGGAAGTCTGTCTTGTATGACCACGATTGGTCTGCGGCCTCGTACTTGTATGCATGGAGCCACAAATCAAGATCATTTGGGCCAGGGTCAGAGTAGAGTGGCATTCCACTAACCTCGCAAATCTCCCCACTGAGCACCTCACCATCGGCCTCCGGGTGGAACCAGCTTGTAGCAGGTCTATCCTTACCGATTCTGTCGAGCTGCTCGCATATTTTTGCGGTTTCTCCCTCGTTATTCTTGCCTAGTGATGGGCCCCATACAAACTCGTTGGAGTAGATGGGGTCGTTGGCTATTGGGTGTCCGAGGTACTGCAAATGCACACGAATCTGGTGCGAGCGGCCTGTGAATGGCATACACTTGACGATCGAAGTGTTTGTCTCTGGGTCGTACGAAATTCTGCGGAAGTCTGTCTTTGCATCCTTACCATTTTCAAAGTCCACACGGTTAAGAGTATGCTTTGGAGAAACGTTCGAGATGGGTTGATCCAGTGTAATGGTCACATTCGGAGGAAACTCGCCAATCACACGTGCAATGTACTCTTTGCGAACATTACGATCACGGATTTGCAGAACAAAGTTATCTGCGCTCCTAGCATTCTTGGCCAAAAACATGAGTCCACTAGTCAACCGATCAAGACGATTACATGGATGAACTACCATCCCCATTTCATGCTGCATCACTTTGGTGACGGTGTTGTAACGGTATCTTCCTGTAGGATGTACTGGAATTCCCAGAGGCTTGTCGATGGCCACGATATTGTCGTCTTCATGGACGATTTTAATGGGCCGAGAGGTCACCGCAGGTTCTCTTCTGTAGCTACGGTGCGATATCAAGTCACCGTTCTTCACAACACTGTCGATATTGGCGGGTTTTTTGTTCAATGTCACTTGTCCAGCAGCGATGGTCTTGCGATAGAAGTCCGCATCACGGTCACGGAACTCCTTCACAAAGATGTCAATAAGCTTGCGATCTCTCCAGCGAAGCTTGCAGTAGGTCATATATGTGAAGTAGTACGGATTGACTCTTCTCAAAGTGCCATCGATCACGTAGCCAGCTCCTTCGGCCTCCTCTTCCTCTATAGTCTTGCCTTTGACGGCTCCAGAACCTTCACCACCGAGCTGTTCATAAGCAGTGAGGTGGACTTTGTCGATATCCTGACGTTTCATACGGAATCCATTGGCATCCACTTGTTTTCCTGGTGGTGAGGCCAGTCGAGAAGCTGTTCGTTTGAGAGACGACATGATTCGGAGCATAAAAATTTAATAGGCATGAAATTTAAAATATGGATTCAAAATATGAGTTACATGGAATCAAATTATTACAATTGAATACCATGAATTATTCAACTTCTATTCCATGATTATTCGATTTGTTTATCTTCTATTCTATAATTATTCAATTCGTCTATCTTCTATTCTATAATTATTCAATTCGTCTATCTTCTATTCTAAAATCATTCAAATCTATCGTCTATCTTCTATAACTTATTCTATCTTCTATTTATACTCTTTTAGTCTCTATAACTTTGCCACAAAACGATACCTCAAGGTTCTCGCACTTCTTCGCTTCGCTCAGAAGGCTCATAACAACCCCTGCTTCTTCAAATCGTTGTAATCCCTCTCCAGCATCACATTTCCATCCTTGTCCTCCACCTCTACGGCATTCTCACGCTCGCCCTCTTCCATGCTCTTCTCCCTCTTGATACGCTTCCACAACTGAACCGCCTCGTCAATGCTCACGATACTTTTGAACATCGGAAGACTCTCGTCAGCCACGCCCAAACACTTGAGTCCATACTGGTGCTTGGCCCCTATGAAATGCTTTCCAAACGCAACACGTCCCTTGTACCCCACGTTACCGCAGATCTCACATATGTACGTCTTGTGGAGCCCCTGGAGCTTATAGAGCCAGAATGGGATGGGTTGTCCATCTGCTCCTAGAGGCATGTCCTTGATGTTTTCTTCGTAGTAATCGTCGTCGCCCTCGTCCTCAGAAGATTCAGAGTCCTCGTTGACGGTTGTATATTCATCATCAGACGCTACCGCAGTGGCTTCAATCATCTTTTCGCGTTCTCCCATACTACTCTTGCGCTCTTCGTATGCGATAGTGGCCTCGAGGGTAGGTTTGAGAAATTCCAAGAGCTTCTCCACTTGCTTCTCATAGTTTGGACCCCCCATTTTCTTCAACGCAGCCTTGTGCTTTTTACCATTGAGATGCCCGTCGAATACCGTTTGCTTTGCAAACGTCTTGTCACAAGGTATGCATACCACCGAACCGTCGGGATTCGCCTTCGAAATTTCTCCACTCGACTCATCCTGTATTATCTCCAAGTTTTCAAGTGGTCGTGCTCGTTCTGCAAAGTCCTTCAAATAAGTAAAGAGGTTTTTGAGGTAGGAGGGATTGTTTATGTAGGAAGGGTTCTTCACAATCTCTCCCTTTCTCAACGAATCAAGAAATTCCACATACGATTCGTTGCCAGTCTTATACTCTTTCAAGTCCAAGTACTTTCCATAATGCTCCTCTGGTCTGAACACCCTATCCAAGTCTATATGCCCTGCTGCCTGCGACAACATGGCCCTGCGCTTCACCAACCTCTTTTCGCGGTCTTTTGTCCTGCTACGCAAATGCTTGGTGTCTTCAGCCGTGGCCGATGAGTATGGAGCATACACTCTGCTGATATCCTCAGCGACTCCCTCGTGTGATTTCTCTCTGATTCTAGCAAAAAGCGCATCAAACGCCTCGAATGTGTGGTTGGGGTCGTGGATATCGTCACCATTGGCGCTGATCTCAGCGGCTCGCCTCCGGTCCTTGTTGTATTGCGAACGGAGATGAGCCAACTCATAGTGGGCGAGTTCTCCTACTTTATTCTTCGGAGGGTCGAGAATCTGGGGGTTGTTCCGGAACCTTTTAGCGACACTGGCCTCGATCGCATCCATCTCTTCCAAAAGAGTCCGTTTGGCCTCCACAAACATGATGGTAGTAGTAAAATAAAATAATGATAAAATACGGTACAAAATTATGATATCTGGAGAAAATAGCAAATAAGGAGTGGCAATACATTACACTACACATTGATACATATTAGACTGATTTTCTGTTAATTGTCGTCACACCACTTACGATTATCTCATATTAGCACCACTTACCAACATCCATTACCACCACTTACCAATATCCACTAACAAATATCCACTAACAAATATCCACTGAAATCCACTAATATCCACTAACCAATACCCATCAAATCCTATTACTATGTCCCTTGACATTTACTGCTTCACTTACAACTGCAACAAGCAAAAGTTCAATGGTCCTGACTTTGTCGAGAAGGTCGCCGCCTCGTTCCCAAAAGACCCTGCTACCGCGTATGTCTTTGGAGTCCAAGAGTTCTGTAGCATCATGGATGGTTGCTTCTCCAAGACTTCCAACAAGATCATGCTTAGTTTGAACGACTTGTTTTTACAGGCATTGACGACGCGATATGGAACTCGCGACGTCAGCTTCAAGACTGTGGGTATCACGCACTCGGGAGCGGTTGGAATCATTGTTATAACTCCGTTCCAGTCCAAGTTCTCCAACGTGAGAACTGCAAGTGTGGGTACAGGATACGCTTACTCGCTGATGAAGGGAGGTGTGGGTGTGCGAGTTAGTGTAGAAAGTGCTGGAGATTTGACTTTTGTCAATGCCCACTTACCTGCTCATGAAGGCCAGTATTATTATACTCTTCGTAACCAGTCGGCTCAGACAATCTTCCGTGCTCTTGACTTTGGCGATGGCTACGGTGCTTTGAAGCCTAATTCCCACACTTTCTTCATGGGCGATTTGAACTACCGGACGTTGAAAAAGTTTGAGGCAAGTTCGCCAGTTCTCCATGAGCTTCTTGCTTTGAGCGATGAGACAGAAACTGTCGATTACTCCAGTTTGGTCAGCATGCACGACGAATTGACCCATGGAAAAGCAAAGGGTGAAGTATTTGTGGGTTTTGGTGAGGGTAAGATTGCATTCAGACCAACCTACAAATACCACATTAACACAGCGATCTACAACGACCACAGATGCCCGGCATGGTGCGATAGAATCTTGTACCAGAATACCTACACCGCGAAAGACACCACGGTAATCAGTGCAAAGAACAAAGAGTGTCAAATGCTCCCGAATGTGGTGGAATACTCTAGTATTAACTCCCTTCTACAGTCCGACCACAGACCCGTGTATCTCCACATTCAGACCCCTAAGCAACCCCCAGACTCGATGGTGACTCGCAATGGATACTTGCAAATTATCCCTAACGTCAACCTGGCTCTCCACAACCACGTCGACAGCGTTCGCCTGGTCCTCGATGAGTTCAACTCCTTTGATGACTCGATCGTGGGACCAACCCAAACGTATATCAAACCTACCAAACTTGACTATTTGGTACAGAACTATGTGAGCCGTCTAAGCGACAAGATCTTGGGGTACTCGTTGTATTTCGGCACCACAAGCAGAGGAAGAGTGGTCTTATTGGGTTTGGCTCTTACCTTGTGGTTATTGTGGAATATTCCTTGGTAGAAAGAAATACTGAATATAGTGACATTTAGAGGGTTGTAAGGTAAAATGGTATTGAATCAGGTTTACATGACCAAAGATATTGACTAATAATGTAACCTCCAGTCAAAATTCTTCATCTTGAAACATTCATTTTATTAAAGTGTCTCACTTGTTCTAATAATGTCCAACATCAGACAAAGTATAGCTTTCAATGCACTCTGTTAAATGCAGTTTAATCTCCTCGGGCATCTTCCCAAAATGCACGACTCCCATTTGTTTCGCCACTGTCTTGCAGACATCCTCCACGCTTTCCCACGCCATGCTGTTGTTTCCCGTCAAATTGACCATTTCCGCTTCCATGTTCAATCCTGCGAGCGTGGTTAGCAGATTGAAACGAAGACTCAAGAATTTCGTAGAGTTGGGCAAACTGAGCACGTTTTCCGTCAAGAATCCTCCAAGGTCGTTGTAATTCAATGACAATGCTTCCAACTTATCCATACGCTTCAAATCTCCCCGCAAACGCTCTAACTTTCCATGCATCAAGTAAAGAAACCGGAGTCCTGCCGGTAGCACCCCCAAATCTAATTCTGTGAAGGTGCAATTTTCAAGTTGCAAATCAGTGAGATTGACACAAAGTCGAAACAGTACATCCACAAAATCACCGTAAAGAATGAGCTTGTTCACCTTTGGGAGATCTAACTTGAATTCTTCCACTCTGCAGTGTGTGAAGATCTTCAAATGTTCAACGCTTTTTGGCACGATCGTGCTTGCACTGTTCAAAGCATCTGAATCTTTGATATCGATGTTAAGTTTTTGGAGATTTGGTGGAATGATGCTTGCCAATGTTTCCACGTCATACAGCGTTGTGAGGTTCAAATGTCTGCATGAATCTGAGAACGTGGTTTTCCTTTCTCCCATATATTGAATGGTGTGGACTTGACCCTTTTGGAAAATTAGAGAATATAAATCATTAAAGCAAATCTCTTTCAAGTGAGGAAAATCGATCAACAGGAGTTTGCTAAGGTTATTATCGAGGTTGTCAACATCATACTTATTATTTTTGTCAACACCATTATCATGAATTCCTTTTTCTTCAACACCACTTTCTTTATCATTACCATTTTCATCATTTTCTTTGTCATTATCTCCTTTTTCATTACCTTGCCGCCTTAAACCCAAAAGTATATCCTTTGCTGAAGTTCTCCCTTCTCTTAGCACACGTTCTATCTCATCCTCATTTACAGTCAAAGTCAACTCCTTCAACTTCTTCAAACCTAAAATCATCTCTACTGGCACTTCAAAGTTAACCTGAAAGGAGTGCAAGCCAGTTGGCAAAGCAGTCATGTCTTTCCCAAGATCTCCATAATTGCCGTCCATCTGAAGTGATTTGAGCGAATCTGGTAGCCTTGGGAGCTTTTCACATGAACTGTAGTACATACTCAAGTGCTCTAATTGCGGAAGCTGCAAGCTTTCTTCCACTACTGTGGACTCACCGTACAATGTTAAATCTTTAAGGCCAGCAGGGAACTCCACCGAATCATCTAACACGATAATGTCAGAAAATGATGAGACCAACAACTCTTGTAAAGTGTCAGGGAGCTTGAATTGGTTAGTATTTAAGCAAGAGTGGAGCTCCAAACCTAAAATCGAGGTATTTCTCAAATCAAGGTGGTCAACAGTCAAGTACCTCAATTGGAGGTTTTGTAGCGAGGGTGGAAGGATCAACTGATCCGAACTGGACACTGCAAATTCTGAAATAGAGATCGACCGTAACAGCGGGAGTTCCGAGAAATCAAAATGATATGGTGAATCTGAGTTATGGCCACTAAGTATTATCTTGGCCAAGTTATTGAAGCCTGTAAACTTGATATCCTCAGTGAGACAAAACCGCAGAATACTAAGATCCACTATCAGGTTCGGGATAGGTTTCAAACTGGCCCAATCTATCGGGCTATTAATGCTAATTTCCTTCAAATCAAGACCGTCAAGAAAACTCAAGTTGGGGTTTTCATAATCCCACCCAAAATTTACCTCGACACTGTTCAAGTCTGGCGGCAATCTCGAAGGCTCTTCGTTCAAGATAAAGTTCGTGAACTTGTAAGGCAATTGCATGATTTTGTCAAGGGTTCTGAGATTGATATCGTGGGAAATAGCGACAGAAGAAGACGTTAAAACGTCTGGGAATTCATTATGGATCCTAATCACATCTATTGGGTTGCGGAATTCGACCACCTTTGGCCGGAATTGCGGATGCTTCTTGAGAAACTGGCGGAAACTGCACATGTTGGAGAATTGAGAAGTCCCTTCGCGATCGCTAAAAGGGGGGGAATCGCCTACACTAACTTTGCTGTAGAAGCAATTCAATGCGCAGTCCTCATAGTCAGATCTTAGGAGAAGTGATCCGATTGAAGGTGGGAGGTGGTCGAATATTCGGGAGATGATTTCTGGTGGCAAAGAATCGAACATTGGTAATTTTCAGAGTATCGAACATTGGTAATTTTTCGAGAATCGAAATCGACCAAAATCGAGCCTTTTTAAAGTTTCACTGATAAAGTTCAGGAGTCTCAATTATAATGACAAATCATCAAATAATGGAAATAGTTCTTCAACCAATGGGTGGAAGTTTTTGGCTAAAGTAATAGAGAGTTAATTTTACGACCACATTTATTGTCTTAGACACAAACCGTTTTGCGCTTTGCGGTAATATTTGGTCCCCTTTGGTCCTCGCACAAAATCTCGTCCTGCACAAAAAGCTTCACTTGCTTAAATCTCCACATTACAAATCATCGTGAAATTCTCTTGTTCTTCTGTTCAACCTTTACGTTCTACAGTGTATCCTCGTGGCCCTTTGGCTTTTTATAAAATCTATCTACAGATAAACACGAACTCGTTACATCATGAAATCCTCCCTATTCAACACACACATAAAAATGTCAATGCTAGGCAACACACACAACGCTCAACTTCAAAAAACACACGCATTATGAAAGCAACAACGCTTCACGCTTAGTTAGGGCACTCCTTGGAGATGTGACCAGACTGGCCACAGTTGTAGCAAGCCTTGGCAGAAGCATCACCAGCAGAAGCACAGTCCTTGGAGATGTGGCCGGTCTTACCGCAAGCGTAACACTTGACAACACCAGCCTGGCAGTCTCTGGCAAAGTGGTTTGGACCACCGCACTTGTAGCAGGTAGTACCAGAGGCCTTGTTACCACCACCGACTCTTGGGGCGAAAGATCTCTTTGGCTCGTCGTTGGAACCCTCTGGGCAGTTCTTGGAAATGTGACCGAACTGACCGCAGTTGTAGCACTTAGAACCCTGGGACTGGGTTGGGCACTCGGACTGAACGTGGCCAATGTCACCACACGAGTAGCACTGCTTGTTGGTAGCCTGCTTTGGCTCTGGGCACTCAGTAGACTCGTGGCCAGACTTACGGCAGTTGTAGCACAATCTCTCGGTGGACTCACAAGCCTCGGCCAAGTGACCGACCTCACCACACTTGTAACAGGATCTAACGAAACCAGCCATTTTACTAATTAGTTGTTTGGAATGGTTGGTAAAATTTTTCGTTGCCTCTTTTTTTTCACCTCGACGTGGGTCTTAGATGGGCGTGTGCGCACCGAAAAGACGGGTTACCCGGAATCCCGAAAACTCCCATTTACGAGACCCAAACGCGAGATTTGGACCACCAATGCAGTATCCCTACTTGATCTCGAGAGCAGCCGATCCTGTTTTTGGCGTGGCCTTGGGTGTCGTCAGCTACTACGTGTACGAGAAGAGACACGGCAGACCTGAGGGGCAATCTTTGAACGAGTTGGTGGCAAGATGGTGGAATAAGTAAGCAGGTCAGTCATAACGAATGGTCATGTTGTGAATAATGACATTATGACTGACTGCCAGATCGATGCGGATATTGTCAGTTATATATTTCACTGATGACCTCCAGGGTAGAAAAGGACGAGTGAAATATCATGTATGACAAAACAAAAACTACTATAGAGATTAATGGATTAAGCGTAATACAATACTTTAAGTGTATGTAATTGTACTTGTTGACGGGTACTTACTGGAGTACTCAATTGTATGAAAGGTACTTACAGTACTCAATTATATGAAAGGTACTGGAGAACTCAATTGTATGACAGGTACTTACGGGACTCAATTGTATGAAAGGTACTTACAGTACTCAAATGTATGAAAGGTACTTGTACTAATCATACAACTGAGCACTCCTACTCAAACTGATTATTCATACTATTCATCTATACTCTTATTCACCTACTTCTATACTCTATCCAACCACGCCCTTGAACTTGGCCAAGAAGGTGTCGGCACTCGCTCCAACATCCTCCTTAAGAACCTGGTGTATCTTTTCCCATGCGGCTGGGGAGATCGTTACTGGGGCCAGTACCACTGGGTCGTCAGAAACAACCTCCTTTTGCACTGGTTTAGAGCCACTCACCATGACGTTGATGGAGGCGCCGCTTTCAACCTCCAAACTCGTGCTGTCCAGCAACACCTTGCTCTTCAACAAGAACTTGAGGTTTTCTGGAGCCAAGTCCAACCCCAACTTCTCAATCAACGCGCCCTTGACCGAGTACACAGTAGCATTTTTGGAAACTTGCAAGACCTGTGTGAACTTGTGAGGAGGCTTGATGCTCTTGAACGTGACATCCACAATGGTGTCCTCTTGACGTGCCTTGCCTGGTAATGAGAAGTTGATGGTGGGTAAGGTAGGACCCAAGCTCTCCACTTTGCCGTAGTCAAAAGTCGAGTGGAACAGATCGCTTGGTGCCCGCTCGGACAATTCCACGAGCTGCATGTAGGTCTCAGCAAAGTTGCGTTCGTCAGAGATCATTGTTGTCAGCTACTGATTTAACAAGGCGTAAAATATTCAAACTCAAATATTCTTTTCGTGTCACCTTTAAATTCGCCTCCACCATGAACTTCTTTTCCAAGTACTCTCCATTGAGTCAGAATGACGATCTTCCACCACCAGTCACACAGCCCGAGGATGGTTTCCGTGCCAAACTCTCCAGATTGAATCCTTTCAAGGAGCGCAGGATAGAGCTTCAAGACGAGAGGGAGTACGTTACCTCCGAGCCGGGCTATTTCGAGCTCTCAAGATGGGACCGTATGTTGATATTCGGTCTCTGCTTTGCGGGTTCCATAAGTTGCTACATCATTTGCATCTTCTTGTTCCCGATTCTTTCGCTTAAACCCCGGAAGTTTGCGCTCTTGTGGTCTCTCGGGTCCATTTTCTTCCTCGTGAGTTTCGGAGTCTTACAGGGCTTCCAGGCATATATGACACACTTGTTCCTGTCGACGCGGTTGGTGTTCACAACAACGTTCGTGTCGAGTATAGTGTTGACGTTAATCTCCGCGTTGTCCTTGAGAAGCACTTTGTTGAGTATCATATTTGCAGCTATCCAGTTGGTTGCGGCGTTGTGGTACACCGTGAGCTACTTCCCGATGGGTGCACAAACGTTGAACCTAGCGGGCAGTGTAGCGAGAGGACAGGTTGATCTGTGGATAAACTCTTAGAGAAAGAGAATATAAAGATAATAGGATATGATGAAAGTACCATGGAATATGGATAATATAAGAGTATTATGAGAATATGAGGATTTATGTAAGAGAATGACCAATGAATATTAGAATGAACCAATGAATGTTAGAATGGACCAATGAATGTTAGAATGAACCAATGAATGTTAGAATGAACCAATGAATATTAGTTGAACCGTACTAGAATCTACTATTAGATGAACCGTACTAAAATCAACTAATGGATGAACCGCACTAAAATCAACTATCAAATGAACCGCACTAAAAACTATTAGACCATACTAGAATCAACTATTAGATGAACTTTTCTAGAATCTAATATTGAACCATACGAGGATTTTTCAATCACCGCTCTTCTCATTCTCTATATCTATTATGGAAACGCAGCTTCGATTCCCTTCTCTACAACCTTTGCGATGGCCGGGTTCACTGCTTCATCTGCACCCAACGCCTTTTTCAACGCCGCAACCTTCTCCAATGCGTATTTCTGGTCGACGATTCTCGCCAAGTTACGTGTGGCCTGTAACGCCAAAACATACTTGCCTTGCAAGAGATAGATCTCAAAGAGGAGATCCCATGAAACCTTCAAATCTGGCGCCTCGTCGGCCACGGGTTTAGCTAAACCATATGCCTTCTCCACGAGATTCTCGTCGTATAACTCGGCAATCAACTTACTACCCAAAGGATCCTTGTCCTCCTTTTCACTCTCCACCTTGGCAACCAAATCGGCTCTCTTCTTTGCACGCTTCTTCTTCTGCTTGGAGTTGCCCGCCTTAGAGCCTCCAGCCTCAGGCTTCTCGTCCTTGTTCAAGTCCAAGTACATTCTCACCAAGCCCTCGACAACGCGTGTGTAGATTGGAGTGCTGTGGATCTTGTCCTCCCATTTGACCATCAGGATGTAGTCTCTTGGGGTACCTCTACGGAGACAGTATGAGTGGAAGTCAAACTGGTCAATGTAGAACTGGTTGAAGATCCCCACCAAGGAAGTGTAACGCTTCAATGCGAGACCGCGGTAAATTTCCACACTTTCTGCCACCTCTTCCTTCTCTTCTGGATCAACATCTTCAGGTAATGACTCCAACTTCTTTCTAGCCTCCAAGAACAAACGCTCGTAAGCCTCTGCACTCTCCATGAGAACCCAATTGTTCTGCATTTGGTGAAGGTCCTTACATCCATTGACTGCATCCTCGTCCAACTTGGTGAAAAGTGAGATGCAATCGATGGCTTCGTCAACTTGGTTACTTCTCAAGAGGTACTTAGTGGTCTTGGAGTTGATGAAACGATCCTGAAGATCTAACTTTCTACCCTCGTCCATGGTGCTAGCAGCCTCCACAAGCTTACCCTCTCTCTTCAAGATTCTTGCCTTGAGTCCGTAAAGCTCGACCAAAGTGGGTGAATGCTTCAATGCTTTTTCGATATACTCCGAAGCCTTGTCCAAGTCGTTCAAGTGGAGGTAGTGTTGGGCCAAAAAGTAAGTGGTCCACAACTTAATCGTAGGATTGTCCTTATGTTCGACATCAACAGTCGAGTAGAACTCGCTCACAATCTCCGAAATCGCATTCTTCTTCTTCGTACTACGGTACAAGGGCTTCACATTTGCAAACGCTGACGGAACTCCACGCTTCAACTGAGTGACAATGTAGGCTTGGGCACGAGTCTTGAACTCGGCATGGTCACCTGGTAAAAAGAGAAGTGGAACAAACTTGGGTGGGTCAGAACGTGGGTAAAAACGGCCCAAACGATCGTACAACTTCAATCTCACTGAAATGTCACCGTGGGCAGTACCCAAAGCAAGCTCCAACATCTTGTACAAATCAACGTCGTCGGGGTTTCTCATGAGCAACTCACGGTAGCATACCAGAGCCTCCTTCTGTCTGCCAAGCAACATCAAGTACTTTGCACGGTACTCCAAATACGACTGTCTGTCAGTGATTCCATCGGAGTCCTTCTCCAACTCATCCAAGGCAGCCTGAGCATTTCCCATGTCGCCAATGATCTGGTTCTTGTAGAGAAGACACTCGCTGTGCTCGTATCTGTCGGCATCAGTCAAATGCTCCTGGATAATGCCCTCGATTTTGGCCAACGTCGCCACGGCCAGCTTCAGGTCCCCACTCAAGTGCTGAGCAACCGCAAGCCCCGTCCAATTTGCACGGTAACCTGGTTGGAACTCGAGATAGCCTTGTCTAGAGCCAACCAAAGGCTTGAAGTCTCTGATCTGACTCTGGAGAAAGGCCAAATCGCGAAGAAGTGCCTTGTTCGGGTTACCATTGTCACTGGAGGCCTTCATCCATTTGGCAGCCTCAGGATAATTGTTGACTTGACGATAGTAAATCGCAGCCAAGTGGTTAACCAAGTAGTTGGCAGCACCACCTGCTTTGGTCACTGCCTTCAAGATATATGGCTCAGCTTCGTCCTTGTTGCCTAACTGGAAGTTGAGACAGCCCTTGAGCGCAAGCAGCTCCGCATGATTGGAGTTTTTCTTGAGATTCAAGTCAACGATCTTGAGCGACTTCTTGTACTGTGCCCCGTCGTAGAGCTTCATTGCCTCGCGGAAGTTCGCATCCTCCTTGCTGCCGAAGATCGGCGTCGCCTTCTTGACCATGTTCACTGATCAAAAAAATCGTCACGTGGAAATGATAATGAAAAATGTCAGATATATAATCATGTGATATGGCACGTGAAATCACACTTGCTCGATTTTTAAGTGCCCTTTTGTTGGTCTCTGAAAAATAGTTCATTAATCTCACGTGCGAACCCTGTCTCGGGTCCGGAGCAAACATGGCCCGTCCCATCCGGGCAGCAACGGAAGTCTGGGGTGGGACCGGGCTGATCTCCAGGAACCAACACAATGTTCAGTGCAGTTTCACGGGCAAATTTGCACTAGCGAAGGAGAGGTGATCCTTTTAAAGATCGTTTTAAAAGTAGAGTTATGTTCAAACTGTATTACCGTCGTATAGTGGTGCAATTACCGATACCGTTATACAAGGTGATTTTTCCGGGCTGTGAAAAATGACTACAGGGACTAGTAGTATCTTGTGATAGTACCTATCAACTTTTAGTTTTTGTATAGAATCTCTCATTCCGAGTCATCATTGTATCTGCATTTTTGACACTGCGGCAATTTCCCCCACCTCCTTCAATAGTTCTTCATATATCATTGAATCTGCTAAACTAAAAAATATATTTCACTACACAGATCAGCTACGCCATGGCCAACAGACCCAACCATTACGGTGGAAATCTACACCCTGGTGCCGCGGACCAACACAACGCCTCTGCAGGGAACTGGTACTCTCAACAAGGGCAATACTCAAGACCTTATTCGATAAATGGGGCCTCGGGAAACGCTATCACATCCGGTTCCGTGCACAACAACCCCAATCTCAACCCCGCGAGTTTGGTGGCGGCTGCGGCTGACCTGCTCCAGCGTCTTCTGCTGGACTACCCAGGCTCGCTGGCCTACGACAACCAAGACGACGATAGCAGTGGACCTCAGCTGCCTGTGGATGGCAACATCGATGGCGGGGACACAAAAAATGGCAAGCGGATTAGAATAGCGTGTGATACATGTCGTAAGAAAAAGATCAAATGTGATGGTGGGTCACCGTGTGCCAACTGTCAAGGTTCAAAGAGAAACGATTGCCACTATGCCGAGCGTCCTGCTAAGAAAAGAAAGCAAGACCTTGTTTCCAGCAAACCAAAGAAAGACAAACTGATGGATGTTTTGGACGCGAGACTTTCCAACCTCGAGCGGGCACTTTTGGGGTTGACAGATAAATTAGATATGTTGGTGAGGTTACCGCCACCACAGCAGCCTCGTGCGCTGCTGGTGAGTCCACGCCAGCCGAGCGCGGAACTCGGGATGTACGAGATGCAGAACCAAGGAGAGTCAGAAATCTCGCCAAATAACGTGAGTGAGATAACAGAGGGAGGAAGCATGCAAATTGGCACTAAAACCGAAGTTTACTTTGGCTCACACTGTATCATGTGTATTTTCTCGGACAAGTCGTTGGACTTCATCGACGATATCATGGGCGACGCCCAAGAGCAGATCACGTTACCCATTAGAAATATGCCGTTGGTCTTCCTTAGCAGGTGCAAGAATTTTATGATGAAGTGGATCGACCCCCCGATTGTGGACTTGCGCAAGAAGCGCGATTTACTCACGAGACCGTTTCCTGAGGATCCAAACGTGGTGTATGATTTGCTCGATATTTATTCTGCTGAAATTCCACCCGTACTACAGGAATCAGTGCAGTTACGCATGCTCTTCGATAGCTACTACAAGAACAAGCACCTCGAGCCTAGCCAGAGGCGAAGGTTTAAGATTTCAGAGTTCTTGTTGATGTCCTCGGCACTTCTTCTCGCGTTGAGTACAAAGTTGGAGGTTGTTACAACACCTGCTAGTAAAGGCTGTTCTGCAACTAATACCCCAGGTTCCCAAACTCAAAAGCCCCTTCGCAAGATCCACCATATGCGACTGCAGGACTTGCTAGCACTCAAAGATTCGCTCTTTGATGGCGCGATCTTCTACTATCACCGTATCTCCGTGATCAGTGACGGTATCGAATCAATTGTGGCCATCCTTCACTTTATGATCTTTATGGAAAGTAACTACTTAACAATGCAGGTATCTTACATGCTTGTGCTGGTGGCAGTGCGGCTTGCTCAGGAGATTGGCTTACACAGACTGGAGACTTACGAGGGACTTCCTATCGAGGTGCAACTCCGTAGGAAAAAGGTGTGGTGGTTGTGCCATTACTATGATGTGGAGACCTGTTTCCGTACAGGAAACTCGCCGGTGGTGAGCGTGGTGGATCTTCCTGTGCATTACGACGAGGAGGTCAAGGAGTTTTGTAAAAAGGACCAATTCTTGCACAGCGGAGTGCTACCTGACCCCATTGATGATAATATGGACCTGCTTCTTGCATTCTCACGAAGCACTGATAGTTGTGGTTACACATACATATATATGCTCTTGCTCACGCGGTTGCGGTCCTTGTCGTATACCAAGCTTTTCTCCGCAAGTGCAATTGCAGAGCTGCCCGAGCGTTTAATGGCATCTTTGGACGATATCAACGAACAAATGAAGGCATTGGCGTTAATGCTTCCAAAAGAGGACCACTTTCTATTCTATGACGACCCTGGCTTTGCGGAGTTTGACTCCAATATTGGTATAGAGCGCAAAGATGCGATTCTCGAGGTGCACTTGGTGTACCTTGCGCACTTGATGTTGATCAACCGTGCTCCATTCCTCGTAGGACATGAGGTGAAGAACAGGTCGAAATACAGAAACTTGTCGTTGCGTGCGGCACGGACCATTCTTTCACTTCTGAAGCACGTCAACAAGAATAAGATTGGCAACATTTTCTACTATTGGGTGATTTTCTACCCCGTGAGTGCGTTCTTGACCATCACCGCGGAGATCATCAACCACCCAGACAGTCCGGAAACAGCTTCCGATATGGGGTTGTTAGTCGAAATGCTGATTGAGTTTTTCGGACAGCTGACTCAAGATTGGACCGTCAACGCGACTACGGAGCTGGATATGGACATGTTGATGGGACTCTTGACCAAAGTGATGTTGAACATGGTGGTCAAATTCTACGAAACGCGCCAGAAAGTGAATTTGCTCGATAAAGATCCAAGGTTGAAGGACCATTTGGATAGTGCACAAAAGGCATTCCCAGCCCTCTTTGTTCCACGGGAAGAGTTCAAGTCGAAGATATCCACTATGTTTGCAGGAATGCGGCAAGACCCGAAGCGCAGAGCCACGCCAGGTTTTGGTACCTCGGGTGGTGTTTTTACAGGAGGCTCGCTGTCCACTCCATCCTGCCGCTCAGACTCATCTAAGCGCAAGGCTGGTTTAAGCAATATATTGCACCCTTCGAATGAGCAAAGTCCGTCATCAACCACATCTGAAGAAAGACAAGCACAGTCTTCTGGAGATGCAACTGTACGCGTGAATAACGCATTAGACAGCGGATCGCCTCGTACTTCGTGGATATCAAATTCGCCGTATAGAGGTTCGTTCAAGGAGGACCAGTTGATCAACCCGGAGATGAATTCAATTGGAGAGTTTTTTAATGACTATATTAACGAAGATGACATCTCGCTGATGTTTTATTCGCAGATCAACAATATGCCTAACTTCTTTTCCGATAATGCGGCATAAGGTATAGAATAATGGTTTTATGGAAATTGCACAAAATATTAGAAAAATAGAGGACAATAATAATTATGAAAAACTATTGAGTTGAAAGCTTTTTTTTATTAGAATTTTGATATTTCTTCCTACAAATTCAGAAATCCTAATTATCCTCTCCTTATCGCACTTCTTCGCTTTCATGTGTTACAAATACTCCACCCTATTATTTCTCATTACTATATACACCAGAATATACCGGGTTATACACAGCTAATACCGGTTACCTCTTACTTACCTCGTTCTGATCACACCAGCAGCAATCAACATGTTGATCTTCTTGCTGATGTGTGGGTTTCTCATGTGCTCCTGCAAAGCAGCTGGGTTGTCTCTGGCCTGGCCCAAGATACCCTGCATCACAGGGTCCTGCAAGATAGCAACAATCTCTGGATCTCTCGACACTCTCTCCATGGTCTGTTCTGGGGTCTCACCCTCAATGGCCTGGAAACGCTGCGAAGCGGCCTTGTTGAACAACTGGTCAATCTCAGCCACGTTCTTACCCTCACCGAGCTCCAAGTCCTTCTCTCTGGCCTCGTTCAAGGTCTCCATGACCTTAGAGTACTCTCTCATGGCCAACTGCGCGTTGGCCTTTCTGATGTATGCTCTGATAAACTTAGGATCCTTCTGAAGGGCTGTGTCACAGTCCTGGATAGCATCTGGGAAAGAGAGCAACTTAGCCAAAGCAGCAGCTCTGTTGGAGTATCCACGAGCGTCCTCAGGAGATCTCTTGATCATCTCAGTGTATGCCTTGACAGCATTTGGCCAGTCACCCTTGGTGAAGTAGTCCTTACCCTCCAATCTGGCTTCCTCAGCCTTTTCTGGGTCGACGTAACTCTCGGCCTCTCTAACCTTGATGTCTCTCTGTGTCTGTCTCAACTTGTTCAACACAGCTGGGGTTCTGTGCTCAGTCAACGACTTGTCGAAGTACTTCACGGCAGTGGCCAAGTCGTCCTTCTGCAAGTACGAGTTACCCAATCTTGCAAAGGATTTGGCGATGATCTTGTAGTCAGCTCTCATGTCTCTACCGGCGTCAATGGCCTCCTCACAGGTCTTGATGGCAGTGTCATAGTCACCCTTCTCGTACTCGGCAGCAGCACGGTTGTTCAAGAAAGTGATATCCTTGTGCAATTCCCAAGCCTTGTTGTAAGCAGCAATGGCCTCGTCGAATTTTCTGGCCTTGTAAAGCTTGTTACCCTCCTCTTTAGCAGCGGTGGCAGCAGCAACATCTCCAGCATCCTCCATTTCCACGTCTTCCTCAACAACCTCCTCCTTAGTTTCCGGCTTGGTCTCTTGCTTTGGCTCCTCCTTAACCTCCTTTTTCTCCTCCTTCACTTCCTTCTCCTTTGGCTGTTCAGTCTTTGGCTGTGGTGGCTCTCTGGAGTCCAAGTCGTACCCGTCCATGTCAATACCCATCAAAGTGGCCATGATAGTCATCAATCTCGAATCGCTCAAGAACTCAGTGGCGTTGGCCTTAGGGTTGGCCTGGATCTTGACCAACTTTTCAACCAAGGTAGGGTCCTTCATCAACTCAGCGGTCTTTGGGTTGCTCTTCAACTTGGTAATCAACTCAGGGTCAGAGAAGATTGCTCCCAATCCCATGTCTGGCTGAGCGTTTCTCTGCTGAATGGCGTTGTCGACAGATGCCAAACCTTCCTTGGCCATGGCGTTGGCACCATCCAACTCCAATGCCTTCTTGTAAGAAGTCTGAGCATCTTCGAGGTTTCCCAATCCGTACTGAGCGGCTGCAACTCTGTTGTAGCCCTTGGCCCAGGCACCGTTGATCTTCACACACTCCTCAGCGTCCTTGAGGGCGTTGGTGAAGTTCTTCAACGAAGCATACGACGCCGAACGGTTAGAGAAGAGGACGTGGTTTGGAGTAGGCGATGCTTCAATGGCTTTCGTGAAGTAGTCGATAGCCTCCGTAAACTCTTTGGCGGCGAAGTGCTTATTACCTTGTGCTTTGTATTCTTCTGCTGACATGCTGGTGCTTGAAGATTGGTGGTGGTTTTGATTTTATAACTTTTTTTGTCGCTTCTAGAAAATTCCAGAGAAGGAATGGTGGAAGAAATGAGGAAAGAAGTGGTTAGTGAATAGTAGCAGACCAAACTATGAAGAACGATCATCGTGTGTAATTGGTGAGGGGATGGTGATAAGGATGAAACCATGACTGTTTGAAAGAGAATTAAAGGGTACTTGAAAGGACTAAATTGAAGATTTGGTGGTAATAAAACCAAGATCACTTTGAAAGGTACCTTTTTCATTTCTTCTGTTGTGTACCTTTGATCCCGTTGTGTCTTTGATCCTGTTACAACTCGATCAACCAGTTGGACTCTTTCAACGTCTTGTACCCTTTCCACCCTATCGCTTTCTTTGTCTTGTCGTTATTCCTTGATCGCCTTCCATTTTCACCTTCCATTTTCACTTTCCCTCTTAACATCTTTTGAAATCTTCTCAATTCCAACCTCACCAACTCATCACCTCACTCAGCATCCACTCACCCCTTATCCCCACACGCTCTATTAACCTCCATATTGCTTGCCCTAATATTCTGATGTCGCACGACATGATCGGATCAACGACATTTTATAGATGTTTAAGATAAGCGATATAGTGGTGCGGTGATTTGAACGCCTGGATGATCAATGAGCAATATATCAAGCCTATGCCGATCTTGACGTACAGCAGTGTAGACACGTTGAATGCGCTAGACGAACTTCAAAACGGCCCATGAAACAGCCCATGAAACAGCCCACTAATTGTCCACTATATTTGCCCACTATACTTTGACCACTAAAAATTGACTATAATTTGGATACAATTACTATAATTTGAAAAACGCATAGTCAACACTGTAAAAAAGCAGCCTTGAGCAATATCTGTAGACTTGAGCAATCCCTTCAAAAGTGCAGCCATTGTGTATCCAACAATTCGGCAAATACGAAGAGCCCCTATTATCGAGCATCCCACGAGCTTTAATTCGAAGCTAGACATGCTTCCTTACCAGCGAGTGCTTGGCAAGATGCCGCTTCCGGTAGCTACTCCCGTTTTCAGTGTTTCCAGTCAAATTAAAGTATTTTTACTTTTCTTTTTGTGTACTTCCGGCGCTGCACAGCTGGTTTTTGAAGGTATCGAGATCAACTCCTTGATTGACTTCGCTATTGTTAATTGATTAAGCCACCTACTTACGAAGTCCGTTTGAAAGGCATTTTTTTCCAGCGGCAAGCCTCGGAACACCTTGTTTTGTAACTAATGTACTATTTTTGCACGCTGGCACTGCCTCGTGCACACAAGAGCATGATTTCAGATCGTCCACATTTCCAACTGACAACGAAGCTATGAATATTTTCCCACATACAACTCTCAGGCGTAACTCGGAAATTACCGTATTTCTAAAGTAAACCTTCTTCTAAACAAAGGTCGTCTAACAAAGTAAGATGACCCGATACATGGTCCCGGAAATCAAACATACCCAAGATCCGCGTAGATAATGTCCCTTGACTCTGATCCGAGGACTTCCTTTCTGCACCAATGCGTCCCATTCTGCAAGTGCGAAACAACCTGGAATTTTTATGTGAAGTGAAACCTCACGTACCTGCGCTCGATCAATTTTGTCACATGCAGGGTCTGCTGATCAGCAAGCCCTTCCCTCAATTCTATAGCCAATCCTCAACGTGCAAATACCACCGCTGCTCCGTGCCCATGTCGCCTTTAGCGCATAATTGGGCCTCGCCCTCATCTCGACCTCATAGTAATTCACAAGAGCTTAATTGGCGAGCTCGCGCGCTCACAACCCGCACGTGATCGCGAAGTCCTGCCGTTGCGTTTTTTTGGGCCACAAGTCCGCCTCAAGGGAGCAAGTCAAGAGTGTCTAAATTGTTAGGGAAGAGGGGTGCCAAGTGTGTCAAAAACTGATCTCAGGGACTGAGCTGGGCATACTCGTATACCAAACTTCTAAAACACTTACGAATGCCTCTGGTCCTTGACCCTGCCCAATCTTTCAAACATCAGAAGCGTATGAAGGGCCCCATGAACGTAGGCGATAGAGTATTTTTTTTTGTGAAGGAGCGGAAAGTTACACAATGATCGCAGGATGATGTTATCTGATCCATCTAATCAAACATCCGAAGTTAGTAACTCTGTCATTGGCTGAATGCTTTAGCCGTGAACGGGGGGAGCACCTCATTTACTTGCGTTTTGTACTCATTTCCTGCAGGCCCACCCTGCCAAGCAACGCTCACAACGCAGAAAACAGTTCACAAAAAGAAATTTCTTTGGCAGGGCTCAAACGCAAAAATTGTGTGCACGCCTATTGTAATATGAAGCACATAACATAGCTAGCGAACCGTTGCACCAATCGGCCCATCGTAGTATCTTACTATTCCCAAAGAGGATTAGAAAATTTTTTAATCTGCAGTTTCAAACCAGGTGGAAGGATCCAATGGAGGAGCTTGCTTAAAAAGCCTATTTCCGCTGTATCTATTTAAATAGCTGCAAATTCTCTCTCATCCTGTTCGAATCACACAAGGACAATGAGAATTTCTATCTTGACATTGTTGACCACCCTCGCGGCTGGTGTTGCTGCTGGGGGCGAGCCATACGAGAAGTACTCTCAAGGACAGATCAACTTCTACGCTTGCAGATACCAAATCCTGCAGTCCGCAAAGTTCTGTAAGGCTGGAAAGGGAGGCAGAGCTTCCAATGGTTGTCCATGCCAAAGCAAGAATGCTATGGCCACTATTGCAGGTTGTTTTGAAGTTGGACACAGAAACAACACAGAGACCATCAACTACTTCCTTAACGCATGTGAGGAGCAGTACAACACCACAGTTACCAGAGAACAATATGATGCTGCCCTTGCCTACTTCAAGCTGGATGCTGTTCCTTATGCTGACATGAAGAAGTACAACGACAGTGGTGTCATCACCAAGCCGCTCATCTTTGCGCGCAACAGAACTCTTCTTTACCAAGAAGCCTACCAGGAGTTCTTGGGTAACTACAACCACTCTCTCTACTATGCTATTGCTATTGTTGGATACTGGATGGCGATCTTGTTGGTTTATGCTTTGAACAACTGGGCCAAGTTCTTGTTTCCTTCGGTGTTTGTTCGTACCAAGGGTAACTCATTGGTGAACAAGTTCAAGAAGCATGTTGCTGTTCCTGCTGCCTTTGGCAAGGAGAAGCAAGATTTATTGCGTGCCAAGGGACGTCTTGGTAGTTTCTTCCAGATTTTGATGCCATCTCGTATTGAGACTTTATACATGGTCGGATTCTTGTTCCTTTCTATTGCATTCATGGGTTCTGAGATTCATTTCGTGAAGGGTGACCCAGTGTTTTTGACCAAAGACCGTGCACTTGGACGTTACTTGGCAGTCCGTACTGGTATCCTTGCCACTCTCAACATCCCAATGCTCATTTTGTTCGCTGGTAGAAACAACTTTTTACAGTGGATCACCGGTATGAATTTCGCAACCTTCATTATGATTCACAAGTGGATTTCTCGTATGTTCATCGTTATGCTCATCATCCACTCGGTTTGTTACTCCTACCTTTTCGCTCCCAACTATCTCCGTCGTATGAAGGCCGAGTACCTTGTTTTCGGTGTTCTCGGTACTGTGGCAGGTTCTCTTCTTTTCTTGCAGTCGATGGTTGTGTTGAGACGTAAATGGTACGAAACTTTCTTGATTACCCACATTGTTTTGGCAGTGTTGTTCGTTGTTGGTGCCTGGAAGCACGTCGATGACTTGGGTTACGTTTGGTTCATGTACCTTGCAAGTGCTATTTGGGCATTTGACA
Source organism: Kodamaea leandrae (assembly GCA_030564445.1). NCBI lineage: Eukaryota > Fungi > Ascomycota > Pichiomycetes > Serinales > Debaryomycetaceae > Kodamaea > Kodamaea leandrae. The sequence goes on along the minus strand of JAJLUV010000006.1, from coordinate 432,185 downwards.
GAGCTGTTAGACTTGGAAGACTTATTTGGTTCGGATTCCCTAAGGTTGACCTTCAATTAATTAACAACGACACTATCAAGGTCAAGATCCCAACCACCAAGAGATGGCGTCCTACTAATGGTGGATTTGCTTACCTCTACTTCTGCCACTACACTCGTTTCTTCCAATCCCACCCATTCTCCTACCTCCAGATGCCAGACCACATCAGTTTCTTCATCAAGGTCAAGGAGGGTGTCACTAAGGACTTCCACAAGGAGTTGGCCAACTTCCCAGACCAGTCCATGAAGATGCGTGTTACCGTCGAAGGTCCATATGGTGGAGGCTTGGAGTCTTGTAACGTCAAGCACTACCACAGTGCAGTGTTCTTGGCTGGTGGTAACGGTATTCCAGGTATGTTCTCAGAGGCATTCCACTTGGGTTCCAAGCCAGACATGAAGCAGAAGGTCAAGTTGATTTGGGTTATTCGTGACTACAACTACGTTAACCTCTTCTTCGAGGAATTGTCTGCAATCAAGGACACCAGAGTCGAGTGTGAGATCTACGTCACCAGACCAGAACACAAGTGCATTGGCTTCATCACCGAGTTGGAGGACACCGACAGCGACTTCTCCGAATCTGAATCGATCAAGAAGGCTCAGGAACACCAGACCCAAGTCGACGTCACCGACTCCGACAAGGAGAACTCTCAGTCTGAAGTGTCTTCTGTTGTTTCCAAGGTCAAGAGAAACTTAAACCACATTGTTTTCCACCACGGCAGGCCGAACATGGAACAACTCGTTGCTTCTGAGATTGAGGAATGTCCAGGCAACTCCGTTGCTATTGTTACCTGTGGTCACCCACAGATGGTGGATGAGGTTAGAGCTGAGGTTGCTCGTAATGCTGACGGTGACAAGAGAGTGGACTTCTACGAACACTTACAGGTTTGGGCCTAAATGGAGGGATATAATGCATAGAGTAGTTGATAATACAGAGTATAAGATAAAGAGTGTAAGAGAATTAAAGTTAACCAGAGTTTAAGTATAACATGACAATTGCAAAATAACTTGACCAGTGTGAATGACTCTCACATTGACTAGCTAAATCACTAAAGGATACTTTTCGCAATATCCCCAAACCATCCTCTAACTCCGCTAACAATCAATACACATTCTCTGGAATGCCTTTAAGCTGCGAATCAGATCGGGAAGTCCAAAAATAAAGTTGACATGTGACGGCACTAAAAAATTCACCCCTGCAGCCTGAAATGCCGCCCGTACTGCATATGACACATATTCTCCTGAATAACGACGTAACTTCTAACTCAAGGTTTCGGTGAGTTTGAAAGTTTCGGAGGTGACAACTTTAGTCTGCAAGCGTTAGGCCATTGTATTTCTTCGGTAGAAGATATCAGGTTTTCAATTACATTGATACTATTGTTGTAGTTGTCGATATGTTCATGCATACTTACCGTGGCTATCAAAAAAATCACTTTACTCATTCCGCAGCAATTGTATTGCAGAGTGTTTTTTGTAGCCCTGTCAATAATATTTGAGCCCTGAAATTGATGGAGCCAATTAGGTCCTCTCGTGCAAAAGGCAATTTGTTGCATCTTGACAAGACGACCTACTCTCCTACCAAGCTGAAACGCTACCGAAACCTTACCAATCATAGAAACCTTATCAATGTAGCAATTGAAACCTTTACAAAGCACCTCCCTACACGTGGAACAGGAGCGGAATGTGCTGCGAAAACCCCCATTCATTTGAAATTCTCAGGATGCCATGCAAGATACACCGCAGGAGGCTGAGGCTGCGTATCAACGACCGCAACGTAACATGGTGGGCTCAAAACAGCGAACATTGTTACAGCCGGAGGTGAAAGGGATGGAAGATGGGGTTTGGGGTTAATTAGCGTACAATATTGAAGATCATTGTACTGGCATAGAGAGCAGTGTTGAGGATGATTTTATTGATATTTAGGGAACAGCATTGAGGGTGCTTTCACTGAAGTTCAGGGCAAAAAGAGTATCACAACATTACAATAAGATCTTAGGTAGGTTTAAACAGTACCATCTTGCTTCACTAGTATGAGACAAAAACCACTTCCTATTGGTTATGTGCCCGCTACGTTATCAGAACAATCATATAAATCCTCAGCCGTAGGCTGTTTCCTAACCAAAATACACGCTATATTACAGAGAACAGAAAGCACGAGCAACAGCACGAGTGCCATGAAACCAGCATAATCAGTCGGTGAAGAAACCATCACATTCAGCTATCCTTAGTAACTTGATAACAATGGATACTGCATCAACTAAAGGTACCTCATCCTAAGGTTCCATCAAGGATATTCATCCTATGGAATCAATGGATAGTCAACTAACAGAACTCCATCAATACTCATCCTATAGATTCCATCAATGGATACTAATAATATGGACTGATACTCATCCTATGGACTGATACTCATCCTATGGACTGATACTCATCCTATGGACTCCATCAATGGATACCTCATCGAACGCATACCAATCCCTGGAAATCATGGACACACTATTGTTACCCAACCTTCATACTCACTAGTACCACCTCTAATATCCTTCTATCCGTCAAACACACAACACTCGGAAATCACTTGATCTACCAACTCTAAAGGATATGCCGGACCATATCCATGGCAGCGTTCATTTCCACGCAAACGTTGCATGATCATCTGAACATCCATGCAGCCATCTTCCAAGCCCATCTCCTCCGCCTTAATTTGCAAATAGTCCCACAACGCTCCGATACCCAAGGTCTTGCTACCTCCCTCTGGGGAGTCGTACACCTTGTGCATGTAGGCAGGCTGCACTCTGTGCTTGGTTCCACCGACCATGTCCTGAATAAAGTCGTCTTCGCTGCGTGGGAAGTGGAACTTTTCAGCAAATGGCTGAGGGGAAGAGCTGTTTGGAGACAAGCTGTTGTAACCAGGAGCGTTGCTTCCCTTTAAAATCTCGTTTTCCGCAGAGATGGATATGTTCTGTCTGCGGATGAGGTCTAACTGTTCCATCAACTTTTGTCTGTCATCTTCAGACTGGAGTAACTTCGCCTCAAGTTCTTTCAACTTGGTCTCCTTACGTTCACGGAAAGCACGCTGTGCATTTCTGTTCTGTGCCTTCTTCCTTCTCTGAAGCTCCTCTTCCGAGAGGTCACTGTCGTTCTTGATCACGCTTGAAGCCTGATCCGACTTGGCCTTGCGCCTGGGTGCGTTTTTCTTGAGGAGCTCTTCATTGCTGAGGGTGCTCGACGAGTCTGGCGACTGGATATTTGTAGCGTTGAACTGGTGGTTTGGAGAGGACGACGTAGATGGGAACGGTGGAACCTCAAACTGAGACTGTCCATATGTTTGGTAGTTCAAGTGTGCGTTTTGTGGGATACCCTGGTATTGTCCCTGATTTTGCTCCTGTAATTGTGCTTGAAGCTGCTGCAAATGCTGAGTTTCGAGCTCGTACTGGCCTCCATTGAACATATCATATTGTTCGTTCTTGTAAGCCTCGTCGTTCTTGCAAGGTGGATTGCTTCCTGGAATGAAGGCATCACCCGTTGGTGTGTATAGATTTCCTGAGTTCATGGTGGAGTATTGATAAAAAAAAATTTTTTTGATAATCGCACTTGAAACATGATAAAGACTACGATAAAAACGGAGTTGGAGTCTTCTCCTTAACTTGAAGAGGGGATATTACAGCAATATACTAGGGATTTAAGGATGTTTTACGCACATGATCCTTTGTTGCTTACAAATTGTCGTCCATTTTGCACCTGAAATTTTGTCCGATAAAAACGTGTGGATTTCAACAAACGTGACGAGAAGAACCGGGACCAATTTTTAGTGTTGCTGTTATTTTTCGCGAAACGGCTTATTTTATTGGGGCTGAGGTTGTTTTGATCTAGTCATGGTTGATCCATTGCTGTTGTCTTCAAGGGGTCTTTACTGCTGATGCGTTGGCTCTTAATAGGTGATAAAAATGAGCGATGGGATCCTTGACTCTTAAAATGAACTTTGGAATTGCTAACTCTTAAGATGAGTTGCTTCATCTTAATTGACTCTTAAGATGTATTTAGTCTCTTAATGGACTCTTAAGATGAATTTAGTCTCTTAATCTGTGTGCACTTTTTACCGAACATTTCTTTTTATCCTTGACTTCCGTGACTCTTAAGCTGGAGACATTAATTTTTTCTCAAGAACCATCCTACTTTTCACCACTTTGAATCAGTCCTAATTTAAACCCTTCACCCCTCTCTAATCATTCCCCTTCATCTTCTTCGATCTCTCGCCCCATTCCCAAATTACGTCATCTACTTCCAAATCATCTTTGCGTGCGTCTCGGTAACCGTTGTGGTGAGGCTCACTGGATTTTTTCCCACCACTAACCGAGTGTAACCGCGAAATCCCGCATGTAATACCGTTGCAGCAGAGGCTCATCCGCAACCGAATCAGGCAGTCGTTGCAACCATTTTGCAGCCAGGGATAAACCTATAAAACCCACTGCCATCCCCTCTACATAATCCCAAAACCACCCCGTACTTCCCATTAGCCCTCTTCATCAACCAATCCGTTTGAACCTCGCACGACCCATTTCTTTTTGCGATGGGTTGCAACTTCTGCCGCGGGTAGATGAAGCGAGGTGGAGATCTTGGGTGAGAATGAGTAGTGGCAGTGCGGAAACCGGTGAAAGGAGGCCAGGTTCAAGATGGGTGAAATAGAGACTAGTCTGAGGCGGATGCGAGATGGAACGCCGACCTCGCCTTGGACTTCCGTTGGCTATGTCTGTGGACAAATAGCCCCACTTTTTGCAAAATTTGCAGCTACACAAAGAAAATCAACTACTCGAGTCAACAACGACCATGTCTCTCTTGGAAAGCAAAGACTCGGAGAAATACGTATCGAGTCTGGATTCGCGCACCACGACGGTCGACGCTTCAGAGGATCGTTGGACTCGGTTCAAGGACTCTTTCAAACCAGCTGAAACCATAGAGGAAAAAGATGAAGAGTCATCAAGTCTCAACGATATTGAACGCGCTAATGCTGCTACTGCAAAATCAACCCTTCACAAGAAGCTCTCTAACAGACATATACAAATGATTGCCTTGGGAGGATCCGTGGGTACTGGTCTTCTCATTGGATCTGGCCAGGCTTTGCTGCTTGGTGGCCCTGCAGCTTTGATTATTGCGTGGGGTTTGGTTGGTACGATGGTCTTTTGCACGGTTCACTCCTTGGGAGAGCTTTGTGTGGCGTTCCCTGTCAACGGTGCATTCTCCACCTATGCCACTCGTTTCGTCGACTCTTCGTGGGGTTTTGCTGTTGGTTGGAACTATGCCATGATGTGGCTTTTCGTGATGCCTTTGGAATTGGTTGCGGCTGCCATGTGTATAAAGTACTGGAGCTCGGATATCAACCCCGTTGCGTGGGTAGCGATCTTCTACGTGTTCATTTTCGCCATTAACTTCATGGATGTCAAAGGTTATGGTGAAGCTGAGTTCTACCTTACCATTTTCAAAGTCATTGCAATTGTGGGCTTCATCATCCTCGGTGTTGTTCTTGTCTGCGGTGGAGGTCCAACTCACGACTTTGTTGGAAACAGATACTGGAACAACCCCGGAGCCTTTGCTAATGGTTTCAAAGGTGTTGCAACCACTTTCGTCACAGCATCATACTCTCTTGCTGGTAGTGAAATGGTGGGTTTGGCATCTGCAGAAGTCAGTAACCCACGTAAAGTGCTCCCAAAGGCCGTCAGACAAGTGTTCTGGAGAATCTTCTTATTCTACTTCTTGTCCCTCACCCTCATTGGATTATTGGTACCTTACAACTCCCCAGATCTTCTCGGATCCGGATCTACTGACGCTTCCGCTTCCCCATTTGTCATTGCAATTAAGAACGGTGGTATCAGAGCACTCCCTTCAATCTTCAACGCCGTCATCTTAATCTCCGTCATTTCTGTCGGTAACTCTGCCGTTTACGGATGCTCGCGTACCCTCCAGTCCTTGGGAATGCAGGGCCTTGGTCCAAAGGTCTTGGCTTATGTCGACCGTAAGGGTCGTCCTCTCGCAGGTCTCGCTGTTTCTGCAGTTTTCGGTCTCCTTTGTTTCCTCTCGGCCTACAAGGATGTTGGTGAAGTCTTTGGATGGCTCCTTTCGATCTCGGGTCTTGCTACCATCTTCTCGTGGTTCAACATTGGCCTTTGTCATGTTCGTTTCCGTCTGGCCTGGAAGCATGCTGGTAACTCGATTGAGGACCTTGCATTCACATCTGCTGCTGGCATCTATGGCTCCTATTACTCCATGGTATTTCTCATCGTGGTGCTCGGTGTGCAGTTTTGGGTCGCATTGTTCCCAATGGGAAGCGGTGCTGACGCCAAGCACTTCTTCCAGAACTACCTTGGAAGTGTCGTGATATTGGTTCTCTACGTGGGGCACAAGTTGTACACCCGCAACTGGCGCCTCTACATACCGATCAAGGACATTGATGTGGTGACTGGAAGAAGGAACGTTGATTTGGATTTGCTTAGGCAGGAGATGGAGGAGGATAAGAGGAGGGAACGCGAAAAGAACTGGGCGGTGCGCATGTGGAATATTTGGTGCTAAAAGTACATAAATACACAAAATTATATACAACTTTACGAAATATCATTAACGATTCAGCCCCAGAATGATACCAATCAAATAGATTCTACCGCTTCTCCTGGTCCAAGACTTTTTGGCCTCTTTTGAGTGGGATTAGAAGACAACGCTCTTTTTCTCTTTGACGTTTTCACTGGGCGAACCTCGCCTTCATCGTAAACACAATCAGGAAGATCGTATAATTTCACACTCTTAATTTGGATTTGATGAATTTTGGCATCAAAAGTTGGCCAGGTTTTGCAAATGTTAAAGAACTCGGAACAAGGATATTGGACATCCAATTTCTTCGAAGATCCTTTTTGTAAATCGACTTTGAGGCCAATGTAAAACGTTGTGACATGTAATTCTAAACTGTCTTTCGCCAACTTTTCCTTATTTTCTGCATCGACTATTGGTATCCCCTTAGAAATTTTGTCACCTTCGGATGACCCTGCCGAGCTGATCAAGTTCTGAACTTCGCTCTCATCTTTGCAATAGTAGCCGTTGTCAAAAGTCTTCACATAAGGATGAGCCACCTCTACTCCTTCAACAAGTTCTAATTTTTGAACTAATAATCGTATTTTCGATTCCACCATACCACTGTACACCACATGGTCTTCATAATTAGATTGCGTAGAGGCCACCACACACAAATAAAACTTGTATCTATGAAAAAAGTCATGCTTCTCAAGCAAATCTGACCATGTTTTTGTGCCAGAAATGATCTCATTCATGATGTCGAGACCTCTCCTGAATTCATCGAGTATGACTTTTTGAGTTGAGGACGTTATGTTGTGAGTTGCGCACATAGAGGGATAAGCTGGCGTTATTACTGGCATTTTGTGTTGTCTATCATGAGGATAGAGTCGTGGATTCCAAACCCTGACTTGTAACGGTCCATCTTCAATTTGTTTCAACAAAACTGGCTGTGGCCAACTCCATTGAGAATAAATTTGGAAGAATTTTGAAACAATCATCGCACTGACAGCATTGGGATACAATTGGCAAATTCTCGCAACTAACATAGCCCATGCCACACCTCCTGGAAAACCAAATACATTTCCGTAGATAGCTCTCTTTTGGGCCCACATTTTGATACATCTCAATGCATGTCTGAAGACGGTTGGCTTGGGAACAAGTGTCAAAATTTCATCAGTGACTCTCGTACCGTTGAGACATCTTAAATCCTTTTCGTCTAGATTTCTCAAATAGTTCTTGTCGTCCAAAAGTAAATCTTTTGGAACTCTGGGAATATCTAATCTTGAGAAAATCAAATCAATCGAGATCCCACCAAACTCAAGCTTAATAATGGGTACAAATGCATCTTGAACTGGGGCCATCTCCTCCAATTCTGGTCGTTTCTTCAAAAGCTCTGGGAAGACTTCGAAAAAGTCACTCCTAGAAACATGTTTTGGTGCAACCACTAAAGTATCTATATCCGATCCAGGACCATATACTCCTAATCTATAAGAGCCATAAGTGAATATCTTGCCTCCTGCGTCTCTGGCCATTCCTTCTGACATGTTTTTCTTAATGGAAACTGTGTATACAAATTCTTCAGTCAATTTCTGAAGAATGTTCAACACATCAACGCGCTTTTTAGTTGCCGCTTCACTTTCAAAAGAACCCTTAGCTTTGAGAGCGCGAATAAGGGAATCGTTCAATTCATTTTCCTTTGGGGTCGGATTTGCCAATGAGATTGGTGGGGTGACACCATATGATTGTAAATTCATTACCCTATTTATTCTTTTGCAAACGATGTCTGTAAATTTGTTCCTACATTTTGTAGATCTCAAAAGGATTACCCGGATGGGACTTCCACCAAAACGTGTAAAGTACCACTTACACAAAGCTTCCAAAGGTGGTTCGTCCGGATCAGTCGTGATAGGAGTTCTACTTAACTACTGACTCTATTCTGCATTCGATCTCGAAATTGTAAACCCGTGGCACCAACAAATTTTCTGTCTTACTTACCGAGACAATCTTGCTTGCTGCACGCTTAATTTTTTTTCTTGCTTATACTTTGTATCTTCCACCAACTAGAACTATGGGATTGACTTCAAAATTAGATAAGCTCAAACTTAAGGTCCCTGGAGATACAGAGACTTCCAGTGGCCACTCCTCTGAGCCTTCTGCTCCGGCCGACGCCACGGCCAACACGGATGATATTGACGAACTTGACAATGAGGGGCAGTCAATCTTGTTTGGAATCATTTCCCAATTGAGACCTGGTTGTGACTTGTCAAGAATCACTTTGCCAACCTTCATCTTAGAGAAGAAGTCAATGTTAGAGAGGATTACCAACTTCTTTCAAATTCCTGATTTATTGTTGGACGCGAACGCCACTGAGGATTCGTTAGAAAGATTTATCAAGATCCTCAAATGGTACTTGGCTAGTTGGCACATTGCGCCCAAAGCTGTTAAGAAGCCTTTGAATCCAGTTCTTGGGGAGATCTTTTCATGCTACTGGGATAATCTTCCGGGCAACAACACCGCTTACTACGTTTCTGAACAAACCTCCCACCACCCCCCTAAGTCTTCGTACTTTTACTTAGTTCCTGAACTGAAGATTCGTGTGGATGGAGTTGTTGCTCCGCACTCAAAGTTTTTGGGTAATTCTTCTGCTGCCATGATGGAAGGTTGGGGCCATGTTACTTTGGGGGATCACAAGAATGAGGTGTACGTTATGAACCAGCCAAACATTTACTGCAGAGGAATTATTGTGGGAAAATTAAAAATGGAGTTAGGTGATCACATGTATGTCAAATGCCCTCAAACTGGTTTTGAAGCTGATATAGACTTCAAAACAAAGGGTTTCATCAGTGGAACCTATGATGCAATTGAAGGTGTCATTAGAAATTCCAAGACTAAAGAGGACTTGTTCTTAATTTCAGGAAAATGGAACACAGTCATTGAGATTAAAGACTTGAAAACGTCAAAAAAATCAGTGCTTTTCGACACGAGTACAGCTATCCTCAACAAGGGTAAAGTCAGACCATTGGATGAACAATGGGAATACGAATCTAGAAAATTGTGGAAGCCAACTATTGAAGGTTTGAGCAAAAGAGATCACACTTTAGCTACTGAGGAGAAATTCAAAGTTGAGGACGAACAGAGAACAAAAGCGAAGAAGCGGGCTGAGGATGGAAACGAATTCGTACCACAAATATTTCGAAAGGTTAAGGAGGATGAGCCTGAAATTAAAGATTTGGAATATGTCGTTAAGAAGGACATTAATTTGTCGGACACTCCAGAGCAGTTAACCAAAGCTGTTTTAAGCGTGTACCCTATTTTACCGGAACAAAAGAGTGAAGAGGAATTCTTCGATGCCCCTACAACTGAAAGTAAATAAGGGACGTCCTTCTCTTCTATGGATATTTTATGAACAATTTTTATATTGTTGTCCTTTCCTCTTTTATACAAATATATATTAATGATGAATTACTTTTGTAGTGACGTGAACCCAGGGTTCTGCATAGAACTGATTTTACTTCTACATGCAAAAAAAAAGATCTGGCACCAAATACTTGTAAATTTTACACGTACCCAATATGGAACTGAAAGAACTTTATGACCACATAAGCTCAAGTAATTTCAACATTTTCCAATGTATTGAGTTATTGAAAACTTCAACCGACAACATTGGGATACATCACCTTTTGGTCAAAAAGTTGTATGGCTTTTCGTATGACGAGCTCGAGTTTTTCATCCCGCAATTCATTCAACTATTGGTTAGCTATGAAACAGACTCAATGGCTCTAGAAGATTTCCTCATAGAGTATAGCTCGCGATTTCCTCACTTCAGTTTGATTGTCTTCTGGAATATCCAAGCATACGTCTTTGAACTCAGAAATGATCCAGAATCGCTTCTGTTTCAAATCGTGAGAAGGTTTGTCAACACATTACAAAATATCATGTTTACTCCAGAATCAACCGTCGCAAGGAAGGAAGAATTTCGTGAAAACCTCCAGCCTGCACTTGTGCTCTGTGGAGCTATAGCGATGTCATTCGGAATGCCTCACCTCGGCAATTATGCGTTACCGGTCATTAAGTCTCAAGCTAGACAGCAAAAATCATTAGTCTTCAAGCTAGCAAACTTCCAGAAATCATTGACCAAGAATTTAACGATGAAGAATAGACAAATTTCTACTAAGTCAGTATCAATGTCGGATGATGAATTGAAGACAACTCCAAAAGGCTCTGTGCACCTTCATCACAGATCTGCTTCACTACCCCGTACACCTAGGAAAAGCACCCAAAGCATGCTGTCTGATGAATCCGAGTTTTACACTACTGATGACGAAGACGGAAAAACGTCTATTGAAATCAGACGAGAAGTTTCATTGACTCAATCACCTCGAATGAACTACGCCAATGTGGAAGACAATTTAAAAATTAACACTGTCATTAAATCGAAAAAAAGCATGAAAAAAATACCCGTCTTGACAAAGGGAATTAAAAGGGAGGTTGCAAATGACAACTATAATGCAAATTCGCACTCCTTGCCAGACCTTTCCAAGATCGAGTCGAAAGGAGTAGGTCCTTATATTTCAGCATCTGAGGCAGAAACCTCTTTAAGCCTCAATAAATTGTCTCTAGAGGATGAAATTAAGAGAAGTGCTTCGCAAAGTCGTCGTGTGACTCCCTCATCATATACCGAGTTACTTAGACAACTACAGGTAAGCTACGCCAAGCGTGAAACTGAGTTTGTCATGGCTTTGCAAAATATTTCTTTAAGACTAGGACAAGTTCCGAAAGAAGCAAGACTCTCAGCCCTCCGTGCAGAATTGTCCATTATCAACGACAAATTATTACCCTCGGAGATCGACATTCCTCAATTGTTCCCGGTCACTAGTAACAAGAACAAGAAGTACCACAAGATCTTACGTCTCAGCGTAAACGACGCATGCGTTTTAAACTCTGCTGAAAGAGTTCCTTTCTTATTATTGGTGGAGTATTTAAGCGACGAATTCGACTTCAATCCCTTCACTGAGGCTAACAAGAGGGTGTTGTCAAAGAAGGACAACGCAGGATCTCCAAAATTGACAAGAGATGATGCCCTCGATTCAATAGACGATGCGATTGATACGAATGTTCTTCAAAGTCCAAAGGTTTACCAAAACGTTTTTGGTGCTGAATCAGAGGCAGATTTAAGTGACATGCCGATCTTATCTACCAAAAATTCTGACCACGACTTAAGTAAGTTAAAAATTTTGGAGAGCCCAAAGTTGGATGTTGATTCCGAAAAGTCACCTCAAGGATCAAGCGGATTTAAAGACATTTCAACGAAGGTTCTTGCGGACCAAATGAGAATCGCATCAGTCATGTTGCAGCAGTTAGAAAGTTCAGGACAAGCTACTTCTGACCAATTCTTAGCTATTCGAAACAGAATCGTCGACTCGATGATCTCTTTGCAAGATCAATTTGATTCGATCGACTACGAAAAGTTCAACCAACTCAAGAGTGATGACCAAGATGCTGGTGAAAGGAAACTTGAAAACGACTTTAAGCTTGGAGAGGATTGGGAAAGTAAAAAGCAAAGAATCCGTAACTCAAGCATTTATGGACATTTGCCGAACTGGGATTTGTGTTCGGTGATCGCCAAAAACGGAGATGACTTACCTCAAGAAGCATTTGCTTGCCAGTTAATCTCAATGATCTCTAACATATGGAAGAAGCAAAACATAGGTGCCTGGACAAAGCGAATGAAGATTTTAGTCACTAGTGCTAATACTGGTTTAGTTGAGACCATCACAAACGCGATTTCGATACACTCGATCAAAAAATCCATGACCGAAATCTCCATCAAACAGGGAGAGAATTCGAAAGGAAGAATTATCACTTTAAAAGATTATTTCGAAAAGATTTACGGATTACCTACTGGTCGGAAATACAAGAAAGCCCAAGAGAACTTTGCAAAGAGTTTAGCTTCTTATTCGATTATCTGTTATGTTTTGCAAATTAAAGACAGACATAACGGAAATATAATGATCGATAATGAAGGTCACATCGTGCATATCGATTTTGGATTTTTGCTTTCCAATTCTCCTGGAAGTGTTGGGTTTGAAGCAGCCCCGTTCAAACTTACTCAAGAATATATTGACCTCCTTGACGGCATTAACAGTCCACTCTTCGAGTATTTTAAGGACTTATGCAAAAAGTGCTTCAACGCATTGAGAAAGGAAAGTGAACACATTGTCGGAATTGTCGAATTAATGCAAAAGGATTCAAGCTTGCCTTGCTTCAATAATGGCGAGAATACTAGCGTGTTACTCAGGCAACGACTCCAACTTTCTCTTTCAGATGAAGAATCCGATCAGTTTGTTGAAAACATGTTGGTGGCGAAGAGTATTGGAAGCATGTACACAAGACTTTACGACCAATTCCAAATGATCACGCAGGGCATCTACAGTTAACGGAATAAAAAGATCTTGATCTGATACACAAATAATAAATGTGCATTATTGTCAGTACCACACAACTTTGTGTTATAAATGTAGAGAATATATTTAAAATCAATTTAAGTTGAGCAGATCTAACATTACCTCTTTGGTTCAAGAATACATGGTTTTCACTAAAAGCTTCAGGTGCCCACCTTTGTCTCCAACGGAAATCGAAAAGACGACCTTGAAGGACCTCTTCACAGAGAGTGAATTCCCATTTGCATCTACCAACGCCTTTTCAGGAACTAAGGCGTCTTTTATCTCCGGACCGTTAATGGCTACCAATAGGAAAGAGCGAAAGCACAGAAACCAATTCATCTTGGCTCGTTGCCTCATCAGCAAGGTGATCACGTCCGAAGTTCCTAGTGGAGCAATGAATGATTTGAAAACAGTGTCCAAATTATCCTCTTTGGTAAGTAATGCTTTTTCACAAATTTACCAAACCTTCTACTAACATCCAGTTTTGGAAAAACAGCGGGCACCTGTTTCAAAACTACTTCGAATACCTTTCAAAAGTAGATTCTCACTATTGTGAGGTGGCAAACCGCTTCTCAAAACCAAACCGGCGTCCCTCGAAACAACTCCACGTCATGCGTTTTAGAATCAACAAGGTCATTTCACCCTTACTAATTCCCAATCAAAGTAAGAGTCGCTTCAGTACAGACTTTTCAAAAACACAGTTCTCCACTAGTTTTGGAATTATCACAGAAGATGTGTTCAGATAGCTGCAAATATTATATGCAGGTTTGTTACGTATCCCTGATACACATATGAACCACATCAACTTATATATATAATGCTTAGATTCAATTTTTTAACTTCAATGTTTAGATGAACTCTGAAAATTTACTGTCTTTATTGGTCGGCGTGCTTGCGCTCGAGAATGCGAGCTCTTTTGAAGGTTCTCGAAGTGATACAAGTGAGGATGCTTTTCTTATATGTCCAACCAAGGAAAATGCTTTGAAATACTTGGAATGTGTGAGTATACCATTTATCATACTGAGTACACTACTAACATACAAGGTGTGCAAATGCTTAGAGAGTGGTCAAGATATCTTAATGAGCATTAGGGGCATAGTTTCCACGGAAGCAAGCCGTCATACTGAAAAAATGATTGTTGACGAGAAAGTCAAAGGGGTTGACCATTTCCGCCTAGTTAGGGTGGTTTCCTCTATTTCAGAAATCGAGTTTACTAAAGAGACCTTAGAGGCTTCTTTCAAGAAGAGGCTCGTTCTACCTCAATCAACGCGCGGTTTTCTTTATCGTGCTTTCACTCTTCAACCATATCCCAACCGAAGGGAGCGCGAGATAATTGCAGAAAAATGTCATCTCACACCTGTTCAGGTTCGAGTATGGGTACGTTAATTGCTGATTCTTATCAAAACTTGATACTAACTCTCTAGTTTACTAATAGAAGAATGAGAAGTAGACCTAAATCTGAAGATTGAAGGTAATAATTTTATATTATGTTACATAAATTCTATTTCATTTCACTTCCTGATCTTCTTCAAATGCATTTTTACAGGTCTTTGGAGCCCCTTGTTGGACTGCAACAACTTCATTGCGAGGAGTCGAGGCGAGTCCGATTGAGGAAGCTCCGATGCTTTTTTTGGCTTTTCCAAAAGCCGGAGTAGTTGGTATCCCGTTTTCTGGGTCACCTTATGCTTGTAACCATGGCCCTTGAGTCCCGCCAAAAAGGCGTCGACGCACGACACCTTCTCTGCGGTTGTGAGTGTAGACTCGAATATTCCGGATATCATGTGCTTGATGCTGGGCTCGAACTCGTGCTTGCGTTGCACAAAGTGTTGTGCCAATTTAAGTGCGTTGTCAGGGTCTGACCGTACGAGGAGCTTCAATATAAGCAGCTCGAGTATGCGGCACTTGAACGGTAGTCCGACTTTGACGTCGCGGAGGAATATGATGGCCTGTTTAATGCTCTTGGCCCTTGCAACAAAACGGACGGTTTCTTCTATAATATTATCAAACACATACTCTCTTCCATACTCAGAGCTAATGTGGCTCTGCTTGTGAATCGAGCTGTGTAACATGGAGAGGACCGAGGCCATTTGATCCTTTTCCATGAGTGAAATGCATTGTCCAATTGCTCGGATACTATTGTGGAACTCTGCGCGCTGCTTCGGAAGTGCCAAATACATGAGCTTTTGGATATCATGCTTGAATGTCGGCATTCCGCTGGTCTCGCGCTTGAGAATGCTAGTTGGGAGGGATATCGAGAGAATGTGAGCAACGAACTCGTCACTGGTACTCTGGTCCAAGGCTCGCGATCTCAATGCAACGCACCTGAATGCTTCAAGGAGTACGTGCTTGGACTTGGACTCGCAAATCAAAGCTTTGTGAAATTTCACAATGTCTGGATAGGCGAACTTTTCTGTGGAAACAGTCTTGATGAGGTCACGAACACACTTGTGAAGTCGTTTCGAATAGCACTCGTCGAGAAACGTGCGGATATGGTTGGTGTCAGCTTCCAATTCCACCTCATTGAGAAATCTTCTTACTAATTCCTCTTTCGGGTATGCGAGCAAAAGCTTGTAGTTCTCAGGATCATGTGTGTAAAGTTTCTTCATAGCGTCCACCACAAAGTCTTCGTTCAACTGAGTCCAGCTGCGTGTGAGCACCAGCCGCATTTGCCCCAAGTCGCCACGCTTGAGAATGCCCTCCGTTAGCTCGTTCAACACGTAGCGGTTGGGACCATCGCGTCGCGAGAAGTTCTGGACATACACCAGGTACACGAGGTATGGGTGAAGGTCCGCACCCGAGCGCAAAGCGTAGACGGTGTCGAATGTGTTCAATCGTGGGGACTTGAAGTGTCCAAGTGTCTTCACGAGATGAGCCGAAGTTTCGGGCGCGGGAATCGGAGCAGATAGACACCCGGCGAGTCTGAAGGACGGCCCGATCAGCGATAGCCACCCGGGAATATGCGAAATTGCACTTGCTCGGTTGAAAAAGTACAGAAACGAGGAAGCGGACTTTATCAACGATTGGGGATGGACCTGTACTAGTCTTTGTAAGAAGATCATATGAGAGACGGGATCAAAGTGGGTGTCAGAAAAGATAGAAGATTTCAGTAGACTTGAAGATGAGGCCAATTTGTTTGACAGGGTTGAGTGGGCTGAACTGTCTATAGTTTTCATGACTTCTGAAGTGGATCTTGTAGTACTTTTCTCTGTAGCTCTTTCCTTTATTCTTCCCTCTGTTCTTCCCTCTGTTCTTCCCTCTCTTTCCTCTCTTCCCTCTCTGTCTCTCTCTATCCTCATCAAATCCTCTTTTGTATGTGCAGAATCCACATCCAGCTTGTACTCCAACCAGGACGCTATTCGATCGCGCGGGATGTTGTACTTGAGCGCGGCCGTTTCGAGAACGTGCTCCTTCACTGTTTGACTAATATCCTCCTGTGTGTAGCACTGCACCAACAATTTGTAAGGTCCGAATACGGCATCGTTATCATCGTGGAACGCCTTTAGTGCGAGATCGAGAAACTCCTCGATGTCGGTGATGCTCGTATACGAGTCGAGCACTATGCGCCAGCACTGCGCGTACTCTTGCGCAAACAACAACCGTTTGAGGAGAAGCGTGCGCAAATTAGTGTCGATCTGCGCATCCATCTTATTGTAGAGCGACATATACAATCGTGGATCCACCAACACTGGGTTGTATGTCAAAAGGAGAAACAACTTGTTGTTGGGGTCTATCACCTTAGACAAGTCTCGTTGCAAGGTTGGGTGCATGTATATATCTTCCTCGGGTTCTGAGGTAATGTGGTTGAAGGTATCGCTGAGCACTTTGGTTTCATGCTGTAAAAGATCCTTAATGAAAGCCGTCACTTTGGAGCGGATATCGGGAGTATTACCCGTATTTGCGTACGTTCGCACTAGTCGTAGTGGTCGCAGGCCCACCAGTGCCTGTTTGAGGCCTGCGAGCGCTGCCTTGTGTCTATAAAGCGCTCGTAGCATCTCTAGCCTTTGTGAAAAAAAGTTCAGTACAGAAAAGATCACCAAATAGATTCGCTAGCATACGAATTTATTTCGGGAGTAACCAGAACCGTTGAAAGGTCCCAGGGTAATTACTTCAAACAATTTCCACAACCATCGGTTAGCATAAACACTGCTACAATCATCGGTATCACTATCACAATTTTCGGTATCACTATTATAATTATCGGTTAGTAACAGCTATACCGTTATCTAAAAATATGGCACAGGTGATATGGAACACGGACATTGACGTGTACGATCACGATGTGATGCCAATCACAGTCGCACAGGCCATCTCGCGACACCTCTCGGTTCGCGATCTTTTAGCATTTGAGCAGGTCTCTAGGAATACGCACCGTGTTGTCAGTAACCCCAAGTTATGGGTATCACACTTCAAAGCAATGGGATTGTGGGACTCTCACCAGGGAAAGGACAAGGCTCCAGGATCGCTAGACAACCCGTTGACCTGTCTTAATAACATTGTCCAAGATAAGTCTCGTGCAAAGTACCAGCTTATAAAGATAACCAAGACGTTGGGGCCATACTATCACGAGCTCCTTCTGAGCAAATCCTTCACACGACTCAAGATGTTCAAGGACTTCCAAACCCCTGAAGATCAGGCGAAGATTCTTCATAATTTATTGACATTCAACAAGATAGATAGAGAGAACCGTGAGGAGGTATACGAGAAACTCATTGCGATCTACGAGATTTTCGAGAATGCCCTTCTTCGAGAACTTGATATTCATTTCGATATCAAAGACTACGAGCGCACTCGGCGTTTCATCTTGATCTTGGCAGATTTGAACAACCAACAGACCTTGATTGACTTTTTCCTCCAAAAGAGCATATTTGATAACGACCACTCGGATTTGTTCAATTTGGACAAGTTCGACCCAGAGGCGTTTTTCAAAGTGAAGGGAGATGAATCAAGGGATGCAATAAAAGGGAGTGAAAAGAGTGATTCAAAAGGGAGTGAAAAGAGCGATTCGAAGAATCACTCTGATCCAAACACTGATAATTTGAATCACTCTTCGAATGACCCAAACACTGATAATTTGGAATGGTCGGAAAATGCGTGGGTGGATGGTAAAAACGAAGAACCACTACCTATAGAAGAGAATGACCCGAATACCCCAGAGATCTGTGAAGAGCGTTTCGACTCGCTTATTCGCCAAATCTCGGAGATCTTCAATAAGGAAGCCAAAGTCATCGACGTGATTTTCCCACAATCGATTCCCATGATGTACAAAGTGAGTGAGGAGTTGATTACGAACCAGTTGAAAGAACTTTTGGCCATTTTGTTTGACCGTGCAAAGAAGTATGATCTTCATTTGAAGGTGGTCCCATACATGTACCAGAAGATCAGTGTGGACTTTATCGGGCAGCTTGAGCCGTGCTCAAACATAGGAGAGCCTTACAAGCATCTTGTGATGGAACTTTTCGATATGCTGTTTGAGTCGTTTGCTGTTGAGTATATGAGAGACGAAATACAGAACTTTAAAGCGGACAACATTGCGAAGATTGCCGAATGGAACCAGACATTAACCAAGCGTGAAGCAGAGACCACAGAGGAAATCCTCAAGCATACAAAAATCGAAACCAAAAACGACTTCCTTTCGTCCTTTAAAAAGATCTTCGCTGCAGATGAGGATAACTACCTGGAGCTTCAAGTCAAGGCAAAGATTCTCTCTGAAAATATCAAGTCGTTGAACAAGAGCTTGAACCCGGAACTTGTGTTGAATATGTTGAACGAGGCAAGGACTACGATTGAACGCTTATACAAATTCAATGCGTTTACCATCCACACCGTGAGGAATGACATCTATCAAGCAATTCAGGATGTGTATATCAATGTCATCGAACTCATTGGAGATGATCATATCAAGACGGGTTTTGAGAAGGCAGTGACATACCTCCAGAGTTTCAATCCAAACTCAGCTAATTTCTCAAAGAACAACACCGAGTCCATCAGCAAGCCCATCAAGCTCTTCTTCGAGTTAATCAACATCGGTGACTTGATTATCCAGATGCTCGATATTTTCTACAAGGAGGAGTTGATAAACAGGAAGATCATCAAGATTGAGAACTCCGTCTTGAACCCATCGTTACAGCACAAGAAGAAGTTGGAATCGATGATAGACAAGTATGTTGCTGATGGACTTAACATCGGATTGGAGGTTTTAGTGAGTGAAATAGAATCGATTTACAAGGACTACCCACCAACCGAGTACTCCGCGAGCTCTGCAGTGAATCTTGGACCTACAAAGACTGCAGAGAAGGCCCTTCTTGTGTTGGACGAAAACATCGACTTGTTGGTCGACTGCGCAGACAAGTCTATCGTTGATGTTTTCCAGCAAGAACTCAGTGAGCGTTTTTTCCAGATCATAGTGAAATCGCTCAAGAAGAGCACGGTATCTGTGGGAGGTGCACCGAGCTTAATTTCCGATTTGAACATGTACTACGAGTTCATTTTGGCCCATATCAAGACAAACAAGCGCATGGTGTTGCCGTTGTACCAGTCCTTGAAACAGGTGGGCAACATCTACTTGATCAGCGGAACCGATGCCAAAGCCATTGGTAAGTTGGTGAGTGATTTGTCCAAATTCAACGGGATTTTTGGCCAGGAGGAGATTTACGAGTTTGTGCAGAGACGCCAGGACTGGCCACAGATCAAAAAGCATGTGGAGAAGGTGATGTATGGATTTGGTTTGACAGATTGCAAGGTGATGTAATAGAAAAAATGAAGGGTATGAAAAATGAAGGTATTTTGTGGTAATTTGGAACATTTTTTAAAAAATGTAGATAAAGATTATGAATGTTACTAACCTATGGGAGTGTAAATACTGAACGTTTATGTACTGGTAAATACTGAACGTCTATGTACTGGTAAATACTGAACGTCTATGTACTGGTAAACACTGAAACGCTTATGTGTACAGGTAAATACTCTTTCATGATCTGGATAAAACACTATACACGTTTTGACAGTCTTGTAATTTTGGTCCGTATTTAACTAATTTTCCTTCAACTAGTAATTAATCCTGCAATTACCTTCTACAACTTCTTGTACCTTGTAATTAACTTCTATACCTTCTGTAATTCTTTTAACTTTTCAGTCCTCTACAACACCTTACAACACTTTCACGTAACCTCTGCCATTTCCTATAATCTGTTTATCCAACCTTCTTCTTTTGCACCCATTTTTCTCATCTCACGACATCTATTTTTTTCCTCACCATGATACGACACTGGCTGGCACGGGTTGCGCAGCGAGGGATCTCGCGTGTGGTAGTCCCTCCAAAGCTCAACGTGCCCACTGTGACACTGCTACCACAAGCGAGAACCGCTGATTCAGCAACTACCAATGATCCAGCACACCACGAGGAAAGCGTGCGAAAGATCTACGCCAGACTCCACAAGGCATACCAGCTATTCAACAGCAACAGGCGATACGAATGGTCAGCAAACAAGTGTGCACAGATGTATAACGAAGAAAATGCACTGATACTCGAAGATTTAATGCGTTTTCCACTTGTCAACGGCGATTTAACCTCATACTTAATGCACGACTACCACAACTCCAGATCGATGAGGACATTACTCATGAAGGACGCCTTGAACCTCTTGATACAAGGGAAAACTGATACTGTCAAGGCGTTTGTGGATCAGTTGGCACAGCATAAACGAGTCCATACCCTATTGCGACATCGGGTATCTAAGATCGAGACTCCACTAGAATACGGAGAGTTTTTAGTCCTGCAGTCTGTTCTCAGTGGAGATTACTTGATAGCGATATCATTCGCGCAGGTTCTTGACATGAATGGACTCGCAGTTCTGCAATCTACCATTGCTGCCGCAATGGGAGTGCTCATGGTTGACAAGACAGAGAGAACTATGGGGTATAATTCATATGTTCTACTCAAATTGACCGAGAAGTACGGGGTAGACAACCTCCCAGCATTGTCTGTGCTTCTGATATTGGAGTACTTGGCACAAAACAAGTTCCTCTTCTATGTCAACAGGTACATAGAGATGGTGAGCAACAGGTTGCACGAGTTGGAAGAACCGCGGTTGAATGAGATTCTTCGCCAGATAATTCTTGCAAACGTACACCAGAATAACTTGCAAACAGCATTAAACATGATGAAGTCGTACAAATGGACAGGTTCGGCCCACGAGATCGAAATGGTCCAGGAAATGGCCAGGGCGCTGGAAAGTCCAGGCTTTGTGGATTCTACAATCACTTTGGTGCCGGAGAAGTTGAGACAGCATCCTGATATTCTTGATTTGGAGTTGGCACATTGTGGCGAGCACAATGTAGAGAGGTTCAACGAGCTTGTGAAGCGACTTCTGAACCCTTTGAGGAGGTCAACGGTATCTGTTCTCTTCACGGTTTTCTTACACCAGAAGAAGAAACAATTTTCAGAGAGGATGTTGGAGTTGATTTTCAAGTCCAACTCGGGTCTTTCTTCGGGAGATTACAACAATATCATCTGCCAAATGTTATCGCAGGGCAACCTTCAAGAATGTATCTCGCGGTTAAAGAACACAGATATCGAAATCCTGAAGGAAGCGTATCTTAGTGTGTTTGAAGAGGTTGTTTTGAAGACTCCACAAGACAGACTTGGAGAATACAGTGCATTTTTTCAAGCGTTACAGCAACAGTTCTTACTTTTAAGTGAAGAGGACGAAGTTTTAGAGCAGTTTTCCACATCATTGGTTAAGTATGCGAGTCTCGCGGTGAACAACCGGTTGGGTAGAGCGTTTTATAATAGACTTGGAAACGAGCCCCTCAAGTTGCGCGAAATCGGGCTTCCTGACCAACTCAACAAGATCTTGGGCGAGCAGCCAATGCGCGAAAAGATCCGCAGTATCAAGATCATCGCGGACCAGGCGATAAAGGAGCGGGATATGGACGTGGTGCAGTGGGCCATAGAGGAGTTGCGGTTTTTAGGGCTTTCTGTGAAGGAGAGTTTGTGCATGTTGATGGAGATGGACGACGGTTGGTTGAAAACAAGGATAAGACAGGAGGTGATGGAGAAAATATAAGAGGGAAAGAGTAGTAATGACGAGTTCTGATTATGACATTTGACATGTGATCGACTTCGATCAGAACCATGTATATAGATAGAATGTAAGTCACAATCAGAACGAATGTTTTGTAGTATACTATAAATCAAATAATCCCACTATAAACCCTACTATTCATTCCACTATATTCTACTACAACTATAAATCCTACTAGTTAAAACTATATTCTACTCGTTCTAATTCAGCCTAAATCCAGCCTACTATATCCCACTACTCATTCCACTAATCCCACTACTCATTCTACTATATTCACTCTTCTACCATTTTTTACTCTCTCAGTTTTGCATCTATTCGTTTTGAACCTATTATTATATACAAGTCTATGCTTACCTTCTTCTGTTCTTCTTCTTATCGTACAAAGTACCACCCTTGATCTCCTCCACATTATGGCCCATCATCTCCAACAAGTCATCGCCGGTCTTTTCCTCGGTGGTGTCGAATGCAGAGTACTTAGCTCTGAACTTGTTGATCTTACCAGTGGCCAAGTCGGATGTCGACAAGTCTGATCTGTTAGGGTTCCACAACTCGCTGTTACGCTGGTCTGTGATCATTCTGATCTCATCTTTAGGAGCCTGCGAGCGTCTCTTGATGACCGAGCCGTCACTCAACTCCACAAGAGTATCGAATTGGTGGAAGATAGCAGGTCTAGCCTTACCCATTTGAATTTTCTTCATGACTCTTCTGTTGGATAAGTGCACTTGGCCCTTTCCTGTGATGGTACGAACAAAGGTCTTGGAAAGAACAGGCACCTGGGCATGGACCTTGGAAGCTATCTGGAACATGGCTAACTTGAAAAAAAAATTTTGGTCGTGCAAAAAGTGATTTTTTTCTCAACGAATACTTCCATTACTACAACATGGCTTTCTCGTCTCAGACACCTACAATCGTGGTGCTCAAAGAGGGAACTGATTCCTCTCAGGGTAAGGGCCAGATCCTTAACAACATCAATGCGTGTTTGGCCATCCAGGATACTCTCAAGCCTACTTTGGGACCTTTTGGAAGTGACATCTTGATCGTGTCCTCCAACGGTAGAACAACCATCTCCAACGATGGTGCTACGATCTTGAAGTTGTTGGATATCGTGCATCCAGCTGCCAAGATGTTGGTGGACATCTCGCGCTCCCAGGATGCGGAGGTTGGAGATGGAACCACTTCCGTGACTATTCTTGCCGGAGAGTTGTTGAAGGAGTCCAAGACCTTCATTGAAGATGGAATTTCCTCACACTTCATCACAAAGGGTTTGCGTAAGGCCAGCGAGTTGGCAGTTGCCAGAATCAAGGAGTTGGCCGTGGAGGTCAAGAGAGAAGGTAACGAAAGTGAGTTCCGTAACTTATTGGAGAAGTGTGCATCCACCGCGATGTCTTCCAAGTTGATCAACAGAAACTCCGACTTCTTCACCAAAATGGTCGTTGATGCCGTGTTGAGCTTGGATCAGAATGACCTCGATGAGAAGTTGATTGGTGTCAAGAAGGTCCCAGGTGGTGCGATGGAGGACTCCATCTTTGTCAATGGTGTTGCCTTCAAGAAAACGTTCTCGTATGCAGGATTCGAGCAACAACCTAAGAAGTTTAAGGACCCTAAGATTCTCAACTTGAACGTGGAGTTGGAGTTGAAGGCTGAGAAGGACAATGCTGAGGTGCGTATCGAACAAGTTAAGGACTACCAGGATATTGTTGATGCTGAATGGAAGATCATCTTTGACAAGTTGGAGGCCATCAGTGCTACTGGAGCTAACATTGTTCTTTCCAAATTGCCAATTGGTGACTTGGCCACCCAGTACTTTGCCGACAGAAACATCTTCTGTGCCGGTAGAGTCGCCGCCGAAGACATGGACAGAGTTATTAAGGCAGTTGGCGGTCACGTGCAGTCGACATGTTCCAACATTGATGCAGCTACTGACTTGGGTACGTGTGACGAGTTTGAGGAGGTTCAGATTGGGTCTGAGAGATACAACTTCTTCAAGGGGTGCCCACAGGCCAAGACGTGTACGTTGGTGTTGAGAGGAGGTGCCGAGCAGGTTATTGCTGAGGTTGAGCGTTCATTGCACGATGCCATAATGATTGTGAAGCGTGCTGTTTCCCACAACAGTGTTGTTGCTGGAGGAGGAGCCATTGAGATGGAGTTGTCCAAGTACTTGCGTGACTACTCGCGTTCGATTGCTGGTAAGCAGCAGATGATCATCAATGCATTTGCCAAGGCGTTGGAGATCATTCCAAGACAATTGTGTGAGAATGCCGGATTGGACAGCATTGAGTTGTTGAACAAGTTGAGAAGTGCACATGCCAAGGGCGAGACCTGGTACGGTATCGACTTCCAGAGAGAGTCTGTTGGCAACAACATGAACAACTTTATCTGGGAGCCAGCTTTAGTGAAGATCAACGCCTTGTCGTCTGCTGCTGAGGCCGCAACGTTGTTGTTGTCTGTGGACGAGACGATAAAGAACGACGGTGATGAGGGTGGAAGAGGTCGGGGAGCATACTAAGTGATATGGGTAGATGCCCAGTATATAGATCGGTTAATAATACAAACGGTGAAAGTAGTAGAGGGAGGAGAAATAGGGGGAATAGAAGGAGCATGGAGGAGAAATAGAGGGATCAGAAGGAGTATGGAAGAAGTAAAGGAGTCGGGGTGGTGAAGAAGAAAAGAAGGATTAGAAAAGAAGGATTAAGAAGAAAAGAAGATACGGACTAAGAAGAAAAGAACGAATAGAACAGTCACAAACGAATCGTTACAAAATAGAATGGGTATCGAAGAAATAAGAAAAGATAAAGCCTTCAGGCATAGAAGGGGCCAAAAGAGGAAGGTACAGCGTAAAGTATCTCCTGTCGCAAATCTAGATGGAAAAAGGAACAGAAAAACACCTGATTTGCCAATTACATTATGCGTTCCTACCTAACAATCCTCCAACATTTGAGCTCTTCTACAGTCAGATCATATTTGAGCTCTTCTACAGCCAGATCATGATGAGCGTTCAGATCATTCGATCATTCCTGCTCGTCATTAGATCATTCTAGGTCATTTTGTTGCTCGTATTCCTGCCTCTCATGTGAAACACCTACGGCCTCTGAAAAATTTTTGGTGCTAAAATGCAAGGATGCCCTTGTGATAAGGTATCCGTCTTTGCGTCGGAAATATCTCTATTCAGTATAATCACGACGATCGGCAACGATTTTTCAAGTGGCGCGTAAGTGGTACAAATCCTTTCGTGGGGTACAAGAGGGAGTAGGATAGGAGGAGAAGGGATATTTAAGGCAGAAGGGGAAGTAAATGAGAATAGCAGAAGGGGGAGCAAATGAGAAAAGCAGAAGGGGAAGTAAATGAGAAGGGATAGCAGAAGAGGAAGTAAAGGGGAAAGGGGTAGAAGGGTTCCTAAAAAGAAGTGTTCCGTTATTATGATGAAGTAACATTTGTAACTATTATTCAGGTATTCTGTTGTATTTGAGGTGTTCGACTTTTGTAGAATTCAACACAATTTATAATTGCTGCAATTCTGTTTGTGGGTGCATTTGCAAGTTACTTTTGTTTTACAGTTACGTGCTGTTTTCATCTCAATTCTCCATAATCACGCAGCACGACACATTGGAACAATGACCGCGAACGGTGTAATTTGAAAACAATACTACATCCCACTAAACTATATCGGCAAACCTGCCACAGACATTAGACCCATTAATTTTTTTTTCTGCCGCACAGTGTCTTCCCAATTAGTATAAATTCCTCACGAGATGCTGCGACCCCTTCGACGCGACCGCGACGACGAGACGAGAGGCCATGTCCGTGGCTGCGAGTGGTCGGCTACGCACGTTGTAGAGAGCAGTGCTCCATCTGCTGGCTGGTTAGGACAGACTTAGAGGTGGTGTAGCAAGAACCCTCATTGGTTGTCCTCACAGCGCGGTCTCGCGCGTTACAAAGAAAATGAGACAAAGCAGCGCAGAACGGTTAACTGGGGCGCAACAAGCGACACAAAGGAGGTTTCATAGGTGAAATTTGTCGCAATGTTGAGCCTGGCGTAGTGAAGAGAGGGCTCGTGCAATTGAGAAGGAGCTGGGAAGGAGGAGTTGGACAAGGGCGGACTGGATCATGTATTGACAGGTTTGGGGTTGCAACTAATGCACCTCCGCAAAAAGTGCGAGCGCGGTGCGATTTAGTTTCATCCCTTGTGGTGACTTCTTCTTAGGCATTATTTTTTTTTGTGCGATTTTGGGATTTGGCGTCTTTAGTCCATATATAAAACTAACATGCCCGTGAATTTTAGAGGCCACTGTTTCTAGTACTCCCCACGCTCGTTACTACTTCTTCGGTATGATGAAACAGCCAAAGTACGGTCCGCCTGCCGTCAAGGCACGGACATACTCCATTATGTTGGAGTTGTTGGAGACCCAGGCCAATAAGAAGTTGACGGGAGAATATCAGAGCGACGTCGTACGGGCTATGGCGACGTTCGAAAGCAAAACCGCAATCAACCCACCAATGATCGACCTTCAACCCGAGATCCAGTGGTTTATGCGCCCGTTCTTGTTGGACTTTTTGGTGGAACTTCACACTTCATTCAAGCTCCAACCGCAAACACTTTTTCTCTGCCTTAACATTATCGACAGATACTGTCTGAAACGTATTGTTTTCAAGAGACACTACCAGTTGGTGGGATGCACAGCTCTTTGGATTGCTGGCAAGTACGAAGATAAGAAGCTGCGTGTTCCTACCCTCAAGGATTTGACTCTCATGTGCAGAAGCGCTTACGACGAAGAGATGTTCATCCAGATGGAAATGCACATCTTGAGCACCTTGGACTGGAACTTGGTCCACCCAAACTTGGAGGATTGTCTCCAGTTGGCCATCCAGACCTCGCACGTGGTTCTGAGCAACACCACCCCGATAAAATACAATAGGGGTGGCCACTCGGAGAATGCCTTGAGTGCTGTCACAGTAGTGGGACGTTTCCTCTGTGAAATCTCATTATATGAACGTTACTTTCTCACGGTCCCAACGTCCGTGGTGTCAATCACCGCCAACTTGTTGGCGTGTCTGATGTTACAAATTCCCAACGCGTCCGAGAGTTTGCGTGAGCTTTTGAAGAAGGCTTTTAAGAAAAAGTCTCACCTCAAGCGCCTGATCACGCGTTCGCGCCTGCAGTTGTACAACCAGGGACAAACCCTGCAGGGCAATAGCAACGACGCGATCCTGTCGCTGCCATTCGACAATTTTACTGACGAAACAGACGATATGGACTACGACTCGACGTACTCGGAGAGCAAGTCCGACGACGATGAAGACGACGAATTCTTCGTGGAAAGCGACGCGGAAAACAACCCGCCAGAGATCTTTGGCGCGTTCCTCTCGGGCCTCGACGAAAATGCATTGCAACAGGTGAAGAAAACAGCACTCATGTTCATCATTCAATTGTCGAAGGTCACCGAGGTCTTGTCGCGTAAGTACGAGGCTCTTGGTGTGATCCAAGTCATCAATAACTTCCACCAAAGGTTCAAGTTTGTCATCTCTAGCATCTACGAAAACCAGCAGGAGATTGTGAAGGACGAGTTAGACCCAACACTCTCCCACCTTGCAGACCTCCTCTTACAATTCCCTATTGAGGAGGAGGCCGTACACCACCAGCGTGTCGAATGCAGCAACAACGCTGCTCCTGTGTCCGACTCCGAGTACAGTTCTGGCGGCGAGTTCCAGAAACCAGACCTCAACTTGGAGATCAATGAACAGGTGCCAGTGACTCCGCCTTCCGCGTCATCACAATACTCCATCTTCTCCAACAAGAGAAGTAGCCTGGTGTGTAACACTCCTATCCACGCGTCCGCCACAAAGGGTAAACTGCGCATTTACAAGCATCGCAACTCGTCCAACCACATTGCGTCTACAACGAGCTTCGACTCTCACACAAGCTTGTCGGCACAGGCCCCATATATGCATCAACAGGGCTCTAGTTGCTCCTTGCATCATCTCCCTCCGCCGCCACAGCCCCCATTTCATAATACCCACCGCAGCGACTTTCTGCCATTGAATGCCGAAAGCAGCGGGTGGCTGTCTCCACAGTAATTGCATGATAATAGAAGAATGTAGAATGGACAATAATGAAAATATAGATAGAAGAGTGTAACAGATGTAGCGTATCGGGATTTCGGATGTCCTGGATTACCTGAATCACCTGGACTCACCTGGGTGATTCTGAATACACCTGGATACCTCGGTTGTGTGGGGTTTACGGACTCTCTATTCAGTCAAGTTTAATTGAGTCAAATTGAGTCAAGTTTAGTCGAGTATTAATCTAGTCGTGACCAAACCTTATATTTTTCCCGAACCAGAATGATATTCCGACGTCTAGATTGACAATGGCATGTCTAGAACAATAGTACAAGAAGGATAAGTACGTAAAGGGTAGAAGTATTGGGAAAGCATGACAGTTACGGTCTGGTGAATACTGGTGAATTTTCAGGAAAGGGTCTCTGTTGACGAGTGCATTCCGTTGCCCTGCCGAAATAACCTTCTAGTCGTGGTTAGCGAGACACCACTAGTTAAGCGAAAATGCTGGTAGCCTAGGCAACCAGCACTCTTGCAACACGCCCAAGATTCTCACAACCGTTTTTGATCTGGTACTGCATAGAAAACCGTTCCTGACGCGACGCGTCAAGAGTGAATGTTTTGATTTAAGTTTGGGAATGTTTTGAATTATTTTTGTGTCGCGGACGTATGCAGGAGCACAAGCCTTGGGAGGAATAAATGTAAGAGGCTGCCATGAATATTTGTACAGGAATAGGTAGGATGAGATAAAGGATGAGATTAAGGATGAGACAAAGGATGAGATCAAAGATGAGACAAAGTAAGGTATTTAAATGGGGATTTACGTAGGTTCGTGGGAGAAAGTAAAGACGAAGTAAAAATGTCTTTTATTTTAGGTAAGTTTCATTTTAGCAAACATCTTTCAGTTCCACTATTTCACGGTTACATCATCACTATGTGCTATGGTTATATCTTTACTTACTTCTGTTACAGCTTACTATTCCTTTATCATTACTTCTTGTATAATTTATAGGACCCTGCTAACAGGTAGAGCTATACCCTTATAAGCTTTCTTCTTGAGTTTTTTCTTATCTTTCCCCAACCCCACTCTTACTTCTCAAATCCTTATTACTTTTCTCAAATACTTAATACTTTTCTCCTTTAGTCTTACAATTATGGACCCTCCATTAAAATTGGTTTTTTCACGCTAAATGTGAAGCGAATACTAAAATTTGAGTGCTTCTTCCTAATTATGCCAACATAACCCTTCATCATACCTCCACACTCCTCCCATTCTATACATTCTGCCTCCTTCAACTATATCTGCTCCTTTCCATCTTCCCAAACCCTTCCTTCCCATGCCCTTCCTTTATATCATCTCCCCTCTCTTTTTTATCTTTTTGTGTCACATCCTCAGTGTCCTCGTCACAACAAGCGCTACCAAAATCAAATAAACACGATCACTTGTCCATATGACTGAGGAGGACGGGTTCAGCTCCAAAAACTGGGTCTGGGTCCCTGACGGAACGTTTTACACCAAGGGGTTCATCACAGACTACAACGCTGATGGAACCTGCAAGGTAACTCTTCCAGTCGCGGGCAGCGAGACCCACCGCGTGGTGGATCAGAGTGCTCTCGAGAATTGTAACCCCACCAAGTTCAACAAATGCAACGATATGGCCGAACTTACTCACTTGAACGAGCCAAGTGTGGTCTACAACTTGTACTTGCGCTACAATGATGACTTGATCTACACATACTCGGGTCTTTTCCTTGTTGCCATCAACCCATACAAACTGGTGCCGATCTATGACAACAAGCACCTTAAAAAGTACCACGCACACGACTTTGAAAAGCCCCCACCACATATCTTTGCTACAGCAGAGGGCACCTACCGCAACTTGTTGGCTCACAAGAAAGACCAGCTGATTTTGGTCACAGGTGAAAGTGGTGCTGGTAAAACTGAAAATACCAAGAAGATCATCCAGTATTTATCTTCCATAACCCCACCTTCGGCGGCTGCTTCGGCTGTTACATCTCCAGAACCACAATCATCAAGCACTTTCAAAGGTCGTCCACTGTCGACGTCCTCGATCGCAAGTGCAATCACATACAATAGCCAGAGCATTGATGCCAAAATTCTCCAGGCAAACCCTATTCTTGAGAGCTTTGGTAATGCTAAAACTATCAAGAACAACAACTCCTCGCGTTTTGGTAAGTTCATCAGAATATTCTTCTCCCCTCGTGGCCAGATCTGTGGTGCCAATATCGACTACTATCTTCTTGAGAAGTCCCGTGTGGTTGGTCAATCCACAAACGAGCGCAACTACCATGTCTTTTACCAGCTTTTGAAGGGGTACGACCAACTTTCTCTGCTCGGTCTCACTTCTGACATTTCCAAGTACAAGTACTTGAGCAGTTCCAGTAATGCTTTCGATGACGCCAAAGAGTTTCTTCTCCTTGTTGATGCATTCAGTGTCGTGGGCTTTGGATCCGAAGAGATTGAGAGTATTTTCCAGATTCTTGCAGTGGTCTTGCACTTAGGTAATCTTGAGTTCACCTCCCAAAAGGCCGAACAAGCATCCTTCACAAAGGACTCTCCAGTGGACACCATCGCAAAACTTCTCGGTATCGAGAAGCTGAAGTTTGTCGACAGCTTGGTGCGCCCCAAGGTCAAAGCAGGACGCGAATTCGTTCAAAAATCTATGAAGGCTCCGGAAGTGAAGCATGCAGTTGATGCTTTTGCAAAACATTTGTACGAAAGACTTTTCCAGTACCTCATTGAGCGCATTAACAACAACTTGAAAACAGATGCCACGATGGACGATGAGCTGAATTTCATTGGTGTGTTGGATATTGCAGGTTTTGAAATCTTTGACATCAACTCCTTTGAGCAGTTGTGCATTAACTACACTAACGAGAAGCTCCAGCAATTCTTCAATCACCACTCCTTCATCTTGGAACAGAGCGAGTACTTACGTGAAGATATTCAATGGGAGTTCATTGACTTTGGCCAAGATCTCCAGCCCACAATCGACCTCATTGAACTGAGGAACCCAATGGGTATTTTGAAGTTACTTCATGAGGAGTGTGTGATTCCAAAGTCCACCGATCGCTCCTTCATGGAAAAGCTCTCGGCAAACTTTGGAAAGGGTAAGTCTGCAAAGTTCCAGGAGAACAAATTGAAGAGCGGTTTCATAATCCACCATTACGCTGGTAAGGTTGAGTATAATGTGGACAACTGGTTGCAAAAGAACACCGATCCTGTTAGTGAGCATGTGTTGAGTCTTTTGCCAGAATCTCAGAACGAATTTGTTGCTGAGATGTTTGCACCTACACCAGCAGAAGATGTTCTGTCAAGTCCATCTAAGCGTTCTCAACGTTTGAAGAGCGCGTCCCTCAAGCACAAAGAACAGCTCGGTAAACTTATGGAGCAATTGGAGAGTACAGAACCACATTTCGTGCGTTGTATTTTACCTAACCTCGATAAGAAAGCGAATAAGTTCGACAAGACCTTGGTTTTGCACCAATTACGGTGTAATGGTGTCTTAGAAGGTATTCGTATTACACGTGCTGGTTATCCAAACAGGATGACATTTGAAGACTTTTACGTGAGGTATGCAATTATCAATACCAAGGAAGTATTCACAAAGAACATGAAGACAAACTCAGAGCTTTTGTTGAAGTACATCAACCTTGAGTCTGAGAGCTTTAAGATCGGTATCACCAAGATCTTCTTCAAGAATGGAATTTTGGGTAAACTTGAAGAGATGCGTGATTTGAGCTTGAAGAGCATCTTCACTGACTTGCAGAGGGTTATCCGCGGGAAGGCCGCGCGTCGTCTCATGGAGCAAAAGATCAAGGAAATCCAAGCCTCGCAATTACTCGCACGCACCATTCAAAAGGTGGACGAGTCGAAGGCTTCCAGTTTGTGGATGGACTTGTTCATCAACATCAAGCCGTTACTTGAGGAATCCGTCAAGGTCTTGGACAATAAGGAGATGAACGAGAACCTTAAGAACGTGAGTTTGAAGTTGAAGGACGCTGAGAAAACAAAGTCAAACCTCGAAGTTGATAACACCAAATTACGCGAGAATATCATCAAGTTAGAAGACGAAGTCATTGCTACCACTAATTTGGTCAAGGATCGCGAGGCTGATATCAAGAAGCTTGAGGATGAGAAGACTGCGACTTTGGCAAACATCAAGGACTTGGAAGCAAAGACAGAGAAGTTAGTAGGTCTTAATGCAGCGCTTACAAAGCTGTTGCAAGAGGCTGAAGGCAATTCTCGTGATATTTCCAAGCAGTTGAAGGAGAAGTCGTCGGAACATGATAACCTTAAGGAAAAGCATGATGAAGTGCAGAACACACTTGCTAGTACCCAAGCTGACATGCGTAAGCTTGACGAAGAGAAGGCAGCGCATTTGGAAACTATGGAGCAAGTCAAGAAGGAGCACCTGGCCGCCATCACTTCTGCTCAACTGGAAACTGACAAGCTCAAGGAATTGAAGCTCGCATTGGAGAAGGATGTGGAGAAGTACAAGAGCTATGGACCTCGTAATGAGAGTTTGAGCAAGGAAATTTCAGAGCTCAAGGCATCTGTTGCAAGTCACATTGCGAACACGGCACTGAAGGAGCGTGAATTGAACTCATTGAAGTCCAACTCCAAACGCCACGAAGAGAACAACTCCGAATTGGAAAAGAAGTTGACTGACACGCAGATGAAGTTGAGAGAAATCAGCTCTCAAATGGACAAGAAGTCGAAGGAAATCGCAGAAGCAAAGGCAGGAGCCTCCAAGTCTGCTGCTGAGGCTGATGAGTTGCGTAAGGAACTCACTAGGCTCAAGAGCTTGGAGAAGGACATACGCTCGAGTAAGACTCAGGAGAAGAAACACTTGGATGAGATCAGCTCGCTCACTAGGGCACTTACTGCTGCAAATGCTGATAAGAGCTCTGTTTCTGACGCCATGACGGCTTTGAAGCGCGAGTACGAGTCTGTCAAGAAGAGCAACAGACGTGACATTGAGAAGTTGACTTCCCAAATCAGCTCGTACTCGAGTGAAATCGAAAAGTTGAGAAAGGAGCACGGTGTTCGCATTGAGCAGTTGAATAAGGAAAGCAGTGAACGTGAGGACGTTTTGAAGAAGCGCAGCAAAGATCGTGTTGCTGACGTGGAAAGACAGCTTTCTGAGTATCATGATTCAAGTAGAGAACACGAGAAGGAGCTTAAGGAAGCTCACAGCAAGATTGCAGGTCACACGCTGAGAATTGAAGAGTTGAATAAGGAAATTGCATCGTACACGTCCCAGATGGAAGGAATGAGCAAAGAGATTACCAACTTAAGACTCTCAGCTAGGGATCACAAGGAGCTGGAGAAGGAAAACTATCCTCCTGACCCTTCATTTGTTGAGGACTTTGCCAATATCAAGCTCAAGCTTAACGAGCAAAATGCTGCGTTGAGGAAGGAGAAGTTCGAAAACAAGAAGATGCACGAGGAATTGACCATGTTGAAGGAACGTGTTGCTGCTAATGGTGTGAACTTGAGAAGTAGTGAGAGTAACAGAAGGTCTATCAGTCTGGCTATGCCTACCGTCCTCAATGCTGAAGTGGAAAACTTGAGAAAGAAACTTCAGATTGAAGAGGCTAATGCTCAAAGAGCTGAAAACTACGCCATTCAGTTACAGAAGAAACTCAACAAGGTTCAATCCACACGTGGTATCAACAGCTTCACAGATTTCGAGAAGAAGTACAGAGACTCTCAAGAGCGTATTGCAGAATTGGAGAGGAGATTCGAGGACTTCTTCATGAACGACTCAACGGCGGCGAGAACTTTGCTGCACAGTGAAAGTTTCAGCAGAAACAGCGTCATCCAGAAGACTCTTGCAGGTGCTAACAACGACTTTGTGGTGATCTACCAGGATATCTCGAGAACTTTAAAGACTACTAGGGATGAATTGGGAACTGCAAAGTCGGAGATTCTTAGATTGAAATCTTTGCTCCGCGAGTCCGAGGATGAGTTGTACGACGCAAAGAGACAGGCATTCAGAACTTCTATTTCTGACTACGAGGAAGAATTGGCTCTGGTCAAGGTAAGATATGACACGATCTCGTCAAAGAATGCAGACTTGACACTGAGTCTCGAAATCTTCAAGAAGAGAGCTGAGGAGTACTTCACCAAGCTCGAGTTGGCTGAGTCTGCAGTCAACATTTCCAAGAAGCTGGAGGAAGCTGCTACTAAAGAGCTTGAAGAGGCTAAGAACAACTTGAGAATGATGCGTGAGGAGGCCAGATCTTCTCAAATTCTTGTCAAGGACCTCCGTAAGAAGAGTGCAGAGCTCGAGGAAACGATTCAAGACAAGAACTACGAACTTCAAAAGCTCCAGGGCCAAATCAGAGACTTGAATGAAAAGACAAGGTACTACACTTCGAATTACGACAACAGGGAGATCAACGAAGGCTTGAAGAAGGAGATCAGGGAATTACACTTGGACTTGAATGACAAGATGAAGAATGAAACTGATTTGATCAAGGAGAACAAGAAGCTTCAGTTGGATTTGGAAGACTTGACAAGGGAAAAGAAGGCTCTCGATCGTGAATATGAAGACAAGGTACTCCGTGAGGAGGAGCTTGAAATTCAAGTCGATGAGTTAACTGCAAAGTCTACGCTGTTGGATAATGAACGTATTTTGAACGAAAGAAAGATTATTCAGTTGACCAAGCAAGTCGATTCGCTCAAGGAAGTCATGGAAGAAGTAACTGCTCAAAGAGATGCGTTGCTGGAGAAGAAAGATAGATTGGAGCAAGAGCTTTTCCAGTTGAATCTGCAATTTGATGACACAACTGCCCAGCTCAACAAGTCTCAGGCAGACCTTGCACTCATGAGAGAACACCTCGCCAACCAAAGAGAGGAGTCGAGTGTGATGAAGTCTGAGTTGAATCAGTCCAAGATTTCTACTTCCAATGAAGTTCAAGATTACCAGAGATTGAGAAAGACCATTCTTGTTACCGAAGAGGAAAACGATTCTCTTAAAAGAGTGAACAAGGAGCTTACTTCAAAGGTGAACACCCTCGAAGAAAAGTTGTACAACAATGAACAATTGAAGTACTGGGAAAACAAGGTCAAGTCATTGGAGTCAGATTTGGACACTGCTCACGCAGATAGTCACCTGAATTCCAAGACCATCAAGAACTTAGAAAGGCAAGTCAGGGATTTGACAATTAGGGTCGAAAGCGAGGCTAAGCTTAGTAAGAAGTTCAACGACGAGAACTTTGATTACCAGAATAAGTTCAATCTTATGCAGACTGAACTTGAGAGACATGGACGCGATGGAGAGAAGTCTAGAGTGAAGATAAGCATGTTTGAGAGAGAAAACACCGACCTCAAACAAGAAAATATGTTGATGGAGAAGGAAATTTTGGAGTTGAGACAGCGCTTGGGTCTTGGAAGATAACAAGCGAGTTTTATAGGATGATACCCTTTCATATAAATTTGATTGAATATTTAATTACTGTAGATTTACTGATACCCATTTGAACATTCAATACTCACTGTAGTTAAACATAACCACCCTCTTTAGCAAGAGAGTAAAACGTCGATGACTTATTGGACAATAAGTTCTCTGGAGTGTCAAATTCAACAATTTCACCATGGTCTAGAACGAGTATCCGGTTACTATCCATAACAGTATCCAACCTATGAGCAATAGTCAAGATGGTCTTTTCTTTGAACTCCAGACGTATAGTTTCCTGGATGATCTTGTCTGTTTGAACATCAACAGACGCTGTGGCTTCATCCAATATCAAGATCTTGCTCTTTTCATTAAGAAGTGCTCTTGTAAGACTAAGCAATTGTCTTTGCCCCACAGAGAGATTAGATCCACCTTCATCTAAGGTTGCGTCTAAACCAGTCTTGGATGGAGCATCAGGGTTGATCTTCTTCTCCTCTTCGGTTGGCTCCGTCAGCATTTGCCTCACATGGCTACTCATGTGAGCGAGTTCTAAAACTTGAAACAATCTAGGATCTGAGAATTGCTCAAAGGGATCCAAGTTCTGCCTAACAGTTCCGTTCATGAAATGGGAGTCTTGAGGAATGATATTCAAAGCTCTGCGGAGATCAAAAAGACCCATTTCAGAAACCTTTAAACCGTCAATCTCAATGTAGCCTGTAAGGGACTCAATAATTCTGAATAGTGCTAGAGTGAGGGAAGACTTTCCAGCACCTGTTCTTCCAACAACACCAATTTTCTCTCTTGCATTCACAGAAAAGGTCAAGTTCTTCAACACAGCTTCCAGCTCATCCTTGTACCTTGTGGAATAGTTCAGGAAGGAAATAGCACCTTTATGAGGCCAATCTTTAGGCGGTCTTTTCCAAGGAATGATCATCTCGGCTTCTGAAGGAAGCTCACGATATTCAGCTATTCTCTCGATAGAAACAGCTTCTGTCTGAACATCTGACCATGTACGAAGGAGAGAGTATAGTGTCTCCGTAAGTACAAGAACATAGGTCATAATGAAACCGAACATTGCAGAACTGATTGGTTGATTTGTAGTGAGGGAGGCAGTTGCATACAATGATGTGCACAAGATCAAAATGCTCGCAATCATTTGCATCCTGAATGATAACCATCTGACAATGAACCCGTCAGCCATAGTATCTGCAGAAAGCACATTGATATGAGTTTGGCATTTGTGGGTAAATCTTTCAAGTTGGCCAAATGCATTGATGGTATCAGCTCCGTTAATTGACTCTTGTATAACACTTAAAATAGGTGATTGCGCTACGCTTGACAACCGGTGGAGCTGTCTTGAAGCTGCAGTAAACAATAATCTGTAGTAGTTGTAGATCGCGAGTAATATAATGATTGCAAAAACGGTATATGGAAGCGCAAAAATTATAACCGCAAAAGTGGTTATTGTATCCACAACATGATCAAAGATGCTCACTAAAGTCCAAGGAATTTCGTCGTCAATGCTTTCCATGTCGTGGGTAAATCTATTGAGAATTCTTCCCATTGGCGTTGTCTCAAAAAACGTCATTGGAGAGCGTACAACAGCTTTCGTCATTTCCTCATGAACATGCTTTGACCCTTTGATGACGCAAAAAGTCCAAAGCACGTAGGAAGATATAAGGACAAAAGCTCCGTTTGCAACTCCAAGCAAAATATAACCAGTTAAGAACAACCCTGGATCAATAGTTCTTCCAGCAGCAAGGTTCTTCTCAGACCAGTACTTCAACAAATAGCTCTCAAACAATGAGAAGAGCGAGGTGAATGTCATAAGTATCAAATAAAGAGCAAAGTAACGCAAATCGCATGCTTTACAGTACTCCCAAATTTTATCAAATGGTACAGAACCCGTTGCCATTTCCTCGTCCTCAGGCTCATTGGTAATACCTTGCTCATAAATGTGGTTATGGGAAACAACACTGGCTCGGCGAGTTTCTTTGCGTAAAGGATGAACACCCTCGAATGTTTCACCGTGTTTGCGCGCAGGCTCCTCAGTAGATTTTTGGTTAGAAATCCCAAAGCTCTTATGATCCTTCGAATTTTGACTGTTCACACTCTTCCTATAACCGGTAATAATCTTTGCCAACTCTCCCTTTGATTTCATTATAGATTTGTACTTTCCAGCCTCCAGAATCTCATCGTGCTTGAGGAAATAGATGTAGTCAGCATGAGAAAGCACCAGGACAGCGTTGGTTGCTAAAATTCTTGTACGATCCGCAATTATTCCACTTCTGGAGAGGACATTCTGAATGAGCTTCTTGCCAACATGCGAGTCCACAGCTGACAAAATATCATCAAGAACGTAGATATCGGCACGCAGGTAAACTGCTCTGGCAAGCGAGACTCTAGCTTTCTGACCTCCACTAAGTGCAATGCCTTTTTCTCCAACTAACGTCCTGTCACCTTCTGGTAATGCCTTGAAGTCTTCAAGCAATTCACAAGCCTTGACTGTCTTCTCGTAAAAGTCAGGATCATATCTGTGGCCAAATAAAATGTTCTCCTTCACGGAAGCATTCAATATCCACGGGGCTTGTGGACAATACGCGACAGTTCCGTGAACTTCAATCGAAGGATCCTTTCCACAATATGGAGCGATTGGCAACTCACTGAGAATTCCTCTGAGCAAGGTGGTTTTACCAGCACCCACTTTTCCGGTAATACAAGTCAAATTTCCAGCCTTTGCAATGAAGCTGATTTCATATAGAGCTGGTCTTGTAGATGAACCGACACGGGTTTCTTCGTCTTCTTGACCCAGCGATGAAATACTCTCGTCCGAGTAAAACTCTTCGTCGTCTTCGTCATAGTAATCGTCGTCGTCTCCGGAATACTCCTCGTCAGAATAGTAATCATCGTCTTCATCTTCATAATAATGATCGCTCTTAGACCAAAGGAAAGTCGCATTGGAAACTTTGACAGCGTTCCTTCCTTTCGATACAGGTTGATCAAAGTGCTTGTACAAACCATCCTGGGTGCGGTCAATCTCCTCCAATAACAAGAAACGAGCCAACCTACGAGCAGATCCAAGCGCCTCGATGGTAGACGTGATTGTAGTAGGCATTTCTAGGACAGGATCGGTGAGCAATTCAAAGATTGTCAAGGACGGGAAGATCACTTCAGGCGTGAGAGGTACATTGTATAGCCAAGCAAAACAAGCATAGCAAGCAGCACTGACGAAGAATGGGACACAAGACCATAAAAACGTGGAAAATGAATTGTAAACTCCCAAGACTCGAAGACTGCCCAACTCTTTATCTCTCAAATCAAATAACCTCTTTGTCATAGGCTTCTCCCAAGAATGGAGCTTGACCGACTTGATAGAGTTCAAGAGTTCACTTGTAAAGCTCGTTCTCTTGTCCCTTTGCAAGGTGTAGTTCTCATAAAGTGCAGAGGTTGCAACCGTCACGTGATACATGAAAGGTAAAAGTATGAGAGCTGCAAACAATCCGCTAAAGGTGGCATTTCCCATGAGCTTATAGAGGGAGAGCAATCCCAAAGCAATTTTAAGAGGATCTGCGAAACACTCATGGATGACCTTTAAAAACATTTCGATGACATCAACGTCTACTGTGATAAGACTCATAATTTCTCCGGTTGTTTTCCTCTTGCGCAGAGCAGGTGATAGTCTCAAGGCTTTACTATAGACAAAGTAAGTAAGCGAACTCTCTGTCGCCACTAATGTCTGGTAGGCAAGGACACTTCCTTGATTGTAGAGAGCAGATTGTGCAACACTCACGAGGAACATAGCAAAGCTCAAAACGACTCCATACAACAACGGTTTGTCAGTCTTTCCCTCCATGAAGACCAACATCTTCTGGAGAAGAAAAGGCTCTGAAAAGACTAGCAAGTCCGAGCCAATTTCCAAAGCAAGTGCTAGCCATTGGTAGTATCCAAATGCAGAAAGTGCAGCCGCTAAAAGGTTTGGAGTTGGTTTGCGAACCCACAGAAGGCGATTAAGAAGAGGGATACTCCTGAAAATTGAAGTTTTATCGACTTGCTTTTCCCAAGCAGCAGTCAATGCTTTGTAAGTGTTTTCAACTTCCAAAGCAACCTCGCAATCTTGAATCTCTTCTTGTTTGAGTTCTCCAGAAGTGTAGATTTTCGAAATCAACGGGTAAATCCAGGAGAATGTCAAGCGAGAGAACCCATCGACTGAGCAGGAGTCTTCCAGTGGGATACAAGAGTTAAAAAAGTAGGTTTCCAGAATCAACACAATTAATCTGGATACCCAAGCAACAAGCTCAACGGTAAAACCATCACCAACTGCGTACACCTTTTCTATTGAGAGTATATCTTGCAACAACACCACGGATGTGAAGATTAAACCAACTAGCCAGTAGTACAATACCGAGGCATGGGGTACCGAGGACATGCGGACCTCGACAACTTGTAAGGGTAAAATGGCCACAAAAATGGCGATAGTATTGGCCAAAAGCGAGAGCTTACCTGTGATTCTCCAGAGAGTGCAGTCGCACACTGCGGCTAGTGTAGCGAATGTGAATCTCGCCAAAACTGCAAATCGGTAAGGTTGCCGTGGAACAAAATGGGCTTTTGCAGTAGCATCTAATTGGATGAGTGCTAGCCCGCCTATAGCAGCAGCTGCGTAGTTAATAGCATTCAAAAACTCAGGATTGAATGCGCTTCCAGCAAACGGTTCATTCCAACTCATACTCGGCATTTGGAGAGTGAATTCACGGGGAAAGCTTCTCTTATATACCAATAGTTTTCCTAACCAAAAGGGGGGCAAAATGCCGCTCAAAAAAGTACAGCCACAATCAAAATAGCAACAGGAATTCAGCAGTGAATGGACAACTATCCAGGTTGTTTGAACCAAGGAGTTCTTGTCGTGTTCATGCTCTGAGCCGCTTCGTACTCGTACCGATATCACAAACGCAGGGAAGACCGTTTATGTGGAGAAAATATAATAAATAAAATAATATAATATAAAAAAAATGAAAATTTTCGCAACCAAGCTAAAAATGGAACAAGGCTGAGTGTGATGAGTGGTGATGAGAAGGTGTTTAGAGGTGATTTATAAGTTGAGAAGGGATTAAGAAAGAATTAAGAAAGAATTAAGAAAGAATTAAGAGAGAATTATGAAAGAATTATGAAAGAATTAAGAAAGAATAAAGAAATGTTTTAAGGTGATCTAGAACTGGTGATGATCTAGAACATTAGCGGTGATAATTAAACCTTTAAGTCAATGCCACTACCTTTGCATTATTGCACATCTATTCCTATCTATACTCTATTCTAAAACCACTTACCAAACATCCCACTTTTAGTCATCTCCTTCATGTCTCTTGGGGCCGTCAAAGGTTCTCCCTCAAACTTTCCCAAGCCAAAATGCTGGCAGATGAACTCCACATCTCCAAAAGCCTCTCTTTCACCCTGCATAACCACACTTGGCTTACCACTCGAGATGCCCTTTGTCACCACATTACCCGTCAACACCTTCTCTGCAACCGCA
The DNA here is from genome assembly GCA_030564445.1 of Kodamaea leandrae. Taxonomy (NCBI): domain Eukaryota; kingdom Fungi; phylum Ascomycota; class Pichiomycetes; order Serinales; family Debaryomycetaceae; genus Kodamaea; species Kodamaea leandrae. The sequence continues at coordinate 391,061 of JAJLUV010000006.1, read as the reverse complement.
CGCAAGTCTGCGATCGACAACGCTTCTATCTTCTTGATCATCTCGTCTATGGTGGTGATCTTGCCGTGGCACTGGATTTGTCTTCCAAGGTCCTCTAACTTGGCGAGCTTACTCTCAACGTTCATGAGAAGCGACGAGATGAGCTGGTTCTTCGCACGCTTGACCTCCTTCTCAGTCAAACCTCCCTGAGCAGAGTCTGTCTCCAAGATCTTGGACAATTCCAAGCATATGATCTGCGACATGATGTGTGCAGCATTTGGAGTGCACGAGATGGTGACTCCAAACAATCCGGAGTCGATGTAAGAATGGTTGAAACTCGAGCAGTTTTCCACAAATCCGTACTGGTTCAATACCTGAGTGTAGAGACGGGAGAACATACCCTTACCTGGACCACCTGCGGAAAATGACGATCCTCCACCAAGGAGTTTCTGCAAAGTCGCAAGAGCATAGAGGTCATCGTGAAGAAGACCGTTGGTCTCGAACCCGATCTGCATGTGGTAGAGTTCAGGCAAGTTCGAGTATAATGGTTGTTGGTAAGGTAACGTGATCTCACCTCCAGTGTAGTGTACCACCCCCAAGTCTGGCTTCTTACTAGTCTGCTCCCATGTGCCGAAATGCTCCTCGGCAAGACGTACCGCATGCTCGTGTGGCACACCAATCATCGCCACCACCACGTTCTGTGGCTGGTAGAACTTCTTGTGGTAGCCATGAATGTCTTGAAGGCCAATCTTACTAATTCTGTCTGCAGGACAAAAGAGTGGCAAACCCAAGGTATTCTTATGGTAAGCAGCCTGGTGGAGAACTTCCGGGAGGAGGGCCTCGTGCTTGTATGCGAGTTCGCTGACTTCATAGCGGGCGGTTTCGAGAGTTTCTTCGAGTTCTTCCCCAGTCAAGAGCGGGTATCTAATGGTCTGGGCCATCAAGTCGAACATCTTATCCACATCTGGATTAAACACAGAAGCTTGGTAGAGAATGCTCTCACGTTGCGCAGAACACATGAAGTTACCTCCGAGCTTGGTCAAGTTCTCTATAGTTTCAACTCCAGAGTACTTTTCCGTGGACTTCCACGCAAGCCGGTCCACGATGTGAGACAAACCGGGGTTGTTTGGGTCTTCGAACCGCGATCCAGCGTCCACATACGCACCAAGCGCACTGAAGTGGCCGGGCGTGGAGTCTGTGATCACACGGAGTCCGTTCCGTAACGTGCTCATTTGGAGCTGTGGATTGACCAGCAGCACAAATCGTTTAAACCTGAGCATGTTGTAGAAGATTTTTTCAAACCTGGAGAAATCAACTGATGAATTTCTGAGCAAATACGAATTTCTGAGCGAAGCGAAGAAGTTCGTTGATTCAGCAAGTTTTACCAGAATAACTCAGATGTAGTAAGAATATATGATTAAAATTTACAATACCATTTAAAATGTGTACCAGTATTCTATTTCTTACCAGTATTCTTTACCATTATTCTACTACTTTACCAGTATTCTACATGATTCTATGTTGACCTTTATTTTAACCCCTCCCTCACTCAATCCCTCCTTTCCTCTCATTCCAATTGTACTCTTTCTTTCTCATTCCTCCTCTCCTCTCCTTCTATAAACTTAATAAATCCGTGCTCTCACTGAATGTCAGCTTTTGGGGTGGCTGGGGAGCTTGGCCGAAAATGTCCAACAAGTCGGAGTTCACCTCAGGTGTCTTCTTCGGCGGAGCACGAATCGCAGCACCAATTTGCGGAACGTTTTCTCCGAGCGGAATGAACTTGCGGGTGAGCTTCACCTCGGGTTGTGGAGTCGAAGACCTGAACTCATCAAATTCGTCGTCAGATTCAACAGTGTTTGATCCATTCACGGAAAAATCATTACTCGCAAAAACATTGGCACTCTCGTTGTTTATCGCAAAAACATTGTCAAGGTTGGCAAAAGCGTCCGCAGGAGCTTGATCCTCAACTTTTTGCTCATCCTTATTCTCATTATCCGTAACCTCAATGCTAGTCGTATCATCCTCTTCCTTTTTCTTACTCTTTTTCAGTGGCATAAACGAGAACCGTTTCTTCTTTTCTTTCTTGATATCCTTCTTTTCAGATTTCATGTCAGTCTTATTCACCTCCTTCCTTTCAGATTTGGTCTCCTTATTCTCCTTCTTTTCTGGTTTACTCTCCTTCTTTTCTGGTTTATTCTCCTTCTTTTCGTTCTCCTTCTTCTCCTGCCTTGGATCTTCCATCGGACTGTCCGCTCTAAAGCTCTCGCTATCTGTAAAGTCCTCAGTTGCCTGTTTACTCGACAATCCAAAAAGCGTGTTGAAAAAACCAGGTCCATTCTTATGCTCCAAAGACAACGCCTGGAGTTGTCTCTCATACTCGTCCTCCTTCAACTTGAGTCGCCTCAATTCAGTTTCATGATCCTTTCTCTTTCTCGCATGCATTTGCTTGTTCATTTCGTCACTGTGGTGGGCCTTGATCGCCTGGATCCGGCTATGGATGAATCTGTTCGCCTCCAAATCCACTACACGGGTGAGCATATTGGTGATACTTTCACTCGGGGGTTTGATTGTGATGCCCGCACTGACAACCTCCTTGGGTTTATCGAGTTCCGCGCTCTTTTGTGTGGGCGCCACCACCTCTCCTCGCTGTAGTTGCAATTCTCGCTTCCGTGCTTCAATATAAGCATCACTAGAACTCCAGCTGAAAAGCGCGGTGGTTTTGTTGCGCCGCTCAGTTTCGCCGCTCTTCTTATCACTGGCGTCCCACGAGTCTATCACAAGCCTCGATGTGGTTTCTATCTGCGAGTTGTTCCATCGCACGATCGGGTTGGTGTTCTCAATAAACTGTTTGTTGTATGACTGAAATGACGAGTACAATCTGTTGGAATTGGGTGTTTCGTGAAGTAGCTCTTCCGGGTACGGCAGAATAGCCTCATCTGTAGAGCTATCGTATTCGGAAAACACGGTCCCCAATGCTTTCTCCGTCTCCATAACACTTATCAAATCGCTTTTCTGGAAAAATTATTCTATATGCCTTACACACTCCACCAAATCCCACAATTCACCGATATCAAGGTCTTTGTATCGGTTTTCACCGGTATACTGCCGGAGGTGTTGTCCTCGGTGAAGGATCAGCTCGTCAAAGGCAACTTCGATGGTGCTTTGATCAATACTCTGCACATCATCTCCACAGAACAGCTCTACTACGCAGTCTACAGGGCATTGACCAACCAGCATAACAACACCATGAAGGCAAAGACACTCAATGCTGAGATCATATACAACCTCTCGCCAGTGAACAACATCATGGAGGCCTTCAAAAAGTTCGGTATAGACGAAAAGGTCGGTAACGTCATAGTGGTGAAGGTATTGGGTAAAGATGAGGACGCTGAAAAGTTGAACTCACAGCTCCTTGCTGAATTCAAAGTGGACCAGAACCCAGATCTCTCGGATGAGCTCTTGTTGCTGTTGGTGGACATCCCAAAAACAAAAAAGGTGTATAAGATCCAAGGTGACTGTGTTGACCAAGGCGAGTTGACCAGGTTGATCATAGGAAGTTGTCTAGTGAGAGGAATATGAGGATAGAATGATAATAGAAGTTTGTCTGAGTATGTTGTGAATGAATACGTATATTCTGAGTATGTAATACCTATTCTGAGTATGTAATACCTATGTTCTGAGTATGTGTACCTATATTCTGAATATATCCTGAAAACTACTTTCTGAATAACTTTATCTATTATTCCTATCCCCTGTATGCAAATTGGCGCAAATTTATACGAACCAGTCTTTGGGAGTCCTCCTCGCTGATGTCTTCTGACATTTGACTTTCGGGAATCTTGATCTCGTCTTCACTGATATCATCCTCACTCTCCTCCGGCACTGCAGTCTTGAGCTTCAGAATGTCTGGAAGAGACGAAAACGACTCTTCTGACGACGAAGGTGTTTCCTCGGAAAGGTCCAACGAGGAAGGAGTTTCTTTAGACGAGGATGATTTGAATGATGTAGTGGATTTGGAAGAGGTAGAAGATGATGTGGATAATTTTCTCATGTTAGAAGATGTGGATTTCATGCTTTCTGTGGGTTTGAAGTTTTCTGTGGAGCTCTCTATAGACTTCATGACTTCAGAAGTTGTTCTCATTCCTTCAGACTCATTCGCACCAATTCTCTTCAGTATCAGATCGTCTCTCCCTTTATACGCAAACCTCTTCAACAACGACGACACAGTCTTGGTTTTTACTAGAGACTCTTCAATCTCATCGTCTTGTGTATCCATGCTAAAGTTTGCGACATCATCCAGAGGCACGCTTGGCTTTTCGTCATCCTCGCTCAAGAAATCGTCCTCGTCGGTGTCGATACCTTCTACTGGAATAACCTTTATAGGCAGCGAAACGCACTCCACGTCGAATGACCTTTCAAAGTCGGCAACTGGAAGACTCTTTTGTTTTAATGTGTTCTTGAAGAACTTGCTCTGTCGAACAGGAGACCCCTGCTGGGGGTTTATGCGCGTGATTTTCTTGCTGGTTGGAGAGAGTTGTCTCTTGAGCGACGCGCTTGGAGGTGCAAGTGAGGTTGAGTTTGAGAGTGCAAGAGGAGGCGATGACAGTGCAAGCGATGATGATTTTGAGAGTGCAAGAGCAGGTGATGACAGTGCAAGTGATGGTGAATTTGAAAGTGCAACTGGAGTGCTCTTTGATGCAGCTGGAGTGCTCTTTGATGCAACTGGAGTGCTCTTTGATTCAATTGAAGTGGTTTTTGATGCAATTGAAGTGGCTTTTGATACAATTGAACTCCTTTCAGACACAATTGTACTCCTTTCAGACACAATTGTACTCCTTTCAGACGCAATTGAAGTGCTTTCAGACGCAATTGAAGTACTTTCAGACGTGCTTTTTGAATCACTTTTTGTACTTTTTGGTGCACCTGACGGCTGGGCAAATGACATACTTTTAATCGAAGCTGCAGTCTTATCTTCCTTCCTCTTTCCAACCTCATGTGATTGCCTTCTTGTAGCCATCATATCGATAATGCTCCTCTTCAGGGTCATCGAAATAGTCCTCTTCACCTCCCTCTTCACAGGCATCTTTTTATAATTCTTATCGAAAAGCGCAGTTTCACGAGTCACCAAGACTTCGTGAGTCGAAGGGTGTAGCATGCCCTTACACACCTTCACTATAACCTCATGCTGGATCGTCTCACCGCAACACAATTCCACCACATTCATGTTCAAGTCACCTTCATACACATTCAATGTGGTCAATGCACTTACCTTCGGATCAAACACTTTCTGGTACTGGAATGCAAGGTTGGCCTTTTCCACCTCCTCCTCGAAGGTACTCGGGACGCTTTTGTTATCTCCTCTCAAATTCGCCAAAACCTTCTCCAAGCTCTGGTGTTTCTTCACTAGAGCGAATGCTGTCTTCAACCCGATTCCAGGAACACCCTTGGTATAGTCACACCCCGAAAGCATCACCACTAGTCTCATTTGCTCCTCAGTCAATGATGCTAAATACGGAATGGATTTGACCAGCCCGAACTTCGTACGGTTGATCTCGATACAACTTGCATCGTCCTTCAACTTGGTGATCAATTTCGTGCACCCAAAAATAAGCAAATCCGAGTCCTCACTGAGAATTCCATCAACTATACCCTGTTTTTCAAGGTACACCATCTGTGGATCTGCCTCATAAGGGGCAACCACGTACTTGATTCCCAACTTGTCTAATTCAACCATCACAGATTTGGCCATTTGAGGAGTAACACACGCGGCTTTCATGAATTCTTTGATGGCGAGCTTGTATTTATTCTGAGAAATGAGTAGGTTAGCTTTAGCAAGTGACTCTTCACGCTTTTGTCGTCTATCCTTAAGGGTCTCTAGTTTGGTCGGGAGAACACCACCGTCAAACACAAAGTATGGAGTTATCTCAAAGTGTTTCAACATTTGCACCTTGTTCATCACAGACGTGATGTACTTTTTTGTGGGGAGATCCTGGCAAAGCTCCTGAGAACACAGCACAAGAGCTCGGTGAAGCCACCCATATGTGTCCACAGCCAAAGTCTGGCCTCGGTACCGCTCCAAGGAAGTCGGATCCTGGATCTCCTTGAGAATCGAGAGTAATCCAGACACTCCCATGGTACGCGTTAGTCACGTGGAAAGTAGTTGATAAACAAAAAAACTGAGGCCAAAATTGTTGCAAAAAAGATGGAAATAAAATCAGCCGCTATTTTATGGAGCTTTTACGTTCTCAGAGTGAGCATTATCATGTTTACCTATTCTACTACTGAACTTACCAAGTCATCCAAGATTCTAAAATTCAGAAATTGGAACTCAAAAAAAGCCAGATTTGAAGAGGCAATACCAGAGAAGTCAGCGACTTAGGTTTACTGGTGAAATCATCACCTTCTCTCATCTCCTCATTCTATTGAATATTTCTTACTCCTATTCTACACATTTGATGCTCCCACAGACAACGACAAGTCAAAGCCTCCCTTCACTCCAGCAGACTCTCCACTGAGACGCTGGGCAACATAGTATCCCAAGTCCAAGCTGGCCCAGTCACCAATATAACGCAAACCAAAGCCGGTGCTCACGGCGCTCAGCCCGAGGTCTTTCACCAAGTTGTTGGAAACATTACCGACGTTGAGCGTTCCGTACAAGCGAAGAGGAGCCGTGGAGTCGCTACGTGGGTGCAAGAATCCCAACTTTGAGAAGACTGTGGCGGAGAACTTGGCGTATTGCAAGCCTCCTGCAGTATCAATGGCATTCTTGGTGAATCCCTTGAAAGAGTGTGCACCTCCCAAGTAGAACTTGTCTGAGCTGTGGACATCACCTCCAAACGACGTGAGGTTTCCAGCCTTGAATGAGTTCTGGAACGTCAAGAAGTTGGAGAAGAACGACTTGTACAAGTCAAGCGAAACATCCGACTTGACAAACGAAGTGTTGGTGTCGGTGGAAGTGAGCTCACTGTCCACGGATAATGCAACACCGTTGGTGGGGAAGTTGGTGTTCAACAAGTCGAGGTTGCGCCACAGGATCTTGTTCAAAACCGAGGAATTGAGCGTGGTGGAGTCGGTCGCTTTCTTAACCAAACCAAAACCGGTCTCGGTAGTAAGACGGTCCTTTGCGTACAACAAGCCGATCTTACCACCGGTGGAATTGAGCGCATTTCCCTGCCACTCCTGGTTGACCTGCTTGTGGGACAAGTCAATGAAGAGCTTGAAAGCGGGATCGGCCAAGCTCAGGAACAACTGGAGGTTGGTTCCCAAACCGTCGTTAGGTTTGTAAGGGTTATAGTTGACGCCCAAACGAACGGACTCGGCGTTGTTGTTGAAGTTGTTGTTCAAGTAGTTCAACCGCACGTTCAAGTAGTCTTCGTCGTTGTAGTTCAAGAACCCTTGCGCAATGTTCAATGTCACTGGTAAGAGCTCGATTAGCACCTTGGTAGCCAAAGGCTTGTCCTTGTTGTAATTGGTACCCTGGATGTGGAAGTTGGTGACGTCAGATTGAACAGTAACGTCAACGGTCTTGAACACATTCGTGCTCTTTAACTTTGCAGTGACTTCCTCGGTTGCATCCACCAATTGCTTGAGTGTGTAGTCGCTAGTGTTGAGAATTGGCTGGAAAAGCTTGCTGAAAAACTCATTGGAAAAAGTCTCGCCTCCGCTAACCTCCACCTTGGAGAGGTAGATGGGCTGCGTGGCCGAACGCTCCAAAAGCTCGTCGGTGAGGAGTTTAATCAGAAGGTCGCTGGACACCATGCTTGGATTTTATTGGAGGATTTTTCGGTTGGATATACAGGAAGACAAAAAAACAATATAGGATTGATCTGGGAAAGGCTCATCTTGTTGCTACCAATGGGCTAGTGTCATAAGACATCTATAAATTGAATTCATTCATACTGTACTCCTATTCTATTACTTTTGTACAGTGGCACCCTCGTATGCCAAATCTAACAACTTCCAAGAACACTCAACACCAGCATCTTTGAAGATCTCCACCACTCTCTCAGCAATACGGTCATAATCACCGGTAGCAAGACACAAGATAGTTGGACCAGCACCAGAGAGACATATTCCGCACAAGGTAGAGAAAGCCTCTGGGGTGACCTTCTGCAAAACAGTCTCCAAACCTGGAATCAACTTGCTTCTGTATGGCTGGTGGACTTTGTCCTTCATGGCCTCGTAGATCAACTCTGGACGAGGTTCTTTCTGACCCAATGCACTAGTCAAGATTGCAATTCTTTGCAAGTTGAACACCACATCCGCTCTAGAGTACGACTCTGGCAAAACTGCTCTAGCAGATTCCGTAGACAACTCGAACTTTGGAATGACAGTAATACACTTGATCTTGTTGTTGAAATCGTACTTGATGTACTCCGCAATCTTCTGAGGAGGCTGTGCGCTGATAATCTTGTCCTTTGGAGTGGACTCCTTTGGCAAAATGTACTCTAAAGGTGGGTCCTTTGCTTCGGTCTCCTCCGGCGACAACTCATTCAAGTACGATCCCACGAAACCACCCAACATGGCAGCAGCAATGTTATCAGGGTGTCTCTCAATGAGCAAACAGTAGTCAAGCATACGCTCCTTGCTGAGGTTCAACTCTCCGATCTCATTTCCAAGCATTATACCTCCCACGATGGCAGCAGCTGATGATCCAAGACCTCTGCCCAAAGGAACTGGGTTGACAACATGGACACTGGTTCCTTGAGGAAAGTCGGAGATTCCGTTACATCTCATTATGTACAATGCAGTTTGAGTGACCAAGTTACGGTCCGACTGCAAAGGAACCTTTTCTGCCAAGTCACCTTCATAGCTGAGCTTGACATTGTGGGGGTCACTGGAGGTGTCCACACTGGGGTCGATGACAACCTTGACCTCCATGTAGAGGTTGAGACCGATACCAAGTACGTCGAAACCTGGGCCTATGTTGGCCAGCGACGCTGGCACCTTCAAGTGGAAAGATCTCATGTTGTGAGTCAGAAGAAAAAGTGATAAGGCGGAAGTGAAAAATTCGAAACGGAAAGTGAGAGAGAATAAGCAAAACGACGAGACGAAATAACAAGAACAACGAGACGAAGTCGAATTGTTCCTAGTTGTTTTGTTTGGATAATGTATGAGGGGGTTGTATATGTGGTCCTTCTTATCTGAACTAACAATTAGAAGAGGTGTAGTATGAAGTCGATCATTCGAGATCGTTGAAAATGTGATGATCTTCAGTAATTTTTGAATATTCAAATATCTCCACTATATTTCCTACTAGAATATCTACCATATCTCTTACTACATCTTTTCTTTAAATATACACCTCTCTTACTAGCATGAATTGGCTCTTTTACTATTATAAATAAACTATCCTATTCTCCAATACAACTTCTATAACTAAATCACACACTCCTCTCTCTTCTCCCACATGATCGTGGCAGGCTCCATAGGCAAGGCAATCATGGAAGTGAAGTCGATGGCAGGAACCAGCTCATCGTCGTTGAACTTCCAGCGCAAGTTGTAGACAAACGCAGCCAAGATCGTTCCCAACTGCACGTATGCAAACTGCTCTCCAATACATCTGTGTCTACCACCGCCAAAAGGCAAGTATGGAGAAGCAACACCCTTGGAAATGGCACCGAAACCGTAGTCGATCTTGTCACCACCGGTCTCCTCGACCTGTGCGTTCCATCTGTGTGGGTCAAACTCATCGGCCTTAGCGAAGTATCTGTTGTTGGTCATCGAGTAACCTGGAGATGCCAACACAAAGTGGCCCTTAGGGACAACGTACTGGGTGTTTGGAACCACAATGGTCTTGGTGACCTTTCTGAAAAGCGAGTGCAATGGAGAGTGCATTCTCAAGGTCTCCTTGATAACATTGTTAACCAATGGCAACTGCAGTAAGTCCTCGTAACTCAAGTCTCTAATGTCGCCATTCTTCTGCTTCAAAACCTTGGTGATCTCAGAGTGGATTTCGTCCTGCAAGTCTGGTCTCGCAGCCAAGTGGAGGAGGAACCATGCCGAAGTGGCAGCAGAAGTGTGCTGGCCACCCATCAAAATACCAATCATCAAGTTAGCAATCTCCTGGTCAGTCATCTTGACACCGTCCTTGTAGGTGGAGAAGTGGAGGAAGGAATCGATCAAATCACGGTGAGGGTCAATGTCACCACGAGCTCTTCTGTCCTCAATCAATTTCATGTAGGTACGCGAGATCTTCTGCTGAGCAGCGTCTCTCTTCCAGTACTGTGGCAAAGGCAAGTGTGGGAAAACGAAGTTAATTGGAGTGAATCCCTTGTCCAAGTCCGCATACAATTCAGCGAAGGTAGCATCGAAACGAGATCTCATCTCATCACCAAGCAAAGTTCTCAGCGCAGTGAAAATAGTGATCTCAGGTTGAGTGTGCATAACTTCAGCACTACCACTGGATTTGTTCTTCAAATCAAAACGCTTAGACTCGCTGAAGTACTGCAAAACCTCTTCCATGATACGTGGAACATAAGATCTGAAGGACTCAACAGTCAAGGCGGACTTGGCAAACTTCTTCTGCTCCATTAACCTACTGTTAGGACAGTCATAGACCACACCCTTACCGAAGATTGGAGTGGTCAAATGAGTGTACGCATCCTCCGCATTAACTTCACTATGCTTAGCATTGAAGACAAACTCGTGGCCCTTTGGTCCAAGATAAACAGTCATGACACGGCCCAACAAGACAAAGGCAAACACATCACCGTACTGAGAACGGCACTTCTCGAAAAAGTCGTATGGAGCCATACCATAGCCCACAGCGGAGCCAAACCATGGGATCCAGTGGAAAACGAGTGGAACGCGGTCCTTTCTCAAAGAGTACAAGAACTGCCAGATAAGGTGGTAAATGAAGGGCGCGAGAACTAAAATCGACACCTGCTGGCCCACAGGGAGCAGCTTGAAGTAGTTCACGGCCTCGAGGGCGTAGTCGATAAGTGCCATGGAGTATGTGTTTGTTGCAAATGGAAAAATTCTCGCTCGTATAGATATCGGTGCTTACGTAAGCGTTATACGATTTGAGTCGCGTTAGTCAAGAGGATTTCGCGTGATTTCATAGGAGAGAAGCCGTGGTGGCTAGGATTGTAGAAACAACGGAAAAGAATAAGAAGTAAGGAAATGGTGATGGACGAGGGACCGAAAGACTGAGAAAGTGGATCGAAATGACTGAAAAACTGGTTAGAGGTGATTAGAAGTAGGTAGTATGGGTGGTTGCAATGGATAAACGATAACGAGAAGACTTTTACGTAAGCAGAAATTTACCGAGATCAAGGAAAATCCATGTAAATCAAATAAATCAATCTGAAGTGAAGTAATTTGATGGATAAATAACAGTTTATGATTGACCTTCAAAAATTATTCCAAATTCCAATGATCTTCCATTAATAGACGCCTCTATACTCAATTTATACTCATATTTTGTTCACGTTCTAACCAAAAATCCACCTATAATCATCTTTTCACCTATAATCACCTTCTTTTCACCTATAATCTTCTACTCACCTAATCACCTTCTACTCACCTAATCACCTTCTATTTACTTCTTTTTCAGGTCATCAATTACCTCCACAGCCCATGATTTTTATAGCAACTAAGGCGAGCAAGGTTTGACCAAGGCGACATAACGGAGTAAAGTTTGAGTCAAAGTTACAAGTATTGCTCCGATCCAGTAGATCCACCTTGACGTCGGTTATCCTTACCCGTTTCTAACCCACTTCCCCAAAATTATCCGACAAATCTGTTTACCCATAGCCCAAAGCTGTTAACCAAAGCTGTTAAATCTGCTAAATCTGATAATCCAAATGGTTAATCAAAAGTCTTGTCCTCCTGGTCATTCTGAGCTCTGCTACTCCCCTGTTTGATCTTTGTTGGATTCGTTTATTTTTTGCAATGAGGTCTTTTTGCTATACTTTTCGCATAACATTCCAATCTTTTGTGCACGGACTAGCGCATTGTCTAAATGTTATTGTGCATCCACAAATCTAAAGTGTGGTAGAGTTCAAGTTTATGGGTTTGTTGATTATGGGATCAAATGATGCCATTCATCAGAACATTCATTATGTATTTGTACATTCATTATGTATTTGTACATTCATTATGTAGTTGTCTTGATTTTGGGGTAATTACCATAGCTTATAGTTGTATTACGGCCCCTCTTTCGGATCTCTGCGCGATTATCACATTATTATTCAACCTTGGTTGCTTCTTTGGTCCAGCGGCTGTCTTATCCCGTCTTGGCTATGTCGCGATGTCGTGTGTCGCGGGGATAAGCCAGTGTGCATCTTAAGCTAATTTGCAGCAATAGTGGGATGATGCCAGCTACCCCAAATGCCGTCCACCACCTCCCGTTGTCAACTTTTTGTCCTGGATACCAAATGCTTGATTTGCATCGTGATCGCTCGCTCCTCCTCATACCGCTAATTGTCGCATAAAACAATAGGATCAAGGATCAGGTACCAAAATAGGCATCAAGAAAATAAGAGTTCCACATCTTGAGGATCCTTCTCTATCTGACTGTCCTGACTATCATCTGATATAATCTGAAGAATCTGATATAATCTGAGGAATCTGAATAATCTGAGTATAATCTGAATAGTCTGAAAATAATCTGAATACATATCATCTGACTATCTACTAAATCCTTTCAATGTCTATTCGTTCTGTCTATTCCGTTCCATTCTCTCTTATTCCGCTCCCTATTATGTTCCTGCTTATCCTAGGCTATTCTTGCCCGGTCTCGCCTATTCTATACCCATCATTTTAGCTTTTGTCAAGAGTGCCTCGTGCTCGGAGCGCAAGCGGTCGTTTTTCAACTCCAAGAAACGGATATACTCGATGGACTTGGCTAGAATCGTGCCCTTGTTCAACTTGCGCGCCGGCTCCAAGCCCTCCAAATCAACAACTTCATTTGCACTCACCGGAGTCGAGTCGTTGTCTTCCCCGTCCTCCTCGCTGGATTCCTCATAATCCTTGTTGTACTTTTTCTTCTGCACCGCTAAAACTCGAAGTGTCGGTACCGCCTTCTGCAATATCTGGAACTTGTCGTTAATCTTGTTACGGTACCGCTGCTCAATCACATTGTGTGCACTTTTCGACCGCGGTTTTGTGTACTGAACACTCTTACCGGGCGAATCTTTTTGTGTGCTACTGGCAATACTCCCGTGCCGGTCCTGCGACGAAATGTTGTAGTTAGTGCGATCGTTGCCGATTGCGACGTCATTAGAAAACGGCTCGTATCCCATCCCGTACCCAAACACCAGTGTACGTGGCAGTGCGTACAGTGACTCCGCAAACGTATGGCTGGGAATTGCCCCGAGTTGGGAGATCTGCAGCTGCATCTGCGTCAGCTCGTGTTGCAGATGGTTGTGTAAATGCATATTGGTGTGGAGATTGTTCTGTGCCATGATATTATTGTTACGGTGGGTATCGAGGTCAGGTCTGCCGTCTATGTTTGAGGTTGAGGTAGGGTGTCTTAACGTAGAGCTCACTCCAGGTTGCAACATTTGATTGCCGGGAGGCATTCCATGAGGAACCTGTGAAGGTGCGTGTGTAGAAATTCCCTGGGAATGTGCTTGAGAGTGCATTTGCGAGCCCATTTGACCACGATCTAGTCGGCTCGTATTGTCCATGCTCTGCATCTGGCCTCCCATGTGAGCGACATTCTCAGGCATCTGAAGATGGCCCATGTTCATGAGGTTGTTGTGTGGTTGCGAAGTGTACATGTCTTGAATTTGCAGCATTTCCAACATTGGACCAAGGTACCCTTGGGGTTGTTGTTCCAGTGGCCTGAGGCCAAAGTCGTCTTCTTTCTGCGGAACGTTCATCATTGGGGCACGAAAAAGAGTGCATGTTGTTCCTTTATATGTCAAAAAAGACCCCAGTATACCTCGCAGCAGTGAAAGAAAAGAAACATCCAGGATCGTACGATTTTGGAGAATACTCCAGATAATGCGAGCCTTCAAACATGGAAAAATATTTGAGACTCACTAGGCTGCCAACCATCTTAACCTATAGGGACCGTAATTCTACCCAGTGTGCGGATGTTTTGTGTGTGGTAGTCATTGAAACAAAAGTTGAAATTAAAATGGTGGAGATAATTGTACAAATGTCTCAATTAGCTTGCTCGCAAAACCCACCCTGTTCCGCACCCGCTCCCCACAGCCTCTGGTACGTTTACCGTTTGTACGTCTAGGACGCAGACGATGGCCGCAAGACCCTTTTACTCCATATGCTTCAACTCCGCGTTTTACGAAAATCAAAAGCTGGTTGCACAATAGATCTAAACGACACTAAAACGTAATACGCACACTTTGGCATGGTGACCACGGCACGCTACCTCGCACCGTCATTGATGTTGCACAATGTCACACATTCCTTTGCGTTTGGACCACGTATCCGCGGCTTTAGCCGCTTCATCTCATGACATCTCGCACCCTTTCGTGACTTCCGCACAAGCTCTAAATTTTACATGCCGCACATCCTCGGTGGGCCCGTTCCGATGCATTTCTTTTCTCTGACCAGATCCTGCCAGAATAATTATTTCGCCAGTGGCATGGAAGACACCCGGTTCCGTACTCAGGGAAGTAAAAAGAAAAAGAAAGCAACGAGAGAATGAGGGAGTTAAAAATGGACTCAAAAACGCACGCAAAAATGGCCTCAAAAGTGGCCCCAAAAGAGCGACACAAAACTGCGCCAAAAAAAAGTGGGACCCTAAAGTGGGACCCAAAGATGGCTCCGAATGGACCTCAAAACCTCTTAAACTACTTCCACTCCCGGACATAGCCCGGGGTACCTCAGATGGGCGGGGTGTAGAGACATCCAAACACACGTTTGGAACAGGGTGTTCATGACATCATTGCCTGATGTTACTTTTGAACACTTTCCATGGCACTTATGGCCTCGGTGTCTTTCTCATGAGGCGCCCCTGAGTGGGACAAAACCCATTCATGTACGGTATCCATCAAAAAAATGCACCTTCAGCAAGGGTTCCTTCTTGGCTCTTTGCGGCACTCCCACCATACACCCGCAATGCGCCTTAACCATAATGAGCAAATACTCAAAGAAGCCTGGAAGTGGCGCCAATAGATTCTCTTGCACGCACTGGGGTGATGTGCTGTCATCTTCGAGTTGTGTTTGCGATGACTTAGGAACATCATCTCTTGTAACCTCCAGATGTTTTCCTGGACAAACGTCCACAATCTCAAATCGCGCTCCGTTTTTGTCCACGCCTGAATTCGGAAATACACTTCTCCCGAATTGATGTTATGGTGTTCATTTCCGGAACTCCTTATTTCCGCAATCCTCGTTCCATTGCAATCTCCCTCGCTGAGTATCGCGCTGGAATCTCGGCTCTTTCAAGCTTCCGGTCCTCCGCTTAGGAATTCATCCTATTTTTAGGTCCCCAAATCCTACACAATAAGACATGCTCTTCTATTTCTTGTCGGATGCAACCTCGACCCGCACCTTCCCCGGTTCAGGAGTTTTTACTCACCGCTGATCGCTAAAACATCTGACAAACAACATCTGGTGGGAACCCATCCACGACCGCCACAAAGCACTAGCGTTTGTGTGATACTCATAGTTCCGCACTTATTTTTATCGTTATTTCCGCCTATACCTAAGGTGTGTTATTTTTTGGTCTTTGGAACGACGACGATAATTGCTGAATGGAGCGCTGCCCCTTTCAGCCTTGCCTCTGTTGAGATTGTGGCGGTCGTCAACAGCTCGTATTGCCTCGCTAAAAATCCAAAACAGTGGAGTTAAGAACAAGCACCATGGGAACGTAGGAACAAAACAACAGTATACGAGTTCCCAAATCAATCAATGATCGCCAATGAATGGTCCACCATCAACCATCCAATCCACCATTGATTCAGTCCTGGTAAAATAATCTCATCGCTTACCTAAGCTCATCGAAAAATACAAACTCTGCACCATGTCAGACCTCCACGATTTGTGCCGATTCCAGTCGCGCCCGATCTCTGAAACATATTTGGACAGGCTCCAGGAGTACTTGGGTGCCGGTATCCCCGCCACCTACACCGTTGAAGAGGCGGTCAATTACGAAAACGGCATCGAGGACGAGCCGTCGTCTACAACCACTCCATTGCACTTGATCTGTCAGAACCTCCCAGCAGATGCCAGTGCCGAGGAAATGGCCATCGTTGAAAAGATGACCGAGATCTTGTTGGAGTATGGTGCGGGCTGGTGTTTGGCGGATGTTAATAACGACACTCCCGGTTGTATTCTCAACAAGCGCAAACTCAACCACATTCCAATCTACACGCAGTTGGTTTCCGCAGGTGTCCGTGCTGAACTTCTCTTGAGAAAGGTCAGCGAGTTTGACATGGAGGTGATTGAGGACACTGATGATGTTGATCATGAGAGGTTTGGGGAGGGGGAAGTAGAGGTAGAGGAAAACGATAACCAATCAGCTGATACCCAGTTGAACCAATCAACTGAGTCACAGTTGAACCAATCAACTGAGTCACAGTTGAACCAATCTGCTGAGATTCAGTCGACCCAATCTGAACCAGCTCAAACCAACCAAACTTCTACTACCCCATTGGACCCAGCTGAAAACCAGTCCACCTACCTTTCTACCAAACTCGAATACACTGACGATGCACTCATCACCCAGGACAACAAAGACGGAGTGATGATGCTGTGGGAAACGGACCTCATGCGTTTAGGAAAGGATACGCTCTTCAAAGGAGCCGTTGTGGACGGTGAGCAAGATTCTGAGGTCAACATCTTGAACATTGGTTTCGGAATGGGTATTATTGATACCATGATCCAGGACGGCAAGCCTACCAAGCACTACATTTGTGAGGCACACCCCGATGTCTTGGCCAAGTTGCGCAAGGACGGGTGGTACGAAAAGAAGAACGTGGTGATATTGGAGGGAAGATGGCAGGATCAACTTGATACTCTCCTTTCCAACGGAGAGGTCTTCTTCAACGGCATTTACTACGACACTTTCTCAGAGCATTACCTGCATATGCTCGAGTTGTTTGACTACATTGTTGGATTGCTCAAGCCACATGGTGTGTTTCTGTTCTTCAATGGTCTCGGTGCAGACAGACGTGTGGTTTACGATGTCTACAAGCAGTTGGTGGAGATTGACTTGGGTAACTACGGTTTGAAGTGCACTTTTGAGGACATCCCGGTTCCAGAGAAGACCTTGAAGAGAGGCGATGATAGTGTGTGGGATGAGGTCAAGAGGTCGTACTGGGAGTGTCCGGTGTACTATCATCCAGAAGCCAGGTTTTTTGATTGAAAAAGATAGAGAGATAAGGAGGTCAAGATAAATGGTGAAGAGGTGAAGAGCTCAAGATAAATAGGTGAAGTGGTGAAGAAGTAAAGAGATGAAGAGATACATAGGTGAAGAGGTAAAGAGGTAAAGGTAATGAAAAGTAGAAAGCGTTATAATAGTTCTCAATCTAAACAGTTTAGTTTATCCTCTTTAGCATTGAAAATAGAAGAATATCTACCAAGATGCATATCGTCAGTCATGTAGTCTGTCAATCGTCATATCTAGTACATCATCGAATATTCGTTGGTAAAGTCACATCACACCACTGTCATAAACCACCTAGTACGCTTACTCGCCTAAAAAAGCTTATTCGCCTCACCCCATCGTAACTAATCTTATTTGCCTCACCCCATCGCACTATCTCCCACACTTCACCCCATCGGCCTCTGATTCACCTCGCTCAAACGCATATCTCATCCCGGGTCTGAATATTAAATGCAACCCCATTGCTTGAACAATAAAGGTTATTTTTAACTTAGATCTGGGCAAATGACACAAATCTAAAAGGGTCTTAATAATTCTTCCGGTAGGCAGTGCGAAGCTTTTACGCTCGCGTGCGGGAATTTTGCGTGGGTTTGGTCAAGACTTGGGATATCATGTTTCATTGCATTTTAGGTTACATGGCAGCCTTCGATAATTTTCAGCATTACCTTCATAATTTCCCACATATACGGCTGAGATTCTGCCAAATGTGGTGAAAAATATGGCCCGGCCATCCCTTCGTGGTGGTTGTTGTAGTGCTGGTATTGCGTGGTATGAACAAAGTGCCATAATATATCATCGGTTATGAATTAGTGTATCCTGGGTTAACTAGTGTACCTTGGGTAAACTAGTGTATCCTGGGTTAAGTGATTATTTTACATAGTATTTGCAGTCATTCATGCGCAAAGAGTGGAATGTCAATATTCTCTATTAGTGATAAGTTAGCATTCGGGTAGTTATTCATATTTAGTCTATTAATCGTCTATTAATCAATGGTCTATAAATATATCGTCTATAAAGCTGTCGTCTATAAAGCTATCGATTATGAAGCTATCGTGCTATCGTCTATCGTCTATCTTCCATGTCTATTAACCTACATCGTCATTCAATCATCACCTAATATACTTACTATACCTATTCTCTATTCTATACCTATATTCTCTCTTCCATTTTTCATTCTCCTGCCATTACCTGTTCTGCTCCTAATCTGGACCCCTGAAATTTGCAATCACCAAAATATCATCGTATATCCTCTAAGCCTCTATCTCTTAGCCTACTGTACAGTCCTCTTAACCTACCATACTTCCTCATAGCCTACCGTACAGTCGCAGTCCTAAGCCTCAACCGTATGCGTTTATGGCCCTAGGCCCCTTAGGTACTAATGTCCAGTTCTAATGTTCAGTACTTTAAATGTCCAGTTTTAATGTTCAGTACTTCAAAAGTCCAGTTCTAATGTTCAGTACTTTAAATGTCCAGTTTTAATGTTCAGTTCTAACCCAGTACTTCTACCTTTTCCTCCCTCCCTTCTATACCTCCACAGGAACACTTTCTTCAATCGTGACCGCCTTTTCCTTCTCCACATTACAGCCCAACCCCATGAATGCCTCTTCCAACGCGCGCTCAAACACACCGCCCAATCTCCAGCCACCTCCCAAGAACTCCTTGTTCTTTGCAAACTTGTTGACGTACGGGTCGTAGTACGTTCCCAGCGAAAGCTTGTCGATCTCCTCCTCTTCGATGTCCGGTATAGGAAGGAGTTTATAGTGCAGCTTTGTGTCTCTATCGCCTTGGAATGGTGTGAATGGTACGGATTCCTCTGCGACCTCTGGGGTAGATTCCATTTGGGATGTGAACTGTTGATCTAATTGCGACGTCAACTGCTGCAATTGCTTCTTTCTCGCCAGCGACCGCTTCAACATGGCGTTTTGTTGCTGTTTGATGATTTCCTCCGAATTGGCCTGCGTGCTGCTCAACTTGTCTAAAAGCTCTTGTTGTTGTTGCTTCAGGTACTCTATATCTTCGATTTCCATCTGTTTCTGAAGACGGAACTTTTCCTGTTTTAATCTTTCCATGGCCTCCTGGTACTTCAACTGGTTCGAAGTCTTTTGCGACTCGCGCATGTTCTTTTCCAAGATCTCTATACGGTGATCTTGTTCATACTTTGTCAACTCAGCCTCCGTTTCTTCCACGTCGATTCCATTGCTCAAATTGAATATCACCGTCTCTATACTCTCAAGGTATTGGTTGTATTCATCAAGCGATGCGAAGTCCTCCTCGGTCTTATTGTACACTCCACTGACCTTCTTGCGAATATCAATCTCTCGTTCCACCTTCAAGTCCTCAAACACTTGTGTCTTGAACTTGTTCTTCCTCAATATCTTGCCACACCCGGGGTATGGACACGGCGCTGGTCCAAGCAGAAAGATGCGATCAACACAGGACTCACAAATCTTGTGGTAGCATTCGGGGTTGATGAGAAATGTCATGTTCGGCGAGAGGTACTTGTCCGTCTTGCAAATGGGACACATGTCCCTGTCATCTATACTGGTTAGCATCGAGAATCACTGAATTACTTATAAGTTTACTTACCGTCAAGCATGATTCAGTTGATTTGTCAGGTATTAACTTTTAGATAACTTTTTAAAAGGTGATCGTTTTTCTATGCTGAAACGCCACTATGCTTGACACACTACTACGCACAGTGTGGGCCAAACGATTGGTTCCCATTGGAGTGGTGTTTCTTCTTGCCTACCTCAACTACGTGTGCTACTATGCTCTAGGCTATAAGGAGATCTGGACACATCATTCCCATGGAGTGGCTGTATCACTCTGGGTGATCATTGGATTGTGTGAGCTCCTCGTGTTGATTTACTGGGTTCTCATAGTGGTGACAGGCCCAGGAGAGTCGCCAAAGTTCGATGCCTTTGATTTGTACGGAAACAATGACGAGCTTATGAAAGTCCCACATCTTTTCTTCTCAGATGAGTATGGATACCCGTACTACTCTTCGCAAACCCAATCGATAACACTTCCACGCACATTTTACTCAAAGGATCTCAAGTACAACACGCTAAAGTACGACCACTATTGTGTTTGGATAGGAACCGTCATCGGACAGAACAACTACTTGATGTTTTTCAAGTTTATCGGGTGGTTTTTCACCTTTTATATGGTGACGATCATCTACTTGATACGATACACCCCTTCGAACAACTCGAGAGGCCTCAACCATAATTTCATTCCGCTATACATTGTTTCTGGGTTTGCTTTGGTGATGTTGGCGGCGTTGATTGCGCTGAACATCAAGTACATCTCGCGCAACTTCACCACCTTGGATGAAATCACCTTGAACCAGCGAAAGCGCTACATGAGGTGGAAACAAAGAAACCAGGGGAAACGAGTAAAGAAGAGCCACGTCCCAAGAGTAGAGAAGGGCGAAAGGTATGTGAATGTAGCGGACCACGACGGGGTTCGTGTGGTGGTGAAGTACGACATCAAACAAAAACCATTTGACATGGGAACAAAAAGAAACTGGATAAATTTTGCATTGAATGGGAACAAAAATACCCCGGAAATCAACTATACGTCGAGCGCGTTGGCGGTGGCTATCCTAGTGACAGTGATACCGTTTGCGGAGCTTTTGGTGAAGAGAACAGACACTGCTCCATCTGGCGGATTGGAGCGGTACTTGTATTATTCTGAGGCTGTGAGCGACGAATTTATGGAGTATTTGCAGGGAAAGATAGCAAAGAAGGAGTGTTATCTTCCGAGCTACCAGCGCACGGAGAAGCCAGAGGAGTCGGGAGATGAGAGGATAGAAGAATAGATAGAAGAATTCATGAGAGGATCGAATAATAGATAGAAGAATATAATAAGAAAGTAGATCATAGTAAGTGGCGTGTAATTATAACCGATGTAGACATCAGGATGTGTATCAGTGGTGTGTAATAAACCAGTACGTGTACTTAGTAATAACTCATACTTAGTAAATAACTCATTCTTAGTAAGTAACTCATACTTAGTAAATAACTCATTTTTACTAAAATCTCACTTCAACTACACTTAAATTTCTCTTTTGCAACCAATAAAAATTTACAACATGGACTTGATCGGAGAAATTGTGGAGAAGGAAGCGGTGGAACCAACCGCACCAGTGGCTCCTACTGGACCGGCTACCGGTTTCCCATCCAAGATGAAGAGACTGAGATGGAGCAAAGGTAATACCAGAGCCCCTGCTCAGCTCCAGCCAAAAGTGGAGGCAAAGGATGAGCTGGATGAGAAGGCGAATGAGTCCGACCAGCCTTCCCAACTATCTGAAGCAGAGAAGATTCACTTAGAGAACCTCGACCGTATGGCCGCAATGTCCCCCGAGCAGATTGCACAAGAGAGAGAAGAGCTTTTGGGAGTGTTGGATCCAAAGGTGATTCAGAGTTTGCTCAACAGATCACAGAAGAGGGAATCAAAAAATTCCAGCACTCCCGACCACAGCCACGACCACGTTCACGCCGAGGGATATGGCGGATGGATAGGAGGAATGCGTACCAAGAACGGATTAGAGGACCTTTCGCAACTAGACAAGGCCGATGTGGACAAAGCATTGGGAATTGATAATAATGATGACAAACCAACCAAAAAGGTGACATTCGACACAGTTGCGACTGTGAAGTATGAGGATTTGGACGAAGAGGTTCACATCGACGAGGACGCTTGGGAAGATGTGGATGACTTGAATGACATGATTCCAAACACTAACATTCCGAATGAGGAGATTGCCCCCGATGACTACCAATTCGGTGCCGATGAAGAGCAATATGAAGAGAAGCTAGGAGTACACTTCACCAAACCAAAACAGAAGGACATTGACTTGAATGATCCTGATTTCTTCGACAAGCTTCATGAGAAGTACTACCCTGACTTGCCGAAAGAAACCGCGAAGTTGTCGTGGATGGTTGATCCCGTTCCTACACAAGTACCAAAGACTTATGAATCGATATCCGATATGAGATTTGATTTCAATGGTAACTTGATTGAGTTGGAGGGTGAAGATTCCACATCAAAGGATATTCCAACTCATGTTGGTCTTCATCACCACGCAGAAAATCCCCACATGGCTGGGTACACACTTCCGGAACTTGCTCACCTTGCACGGTCTGTTCTTCCTGGCCAGCGTTCCATCAGTATCCGTACGTTGGGGAGAATCCTCCACAAGTTGGGGCTCCACAAGTACAACATTTTACCGTTGAGCGACGACGTGGACGATGAGATCAGGCTGATGATCGAGCAGTTCGAGGGGCTCATGTGGGATTTGATCGAGCAGTTGAAGGTGATTGAAACGTTGACCGAGGCAGCAGACGAAAACACAACCCGCAATTTGAGCGTGCGCAGCTACGCTACTGAGGCCTTGTGGTTGTGGAAGCAGGGAGGCGGAAGACCAGAGAAGAAGGCAGAGGTTGATGAGCTTGCAAAGCAGATTCACAGTACAAATATGAACTAGGTAAATTATAGAGAATAGTTGATAAGAATATATGGGTAGAGGAAGAATAAAAGGTGGATAAGGATAATTGTAGAGAAGGGAAGAAAATAGGGTAGTTTAACATGTACGTCAGTTTGGAGTAGTTAAACATGTACTTCATCAGTTTGAAGTAGTTTAACATGTACTTCTTCTGTTAAGAGCTTTTTTTAACATGTACTTCATCAGTTTGAAGAAAAAGTAAAGGCTTCTTCTTCTGTATTGAAAACATCTTGCAGCGGAACCAGTGGATCACCGCATCTTACTCTTCTCAAGCTGAATAGCAAAGACTGCGATCCAGCAACGAGAAGAGGTCGATGAAAGCCAACCTCAAAACGAGGTTGTCGACGGCAAATTACCCACTGTAAGAGAGGCTTTCTTGATGAATGGGTTTCTCTTCGCACATTGACACATCGAGTAGGTGGGTCTAAAAAGATTCGTTAGAGTACCGGTCGACTTAATTATGTGCGTAAAGAAAAATCTGTGGATTGAAAAAGTCTTTTATATGGTTCTGGTAAGGGCACGATTCGCAGCCATAATAAGGAAAGATGAGTAGAAATCTTTAAACTCCAGAAATATAGCGAACCTCAATTCTTCTATCGACCTTCTATTCTACAATCTAATTTTCCCAGTTAATTCCTACCAACTTCAATTAACTTCAATTCTATAATTCCAATTATCTAACTTTTATAATTCCAATTATCAAACTTCTATAATCGCAATTAACCTTCAATTCTTCTACTAATCACCACATCATGATTCACCTCAGATTGAAGGCCGTCCTATATGATCTCCTCTGTAGTTTTCCCATAACTCTTTATATAAATGTGTTTGCAATCCTCAGGTTGGTCTTTTTGTATTGATTTCTAATTTTCTTTTTCAACAACCAACTATGAAGCTCCACCTTGCCCTAGCATACTCGCTTTTGGCATCGGTGGCAACGGCCGTGTTCCTCGAGAATGCGTTCACACACGAGCATGTGTCGCATTTCTTTGATGGAATTGACAACGTTGACCTCGTGTCAGCAAATTCGTCAATTGGTCTCACCAACAACCAGTTGATCTCCGTATCGACCACCGGAGAACCCAAAACCACATGGGCAATCGACTTGAGAGGCTTCACCTTTGACTCCCTCAGTCTTATTAATAAAAAGAGTAAAGCCGTACTCTTTTCTCCAACCTCAAATCTTGTACACGAATACAGTACGGCTTTCGGCACGTTCTTGAACGAGTACAAGCTTGATTCCGACGTGTTGCAAGTGGACAACTTTTTCAACAAGGGTGCCATTGCTCTCACCTCATCTGGCTCCTTATACTATTTGGATGGCAAATCCACTGAATTGCCGGTCAAAGTAAGTGCTCGTGGCTTCACTATACAACAAATTAACGGTATCGCATATATCCTCGCCGGTAAGTTGATTAGAATAGACCCAAACACCTTGGAAGTTTCCACCACTGACTTACCCTTAACTGTGGAAGAGTTTAAGGATGACCTTATCAAGACTTCTAAGGGTGAGTTATACAGACTTGCTTCTGGAGAATTGCAAAAATTGAGCTCTCCAGTGAAGAACTTTGCTATTGTCAACTCCAACTACATTTTATCGGACGCTTTAGAATTCTACAAAGTCACCGATGCTGTGGAATCTTCATACAAGTTGGGGTTGAAATCTTCCCCATTGGCCAAGAAGTTATTCCGCCATGGTCTCAGTGATTATTTGGTCATTTCGAACGAGGCATCCCACACTGTTTACGACTTGACTGATTTCGTTGAGCTCGATGATGCCTCTAGTATCAAAGAGGTTAAGGTTGATAAGCTCTTAGAAAACACTTTCGTTGACTCCGATGGCAAGCACAATTTGTTGATTACATTTGATGGTGTTGGTCAAGGTGTGAAGTACAATCTTGCTGATGGGTCTGTACACGAGTATTTCTATTCCACTTCGCGCTCTCCAACATCTCCGCACTTCCTTCTTATTGACAGGCCATCCACCCTGCCATTCCAAATGAAGAACCTTGAGGAGAAGGATTCCTTGGTCATCGTGTCGATTTTAAAGAGACTTTACAGACATTTATCTGAGCTTGGAAGATACATCGTCACATTCTCCAAGAGCTCGCTGGCTGTTGACTACGGTTTTGGTAAGTTGATCATTGACTTCGATACCCTTGCAAAGCAAATTGTGGCCACTGATTCGGAATCTGGATCTACTGCATGGACTGTTCCAGTGTACGGCGACTCTTTAACCAGTCTCGTTGAGTCCAATGGCACAATCGTCGCATTATTCGACAATGCTACGTTGTATGCACTCACGTCATCTGGTAAACTTCGTGGAATTGACAAGTTGGAAACTCCAGTCAAGGAAATTCTCTCTGTGGACGGCCAAATTATCCTTCATGGCAATGGCTTTGCTCCGTACAATGGCGATTCTCTCAATGAGGGCCCAAAGAAGGAGCTCGATGACATCTACTTGCACGAAGTTAATGGTGATACCATCACTGGCTACAAGCTCACCTCCTCAGGTTCTGTGAAAACATGGACTTTCGAGGCTGGTAAACTCGTCTCGGTTCACAAGAAGCCAGCAGACAGTAAATCAAGCTCCATTGCACTCACTCTTGCTGAGAAGGATATCTTGTACAAATACTTGTACAAGAATACCATTGCAATCATCACAAAATCTGATACCCTCAAATTGTACTTGATTGACGGTGTCAGCGGTCAGACGTTGCATGTGCAAAAGCTTCCTGAGGGTATTGAGGATGGAACTATCCAGCTCATAATGGATGACAACTGGATTGTTTTCTCTTACTATTCTGGTGAACAAAGGATTAACGTCATTGACTTGTTCGACACCGCAAAGGGAGTCGCAGTCAAGGGTTCTCCAGCGCGTTCCGTTTTCGGCTTCAACAACACCATTGAAAGTGTGAGCGAGAAGTCTTTCGTTTTCCCTGAGAAGATTGTCAAATTGAGCTCTACTCAGTCAAGACTTGGTATAACTACCAAGTCCATCTTGCTCTTGACAGAACATGGAAAGCTTATGGAGGTTCCAAAGGTTATTTTGAACAGTCGTAGAATCGACAACAGACCACTTAACCAAGCTGATGTACAGGAATTCAGACTTACACCATATGACCCTGTTATCAAACCCGACCCAACCATGATTGTCAACCACAAGCACAAATTGTTTGTTGATGACGAAACCGCAATCTTGATCCTGCCCACTCACTTCGAGTCCACCATGATTGTGTGTGTGTTGAATAAGTACAACAGATACGTGGGCTTGATCCAACCTTCCTTGTCGTTCGACTTGTTAGGTGTTAGCTTTGCAAACATCAAGTTGTTAGCCACAATCGCACTTTTGTTCGTGGCATGGGGAGTTTCCAAGTGGAGCGTTGACGCAAAAAGATTGAGAGAAGCTTGGATTGACAGGCAGTAGGTGTATAGTACGAGATAGTTGATTGAAGTATAAAAAATGATAAAGTGATCTTTGTTGTAGAGGTGATAAAATGATAAAGTGATCTTTGTTGTAGAAGTGATAAAATGATAATTTGTGAAGTAAAGATAAAGTGACACTTGTTAAAAATTACCTCTACATTTCGTATTCCGTTCCTTTCCTACATTTCATATTCCGTTCCTTTCCATTCCTATAAAAATATCGACTTGCTTTCAACGACGTAATCAATGACGTCCTTGTCCTTTTTCAAGTCAAACCCAAAATATTCCCAATCCAACTCCGTGCTCTCTCCCTCTTCCTCTTCCCAGTGCTCATCCTCATAGATCATACAGATCATTTCATACTTCAAGCTCAGAATGAGATGCTTGTTCAATCTCGACACGATCTTGAAGTTGTTGCCAGCCTTCTCCAGAACAAACAAGTTGCTGAGGCCATCGAACTTCTCGACGATTTTGAAGAATCTGGCATTCATGAAACGCCAGTCCGCGCTATAGCCCTTGAGAACCACGTTCTGGTAGAATTCGTTGAACTTGAGCTTGACCAACTCGTAGTCTTGAACAGTGTTCAACAATGGTGACTTGTAAAGACGCAACAAGATGAAAGTGATGAGATTGATAGGGAACTTGAAGTGCACCGGGACTTGGCTGAAGCTGCTGAGGCTCCCGAACTGTTTCTGGAACAAGTCCATGAAACGGAAGCACGAGAGAATGATCTTCTGAACAAACTCCTTGTACTCAGTGAGCTCCACATCAAGCTGTGTGAGAGAATGCAAGTAAAGCTGGATCTTTGACAGCTCGACGGCAATGTCTATTAAGTTGTTTGCCACAATGTTGTCTTGCAGCTTGGTCGCGAGCGTCTTTCTCAATTCGTTGAAGATGATCTCGTACATGCGAACGTTGACCTCCTTGGTGGTTGCCACCTGGTTTGGCAAGTGAACGATAGCTTCGTTGCTGTTTCCAATCAACTCGTGGAAGTTTTCGTTCAACTTGAGTTGAATCATCGACACACGAAGAAGCAGGTTGATGTACACGTCCTGCATCTGCTCGTTCGAAGGTTTGCGGTTGAGAATGTAGTCATGGCTGGCCTCATTATCGTTTCCTGCCAAGCCGAGGTGAATCATCCAGTGGTTAGAGTTGATGTGGATGAACTTGTAAATGCGTTCTCTAATGACGTTGTCCAAGTTGACTTCTGAAGTGATGTCAATCTTGGTCTTGTGGCTGAACTCATTGACAAATTCCGGCTTGTGGAGTCCAAACTGCAACAGGAGGTTCTTCATCACCAGGAGGTACTTCACACTGAGGTTATCAGCAATCTTGGAGTCCTGGCTTGGAAGTGGCCAAGTGGTGAGCACAAGAAGTGCAGAAAGAATGTAGATCAGACGAGGAGTCTTGAACCAGCAGTGCTCTACAACCAACGACTTGACGTGCTCACAAAGTGCTCTATAGTTGTTTGAGGCGTTCTCGTCAGGATAGCTCAACAATGACGTGATAATGATACTCCAGAAGAGAAGCTCGTTCTCCTGGTGAAACTTCAAAATGTTGATGGTGGAGAAGAAGTCATCAGGAAAAATGGGAAGAAAATGGTTAAAGTGAACCTCGTAGTTGGTGAAATGTTCGTATGCCTCTTCCACAGAGAGACAGAATGCAGGGGTACCCGGGGCGGCTTGAAGAGTGAATGAAGATGATAGCACTTGGGGCCACTCAACTTCACGTTGTTCCTCTGGGGTGTTGACACAACTCTGAATCTCCAGAATTGGAGGAGTCTTTTCATGAGGTGCAAACAGGTCCAAAGTTCCTCCAAGAATAGCCTGGCTTCGTTGTGCGAGCAACTCAACCATCTTGCTCTTTCTCTCCAATAACCCATCCAAAACATCCTTCAACTCCTTGACATCCTGGGTCAACTTCTCGATGGTTTCGTTGGAGTAGCCTCCAACGCCCATGCTCTTAGTGATTATGTCCAAGCGACAGTTTATCTGGCGCTTAGAACATTGCAGACAAGGGTTGGGGTTGGTGATAAGGGCGTCACACTTGGTCTTGTGCTTGCGACATCTGGCACACGATTTGAGAAGACGTGCGCCCTTCACTATGGGACTGCTCGGTATTATCAACTTGTAGCGTTTTTCAGTCAGTGGCATGATCATTGTAGGTATAGTAGCGACTGTAGTGTAGTTGAATAGGTGGTGGTAGGAACTAGTGGTGTATAGTTTAACTAGTGATTTGTGGTTTCCTAGTGATATGGTGGTTACCTATCGATATATATCCGAGATACGATTTCTTGCGTTTTGCCGTTAGTAGAATATATATGAGTTGTGTGTAATAATGCACGCTTAATCGGCTGTCATCAGAAATTGTTGCAAAAGCATTGGCCCTCCACGCGTTTTTCGGCCTGAGTCCGCTTGTCGGGCGATCGTATGCGCAGGGCTGTATGGAGTTAGTAATACAAATATCTGCGCCTGTGATTGGCCGAAAAAAGCACCGAATTTCGGCACACCGAAAAGTGCGAGTTCGTTATCCACCTCATCTCCTGTACACGGGCTTAAGTGGCCTATAGGAGCTCTTGTCATCAAGTGAGGGGAAGCACTTAGGTGAAACCAGGTGTACCCCTCGATGATAACGTTGGGGGGAAGAATATAACGGCCAAACGATCGATCTACAAAGTTACATTTGGTTATTAACAAGGCTTGTTCTAAGAGTGCAGATATTCGATATCGGGCGATAAGAGGTGAGATGAAAATGTCTCCAATAGAAGGGCTTCAATTTGACATCTAGAAATTCACAAAGGTATGGAAGGGTTCGATCAAGAATATAAATTGGATCAGGTGATGTTGGTCGGGTGCTACTGGTCAGGTGATATTGATTGAGTGTACTGGTCAGGTGATATGAATCGGGTGTTTCTGATCAGGTGATAAAATTTGCTTTGTTTTCTTCATGTGATCAACAGCTCGTGATCATTACTCCATCTCATGACTGAGTCTACGGCTGCTGAGTCGGTACACCTCTACAACTTGGCGCATACCGTGCCGCTTACGCCGATCAATGCGTACCTCAACAACAAGTTTCTCGCGCATTCGTTCGAGCACCTGCTACCGCAGCCGGATACGGCCCTTCACAAGTTCTGTCCCAATTGCAATGCCATTTGGATTCCGGGCCTCTCGGTGAGCATGAGAGTCGTGTACGCGAAGAAGACGCTGCGAGCGAGCAAGACAGCACGAAGGCGGCTCCAGTACAAGTGTTTGCAGTGTAAGCACAAGCGATGGGACGAGCTGCTATTACAGGAAAAGCGAAAGATTGAGGTGGTGGAGACGGGGACCAAGAAGAAGAAGAAGAAGAAGAGCACATTATCGGGCATGTTGGAGAAGAAGAAGCAGT
The DNA here is from genome assembly GCA_030564445.1 of Kodamaea leandrae. Taxonomy (NCBI): domain Eukaryota; kingdom Fungi; phylum Ascomycota; class Pichiomycetes; order Serinales; family Debaryomycetaceae; genus Kodamaea; species Kodamaea leandrae. The sequence goes on along the minus strand of JAJLUV010000006.1, from coordinate 361,455 downwards.
TGAAGGAGCAAAAGGATGGGTTTGGGTTGGATTTGATGGAATTTATGAATAAGTAATAGAGGTGAGGGTAGGTAAGAAATATAGAAATATAAAGAAGGCATAAGGTAAAAGAGAAGGTATAGATAAGGCATAAACTAAAACCAGGAGAAGGTATAGATAAGGCATAAGGTGAAACTGGAGAAGATATGGAGAAGGCATAAGGTATAAGATGGAAATTTTAGTCATTGCTGTTGATGTTTATGCGAAGCTATCGAAAAATCTTCTGAACTACCGTTCAAAAACACTTACCAAGCTCTCCAAATTTCCTTTATTCTCTATATAATCATTAATTCATAATTTTAATTGCATATCAAGCTCTTGTACCAACTCTTGTTTAACCTTAATCTGTTGAGATCGTTTAATATTTTAGATCATGAACTCTTGTGTAATGTTTTTAAATCTCATTTCCCATCCTCAACCTCCTCAACCTCCTCAATCTTCCCTCTTCTTCCTACGCCTTCACCTTCACCTTATCACTCTCCCTCTCCCTGCGAACATTCCTGATCCATCTTCTCCTCCTCAACACCTCCTTTGGCTCGTCGCCCTGGACGAAATCATACACCCACTTTTCGTCCTCATCCACCATCACCAAGTCCGAGATGAGATTGTTCTCAACCCACTCGCTGACATCGAGATCCACCACCCATCTCTTGCCCACGAACACCCAGTCCTGTGGAGGCTCGACGGCCGAGAGCGACTTCTTTTTCGAGATTTTGGCGACTCGCGAGCAGTCCTCGGCATTGGTCTCGGCCTCTCCCTTGGCCTGGTATGTGTAGAAATCCAGCGTGAATCCAACAGATTTCCATACATGGGACTTCTTGTCTAACTTCTGCAACTCGTAAATCTCCACTTGCTGGAGGACCTCCGGCTCCGACTCGTGTTCCAAGCGTTCCGTGAGTCTTCCTTCCACGCGGTTCACGATGTTCTGGAACTGTAATCTAGTTTCCTCGCTGCAGATCCACTCAAGGAGTCTGCTCCGAATCTCAGGATGGCAAGTGATTGTGAACCCCCACACATAAGCAATCAAGGAGATTTTGATTAAACCAGGGTGACTCATGAGATAGCTGAGAAAGTAGCGACCAACAAGGAGATTTCCAAACACCATCCCAACCACTGCGAGTAGCAACACCAGACTCACACTCTCATCCTTAAAGTACAAGTAATCGTTCGTCAACCAAATGAAAAAGTCATAGGCAACAATGTACAACACCTGGTGGTTCTGCAAGTCGGTGAGGTTGAGCACAAACTCACGGGAGAACTGCGGAACTGGCTTGGGCGTGCGGACCTTGTTGATTTTTTCGTCCCATGGAACCGGGTTGGTCTCGAGCAATCCACTCTTCACAAGAGACTTATCTGGAGAATGTATGGTCATATAGTGCGGAACTAGCGTAGACTGAAGCAAGAGGAGTAATGGCACCACACTCACCAACACTGGGTCAAGAATAACATGGGTTGCACAGAGGAGTACCCCCACAGTAAATGTCATGCTGTCCCAGTTCAAATAAGCAATGATCTGATCAATAGTATAGAAAGGCCATGAGAGTCGCAGATTGAGGTTGATCAGGTTGGTCGACATGGTATTCATCAGAAGCATGGGCCTGTTTTTCTGTGCTGCTATACGGCTTTGGATGATTTCTGAAGACTGCTCATAGACATCTGTGGGGATGATCACGGAGATCATCTTTTCCATGAGCTTATCAGTGAATTGGTTGGTGGTACTCAGTGTCACATTGGACTTTCCATAGTTCCAGAAGGTGCTTTCCACCTTATTCAAGGCATCTGGACTTCCGTCTTTGCCGTCACTGGTTTCCGCCTTTGCTTCTCCAGCATCCACACCACTGGCCTGTGCCGCCCAGGTGACCCACGATTCGTACGTGGACGACGACAGGCGCTTCATTTTGGGGTCGCTCTTGTGCTCCTGCTCCTCAATGGAGACTATCGAGTCGAAGAACGAGGAGAATTGGTCCATTGGTTGGTGATGATTCTAGTTTGCGGTTGAAAAAATGGGGAAATGGCAAAACATCCAAGAGGAGAAAACACAGCAGAAATGGAAATAAAGTCAACACTAAAGAGGAGAAGAACAGGGTAGGGGGGAGTGTGAAGAGATGTGCAAATAGAAGACTGTAAATGTATCAATAGCTATGTCTCTGCTCTACCATATCTTCTCATTACACAATCACCAGGCTCAAAAACGTTCGGTTATCGCTCTTATACTGCTTAAGCGACCCTTCGCATGTGAAATGTCAAACTTATATTTATCTCAACGGTTCTTTTTAACGGGTGCCAAACAGGCTGAAATTGGCTTTTTTATGCTATAATTTGCCTTATTCCATGTGCAGGAGCAAGACTACTTGTTACCTACTACCACCACCTACCTACTACCACTTACCTATTACCACCTACTACCACCTACTACCTACTACTCATTCTCCTTATTCCTCTATTAATACACTTACTAATACATTACGCAAACACTTCGCCTCTTATAGCAGAACCAGTCCGTTTCAAGCTCGCAGGCTTTCTCTTTCTCGTGGGTGTGGTTGGCGGAGTTGCAATAGCCCTTGTTGACCGGGTGCTGGCCCGTGTCGGGTTTCTTCGGTCCTCTTTCTTTCCTTCCGTGTCCGGACTAGCCAACATCTTTGTACGAGCCGATTTTGTGTGTACTTCTCTCTTTGTCCGCTTTGTGCCTCTGGGGATCTCTTCGATTTCTTCTTTAATAGAGATCTTGGAGGTGGGTGTTGGGGATTTTGATGTTGTGGATGCTGCTTTACTTACCTTTGCTGGTGCTTTAGTTACCTTTGCTGGTACGGTTTTCTTTGCAGGTGCTTTTGCTTTTGGCACAGTTTTTGCTGTCTTCCTTACCGAGGTCTTCGGCTCTGTTTTGATCGTCTCTTTTTCCGGTATTGACTTCTTTTGTGTTCCTGCAATATTCTCACTGAGTTCCTTCTTTACTGTGATTGTGGTTTTCTCTTTCTTCTCAGTCTTTTCTTTCTTCTCAGCCTTCTCTTTCTTCACTGTAACCTTCTCCTTCTTCACTGTAACCTTCTCCTTCTTTATTATATTCCCATCCTCCTCCTTCACCTCCACCTTCACTTCTTCCTTAACTTCCTCTCCCTTCTTGCTCAACCTCTTCAGGTCTAACTGCTCTTGGGTCAAGAACAAATCTGGAATCTCCTTCTTCAACACACGCACAAACAGATCGCAGTCTGCCAACACCTCGTAGTCGAAAAACGAGTCCCATTGCTTGCCCAAAGGCGTCTTGTTCACAAACAACACCTTGCCCCCCTTGTCACGCACACTCTTACTCAACAGCTTCACCAACTTCTTCACACCGTCCACCTTGAGCGATGTTCCCATCACAATCAACATGTCTGGTCTCAGCTTGATGTCGACGTTGAGCCCCTGTGTCAAAATCTCCAGCTGCGGGTGGTTTTCTCCATAGAGCACAATATCCGGCCTAAGGAGCCCGATAGTGCCTGTTATTCTCTTCCCGGAGTAGAGTCTCTCGATGTACTTTTCCTGGCACTTGGCGCACTTGGGGTTGAGGCCCGCGGCGAGCTCTTTTTGGTACTCGCTCGTCCAGTCCACGGTGTGGAAGCAGATTGTGCACAGCAATTTGTGCAAATTTCCGTGGAGTTGCACCACATCCAAATTGCGCCATGTGCTCGCAAACAGCTTTGCGTTGTCAAAGTCCTCGACATTCACACCGATGTTCAAGTTGATCGACGCCTCGAGAGCGTCGATATTTTGGGTGTAGCACCGCAATAACTTGTCCTTCTCCTTCATTGTTTTTATAAACTTGTGTGTCTCCGTGGGGGTCGCTTGCCGAGACAGCTGGTACAACCCCTCCATGAAGGTACAGAAGATCGCGAGCGACACCTCGTCGCGGAAGAGCGACACGTCAAAGAGGTCCTGGCCCTTCACGATGCTCTTGGGATACTTTTCTTTGACCATGTTGTACAAACCATCACTGGACCTGAAGTCTGGAATCCCGGCATTGCACGAAATTCCCGCGCCCGTGATAATCGTGGCTCTTTTGGAGTGGTTGATGCACCGCACCACCTCGTTGAGGAGGATGGATGTCTGTGCAGGGTACACCCTGGACTTGGTTTCGCCAGCATTGGCGGAAAGCAAGTCTATGGTGATCATCTAGAGTGGTTGGTGAAGAAAAGAAGTGTTTGATTTTTGCCAAATTGGGAAGACGTCGCGCTGTGCTAGAAACTGAGACATTGCGAAATAACAACAACGCCAACAATTGCGCTTGTGGGAATGGCCGAGGGGCTTTGAAGTTGACCCTCTATGGTTATATCCATCAACTCCCACTAATTTCACCGCCATAAACCACCGTTTATACCACCTTTGGTGGGAATCCCTCTGAAATGAGGTATTTTTGTGCAATTTTGCGTTGTTTACTGAGATACTGCGGAATTCGACGACACTCGGAATTCTATAGGGGAATTTCACTGGGAGATGGTAAGTGTGAACAGTAGGGGGACAAGAATTACAAGAATGAAGATTGGAACAAGAATAAAGATTGGAACAAGAACACTGGAACTCTCACTTTGTGATGTAATTTAACCCAATGCGGAGTAATGAGGTGTGTTTTGGTTCAAGTTTGCAGTGGTGAACTGGGGTTGTGGTAGAGGAAGTTTTGTTGATTTTTGCGGAAAAACATGAAAAAGTATGAAAATAGTTTTGTGGGAATAGGGAGGTTAGAAGGATAAGGTAACAGAACAAAGAATGTATTGTTACATTCTACTATTTACACCATTTATACCATTTGTTAGTTTTTACAATATCATTTACTAAACCATTTATTGATTTCATTTATTGATGCCATTTATTGATTTCATTTATTGATTTCATTTATTGATGCCATTTATTGATTTCATTTATTGGTTCCATTTATTGACCATTATACCATTTATTGGTACCATTTACTGATTCTTATTGATACCCTCTACTGATACCTTCTACTGACACCTTTATCGATACCTTTCCTTCACCTCTTCTTCACCTCTTCTTCACCTCTTTACCTATTCTTCTTTTCCCTTTTTACATTTTCATTTTTCATCACCAGTTATGTTCAAAAGAACCCTAGCCACATCAGCCAAACTGGCGAGTGCCCCAAACATCACCTACGGACCCCTCTCCAAGGCGCAGCTCGCGTTCCTTGATCGCATCATCCGTGTGGATCAAGCCGGAGAGTTGGGAGCAAACTTCATCTACCGTGGCCAGTACCTCGTGCTTGCTTCCAAGTACCCCCACCTCAAACCCGTTCTCCAGCACATGTGGGACCAGGAGGTCCACCACCACGACACATTCAACCGGTTGCAGGTCCAGAGGCGTGTGCGCCCATCGCTCCTCACCCCGTTGTGGAAGCTTGGAGCCATCGGAATGGGTGCTGGTACGGCCTTGCTCAGTAAAGAAGCCGCCATGGCGTGCACTGTTGCCGTGGAAACCGTGATAGGAGGCCACTACAACCAGCAATTGCGGGTTTTGATGAACCAATACGAAGTTCCGGTGTACAAAGACGGCAAGGAAGTCCCTGCGGACGACGTGCCGTTTGGCGAGGAAACCTCGCCGGAATTGCGCGAGTTGAAGGAGTTCATCTCCACGTTCCGTGACGAGGAGTTGGAGCATCTCGACACCGCCATCGAGCACGATGCGGAGAAGGCCGTGCCGTATATCATGTTGACGGAGGGAATCAAGCTTGTTTGCAAGGGAGCAATCTGGGTTGCTGAGAGGGTGTAGAAGAGGGAGAAGAAAGAACAAGGACGAAAAGAGAGAAAAAGGAGAAGAATGAACATAAAAGAATAAGAAAGGAGAAGAGGGAGAAGAAAGACGAAGAAAGAACAAAGGACGAGAAGAATAAGAAAGAAGAAGAAATGGAACGAAATTGAATGAATAGTGAAGTTGGTGGAGGTTAATGTGGAAATGATTTGAACTAAGAAAGTACCCATGCAACAACTCCACAATCCCTTAACCTTCGTCTATTCCCTTCTTGTCATTCCTATACTGTAAATATTAATAGCACACTTGTGCGATCTTCAAAATTACCGTAATATACCAAATCAGTCCGCAATTATAAGCTACCCTACTTTACTCTCTATCATTCGAGCCATTTTCTCTAAATCACCAATCATTCTCTGTATAATCCTTGCTCTAAATCACCAATCATTCTCTCCACAAACATTCTCTGTATAATCCTTGCTCTAAATCACTCTTTATAATCCTTCCTCTAAGTCACTGTATAATCCCGTGCACTCTCTGTATCTTTCCTTCCCTTTGTACCATGATCTCCTCACGTGACCGTTTTTTCTGTATACAATTGTTTTCATTTTGTTTGTTTTTACGCAGCTCATGTCCCGCTTATCTACGATGTACCGAGCGGGAACGCTTAACGGAACACGTCGGCATCTCCACCTCACACACCCGCAAGATGCGTTCCCACTACTAGACTCGAAGGAAATTACGGTGTGTCTTCAGAGCTGTGACTTTGTCGCGACCGAAGAACTCGTACTGAAGCCCACCAGCCAATTCATCAAGACGCTCTTTGAGCAATTCTTGGACACCTTCATGGGACTTTCTGTGGAGGGGCTCCAGAACAACGACGAAGAAGACGTCAAATACGCCCTCAATTTGTTGACTCTCCATAGGGCAGCAAACAAGTTCCTTCAAGGTTGCGGTGTGTATGATTTGACCTTGATGGATTTGGTGCGGCCTGAACCATTCCGGATCAGGCGTATACTTTCCGCGGTGGTGAACTTTGCGAGGTTTCGCGAAGAGCATTCTGCAGAGTGTGAAGCGCTCGTGGTGGAGTACGAGCTGTCTTTAGAGAACATACGAAAAGCGCAGACGGAAAACTCCAACATCACCGCGAAATTGGGCGATTTGAAGAGCCAGATCGAAAGCGACGAGCTGGCGAAAAAGAGCACTTTGAAGCAAGTCAACACGTATAACGCAAAACTAGAGACGGAGTTGAAAAAGTTGAAGAAACAGCAGGAAGCAGTGACCCAGAATCACACCCAGTACAGAGAGGAGAAGGGAAGGCTCATTGAGAAGCTTGACGACATACAGTATTTGATCCTTGAGAGCGCTAAGGAGATCGACGCGTATCGCGGATACGCTGAGGTGGACTTGGCGGTGCTAGCGCGTGTGGTGGATGATCTAAAGGGTCAACTTAATGAGTACGAAAAGCAGACCAACGAAACCCAATTGAAAGAACATGATACCCAATCAACTATCGAGGCCGTGCAGGATGTCGAGAGCGAGCTCAAGCTTCTCTTTAGGATAATAGAGGAAATCTCCAACGACTTAACGAAAGAGAAGGACGTGTTGAGCAAAATGGCGTCTACGCAGGAGTTGCTCGATCAGTACAACATACAGTTGAAAGATCTCTCGCGGCAGGCTGCACAGCTTCAAAGACAGGTGGAAACTACTCAAGAAAAGACCGACAAGTTGAAGGTCCAGGCAGACGAAAGAATCAAGAAGAGCCAGCAACAACTCCTGAAGTTTAGGTCCGACTACGCAAAGTTGGTGGAAGAGAGGAAAGTCAAGGAGGAGGAGTACGCAGAGAAGCGTAGAATGATAGGAGACATCGAGGCGAAGATTGCAAAACTAAACCTGGATTACGCCAAAGACGTGCGAAGCGTGGAAATGAAGGTGGGCAGACTCAACGCAAAGATCCGCTTGTACATGGAGGAAGTGGGGAAAGCAGTTGACAATCGAAAAGACGACAACCAAAAGGATAGCTTGTGAGGGAAGGAAGGGTTCTATTGTTTGGTGATCAAACAGTCCTTTGGGTTTGTCTAGCCCATTATTATTCTTTCTCTTCAGTCATCCTTTGTGTCTGCCTAGCCCATTATTCTTTGGTCTCTTCAGTCGTCCTTTGGTACAGTCCCCTTCACTGTCCCGTGTATACTAGTGTACTATATGTAATATTACTGCGAAAGTGTAATTTCTCAACATGCGTTTATTAGTGGGATCTGCGATCTCCTGTGACATAGTCACTATAAATTAATGCTTAATCTCAAAGTCGAACAAGTCTTCCTTCGACAAAACGTCATCATCTAACGTTTAAATGACAACAGCCATCTCCTGATTAATGTTCATCTCATCTTCTCTCACTTCCTCAAAAATTCCAAGAAATCCATCTCACCGTCTTCTCCCTCACCAACACTGGCCATGGCCAGTGCCTTCTTTCTTGGACCCTCGTCAACACTTCCCATTCTAGAACTCTCAACCCTCAGGCTCATCGTGCTACCCTTCCGGCCCTTTTCAACCAGGTAGCCTTCCAAGACGAGTCTGAAGTCGTCGTCTCCATCGTTGAGAATGTTCAGGAACTCGTGAGCGGCGCCAGCACCATACTCATGGACGGGTTCATTTTCCAACTTGTTCAAGTACGAGGACTGGAACTCCATTGCGTTGCTTTCATCAGGAAGCACGAAAAATGGCAATCTCATTTTGCTGAGCCATTGTCTCCACCTCGGGTACGAATCCAAGTCTGCTGTCAGGGCACAAATCGAGGTTCTAGTGGTGGAGTTGAGTCTTGTACTAGTTGCACTTGCTGAATCTCTTCTGTTGCTCCTGTTCACCACGCCATCAAGCTTCTGGGCGTGGTCCCTTTCGAAGTTCTTCTTAATAGTGTGTTCCCAAGGTTGTTCTCTATAGAAGAACACCAAGGTATCGACAAATCCGTTGAACGGCTGCATAAATGCACCCATGCAGTTAATCCAGTAAATGGGGCCGTAGCGTTCTTCGTAGTTGATTTGCGTGATGTAAAGAATGAACGGGAAAAGCCACACAAAACAGTAGGCAAATGGATAAATAAAAATCAGCTTCATTTGCTTCTCGATGATTTTCTGTCTCCTTCTGAACTTATCGAGGTTAGCTTGATGAAGTTCTGGATTATACGCTGGGTTTTCAGCATCATCTGCGATACCAGTTACATGGTGAGGACCATGGTCATCACTTGCTTGTGTAGTTCCTCCTCTGTAACTCTCGAGATCATGATCCTCTTCATCTTCTGGTTTCCTGCTGACTCTCAGGTTGGTCACCGTCACACTGGAGCCTCTTCTTGGGAAGTTGTTTTCGGGAATGGTCCATTTCGGGATTATCGTGCTGAAAAAGAAGCGCAATGCAGAGAAGAAACTTGGTTTGTCCTCTTCTCCCTCGTGACTTCTATGCATCGTGGTGAAAACACCTCCAAGCTCCTTGATCTCACTGATCACATGGAAGTAGATTACACAGTAGATGACAACAATGGTGATAACAAAGCACCATCTGGGGACCCAACTGAGCACCAACCTGTACCACACAGGCTTCTGCGGGAGGTAGCACCAGCAAACAAGGGAGCTATAGCCCTTGTTTCCAATGAATGCCAACGATGCAAGAACGATCGGGATGAGAAACGATCCAAAGTAGACGTAATTCCGGTACCTGTACAACCCTCCTTCGGTACGCGCTGAATTGCGGACCCTTGTGGTGAGCAGCGGGTAGAAAATGAGGAGGTATGTGTGGACAGCGAAGGACAAGATGGCGATGTCGGCACCTTCGATTGCTGTTGCGGTGAAGAATCCCACAATCTGACAAAAGTTGTCGTTGTAGTATGCTGTAGAGTGTGCAAGGACTCTTGATGGGTAAAGAAGGAGTACCACTGCTTTGAGCAAGTCAAAGAACAAGAGGAAGAAAATGAGCTGATGACGGAAAACCAATCTGCGTGGGTCAATAGCGAGAAAGAGATACATTCCCGCCACACAAAGTGCTATCAGTGCGCAACTTGACGAAGTTGCTACGATTCTTTGGACCAATATTTGGCGTGACGAAAACAAATCAATCTGGTTGTGCGCTTTGTCCTGATGGTTAGGGTGGAGTCTGCGTTTAGCCACTTGGTACGGCATTTTTGGGTCAATACCTCTATTGGTATTATCTCTGTTGGTATTACCTTGATTGGCATTACCTTGATTGGCATTACCTTCATTGGCATTACCTTGATTGGCATTAGCTTCATTGGCATTACCTTCAGAACCTTTATTTTCTTGAATGGCTTCAGATTTGTCGTCATTTTGACCTCCTACCTTAGCCTTGTGGTTGTTCACCTCCTCTTTGTTATGTTCAGACACCTTCGTCTTGCTCACGGGCAGTTTTTCGTTCTTCCAGTACACCTGGTTGGCATTCGGTATCGATACCTGGACTTCCTCGGCATGGTTTTGTCGCAGGGGATTCCATGGCATAGCGCCTTGCGCAAAATTGCTTGCTGAATTCTGCGACTTTGAGTGGCGTATTTCCGATTGAACTGAGTCCCTTCGATCTGCCCTAGATGGATCGCCAGCATCGGCCCTTACCACGTCTGCCACAGCGGCAGCGAGGAGTATTAACGGGACACGGGCCATCGTTTGTGATGAAATTTTTGACTCGAAAAAAATCAAACTAAAACTACTAAGAGCTGGGACAAAAATGATAGGAGACACCGATTATCTCCGGGATAATCAATCAGGGATGGACAGTGCAACAATGCTGTATGTGTATTTCCTACGCTACGAAGTTCCTTTGTCCAAACATAGGTTGAATCTCTCTTACCAGCCTTTCTCGAGGTACAAACAAGTGTTCGCTGAGTGTTCCAGAAAGGGGCTATCGAGTCGCGTTTTCTTGCACATTTAGAATTGCACTGTAAATATCGAGTACAAAGTCTCCCCAGATGGATTATTGAAGGTGTTTGAATGTATTGACCTTGTTTGTTGGTGCACCTGAAGCCTCTTGTATGATGCATCTTGTATGACGTCTCTTGTACAGATGTTTCTCAGTGGCTCTGAAAAGCTCAGTTGATGTATTCTCCACCACTCCCAACCCCATACTATCTTAACCAGATCTCGTAGTTGCCGCGGTAACGGCCAGTTGTGCTATACTGTGAGCCCTGCGGACCCACGGCGGAAACACCGAACCAAGCCACGTTGGTTTTGCTGTAGGAACGGCACGTGCCGAACAATCCCATTGTGCAGGAGTGAATATAACAATAGGTATATAGTGGATTTAGAAGTGCGAGGGTGCATCTGGGTACGACTACACGAGAAAACAAGGGTGCTACAATGTAATTCTATACAAGAACTTATAAAATGACATTTATAGAAGTTAACAAGAGAGTTTATGTAAAGTGTGGAGTATACCTGTGAGTGAGCTTCTATAGTAAGGTACTTCCATAATAAGGCACTTTTAAAGCACTTCTATATTAAAGTACTTCTATAATAAAGCACTTCCACAATAAAGCACTTCTATAATAAAGTACTTCGATAATAAAGCACTTCTATAATGAAGCCCTTCCATAATAAAGTACTTCTATTCAAGACTCCTCCACAATAAGGGCACTTCTAAATAACATTACTTCTATTAAATATTACCTCTTAATACATAACTTCTCTCACTTCTACCTACATCTTCTCTGACTACTTCATCATAATGGCATTCATGGGGTACACCCAGATCTATAATCAATAACTCCTGTTCTATTATTTCGGTTTCACCCTCGCCTTGCTTCCATTTAAGGTTCCGACAATTGCTCTTTCGGTCATGGACACTTTTGATTTCGGTCAATCCATTTTCGGTCCGTGAAACATATCCCCAATCGGAAACCCCACACAAGAATGTAGCAACTACTGAAACTTGGCACAACAAGCTTTGCATGTTTACTGCTCGTCATTCACGGTGACATCAAGTTGACATTAACCGGAGGTTACGGCATTGTCGGAATCAAGTGCAGACACTTACTTGAACAATCATGAGCAATGTCGCATTGACTTCCCCACAAAACCATAACACAATAGCTACTAATAATGTCTACATTATGTCCCTCGTAATTATTTTTATTACCGCTTCCTGCGGAGGTATTATACACTAAAATGCTTAGGCCAACAAAGCGGCAGCAGCAACCATCAAGGCACCGGCACCAGAAACAGCCTTGGCAGCAGCAGCACCCTCGTAAGTGGTGATGGAGTGGTTTGGCACTGGAGAGGTGTAGGTGACTGGGACAGAAGAGGTTCTGGCTGGGCAGTCAGTGACAGTAGCCTCACAAGAGGTGATGGTCACAAGGGTGTGGGAGGTCCAGGTGGTGTAGGTAACGTTACCAGCAGAAGAGCTAGACTCAACGACGGAGCTAGATGCTGGAGCAGTGCTGGAAGCTGGCTCAGTGCTAGAAGCTGGGGTGGAGCTTGGAGCAGTAGAAGAAGACGAGGACTCAGCTGGAGCGTCACCAGTGACCAAGTCAACAGCGGTACAGCCACCAGTGTTGTAAGACTGGATCTTGTAACCCTGACCCTCGTGTGGGCAGGCCCACCAGTCGGAGCTGACACCCAATCTCAACTTGTTCTCGTCAAGACCCCATGGGTGGGAAGCGTCAGACTTGGAGTCGACAAGGGAAACACCCTCACGGCTCAAACGAGCGGTCTTGTCACCAACGTACAAGTATCCATCTGGCTCAGTAAGAGTGAAGGTGATAGCGGAACCGTCGTTGATAGAGAACTCGAAGTCACCGGAACCAGAGGTAACTGGACCGGAGACGTCACCCTGAGCGTGGAGGGTGAAGGTTCTGTCAGCGAGGACGGAAGAAGCGATAGCAGCGAAAGTAACAGACTTGAACAACATTGTAATTGTGGATATAATAGTGAAGAAGAAGGAAATGGTTGGGGATAACCGCTCTCATATATAGTGCCCAGAGTCCTATCATGGTTGCTAATTTTAGGTTTTAGCCTACGATGCAAAAACAAGTTACCGTTTCTTTTTTACTTCATCCTTGGTTTTGAAATTACGAGCACAGTACTGAAACTTTCCATTTTCAGTAACTCCCTGCACATTTGTACCTATTCCGGGTCATTCCACCCTCGTTTTGAAAAGGTCCCCTCAGAAAATGACACCATCGGTTGTGAGCCCCGTCATTCCCCAGTTACATCATCTTGCCGCACGGTATTCTACAACGCTGTTCCATTGGCTTAGCTCGTGACTTTTGTTTATGTCCGTTCTGCTAGGTTCTCTATTTTTGTCGCGCCAGCTGCTTCTCCTTACATGGTGCGGCCACCACGAAGCAGGTCACCTGCATTGGCTACTCAGCCGATCGTCAAACCAAGCTGGCTCTGCAAAGGCTTCACCAATCCGGCTAGAGCAAGCCGAAATGACGGAAGACGCACAGTGTCTGATGTCGAAGCAATTTTGTCTACACGAGCGTTTTGGCCGACACCAACGTGTAAGCATTGGCACAAAAATGATACGCCTGAAAAGACCCTAACTTCGGCTTAACAAAACGCATAGAAAATCTAAACTACTAGTGGACAACGTGACCCCGCTGAAAACCGAGTTATCCTGGAAAATATTTCAGTCAGTTTACGTAGTGAAAATTTCTGATAGAAGCGCAAAAAAAAAAAGAAAGCCAGCAAAAAATTATCAGTTTGGGCCCTCGTTCTGTCAAACCTTTTTTTCTGGCGTGCTCGCAATGCATCCCGCTTCCAGATGATACAATAAGATCTAATCGAACGATGTCCCAAGGAGCCAGGAAACGAAACTGGTGATCTTGAAGTGGAACTACTGCAAGCTCCAAAACGTGCACGATGCCATTTTAATCGTGCGCACCAGCATGTGACGTGCAGGTACTTTTCGTAGTTTCATAGAATGCTCTTGCATATTCTCATAACCTAAATACGTGCCAAGAGGCCGATGATGCGCAATGACAAATAAAACATTCTCGCAGTTAACTACGTAATTATAGAGCACGAGTCACGATTTGTACTTCTAATATGAACGCTTACAATCATTTGCTTATACCGTGACTTTTGGCCACTTTTTGGCGATACACTCTAGTACTTTACACCATTGTTTTCGGTTTATGCTCGGATAGTTATTTTCCCACTATTTTCTTCCTGTATTCGTTGTCTCGGCCCCAAGTATTTTCTGTTGCCTCCACCTTGGTGGGTAGCTTGCTATAGGCGGTCTCTTGTGCGATAATTGCACTGTCAAGAATTACACCACTAACATCGCCTTTGTCACGCGTGCTTGGTTGCCTTGGAAATTGCAATGTACAAGAGCTTGTGCGGTGAAATTACGCACACCAACTAAATTTTACCCTCGGAGGTCCAGCTTGCCTTATCAGAAACCCAGCATGTCCAAAATCTTTCGAAACTCTTCAACTTCGCTCGCATTCCAGCAAACCTTTGCCCCTTTTCTGGTGAGCCTTGACCCGCTTTTTCTTGACAATTCTTGTATTGCTCCTTGGGAGGAGACTTTGTGTACCTGTGAGAGTCGTAACTACGTTATGAACCTTCGTGATTCTGCTACAAACATGTCCATCTTACTCGATTATGCAGATATTTAGAATTAGACGAGTTATCTCGATGATTGTCGCCGGTCAGGTAACATTAAAGGCGCGATTCATGATTTGGACCCAAACTGATGCCGCTTGGCACTATGATACACTGGGTGGGATAGAAGTGCATGCTCCCGGAGTCTCCGGGACGGTTGCAAACTGAAATCCTAGTTTACTACGTGTCCCCGGTATCGCATCGGCGAAATGTGACCCCCTATCCCTGTCATCCGTAATTGATATACTATCCGGTCTTCGGAGTATTCAATCAGCATTTAGAAACTTTGCTCTTAGAACTTCAGCTCTACTTGGAACTAGTTCCTTCCTCCAACGACACCATCAGTGTCGTGGTGCTGATCTGTCCGTCTCCGTCAAAAACCAGTGGAGTGGCGCTTTCTTCGAGGCTAGAATCGTCGTCCAACAAACTTGTTCTCAGTCTCGCACGCACATCAAACTCCGTGGAAATGTTGGGTCTTTGCACGCCCATTTCGATGTCAACAACAGCATTGTATCTTGACAAAGGATCCGAAGCAACAATGTCGTATTTTTGCACGGCCTGGTACAGCCAGCGGCAGAACTTGTTGGGCGAAAGAACTGGCAAATGTACAAACTTGGTGTACTCAAACACAACATACAGGAGGACAGCTCCACCAATAAGATCAATGAAGTAGTGGTGAGTAAGGTACATGGTGGACCACCACAACCAAGTTGCGTAGCCCCACCAGACCACTCTACCCTTTGGAAACACGTACGAAAGGAAGAGCACGTCCATCACAGCACATCCGGAGTGAAGGGATGGGAACGCACCGAAAATGACGGGCGAGTTCGAGAACGCTGTGGTGTACATATCGACTCCAAGAAGCTTGTCGATACGGCCAAGACCACCTGGAGATCCAGACATGGAGTAATTGGCTGGCTCCAAGCCGTGCAAGTTCTTGTACCACGGAGGGGCTGCAGGGAACAAAATCTGGATGAGAACACCCACCAAGTTCATGTAACCAAAGGCAAAACCGAATGAACGAAGAGCTGTTGGTGGAGCAAACAAGAAGATCAAGCCTGCGACGATGAATGGTGAAGAAAAGTGCACAACTCCGTATGGAATCCACGCAAGAATGTCCAAGAATGGGGTGGTGACGACTGCCAAAACTGCAGAAAGGTTGTCGCCGTACATGATGGTTTCCATTGCTGGGAGAATCTTGACACTAATTGGAGGCTTCCAAGATGTAGGGATCTTACCTGCACTAAAGTACAAGGCGAGCCAGGTGAAAATAGGAAGTGCGTGGACGAAGAACTGGGACGTGAGTGGGATCAAGAAGCACGTCACGAATGCGGAAAGGATCAAGGTTTTCACAAGCCATCCCGCTGGGAAGATAGCATAGACAAATAGTATAATCAGTGACAAGAATGAGTAGTGCGCCACCTCGGCGATTGTCCAGTTGTGGTGTTTGAATTTGTGGATGGTAGACCTCATGTCCGTGGAGAAGTCCAAGTTCGAGACATCCAGGTTGGGGTCCTTCTCCAGAAGGAAGTAAAAGTGAAATAGCTGGTAGGGCTTCGCAATGATCTTTGACTTCAAAAGCGCCGACATGGTTGAAGAATTATATGGCAATGGCTAGTGGTTGAAGGTGTCAAGGACGTCAAATGTGTCTGTAGGTTTCCAAGATGTCGAGATATTAGTTGGATGAGGACACTTTGTGGTATGTTATCGTATCTAGATCAAACAGTAGGACGTGATTCGTGTTTGTTGCTATTCACGATGGCAAAACGTTTGTGTAGCAGCGCGGCAACTACTTGATAAAGGATGGTAATGACTTGAGGAACTTCAAGAGAGAATATTTTTGTGACCAAGTATATTCTTTTCTATTCAAACTAGTGAGCACACCAATCTGTTTTATTGATATGTGCTATTCTCCTATATGCTTTTATTGGTTTGCGCTGGCGGATCCGAGCATCCCTGAAAAGAAATTTTTTTCTGCCCTCCACTGATCACGTGTGCCAAAAATGGAAGTGCACAAGCAGGTGCACCAACTGAATTCCACAGCGGGGCTGGTGTCCTTGTTCGGTTTCTCACCATTATATGACCCACAAAGATCAGTTGGTCTTCACGTTTGCGGAAATACCTGTGAAATTCGCGGCCTCAGCCCTCGCAAACGTCCGCAAATCCCCCGAACAATAAAATATAGGGGCCCAGTGTAAATTGCAGAATACGGGTAACTCAAGGAATTCCATTGAAAGAAATGACTGCAAAAGGTAGTTCAAACTCAATTGAATAGGGGAACAAAGTTTGAGACTATGCTACGAAACTGCCGCACCCTACCGGATATACAAATAGTGTGTTCATATATCCTAATAACTTCTGTTATATATCCTAATCACTGTTATCCATATATCCTAATCACTTCTGTTATATACCCTGATTCTGTTAATCCTGATCACTTCTGTTCAATCCAATGAAGTCTAGTGGACATCTGAACATGATCAAAAAGACTCTGGTCCCTGGTTCTGGTCCCTGGATAACATGACTTACTCTTGTCACTGTCCATCAGTTTCATCTCATTTCTACGTATTCATTTATTTGGCTGCGATCTTTTTTGTTCTGCTGTTTTTTACCACAACAATGCCAATTGAAGAATCTGAAAGCAAAGTCACCTTGACTGTGGGCTCGTCCTCTGTCACTATCCTCAAGCACGGTGCCACCGTTCTCTCGTGGGTCTCCAATGGCGTGGAACGTCTCTGGCTCTCTGAGGGTGCCAAATTGGACGGAACCAAAGCTG
Organism: Kodamaea leandrae; assembly: GCA_030564445.1. Classification (NCBI taxonomy): domain Eukaryota; kingdom Fungi; phylum Ascomycota; class Pichiomycetes; order Serinales; family Debaryomycetaceae; genus Kodamaea; species Kodamaea leandrae. The sequence continues at coordinate 344,301 of JAJLUV010000006.1, read as the reverse complement.
TGAGAGGTGGTATCCCACTCGTGTTCCCAGTTTTCGGAAAGCAAAAGGACCCAAACCACCCTACTTACCCGCTTCCTCAGCACGGTTTTGCTAGAAACTCCGACTGGGAATTCCTTGGACAGACCTCCGAGTCCCCATTGACCGCACAGTTTGCCCTCTCTCCAGAACAGGTCGACCCTGAAAGTCTCAAGTTGTGGGGCGAAGGTAAGTACGACTTCACCTTGCTCTTGCTGGTGAGCTTGGACGAGAACTCGCTTAACACCAAGATTGAGGTTGAAAATGCTGGTAAGGTCCCATTCGAATTCAACTGGTTGTTCCACACCTACTTCCGTGTTCCAGACATCACTGATATCCTCGTCACCAACCTCATCGACCAGCAGTGCACTGACCAGCTCTTGAAGGTTGACTACGTGGAGAAGGCTCCAATGGTGTCGTTCCATGAGGAATTCGACAGAATCTACAAGGGTGTCCCAGAAGACAAGACTTTGCAGGTCGTGGAATTGGGCAAGGTCCTCGTCAACGTCCACAGAGTCGGTTTGCCAGATGCAGTTGTGTGGAACCCATGGATCGAGAAGTCTAATGGAATGGGCGATTTCCAGCCAAAGGACGGTTACAAGAACATGTTGTGTATTGAGCCTGGTTACGTCGCCAAGATGGTCAGCTTGGCTCCCGGAGAAAAGTGGGAGGCTGCGCAATGGGTCAACTTGGGTGGTGAGATCAAGGTACAGCTGAACATTTACTGATGTAGAAGTAAGACTATTTATTATGAAGAACTAGTAGACAAGAGATAAAAGTGATATTAGATTGAGTTGATAGAAGGCTGACGTAAGGTTTGCCCTACCCGAGCAGATATAAAAGTGATATAGTATTCAGTTGACACTGACATAAGGTTTGACCTACTTGAGCAGATATAAAAGTGATCTACGATTTTGCTGATACTGACATAATATTTGACCTACTTGAGCAGATATAAAGAGTGATAGTGGTAGTGATTGGATGACTGACATAAGTTTGACCTACTAGCTCCACCTCAACCAAACTACTATTGAAAGGACGTAATTCATTACTATTAAGCTGACTTCTTTCAAAGTCTCAATTTCTCTGAATCAGCTTCTGCAGCGAAGAAATCGTTGGCCTCGCGTATAACAGAAACAGATGATCAAAACTCGTGTCTATATCCATAGAGCGATCTGCGTCAAAGTCTCTTGACCTGTCGATATCACGTCTTTCGTTGTCGAAAGTCCGCGATGTCTTTCTACTCATCAACTTCGAGCTGGACAGTGATGTTGGAAATGCGTACGACGGTATCTTGCTTTGCGAAACTGACTGCGATAACTGTGGAATCAGCAGTTTACGCTGAAGCTGTGGGATCAGAGACTTGCGCGAGATTGTTTGGCCAGAATGGTCTGGAAGTCCCATATACGGCTTCTTCTGGAGCTGTGGGTTCAGAGGTTTCTTCTGAAGTTGTGGGATCAGCGATTTCCTAGAAAGCGACTGTGGGTGATGTACATAGTTCTGGTTGTTGACATGATTGGTGTATCCTCCGCTTGGTTCTCTGGACTTCAAGGAATGGTTGGAAAGACTTGAGTGTATACGAGAGCTGCTCTGAATGTGATTATCACTCAGGCTTCTACTCACTCCAGCCATTTCCAAAGAAGATACCCGTACCCTACTTGGTGCCTGTGGCTTGATGAACGGTTTGCTACTTGGCGGTCCCATTTTCTCCCATGACGGCAACCTGCGCTCGGTCTCACCCAAGTCACGAGGCTCGACTGTTCTGGTTTTTTCACGAGCGAATTCATCATCCCAGTTCAACTGTAAAACATCGTCCTTCATCAACGCATTCAAGTCCATCGACTTCTTAGATGGCGAAATCCGGGGTATAAGGCTCTTGGACGGTGATTGGAATTTAAGCGTGGGAAGTGGTTTGCTCGGCGATCCACCACTTGGGGTTCGCGTAGTACGAGTATCTGGGGATCTATTGCTGTCAGTAGCTCTGTGTGGAGAAGAATTCAATCTCTGCTCTGTAGAAAACCTGTGACTCTCAGGAGACTTATGTTCAAAGGTCCTCTGTTCTGTAGATCTGTATCTTTCTGGAGATTTCTGTTCAGTCTGGAAATCAGACCGTCTCTCGAGGTTTCTTTGTCTTTGTTCTGGAGACATATACCTCTCGTCATTTCCTGGTCGTATCAGGTCATTCTTCAATGGCACTAATGTAGGCTTGTTCAATATCGGGTTTGTTTTCACAGGGGAAGCTTTTGAACTCGCTCTTGCTGGTGAAGCTTTTGAACTCGCTCTTGCTGGTGAAGCTTTTGAACTCACTCTAACTGGCGAAACTATCGAGCTCACTCTAACTGGCGAACCTATCGAGCTCTGTGCTTTTGCTGGGGATGTTTTCGAGCTCGAGTGAGCCATCGGATTCCTATTAATCTCGTTCTCCATATTCATAGTTTCCTCTGTAGGACTCCGTTGTGGTGATATTTTGCGTGAAGGACTGTCCTTTTCAGGCAGCACAGAGCTTTGGTATGTGAGAATGTCATCTGGACCATTGAGAGTACGCCGACGCTTTGAATCCGGTTGTGTCTTTGTCTGATCTTTCTCTGGACTCTGCTCCTTTTCTTGCTTGCTATTCACCAGGTAATGACTCTTGATGGATTCCATCACATTGAATTTTGACCGGTGGATTCCAGAGAATCGCTTCCGGTTCACAGGGCGTGATTGTGGCGCCGGTTTTTGTTGGACTGGTGTACTATCGCACTCAATTGCGTTCGCTCGCAGGTTCAACTCCGACAAGACATTATTAGTGAGCTTTTGAGAGTACCCTCTGTTGAGCATCGACGAAAGAAGCGATGAACTGGGGTTGTTTGTACTGGTTTCTGTTGATGTCAACTTAGTTGGGTCGAAAGCACTCCATATTTGTGGGGTGGCGTTGTTTGCGATGTTGTCATGGCCCCCTTCGTATCTATTTGTACTGGAATCAACTCCTTTCGGTTGTGATTCTCCCAACAGTCCTAATATATTAGCTTTACTCTGCTGCGATAGCGTGCTCTCCGTGGCGCTGTTGCCGAGGTCTTCGATTCGTGGGTACAATCCACTGTATTCTGGCGATCCAAGCTGAAGCTCTTGGATTCGTTTGATGGGCGTATTGAGCTCCGCCAGGGCGTTGAACGACGCCATTAAGGAGTCCTGCGTAATGTCCATTGTTTATTATCTCTGTTGACGGCACACTCAAAGGCTTTCCTGGCTATTTGGGGCTGTTGTGGTCCTGATACAGTGCACGCGTTGTTTGAGATGTTTTTACAAGATCTGGTACAAAAAAGGTTCCTGATTTGGGGGAAACCAAAACAAAATGTAAGACATGAGTTTAGGGAGGGCATGTGTGTGAAGAAGATAGAGGAAGTGATGAGGACACTTTCGGGCATCGACATTCAATAATAGGTTAGGTCGATGGTTCTAGGACAGCCGAATAAATTAAGGGGTACTCGGAATAATTACCATAATTACAAGACAGTTTTGAAATTTGACATTATTAACAAAATTAGAAGAATATCTCGAGATTTTGGAAAATTAGATGAATTTACCACGTTCAATACACGGAGTTTTGGTGACGATCGAAAAATTACTTCGCCTAATATGGCTCCCTTCTACATCGTGTAACCTTCGAGAGAATCGTGATGTCAACGGTTGACATATGTTTATCATTCTCAATATTCCGTCTCTTTATACCATAGATTTTGGAGTTACACAAAATAGTATACAACTACACTCATCTCATAGATATCACTAAGATTTACAAGAAGCCGGTGTAGTATAGTGGTCAGTACACAACTTTGTGGCAGTTGAAACCCAAGTTCGATTCCTGGCACCGGCAGATTTTTTTGGATGTTCGAAATTTCAAGGAATCTCAATTTCATCAAAATATCCAAATCTACCCATTATATTTTTACACCAATAACGGAATGGTCTTCCTACTGAAATGGACTACATTCCCCTCAGTTCCCAGCGTTGTGTAGTCCGACTAAAACCGATTAATGCCCATTGCAACTTGAATCTTTGAACGCCTATTTCATGTCAGATCGGATATATTAACGACTGAAACCGGATATAGAAGGACCATGAAGCCATATCGGATATAGAATTCCCCAAAGTATGGAATGTCGGTTATAGAAATACCGATTCAAAGTCATTTCGGGAACGGAAGCCAATGACAAGGTCACATCCGGTTTGAATTTACCTCCTTCTGGAACCTTATCTCTTGCATTTTTAGTTCGATTTCCAATTTGAGTGTAATAGCTAACAACAAGTCATGTAGTCTTCCCCTGGCAACTTTACTGAAATTTCCTGAAAGAGTTGGGCGTTGCAGCCCCGTTTATCTGCCGGCGGTATAGTGCACACATTTTATAGCCGTTCCAGAGCAAAAAAAGCATCTATCGGAGTTTCCCCTATCAAAAAGTCTTTGTGTAACATTTCTGTGCACAACACGGCCATATTGGCTGCGGGGTTTTGGCTTCCCTGCATCACTGTCGTCAAGCGTCACTTCTATGAAGACATACCATGTGATTGTCTTTGAACAGTCTTCTGATGAACAACGGCAAAGAATCTGATTCAGATAGACTTTAGGCTTTTTAGATGCGTACAAATGTTGGATCTTGGAAAGTTGTTGGCCCCGCTGACCAAGTTGGGCGAATAAAGTGACCATAGTTCCAGCAATGTTGGGCAAATGAATCAAGTTTCGTCCAACAGACTTTGTGTGAAGTCGGCTCGAAGCTTTCTTAAATTCGCCTGCTGAATATGGAAGGTGGGCTAACAATAGCGTCTGTTTACTTACGACATTGTTGGAAAACCAAGCGTTTGACAGACTCACGTCAACTTCAGTGGAACTTGGCTCTGGGAAGAACCTGTCCAACGCTCTTAGAACACCCAGAGGTTGTCTATTTTGCGCAGAGAGCAGGGAAGATGGCACCATTGCGTTCCAAGTCACTTTAGCGATCGCACAGGCCGATCATCTGCAACGCAAGCATCACTTATGAGGAGACTAAAACATTTCCTTATTGGGAAATGTTGCAAATGAACGAGTCCAGTGACCGCAACGTATAAGAAGTGCCAAGAAGCGTAAATATACGTCAACGAAGGTAATATGAAAGTCTTGTATCTTCTCCTAACGTGGATTATCGCTGTTTCTGCTGCTCCCGCTTCAACGCCTTCTGGACTCACCAAACCTTCTGAAGATGACTTCTACACCGCACCTGAAGGGTATGAAGATGCTGCTGTTGGAACGATTTTGCGTTCCCGCAAGGCCCCTGGTCAGTTGAAGTCTTTTTTTCTCCCCGCCAATCCAAAAGGTATGTGGCAGTTACTTGTGAGAAGTGAAGGTCCAACTGGAAATGCGCTGGTGGTTGTTACCACTGTTATTGAACCTTTTAATGCCGACCCCAAAAAAGTTGTTGGATACCAAGTTGCAGAGGACTCTCCAGCAAAGAACTGTGCTGTGTCGTACAGTATCGAGATGGGATCGCCGATTTTCTCGAATTTAATTGCTCTGGCTGAGGTACTTTTGATGCAGTCGTTCCTTGATGACGGATTCTATATTGTGACCACTGACTATGAAGGTGCACTGGGTGCATTTTCTGTTGGATTGCAAGCTGGACATGCTGTTTTGGACGCATTGACAGGAGCTTTGAAGTCGGGCAACATCACTGGTATTGACCCCGAGGCAAAGATCGGACTTTTTGGCTACTCTGGAGGAGCCATTGCATCTTCGTGGGCATCTGCGATGCAACCCGACTATGCTCCACATCTCAAAGACAACCTCGTTGGAGCTTCGTTTGGTGGAGTCGTCCCAAATATCTCGGCCACTGCATTGGCTATTGATGATGGTCTTTTTGCGGGCCTCGATGCTAATGCAATTAACGGTTTGGTCCAAACATACCCTCAATTGCACGACCTCTTGCGTGACGAGATCCCAGATGAAGAGTCTAGAACCAAGTTCCTTTCTGCTGGAACTCAGTGTATGTTGCCTTCAGTCTTGTCGTTTGCTTTCTCTGACTTTTTCAGTGGGGAAAACACCGTTTTCAAATCAGGCATTGATTTGCTTCACAACCCATTGGTCGCACCAATCATCGCAAACAATACCCTTGCGACCAAGAAGGGCTTGTACATGCCTGAGATCCCATTGTACCTTTTCCATTCCATCAACGATGAAATTGCGCCATCCAACGAGGCACAGCGTATTTATGACAACTGGTGCGAATGGGGCATCGAGCTGTTTGAAATGAACTTGGACATCTTCAGCGAGCACATCATTGAGGTCGTTAGCGGCGCCCCCTCTGGTTTGAACTGGTTGAAGGACCGTCTCAATGGTATTCCTGCTCAAAAGGGATGCCGTACCCAAACACGGTTCACCAACCTCTCGATTCCAGGTACTTTCAGTGCACTCAAGGATGTGGGTTTTGACACGTTGAGTGCGTGGTTACAGGAGCCAATTGGGCCACTGAGTTCCAACACCACCAAGAGAGCGATGAACGAGCGCGGAGAGCGCACTTTGGAAATGTTGACGGATATTTTCAAGATAATTGAGAGTATGAAATAGATTAGAGAATTTAATGAATGAAAAGTATACAAGCCACAAAGGCAGAAATATGAGCACGTCAGATGGGAGCAGAACTATGAGCACGTCAGATGGGAGCAGAAATATGAGCACTTCAGATGGGAGCAGAAATATGAGCACGTCAGACGGGAGCAAAAATATTAACAATAAGCCAATGTTGTTGATTATAGGGAACACTTTGAGGAAGGGTTAAGAGAACATCATACTGGAGAGTACACTTTCAGAACGAGGATCAAACAATCTAACAATAACCAAGAATAGTCTGTGGATCGCTTTTATGAGTTAGTTCAATTTGATGGGTACAACCCCTTACAAGTCCTGAACATAAAAATTCTCAATATGGGACAGTGCTACCGTAAATTTACAGTTCCTATGGATGTTAGAAGTTGTTCTCTGACAGAATCACAATATTTTTGCTCTTCCTTCTCCCCACCTGTTCGCTCTCCCCCCTTTTATCTACCGTACATCGGCCTGGCTAGCTCAATGGCTAGAGCGTTTGACTTTTAAGTCACAAAAAGCGCTTAGGATATCAAAAGGTTGCGGGTTCGACCCCCGCGTCGGGCTGTATACATTGTGTTTTATTTTTGACTCGAATTTGTGCCTTTTTTTGACTCTTATCAAAGTGCGGGTTCGACCCCGTCAGGTTTACTGATTTTTTTTGCCTTCCCCCACACTATTTGTCACCATGGCTACCAGATCTACAAACTCCGCAGTTGACATGAAACCAACCCGTTAAGACTTTACCATGAATGATCAAATCTAGACTTTAAACCCCACAATTATTTCTCAAACTTTACTTCCCAAGATATCCTTTAACTCTCGTGTTCGGCAACCTCCTCCCTTTGTTCTCTCCTCATGCATTTCTCGCTGTGCTCATGCTATTGCTACCCGCATTCGGCTTTGTTTACACTCATTCCTCGGAGCATCTTCTCCTCGGTGGAGCGGGGCTCAGCCGTATACCGACAACTTTATCACAAGCTCATCAAAAATTTCCCCTTGGGTCTGCTCACGTGACAGCGACTCACAAGTGAGTGTGACTTTGAGTAGACGGCAGGATTTCGGAGAAGGTTTACGGAGGCAAGAGGGGATCGGAGCGCATTTTTTACTTAAGGTGGCAATCGCGGAGGGGCTACGGACCTGCGGATGACTAACGTATAGCCTTGCGGCTGGGTTGATGGTGGCGAAATCATTCATTGCCACCATCCATGAGAGTGTGACTCCATGGTCTAAGGCTGATTGAAGTCCGAGCACGGGCCCGCGGAGCCTGGCACCCCGAACACCGAGGTGCAACGCCTGGCGACTCACTACCCAATCGGGCGATCCCGAAAACGCGGGTCAGGGAAGAAATCGGAGGAGCAAAAATAAAAAAAAAAATCAACCTCTGCCGAGAGTTCGGACTTCGCTCTCGCGAATAGCGACTGCGTCAAAAAGTAGTCATATGGTTGCTAAGTCAGTATGTAAAGAAAGTCACGGATGAAACGCCGGATACAAAAGCAAGCATTTGCTCTCACGTGGTATTCTTTATATCACGTCATCTACACTTCTCTCTCTCTAATAGGCTTCTCCATTCATAGGACCACTCCGCTATTTGAATCATCTACGGACTTGAGTCAACGACTCCTGCAGATAAAAAGTCCGGTAGAAAGGATGTCCTGCAGGGAACCGAGGGGAAGCCATAGGCGACCAAGTATAGCTGGAGAGTAGGGACAAGAAGGGAGGATGTAGAGACAAGACAAGGGTGTGTATCCATAGGGTGTATAATACCCGTTTTCTATCTAAGTTGTCCCCATCTTGTTTGACCAATTTTTAGTCACCTCGGCACTCCATCAATTTCTGACTCCTCACCCGACTTCATCCGCCGGAAAAAAGTGCAGCAAGTTTCTTTTTCACAAACGTCTCTCCCGAGGATTTGCCAGGACAAGGGCCTGAGTGGGCCGGGAGTTGAGACATGAGGGAAGTCTCAGGGGCATAGAGACAACAACCTTACCCTGAGAGAGTTCAATTAGGCTAGCAAATCCCATGTCTCTATCACCTTGTACATCTGCTCTAGGTTTGTCTAGTCTTTTCTTATTCTCTCCACTTTAAACTCGTCCGGCCTTTACGACAGGCGACACCTTCTATTCCGGACATACCCCAGGAATTTTTGCGCCCCATAAAAAAATCTATATAACGCTCGGGTTTTCCCCCCATGAAACAGCATCAACCATGTCTTTATCCAGTGACCTCTTATCGTATTCTATAATGAAGGGTCCTCAGGTACCTCACAGCCAAGGCTCCAATGTGGCGTCGCCAACCCACGCACACGGTCACATTGGCCACTTGCATCACAATCAGCATCTTCACGCTCCAGTGAGATTACCACCACTTCTGCTGATTATCCCACACAAGTTGACTGAACACAACTTGTCGTCATGGACCAACCAAAACGGTGCTCAAACAGGCTTGGGTCTCTTGAGTGCCATCGCACAGATGGGAGAAACCAGGGATATGATCCCAAGATTCCTGTACGCTCCAGCAGCACCAAACGTAGCATCGTCGCTCCACTCGAGCGGCTCTTCGGGCTCCTTTGAATCAGGACCCTCCTCAGCAGCATCGGTGACACCAGTCTCCAGCCCAGACATCAAAAAGAGTCTGATGCAGTCACCTGACAGCGCACGTGACACCACCAAGAGAAGACAAAGACTTGGACCATCGTGCGACCTGTGTCGTTCGCGCAAGGTGAAGTGCAACGCCGAGGTGAGCATTCTCACGAGCAGTCCTATGGCCGAGGCCGAGCTCTGTTCCACATACAGCATTACCCGCGAGCAGTACGAGCAGCTCGAGGCCGGAGAGAATGTTGCTATTCGCGATGGACTCTTCTACGTGATGTCCAACGGCAAGCTCATTCGTTTCCGTGCGTGCAAGTCGTGCAACATGAAGCGTCTCAACTGCTGCTTCTCGAACGGATTCACCAAGGAGGACATAATAAGTAATAAGAAGAAGCCATCGTTCAAGAAGGCTGGTGTGCGCAAGTTGAAGCCTGCGGATGACGTTGTGGTTACACTTACTCCTGCCATCTCCAAGGCGTTGCTGGAACAGCGTGAGGAGGAGAGCGGAAGAAAGCTGCTGTGTGTGTCGTGCCGCAAGAGAAAAGTGAAGTGTGTGTTTAATGAGGAGAGACAGAGCTGCGATGTGTGTACAAAGAAGGGCAGCGAGTGTGTATTTGGTAAGAAGGTTTAATGGGAACGGAACGGAAAGGAAAATTGTAGGACAAATGAGTAGACGGAAGTAAAGCACGAGAATAAAGTACGAGAAATGAAGGTATATTATTGAAAATCCGGGAAATGCAGTGAAGAAGGAAGAATTAACGGTATGAGAAACCTTTCATTTCTTTTCGTTTCCGCCTTTCCCCATCACATGTGAATACGGCATCGCGGAAGGAAATTGCCGTAACTTTTAATAGCTGAAAATTTTGGGCCCGGGTGGATTTGAGGGGCCTGGATAAAAAGCCACAAAAGTGGTCCGGAGTTTGTCCGTGAAATACCAATGAGTAGGAGACTAGATGGATTGAGGCTGGCAGTGGTTCCATAATGGCGGAAGAGGATATTGTAGTTGCTGGTATGGTCATTGGTGAAATTGTCGAGGCGGGTTGGAATCAGCTCATGATCAGTTCAAGTGCGTATGAACACTTGGAAACTTTACGAGAGGGAAAAGGTACTGAGATGGAGGGGAGTAGAGGTAAGGTGATATTGAGGTAGTATTTTGGTGGTATTGTCGTGGTAAGCTGATATTGAGATAATATTCAGGTGATGTTGATGTAAGTTGATATTCAGGTGATCTTGAGATATTCAGGTGATCTTAAGGTGGTTTGATTGGCCTTATTTTAATCAGATCATCCACAATTGCTATTGAGATCACGGAACTTAAACTGTGCAGAGAAGTGGAACGACCACTGTTTCTAGATCTACTCCGCTATAAGCTTTGTCTAAGGTTTCTAAATCACAAGGTAAAGTGATTTTCAGCACAATAGAAGTAAGGTTTCATAGGTGAACTAAAATTTCACTAAACCTTTTAAGCTTTCTAAGGTTCTGGAACCTTTCCATAGATCTCTTTCCCTCTTTCCTGTTAGTTCGGTTCCTCTTATCATGGTTTCTTTTCGTACCCACATATATCGGTCTTTGAGAATTCTTATCGCCTTTTCGCTCGAACGGATTAGCAATGGATGTTTTGTGGAGTTTTGAGTTTTGAACCAGGGAAAGATGACTGGAGGGAATATGACTGGTACAGGAAATATGACTGGTACAGGAAATATGACTGGTACAGGGAAAGATGACTGGTGCTCACCATAGATGCAATAAACGCTAACTTTATCCAGACTCACTTAATTTTCAGCACCAATGATTCTACTCAATTTCACTTTATCTATCAATTTCTACTAACTATTTTTCTGACCTCAACTCTTGCTGAACACATCAACCGGTCATCCACATTAGTCTCACCCTGAACAGGTGCCATATTTGACACCAGAAGGATAAATTTTTGTTTCACCAGATTTCATAAGTCTCCTCACTTCATCAGGTCTTTCATTCTCATAAGTTTTCACCAGTTTTCCACATCAGTCTTCACCACTTTTCCTCATCAGTCTTCACCACTTTTCCTCATCAGGTCTCTCATTACCATCACTTCTCCTCAATCTCTCACTTCTGTTCTCACTCTCTCTCAATCCTTCTCCTCCTTCTCACGACCCAACAAACCCCCCTCCTTCTTCTCACGACCCCTCTCAGCAACTCCCCTACCAAACACAATCACCAACAACTTCTCGTACGTGCGGTACACGTACCCCGCGACAATCAACAAACCTCCAAGAATCGTTGCCAAGCGCGCGATGAACTGCAAGAAGCCCAAGCGCTTCTCACGCACAATCAACTTGATGGGCTCAAAGTCATACTTGAAGTAGATTCCTGGAATGCCCTCTGGACGCCCGTACTCGTTCACCTTGACCTCAACGTGGTTCTCAGTAAGCGAGTATTGGTTCATCTCAAGCGCCAACCCCATCTGCTCGTAGTACGTGGGAACAACCCACGAGTAGTACTTGTACTGCTGCAAGCGCTTGTCGGTGACCTTGGCGGTGAAGTCCAACGGGTTGTTGATGAACGGGTAAAAGTCTCCATACAGAAACTCCTGGATCACATGGGAGAAGTTGAGCGCTTCCGGAGGCACGAACGACCGGTCAGAATACCCAAATCCCTTACCAGTGATGTGGAAATCACCCTTGACGTGGTTCACAGGAATCTGGCCAAAGATGTGACATGCTGGTGCACCTTCGTTCACACGAAGGCCCTCCACACGGAACTCCGCACGCATCGACTCGGACATGGCGGCGTCAAGCTTGGTGAGATCGTGGTGGTCGTTGACGTTGTTTACGTTGAAGTTTTCAGGAATTATGAATCTGAAGCCCTCGAAGTTGAGTGTCTCGCCGGCGAGGTAGCGGTCGCGCGTCACGTCCATGACGTTTGTGTGGATGAATTCACACGGCATCGCCACTAGGAGGTCGATATTGAGCGTCAACTCACTGCGAATCTCGCGGTCCACCTCGTATTGATGCTCCACGTAGCCTCCTAGGAATCCACCCACTTCGGTGTAAAGAATGAGGAGACCGAAGAAGATGGTTGCGAGGGTCGAGAGTCCGCCTCGCGACGACCGCACGGTGTGCTGTGAGTCCACCTTGGGGAACGCGTCGAATGTTCGTACTTTTGAGAAGGTGTCCATTGAAAATAAAAATGATAAGCGAAAAGAGTTTAAGAGGGGAGGGAAATGGTGAGTGGAGAAGTGTGGATAAAAGGTGGAAGTTGTTAAGGAGGTTTTAGCGATTTTGTTGATGTTGAATTTGTTAGTGAATTTGTAGTAAAAGTGTTTGTTAAAGTGTTTGTTAAAGTGTTGGTGTATTTGTTGGTGAATCTGTAGGAATCTTGTTAGTGGATTTGAAGTACAGGAAATTTTGTTAGTCAATTTGTTAGTGAAATTTAAGTAAATCAATAGTAAAGTAAATTCATAGTAAAATTTAAAGCAAATTCATAGTAAAATTTAAAGCAAATTAATAGTAAAATTTAAAGCAAATTAATAGTAAAATTTAAAGCAAATTAATAGTAAAATTTAAAGCAAATTAATAGTAAAATTGAAAGCAAATTAATAGTAAAATTTGTATGGAAATTGAAGTAATTTTGCAGCCGACCTTGATGACATTTTGAGTCCAAAACTTACCAGAGAAGAGAATGGTTAGGAGTACCAATAAGTCATTCGTTCAGTTTCATTATATGATCCTTGTGTATTAGACTTTTTGTTGTGGAGATTTCCATATGAGCTTGAGTTAGTTTTACCCAGCTTGCGCATTTGCGCTCAACTCTGCTGAACAACATTCATAACGTCTAGCGCATCCTAGTTGATATGTCAACCTTTCAAGTTAATCATTATATATAGAAACACGGGAAGTCCAGATTTCATATAGCCAACACTTCACTCTATTCAAATCTATTCAAATCTATTCATATCTATTCAAATCACTTTCCATCACATTCAAATCTATTCAAATCTATTCAAATCTATTCAAATCTATTCAAATCTATTCAAATCACTCTATTCAAATCAAATACTCCACCTCCCATCTTCTCCTTTGACAGCTCCAGATCTCCATCCTATTATTAGCAGACCCTCGCTCATATCCATAGAAATTTTCAGGGGCCAAATTTCAACCAATGACTGAAAAATGTGTCTTCAGGTCAGCTACAGTTCCTATTTTTATTCATATTATTCATGTGTTTCATATAATTTTTCATATCTGTCTCCTATTCAACATTTCTACCGAACTCATGGCAGTATCTTCATATCTTCATGGTATCTTCATAATATCTACTTACGTAGCCTACTTATGGCATTAGTTCTGTTTAATATTTCTCAAATCTACTTATTTTCCACCTCCTGTTTAATCAACCTCTTCTCCAAATAACCTATCCCTACATCTTCTCATCTCTTGACAGCTGCAACAATACACTTTCCGAACGTTAATTTACGGAACGGAAAAACCAATCAGCGCTTTTGTGGTGGTCACCGTGACACAAACGTCTGGCCAGCACCATGACCCGATACCTCCTATCGAGCCATCTAGCCACGGCCACCCACAAAGTCAAAAAGAGCAGATTTCGCCGTCATCCGTGTCCATCCACCTCTGTGTCATGTCATTTCTGTCAATTGCTCAAAATTTTCACTCAGTTTCCACCAGTACTGACTCTTCGATGCTCGTCAAGGGAGCTAAAATGGAACACAAACGCAGACCCTATGAGGTTACATCGTCCCATGTCCCATCCCCACCATTCCTCTACTCACAACCTCTCCAGCACACGTTTCTCTGCGCTTTATTGCTCCATTATTACCGTTTCTTATTTCCCCTCTTGCCGTCATTAGGTCATCGCCTGGAAATCCATACCGGGATGTGGGGAAACACAGGCGGTACAACATCGACTAAGTAGCGCAAAGTAAAAAGCGCTACGCAAGGCTCACACAAAAGTTGTCACAAACACCTCACAAAAAGCCCTCCCTCATTAAAGTGTCCCGCAAATTACTCCCGGACCAGCATTGTTTTTTATCTACCCAACTTTTATCAGCCAGAAGTTTGGCCGTGAGCCTGATAGAACACACCACTAGAGAGTATTGGGATAGCTGAAACGTTATCACAGAGCAATACAACACTCTGATTACAGCACTCTGATTAAAGCACTCTGATTACAAATAGCTATCAAGCCTCTGCTTCCTAGGTATTCTTATCAGTGATGGCAACAGACCAAACGGCAGCTGAAGCTCAAGTTCAACCCCATCATAATACCCATACAAACCACACAGATAGAACGACTATGACTGCCCATCACCATCCACAACCGCAACACCCTGCTCATGATATATTCTCCATGTCAGATAAACCCCGGCTTTCAATAGATGTGCCGCTCGGGTCCCCCATTAGCTTCGCACCACCGTCGCCAGCATCGTCCATATCATCCATAGGCCTGTCGCCACCTGCGACTTTCAACCACATCATGTCGTTTCCGACTCCGGTGACGTCGCGAGCGCCGACGATTGTGAACTTTGAGCTCGATGTTCCGAAGACGCGCTCACCACCCAAGCCATCGCTTGCCTATGCCCACGATATCGACGTGCGCGACCGTGTGATGTCCGAGTACCGACCGCCGGTGCGTGCTCGACTGCTTCTTTCACGCGAAAAGCGCGTGGTATCGACCCCTATCGCGGCCGATGACGCCGAAGACGCTCCAAAGAAGGACGAGAGTACGAGCAATGACGACGAAAACGCGGAGACTTACGAATTGAACGGCGTGCTGTACCGCTACTTTGCTCAGATAGGGTGCGGAAATTTCAGCCGTGTGGTTGGTGCAATCCATGATGATGAGTGTATAGCCGTGAAGATCCTCACACAACCGGACAATGACCCCAATTTCGCATCATACGTGGACCGCGAGGTGCTGGTGCTACGTGCGCTCAACCACAGGCTGATTGTCAAGCTCTTGGGCACCTCGACAGGTCTCGCACGGTCGAAGAGTCTACAGGAAAGTGGAGTGAATGGGGGTAGGAGCGCGGCAAAAGTCTACCATTTGTTCCTCACGTATTGTCGTGGGGGCAGTTTGCTTGAGTTTGCAACCACGCACTCGCTGTCGAACCAGCACAACCCGCGCTACTGGGTGGTAATCAGGAGCATTATCGAGGAGATCTGCGAAGCCGTGGCATACATGCACTCACAGCTTGTGATCCACCGTGACCTCAAGCTTGAGAACGTGCTCCTTACACACACGTATGAGGAGATGATGCTGGGAGAGGTGGAAGGTCCGCTTGTCAAAATCACCGACTTTGGAATGTCGAAGCAATTGACACACGCGGGTGAGTTGGTGTCGACGCGGTGTGGGTCTACGGACTACGTTGCGCCAGAGATCATGATGGGACTTGAATACGACGGGCGGTTGACAGATGCGTGGAGTTTGGGAGTGATAATATACTCGCTTTTGGAGGACCGACTCCCGTTCGACCCGCCTCCAGAGAACTACGCACCGCTGGGAATGTCGCCGCTGGTGATACGCCGCAGACGTGCGAAGCACAACACCGCGCACCGCATCGCGATGATCGACTGGGACTGGTACAAGGAGGAGTTGGGGGTCGTCAAGGAGGAGATTGGGAAGATCGTCATGGAGTTGAGGGGCGTGGTGGAGTCGTTGTTGGTGAGGAAGGACAAGCGGAGGGGTGTGATTAGTTTGATTGAGACTGAATGAGGAGGAGAATAGTTGACGTACAGTTGATGAACAATGAGAACAGCTGAAGAACAGTTGAACAATGAGAACAGCGGAAGAATAGTTGGACTATGAGAAGAAGAATAGTTGGACTATGAGAACAGCTGATGTTGTGTTGATGAACTTGATCACTTGAATGGAAGCCGTCCAACATTCTATGTGATTGTAGTAGATACGGTTTTATGTAAAGATAGGAAATAATAGAAGACTCGTAAGAGAATATAAGAGAATACAACGCGTATAAGCAAAACGCCTTTAGACTAACACATATCATAGACTATAATCCATTCCATCACTATTACTCTGATTCTCTGTTTCATTATCTCCATTTCTTCATCACGTGAACGAAGATTATTTTCAAATAAACTCAACAACCGCGAGCACGCGAGTCGCAACAGTTCCATCAATCATTCGCCATCTGCCCGAGACTGCGTTTGCGAGATCCTCCAGGACTCGAGAGATTCCGATAATTAGATAAATCAGACATTCAACCCACAGCATTAACAAAATCTCCACATCTTTGCAACTTTTCATAATTCACCATGTCCCTCAACGGCAAACTGAATCCACATCCCCTACCCCACATCACCAACAACATCATCCCGCTCCATAATGTGATCAAGTTCCACTCGCAGGAGGCGTACAAGGCCATCGTGACCGTGCTCGAGAACTTGGCTGCTCAAAACAGCTCGCCTAATGGGTCTCTGGACTCCCTGCGTAAAAAGTCCTTGCTCACACAAATCATACAGCTCCGCGAGGACTTCGTCAAGGTGTACACTCTCACCAAGTGGGCCGCCAGCAGTCGCGACGTGGGCAAATGCATCGACTTGTTGAGCTGGCTCCGGCAGCAGGAGTTCAACTTTGACCAGCTTGGGTTTCAACTCCACGCGCTTAACGGCTTCACAGGTGCAAAATTGCCCAATCCAGACTTACACACTGCATTGGAGGTCTTGTTCAAAGGGAGGCCTCAGCTTCCATCATATGGCTACGTGAAAGCACCGCCAATACTGCCGGAGAAGACACTTGAAGTGCTCCAAGATTTGAATCTTGTACTCACGGCACGTATGGCCTTGGCAGAGGATATCCCTCTGCGTTTCACTGGATACACGATTCGCGACGGACGCGCGATATTTCGCGTAGAACACGAGTTTGAGGTCCAAATCACAGTCGCTAGTGGAGACATCGAGTCCGACTCTCCATATTACTTTGTGGACTTCCACTTTCTCTTTGGTCTAGACCCCGAGACCGCCTTGGTGGTGGATATGGTCACTAGACTCCCACAACAGGCCCAGGGTAACCTCGAAAAGGCTGCCAATAACGCGCTCCTCAAGGAAGGACTCCCTGGATTATATGCCCTCCTCCATAAGTACTCGGTACTGTTCAAGTTGTACCTTCTTGCACGACAACTCAAGGGAATGGTGTTGTTTGCGAAATGGCGGGGCAGTCTCCAGTACAACTACACAACTGGTGGAAGCTTGATTGTGGTCAACTACTGGAACTCACAGGGCTTGCTGCGAGGATGGCGAAGCTTCATCGAGGTGGGCATGGACTCAAGCAATAAATTACACATCCGCTGGTTCAAAAACGGGCGCTACCAGAAGACAGATAATCTTGGAGGTGAAGGCGAGCAGAACGATTTGATTCTGCAAGATTCACGTGAATTGCTGATGGAGTCGATTCTTAGTGTGGTTGTGAGTCGGCATCTGGAGATGTTGATCCGTAAGATTCACAGGTCTTTGACTAATCGTGGAGCCTCGGTGACCATGACTACTTCACAGCAGCTAGTTCTCCAACTTACTCCATCTACCCAGGTTGTTTTCTCGATTAACACCGCAACTGGTGCGTTCTACTTCAATGAACCCACTCCACTCCAAGCCACTGTGGCACGCAAGATCAACAAGGTGGCACTCGATACAGAAAAGGAATTGGTGACATACGTGAGCGACCAGCTACAGGAGATGCAGTTAGAGAGCTTTGCAAGAGAAGTCCAGAGAAAATTGGTGGCAACAGGCTGGATTGGCAGTGAGGTGGTGAAGCTCGGAAAAATAGACGAAAACACATTGAACAACGAGGCTAGAAAGCACTACTTGGCAGAGGTCGCCCACAAGGGTCAGAGCAGTGAACAGAATAAACTGAATGGTCTGGCAAATGGCCTGGTAGAACTGGCAAATGGCCTGGCCGGGTTAAGCACTGAGATTTCCGAAACTTTACGTGATATCCCAGAGACTTCTAAGCTCCGCTCGGTTCGTTTCTTCCGCAGAAAGACATGGCTTCCGTCGTGGTTTCTCATCTCGCTCATTCCACCTTTCCTGGATACTACTCTCTGGTGGGTTTCGAGAATCAAGTCTGTTTCTGGTGAGTGGAAGATCCAGTGGATGAACTCGCTCCCATGTCCACAGGGCCGTCTTGACTACACATATTTCAACACGCTCTCTACACAGTGCTCAAATATGATCATCGACCACATGGTGTTAGAAGAGTTGAGCTCGCGCGGAGTGCGCTGGGTGAAGGCCGATGTTGGCAAGATCTGGAAGGAGATGAAGATGCCGGAAAAGGAGCCGGAAAAAGCTACATATCTGTCGACTTTGGTTTTGTTCAACGATGGAATCATCCCCGTGGAAAACTCTGCTACTTGTCTTTTCTTGACCATCGAAGTTGGTAAGGGCAACAATAGCTTTGGCCCTACAAGTGGTCTTGCCAGTGGTACATTGAAGATCCTGGGTAAGTTGCGAAACATTCCTGCTGCTCAGAGACCACAATTATCGCGTCTTTACCGCTTTGACCCGGATCGGGAAACATTTGAGATTTCAGACACCATGGATCTTGCAATGGACGAATCGGACGGGCCCGTGTTGTCCAAGTTGTTTGACGGGTTGAACCGTCTCTCAAGTTTGGTGACACTTCTCGCGGACTTCAACCGTAGCAAGGTCGACGTGGTGAGCAACTCGCTCAACGACGTGGTGGTCCGTGTGGACGATAGTTTGGACAACCTCGCGGTGGTACTTCCAGAGAAGCAAGGTGATCTGATTCAGTTGCGTGTGGATGGCGGAAAGGAGTTTGGGTTGATGAAGCTCGTGGTACACTACCTCAATGCGGATTTGAAGGAGACTCCAAAGCTGATCATTGGGATATTGCGGTACTTGAAGGAATTGGCGCCGATAGTGAAATCCGCAGACACAATTCTGCAGACCATTGCAGCAAAGCCTGTGCGGCTTGCAAACGGGCTCAGCAAGCTCAGTTTCGATACCAAGGTGGTGAACCTTGGATTGTTCCAGTACGTGTATCACATCAGCTATCTTCTGGGACAGAAGAAGTTTCTCAAGGACAAGGTGCTTGTGAACTTGACCTTCAGACAGAACAAGTTCGCGGCGGAGGAAAACAGTTTGGTGAAGATCCTGTTCCGCGACAACTTCAACCTGAAGAACCTCAAGTACAAGGGTCTCTTCGAGATGATCTTCAAGGAGATCAACGAATTGGAGCAGAAAACAAAGAAGGTGGTCAAGTTGAACTACGACTTCTTGGTGGAACCGCTGATGGTGGAGGAGGCCATGGTCCGCGTGAGCAACTGCTTCATTGCATTTTTGAGCGATGACAAAAAAAGCAATGAGAGCATGTAGTATAGATTATAGAGGGTGAATGTATGATTAGGTGTAATTATAGTAAGGGTAGGCTGACTGGTTTCACTTGGCCAATGAATCAAATCAAGTCTTTAAGTCACTAATTGCTGTTAAAGACAAGTAGCTCTAAAAGACTAATGCTCTTAAAGACATCGGTCTTCTTCATTCTTCCTCTTAAATTCACTTGTTCTCACATTTCTTTCTTCCTGTTCACTTCATTTATTCCATTCTTTATCTTACATTCGCCTATTAATTAAATCCTTCCAATACCCGCAACGCCTTCTCCAAGCGGCTGATGCCCACCTCGTACCTGCTCTCGTCAATCACCATATCCAGAGTGAGTCTC
Source organism: Kodamaea leandrae (assembly GCA_030564445.1). NCBI lineage: Eukaryota > Fungi > Ascomycota > Pichiomycetes > Serinales > Debaryomycetaceae > Kodamaea > Kodamaea leandrae. The sequence goes on along the minus strand of JAJLUV010000006.1, from coordinate 324,411 downwards.
AGCAACAGGTCCACGATCTTCTCGATCAACTGTTTCTCCTTCATCGGGAGGTTCAACTTGTTGAATTCCTCGCCAATCACCGTTCCGTTCATGGACTCGAGGAGGTTGATCAACGTCGAGTACGTGAACGGCTTGAGCTCCTTCAGCTTCTTCTTTTTGCGCAACGACTTGCGCAGTTTCAGCGGCTTGCTCACGAGTTCTGGAGGCCCCACGTCATAGAAGTCGTCGTCCGGCTTCTTTGCTTCTTTGAACAGCGGTTTTCTCTGCTTTTGGGATCTGCGAGCGTCGGGGTCTATTTCACGGGAAGTTCCAGGAGCATAAGAAGTTGGGTTGTATTCTTGAGGGTTTTGATCGATTTGGCTTGATCTCATGGTCCCTTGGCTAGTTGATCTGATTCCTTGGCCAGTTGGTCTAGGTACTTGGTTAGCCCCGGATTTGCTCAGAAATCCTTGCTTTGATCTACTGGTTCCTTGGTTAGTTCCTTGGTTAGTTCCTTGGTTCAATCCTTGGCTAGTTCCTTGGTTCAATCCTTGGTTAGTTCCTTGGTTAAATCCTTGGTTAGGTCCCTGGTTCAATCCTTGGTTAGTTCCCTGGAATCCTTGAATAGTTCCCTGGTCAAATTCTTGGTTACCTCTGGTAGTTCCCTGGAATCCTTGCTCAGTTGGGGCCAGACTTGTAAACCCCTGAATTGATCTGCTCTTTCCAGTCGCTCCCTCAGTCAATCCCAGATTTGGTCCCTCAGTCAACCCCAACTTGTTTGGAACCTGACTAGATTGACTTTGGTTTCTCTGTCCAGCATTTCCAACAATCTGGCTAGCTGTAGCACCAACTACTCCACCAACTAATACTCCTCCAACTCCTCCAACCCCTCCAACTGCACTCCCCCCAGCATTCTCATTCTTCCCAATTGTACTCTGACTATGATTGATCCCGATTGTATTCTGACTGTTCTTTCCCAGACCAACCTTCCCTAACTGGCTTCTCCTGCTAGCCAACGGTTCCTCGTCCGACTCGTACTCCTGGCCAATCTGGTCATAATCGGGCATCTTGGACAAGTCCTCACCCGCCTCAATTGTGGCCAGAAGCGGTCTCCTCGGCGAGCGTGCTGGAACCGCGTCCTCGATATTGGTGTTGTACGACATATCTGGTAAGATCTTGGTGTGCTTCTCGTACGATGCGTCCACAGTGTCTAGTTCACCATACGGAGCAGACGAGGCCACACTCACCAACTCATCGTCCTTTCTCTTCGTGCTCGGTTCTCTGCTCACCACCAACTTCGCATCTGTGCGGAGTTCGCCCTTATCGTCAACGTGTTTGACCTGCGCAGAGTAGTCCAGGTACAGCGAAGTGTACGAGTCCCTCGACGGCTTGGGCATCCGAGGTGCCAGGAGTCCCAGGAACCCCAGCATTGAGTGGTTATATTCATCAAAGGACTCCTCGTGTAAGGCTTCTCTATTCAAGAGAATCAGATGTCTGGGGTTTTCACCCTTCACAGTCAGTGGACTCTCTGAAAAATGTGGAGTGGAGTCCTTGGAGAAGTGCAGACTGCGGTCCACAGGCGAGCTTTTCACCGAGGTCTTCTCTTTAGCAAACTCCTTGTCGTGGGGCTGACTCACTGTGAACTCCGCCGAGGCATTCAGTCGAATAGATCCTCCGGGGGACATGTCTCTGTATCGGTGGGACGAGGCGCTGCCTTGTTTGCGGTGGCCCCTGAGCTGAGCGTCCATCAGTTTCTGTGAGGGCAGGTTCTGGAAGTTGGAGTTGGAGTACCTGTATTGGAGTTCTTGCGGAATTGACGCCGTGTCTACGGGGATATTATGGTAGTGGGACTGATCGTAGGGGTCTGATCTCTCTGAGTACCACGACAGGGCGTTTGTATCTGGGGAATCCAAGATTGGTTTTTTAGGAACAATTCTATCTGGGCCCGAGAAACTGGTTGCGTCCGCAGGACTCACACGCGGCTCATTGTACTCGGTCATATTGTAGTTGAAGATGTGCTTCGGCGTAGCTACACTTTTATTTATTGTCAAATGAAGATGTTTTGAATTTTCCAAAAACGGCAACTGCCTTCCTGAACCCATTTTTTAAGCGAGCATGTACAATGGGCAATGGAGAGGAGGCTACAAGGGGAGCGCACTGGCCGTGTTGGGGGATTGATCGGACGAGGACGTGTATGGGTTTGGTTTGGTGCTAGCAAGTGTACCCGAAAACTGCGTGGGACAAAGCTGAAACAAGTCGATGGATATGCAAAGATCTTCGTGTAGATGCTTATTTGGGATGCAAAACAAACGAGGAAGTGTCAGAATGGACTAAGAATAAGGTTTGGAGAAAGACTGAAGGAAGGGAAGGAAGAGAAGGAAGGGAAAGAAAGGAGAAAGACTTAAAGGAAGGGAAAGACTGAATTAAGAGAGGCTCAAGACTGAATAGACTCAAGACTGAATAGACTCAAGACTGAATAGACGACTGAATGAAAGGCAAGTCTTAATTAAAAAAGACTGATTTCTGAAGACTCAAGTCTGATTACCACATAAATTCAAATACGTTCAAGTCTCCCTACAACTCAAACCCAATTTTTTCTCTCAAATATTACACTCTATACTCTTCTCTTTTCATCTTGTGTACTTTTTCACCCAAAATGTCACAAATCAAAATTCATGTTCTCGCGGGCGCCACTCAATTACCACACATACATCGCACGAATACGACGAGCACAGAATGTTTCTCATGAGCAGCTCGTAGACGCCATCCGCGCGAGCAGGTCGTTGCAGCGGACAAAACCCGCGGCGTCCCCGCAAAACGCGTTGGGAATCAAGACCCAGCCTTCCAATGCCCAGATGGAGGCCCACTTGCGGGCGTTTCTAAACAGGAACAACTTTGAGGAGAGCAGGGACGTGGTGCACTTCTACATGACCGAGGCTCCAACGCCGCCGAACTTGGTGAGTTTGATTGGGGTTACAATGGGAAGAAGTGGAGGTAATAGAGATGGAAGCAGTGGAGGTAATGGAAATGGAATTAATAGAGAAGGAAGCAGTGGAACCAGTGGAACCAGTGGAACCAGTGGAACCAGTGGAACCAGTGGAACCAATGCAATCATCAATAAATTCAATAGAGAACTAAAGGGAAGTATTCCTTCCTCCCTCTCCACCACCCTCTTCCACCTCATGTTGTCCTCCCGAGACTACCACGGCGCATTCAGGCTCATTGACGCTGTGAATGCCGCAGAAACCCAGTCCAAACGGAAACATGCTGTTGCAACCGGACTATGGAGCGGTTTGGCCCTTTCGTTGTGTCTGTGGGTGGAGCTCCTGCTCAGCGGACTCGAGTATCCCCTTGTAACTGCAGTTTCCGCGGCGCTCACCGTCTTCCTGGCGGTCCGATTCGCGGCTATAGACATGGTCACCCGGGTGCGCTTTCGGCTGTACACGTCGATATGGTACAAGTGGATGCACCGCGAGGAGTTGCTCATGGTCAACAAGCTCTTGACGCATTTCGAGGAGTTCAACGAGACCACCGTTCGCAACTTCCACCACGCGGGGACGCGCGCGTTGCCGAGCGCGAACGAGTTTGGCGACTGGACGTTGGAGGACGACGGCGCGCTCGTGCCGTTGCAGCAGATGATGCGAGAAGAGGTGCAGAGCAGGAAGATGGTGGTGAATGAGTTGGACGAGGAGTTGGTGTTTTTGGAGTACTGGTTGGACGGCGATGCGCGGTACAGGTGGGTTGATGCTGATCAGGATCCAGCGGAGATGAGAAGGGGAGAGAAGGGGAGGGGAGGTGAGATGAGAAGGATGTGAAGAAATGTGAAGAGATGTGAAGGATGAGAAGAGATGTGAAGAGGTGAGATGAGATGTGAAGACACGTGAAACGATGTAAAACGATGTGATATGATGAACAGGAGTTAGGATAGAGGGGTAGGTTAAAGTGATCACTTTTTGATCAATGGGATCTTAGGAATATAATAGAATGAAAATCTAGTCGATTGTTCGTAGTCATACTCAAGTCATATTAAGAATTCCTTCATAATGTCTAATATTTCATAATTCATTCTGATATTGCATAATTCATTCTAATGTTTCTCCAATATTCATACTCCATAATTCCTTCAATATTTCTCATGTTCATCCTAATACTCCATATTTCATTCTAATATTCATCTTAATATTTCATAATTCATTCTAATATTCATCCTAATACTCCATAATTCATGCTAATATTCATGCTAATATTTCATAATTCATTCTAATATTCATCTTAATAATTCACTCTAATATTCATCCTAATATTTCTAATTCTATCTCCTGCACATATCCCCATCGTGGCCTATGTGGGGAGATCATTCATTTTATCAACACCATGTTTGAACTACTACCCACGCCCAACGACCTTGACCAAATCACTGGCCTTCAATTCGCGCCCCACACACAGAACCTCGCAGTCACCTCGTTTGACTCGCGTGTGCTCCTCTACGATTGCAGTGGCCCCGTGGTCCAGCTCCAGCAACTCCAGTGTCCCACGGTGCCATTGAGCTTGCTCTCAACCACCACCGGCTCGTACATCGGCGGTTTGGACGGCAGTGTGCGGGTGCTCGACTACGAAAATCAGCGGATGGACGCCATTGTCACCCCCGGAGAAGTGGAAAATCACCTCATCGGAATAAACCTGCTCTGTACGCTCGGACAGAACATCGTGGCCAGCAGTTTTGGCGGGACCTTCACTGTAATTGACCAGCGGCTGCGTGCCCAGACGCATTCCGGGCGTGCTAGTCGCAAAATCTTCCACATGGACGCCAGTGGAAAGTACCTCACATTGGCATTGGCCGGGAACCTCATTGAGCTTTATGATGAGCGCAACTTGAAACAGCCTTTCGAGTCGCGGGACTTGGGGCTCCAACTCCAGATCAAAGACCTCAAGTGCTTTGACCTTGGGTTTGCACTTTCCACCATCGACGGTAGAGTTCTGATGGAGTACTATGACCTTGCCATACAGGCTGAAAAGAGGTTCACCTTCAAGTGCCACCGGTATTTGGACAAAGAAACAGGCGTGGACCAGGTGTACCCTGTCAACAGCATCACTTTCAGCAAGGAGAATGCCGATCTTCTCTATACTGCGGGATCCGATGGCCTCCTCTGCCTCTGGGATTGTGCGAAGAGGAAGCGTACAAAGGTCTTCCCAAAGTTTCTCGGAGGGGAACCGAAACAAGTGGAGAGCGTCATGGCAGTGGATGTAAGTGACCACGATGCCATGATTTCCGTAGGCATTTGCGACGACGGTTATAGGAGAGTGCGGAGATTGTCTGAGGGCGGAGAAAAGATCCCCAGTAAAGTGTATTTGAGGCGTTCGGATAGGGAGGAAGAATAGAGGTATAAACGTGGGAACAAGGATTGCAATGGTTGTATAAGAAAATTAAAAGATGCAATGGTTAAGAAAATTAAAAGATGCAATGGTAGCAATGGTAAAAGTAATAGCAATAGTAGAAGTAATAAAGTGGTATGGTAATTAGTTCTATTAATTAATACCACCTCATTCCATGTCGTATTTCTCCTATTGCCATACCTTATTGTGGCCTTTTCTTTTGTGGCTCTTACATCATCAAGGGGCATTCGTGACCCGAGCCATAACGGTGGTTTATTAAGCCTCGTGGCTAATATGGTGAAGACCGAAGAAGCTTAAATAAACTACGAGTGAGCAAGTTTGGTAGGGTGGTGATATTCACTTCAATTGCGTAGGCTTCCCTCGAAGTACAGTCAATACACCAGTATGCTCTTCAATAGAGACCCTCGTATAACCTCGTATTTAAAAATCTTCCCATAAAAGTTTAATACTAGTCCTAAACCGGCCAATAACTTGCCGACTACGGTTAGGTTTCCCCACAACACACGGCTATGACGGGAAACAGCGCAATACGCCATAAAATATTTTCATCTTGGGCAACCTAATAAATTTGCAGTTATTTTTAGAGTCGCAATGGCTGCAAAATCAACGACTCTCACCACGGTATAAATACTGCTCAATTAAAATATATCCAAAACCAACAACCCTTCAGATCTCAACATGCAACTCTCCAAGACTTTCTCCTTTTTGGCCATGGCTGCCCTTGCCGCCGCAGCACAAAGCTTCACTTTGTTGGTCATCAGATCCGGTAGCGACGTTCAATACAACAGCATCATCACCAATGGTGCTTCGCTTTACCTTGCTACTGGTAACCAGGCCACTACCTACATCTTGACTGATGACAAGGCCTTGTACAACCCTGCTACTAAGAAGTTCGTCACTGTTAGCAACGGTGCCTTTGTTGAGGCAAGTACCCCAGACAAGAACTTTGGCACTTCTAGCGACCATTTGACCTACAAGCTGACCGATTTCTTCTACGATGGTACCAAGAAGTTGACTGCTTCGGGCTCGCAGGGCATCGCTCTTCGTCTTTTGGACCCAAAGAACGTTGCAAACCCATCCACTCAGACAACCCCCCCAAACCCTAACGTGGTCACTCTCACCACCACCATCAAGGCAGCTACCACCACCACTATTCCTGCTCCTCCTGCTGCGACCACTACCACCAAGGCTGCTCCTGCTCCTGCACCGGCTCCAGCACCAGCTCCAGCCGGAAAGATCCAGTTTGGTGTCATTACCATCCGCTCCGGTTCCAAGTTCCAGAATGGTCCTATCAAGAAGGTCGCATCTCACCCGCATGTTTTTTCCGTGGGTGGAAGCGAAGGTACCAACGTTTCGTTCACTTTGAGCCCAGATGGAACCTTGGTTGACCAGGACGGCCGTGGAGTCTACTACGACAGCAACACTGGTGAGTTAGGTAATGTCGACCCATTCGGCCAGCAGAAGGCTTCGAACGGCTTCACCATCCAGAACGGAGACTTGTACCACAACGGCAAGTCCAACTGGAAGGCCTGTCCATCTGGCGTGGACAAGTACTCTTTGGCCGACAACGACTGCACTGGTGGTACCCCAATTGAGTTGAGGATTGTTAACCAGAAGAATGTTTAGGGGATTTTTCTTTATTCATGGCGTATTTTCAATAACGGGTAACGAGATAATGGTAAGACATTTAAGATATTCATAACATAATCAACATGATATTCAATGGTAAACTATTTGATATTCATAACATAATCAACATGATATTCTATGGTAAACTATTTGATATTCATAACATATTCAACATGATATTCAATGGTAAACTATTTGATATTCATAACATAATCAACATGATATTCTATGGTAAACTATTTGATATTCATAACATAATCAACATGATATTCAATGGTAAAAAGATATTCAATGATATTCAATGGGAATTTTCATAACACATTGTTGGTAATTCAATCAGAACGTATAACAGGTACCGTACACATTCATAAATATACTCAATGAAATACTTCATAACAGATACATTGATAATTTCACAGTACATAGAACACACTGATAATTTTCGCAACACTTTGAACATACTAATATCTTTCACATAATTTGTGCTTAAAAATAATCGATGTCATATTTTCTTCTCCGCCTATCTTTATTACCTCTCCAATACATCCATTTCGCACACTTTACATCTCTGATATAGTGTCCATGCAGGGAAACGTCACTTGTACAGCCGATACACAGCACGTCATTGTATGGGCCAATGATCAGCAAGTTCTATTTTTCATCCTCGTAATTTACGAGCGTCGTTACGAGCCCTCAACCTAGGGCCCAGACCTTCTTTTTTTGTCGTTGTTGATTCTGTGCACGTCCTTTTGGCTGGTCCGGTTGCCCCTTATTCTCGGGATTCCGCACCAGCAGTAAAAACCGTCGAAACGATGTGCTGAAGACGTAGATTAACCATGGAGTAGTACTTGGAGACGATAGGCTGGCTATGACGAGTTTTTGCGACTCTCAAAGCAACGATGTATTCTGTCTGAGACCAAGGTCGCCATTTCTGCACATCGAACTTTACTAAAACGCTAGGAAAAACAACAAATTAATTTTTTTTGCACTAGCCTCACTACAAAGATTATGGGCAGTTATGATGAGGCTACTGCCACCTTCAAGACATGGCTAGTAGAACAAGGCGTTCAAGTTCTGCCTAAAGTTGAAATCGCAGACTTGAGAGCCACTCATCAAGGTAGGGGTATGGTTGCAGTGGAGGACATCGCGAAGGATGAAGTGCTTTTCTCAGTGCCTAGGTCAGCTACCATCTACATTGATAACTGTGCCTTGACCACTGAGAAGCCTGAGTTGAAAGAAAAGCTCAACCTATTGAACCAGTGGGAGCTGCTTATTATCATCCTTCTTTATGAACTCAAGGTCAAGGGAAAGAAGAGCAAGTGGGTCCCTTACTTTGAGATGCTCCCAGTCACGGAAACTGGAGCGTATACGTTCAACCAGTTGATGTTCTGGACTGAAGAGGAGTTGGAGTTTCTCAAGCCCTCGCTCATTCTCGACAGAGTGGGAAAGGATTTGGCTGAAGCCATGTACCACAAGCTCAGTCCAGGAGTGATGGTGAACGAAATGGGCATCACGGAGTTGGCGGGTGTTTCAATGGAGGACTACTTTAAGGTGGCTACATTGATTAAGCTGTACTCTTTTGATGTGGACAAGTTGATGAGAGTCAATAAGGAGGAGGAGGAGGAGGAAGTGGAGGAGGAAGTGGAGGAGGAAGTGGAAGAAGTTGAAGAGAAATCATTAGTGAATGGTAAGGGTAAAACTGAAGATGGCAACGGTAAAGTTGAAAATGGTAACGGAAATGCTAGTGATCATGGAAAACTAGATGGCTCTGCTACTATAGATGGATCTGCCGACAGTTCTATCAACCCAATCGAACCTTTGGTAATCAATGAGGACTACTTCAAGACGATGATTCCTTTGGCAGACACGTTGAATGCAGACACCAATCTCCACAATACTAGTCTTACCTACATGGGTGACAAGTTGTCGATGGTTGCGGTAAGACCAATCAAGGCTGGTGAGCAAGTCTACAACACCTACTCTGACCACCCCAACTGTGAGATTTTGCGCAGATACGGGTATGTGGAGACCAAGGGACTGAAGTATGACTTTGGCGAGGTTCCACTCGTGAACATCCGGAGGCATTTCGCCACGACCGGAAACATTCCCGAATCAGAGATCATCGAGGTTTTGCGCATGCTCAACGTGGTGATGCTCAAGGAGGAGGAGGATGGAGGAGAATACGTGGAGATCGTGCTCGATCTGTATGACTGCTTCCGCACCCGCGATGTGCTCATGGAGTTGATATTCGTGATCCAATTTCTCACGATCATCACCACGATCCACAACATCACCCCGATCGAGTTGTTGGCGTATGAGGCCAAGTTCCAGCTCGTTCATCGCATCTTCAAAAAGTGTTACCAGCTCATCGAAGCACGCAAGTTAAGCGAACAATTCAAACGCAGCTACCAGGCCATCATTGAAGACAGAATGTCTGAATATCCAGAGTTTGCTGCAGAGCCGTTTGTAGAGCTCTACCCGCAGAGTAGGGAGGAGCTCGCAAGAGTCGTGCTTAAGAGCGAGTATCAAGCATTACGTAACTGCTCGGAGTCAGAGATTATCTTTGACAAGTTGGGCAAGTACAAGTTCATTAACGATAAGAAATTAATTGGGAATATTGTCAAGAAAAACTTCAATGTTGATCTGAACCTGGACGACGAGCCAAGTGCTAAGAAACAGAAGTTGGAAAGTGTATTATTAGATCTGGTTTAGCTTAGGAATTTAGGATGGGTAGAGAATATTGTAGAGATTTAAGATGGGTGGAGAATGTTGTAGAGATTTAAGATGGGTGGAGAATATTGTAGAGATTTAAGATGGGTGGAGAATATTGTAGAGGGATTGATATTCAGTGGATCATTTGACCGTTAGCCGACCACCAAGCTAGCCGACCACTAGCCATTCACTAGCCGACCACCAACCATTCGCCATTCACTAGCCAATCACTAGCCAATCACTAGCCAGTCACTAGCCATCAGTCACCCACTAGCCAACCGTTAGCCACCCACTAGCCAACCATTAGTCAACCATTAACCATTACCAAAATCACCATTAACCAAAATCACCATTAAAAATCACCATTTATGCACCGTTAATCAACCACACCACCAAATCTTTTCCCGTTTTTAATATCTCCTTATTCAGCCAGTATTCTACACTTCTTTCCTAGACCTTCTCACCCGAAAATCTCCCTATTATTATCTATAACTAAAAACTATCATCCTTATGCAAAAACGTGCTGTCACTATCAGCCTTGCTATCTGTACTTTCCTTTCTCTTGACCACCAACTTGCGCGGTCTGTCCACGAAAAATCCCTTTTCCTTTGGCTTGCGGTACCAGAACTTCGCCAGCTTCTCTTGCACTTCTCTGTCTGTCGTCTCCTTACGAGAGTCCCACAACGCCTTGACTTCTGGGTCGATCTCATCATCCACAAAGAACTTGCGGTAGATGTAATCTCCCTCTCTTACTCTATAGTCTGTTGTCTGCTTGCGTTTGAGCGACGACTTCTCCATCATGCGGAACGTGTCCTCAGCATCAACTCGGTGGCTTTCCACAGAAGCCACATTTTCTGCATTTCTCGCACTCTTCGCACGGAAATAAAGCTCCTCTTCGTTGACTGTCTCCAGCAAACTCGGCTCGTACGGCATACTAAGCTTCTTTGGATGGAATACCGACTCGCGTACCGGAACACCAGGTTGGTACTCGAAATCGTCGCCAGTTCCACGTAAGTCCAAATACTGATCCTTCTTGACCAGCTGCGAATCAACCAGGTCGTTGTCGTCCTTCTGTCTGTGGTGCCAGATTGAAATCACAGTCTTCACAAACACGAACAATAAGTTCACCGTGAATGCGAGTGCACACACAACATGGACCATAAGCTGAACGTACGACACATACGTGCGCACAGACTCAGAAAGGTCTAACTGCTTGATGTACGCAACACACATGAAAGTCACAATAAACCGTGCAGCAGGCAACAACCAAATTGGCGACACCCATCCAATACGTCCGTAATATGGACGCCATACAATCAACAGGATGATGGTCACAAACTCAATCACAATCAAAAGGACCACCTGCACAATACCATAGTTCTGTAAGCAGCCTATGACCAATGACCGGATGAGCATGGTTCCGCACTCCACAGCCACAAATGGGACCTTCTCTGGATTGAACGCGTGATAGAAGAAATACCACAAGAGAATGATCTTGACCTGACCGTAGAGGCGGAAAACATTGCGGCTGATGACAGGTTTCCAGTTACGGAACTCCACCACAAAATAGAAGATGAAGTAGCTGACAAGACCAACCCACACTGTGAAGAGAACCAGTCCAAGAGCCAAATTCACCACCGGAATTCCTCCATACTTCACGTCGTGTCTCATTATGAACACTCGCGGGTCAGCAGTGGTGTTTGTGGTGCTCGCGGTCACATTGAATTGTCCAGCAGTCATGGTGGAAAGCGTACCATCCTGCTCATTGAACACAGTGAAGTATAGCTGAGGTGTCAAGAGCGACGTGTAGTCGGTGGTCATACTATAAGCATGTTGTCGCAATGTGTATGAGTCAGGGAACATGCGACGCTTATTCTTATTATTCCCTGCGGTGAGGAACATGAATGAAGTGAGCACAAGGAATGGAGTCCCGAAAATCACTAGAAACATGTTCAAAAAGTGGCCCGAGAGCAAGTATATGTTCTTTTTTACTCCCCACTGCAACTCGTCTCCAAGAAGTGAGCGTCTGTTGTACCAGCCGTACTTACGCCATAAGCGATCCGCGGAAAATTTCAATAAAATGAAAAGTTCCTGCGCAGCCAGCAGACCTGCAAACAAGATGAGGAGGCAGATCATAAAGTTCTGCCACGCACACTCTATGGACGTCGTGGAAGCAAACACTGTGAGTGTTTTCAAGCCACCAGAGTTGAAGGTGTTATAAATATTATCCTGATGGATGTTTTTGAATGCCACAAAAGAGTCCGATATCACCGTGTATCCAAGCAATGCACACCAGCGGATCTGGCCAATCAATGGCTGGTAGAATCCGGGGTATTGGAGGTCCAAACCTGAGATGAAGAGTGCGAACTGAAGGTACACAATGATACGTGGAACCGTGGAGTCAAGCTGCCGGAGCAAGTCCTCGTTACAAATAGTGGAGGCGATCACAAGGAATGGATTCGATGACTCCTGGTACGCCGAACACACTATCGTGAAGCAATTGATGGCAAGGGTCACCACCAAGAGTGTCACCACTCCCACCACCAATGTCTTGGACACTGCTTTAGGCTGAACGGGTGTGACATAGAACTTGTTGCAGCCCAAAATACCCGATCCATTGCCTGGATGTTCGTTCGAAATGATGGAGAACTTGACTGTGTAACTACCAAGACGGTGGAAATGGTCACTCACATCCGCCTCGTAGTATATCACCACCAGGTCGTTGAGGTAAAGTGGACACCCTGCGTAGCTTGAATTGAACATATCACGAACCAGTGAGTTGGACGTTGCCAAAGATGGAGGTTGGCCCACGTATCTATTTGGACCCAGTGCCGTCATCCAAGAGCTTGAATTTGTGTCGATGATTCTATCTTGCTTGACGTCTCGCGGTATTATATCGGAGGTAGCCAACTCTTGGGAAATATCCGATTTTATATACTCTTTGATATCCTCAAACTCACTTTCGTCTATGTTTCTCTCTCTTTTGTCTCCATCCACCCAGCTCCTCTTGCTCCCCTTAACTGAGGTCTCCAAAGAGTTGTTGTGTTTTAATGGTAGTGTTGGTCTTGGTTTAGTGGCGTTGACCTGAGGGTCGTCCGAGCTTCCACCAGGGGAGCTCGAGTAAGGGACTCCGGTTATCGGGTTGATGAACCTTGGACTCTCCAAAAACAGAGTAGTGTTTTTTACCACTAGCATGTCGCAAAGACGGAGGTTTTCCTTGATGAAGGTCTTACCCATAAACTCAATCTCCACTCGAAATGTAGTAAACATGTTTGTAGTTGTGTTGACATCACTGACAATGATATCGGATGCTTTGAACGTATCGTCCACGAGCGCTCGCGAGGAAAACCGCGACTTATTATCACGGATAGCTCGTGGGGACCGCACCACTTGTGTGTTGATGACAAACTTCAACCTCTCTGAATCTTCATCAAGCGCGGCATCCACCACGAACTCCTCGAACCGGAACAGATCCATGTTGACATTACACAGCTGCGGTTCGATGAACGCGGCCCGGCACAATGTGGCGAACACAAGGACCGCTATTATGGGCAACATGGCGTTTCGATGAAGAAGAAAAATATAAGAATCAGATAAAAATGAGGCCCGAAATATCACCAAACAGGTAAAAGTCTACGGAACGACAGAACAAATTAAAGCCTGGAAATCTCAAATCTTCTAAAAAGCTTGCAAATCGCACTTCTCCCAAAAACCTGGAAATCCCTATCTCCTAAAATCCTCCAATATCCTGTAAAAACCTAGTCAATCGACCCAATGCCTTGTGAAAGTTTTTACCCTCATTTTTCTTTCCCTCTTGAGCTCGCCCTTTTCCTACTTTGGCCAGACCCTTTTCGTAATTACGTAACTCGGAATTTTCACGGCATTCATCCTTTTATCCTGGATCCTCCTTCATCCTATCCTCCTATCCTCCTTGATCCTCCTTGATCCTCCTTGATCCTCCTTCATCCTTACCTACCCTCATTTTCATTTCTGTACCTGGATTCGCTTTGTACCACAGGCATGACTATGAGGCAGTGCCGACCAATATCCGAAATTCCCGCGAAAGCGGCCAACAGGGCCACCGGCAGTAAGGGCCGGCATTCTGAGAAACACAACCATGGCCATGTGCGGCGGTTAGTGGATGGTGACGAGGCTATGGTAAACGAGGCTTCGTGTACGGCTGGACCTGGAATTTTGTGGTGACAACCAAAAAGGGATTACGAGGTTGCATTGGAAGAAATAGGGTAGAGATGGGGAATAGAAGGTTAGTGAATGGAGAATAGGTTAGAAGAATGGGGAATAGGAAGGTTAGTGAATAAGAAAATAGAAATGTTAGTAGAATGGGGACTAGAAAGGCTAGTAACATGGGGTAGTGTATACTTGAACTAGTCTTGTTCTGAAACTGTTTCAGGACGCGACCATAAAGGGATGAAAAAAGCAACCTTTTAGGATGTTCCATCGTAAATTCTTCATGCAAGCGGCTTCCGCCAGATCCCGAGAAATGGAAGGTGAGATCTGCAGTGAAATAGCAAAGGGAATGAAGTTGGTGGTTGGGCTATTGGATGTAAGGGTTTCATTACGTCATATGTGGTACAGAAAGAATGTAAGGGATTAGGGTAGTTTGATGAGATTGATGAGATGATAGGATGAGATGATGTGAGGATGAGATGATAGGATGAGATGATATGAGAAGATAGAGATACGTTGGAAGAGACAAAATGATATGTTGTGGTTGCTTTAAGATGCTGCGTAGATGTTATAATATGCTGTTATAAGATGCTGTTGATGCTGTTGATGCTGTTGATGCTGTATATGACACCAGATGATACCGTGACCACGGACGTTGAAGTTATACGATTATAAGCTTAGTAAATAATCGCTATTGATGCTTAAACTGAATCGTTCTTCAACATTGAACTCATTTTTATCCTACTGTCGGTACGGTAATCTATTCGCCGAGTCACGTGATACCATAAGCCAATGGATCAGGATAACAAGGATGGCGTTGGTATGGTGGTTGAGAGATTGGAGTAGTGATTGTGTGTCTCAAGCTGTAGAAGTACGTTTGGATGGTAACGGAATTTCTCATTCCCAGCATTTCTCATACTTCCTCATACATCCTTCCTCATACTTCCTCATACATCCATTCTCATACTTCCTCATACCACACCTCATACCAACCTCGTACCCTTTCTCTTCATTACTCCATCATCACTCCTCCCACCGCTCCTCATACTGTTTCTCATCATTACTCCCCTCTATACTCCTCCCACTACTCCCCTTTAATCGTCCACCACTCCTTCTCTACAACCTCGTTCCCAGTTGTCTATTTCTATGTACAGTCATCTAATCATTCACCTTTCCCCTCAACTTCGGGTACAAGCGGCCCGCGTGGTAGTTGATGGTGCTGATCTGCTCCTTCTTTGGCTTGTGCACCTCCATACATCCCTTCAAGTCGTGCTCGATGCTGGCACACAACGACGACGCCTCACCGTTAGAAGCCCAGCAGTTGAGCAACGACGACATCATAACAAAGCACTCGTTGGTGCTCTTGGCCACGGTCGGTCTCCGGATCTTAAGACGCGGCAACGGTGGTAGGTTCTTGGGTGGTGGTCCCACTTTCTTGTATGCCATGTTGGTGAAGATTTTTCAACGAGCGCTACCAGAAAAAATGAAAATGTATTGGAGGAAATGGATTAACAATTATTGAGCGAGATGATTGGAGTTGCTCTTATCATTGTTCTTTTTTAATCAAACACTACCTCTTATCCTATCTCTATCCTACCTTTTATCCTACTTCTTCTACTTCTTATCTCTTACCCTGCCACTTATCCCCACCTCTTCTACTTCTTTTCTCTTACCACTTATCCTACTACTCTTACCACCTCTTATCTCTTACCCTTATCTCTTACCCTTATCCTCTCTATTAATACCATGACAAATCCTCAAACCTTGCTATACGTGCAACATTAGCTCTCTTTCTCTGCTGCCCACGGGCCCTCGGGCCTCCGCTGAACTTGGGTCCCACCCAGTATATGCGCTGGAACGCACCGTCGCGGTACGGCGAGAACACGAGCGCATCGTAGTTCCTCTGTGAAATCTTCTTGCCGCGACAGTACAACTCCTTGTTGTCCCATGTGTCAAACCTGGGAAGGAGCCTTGCGCGAATGATGCTGTCGTCGATGTCCAAGATGAGCAGCCTCATGAACTCCTTCTGCTCGTCCTTGGTGCGGTACTTGATTCTGTACAAGATGTCGATCTGGTCGCGGATATTGTTCAAGAACACCCGCAACAAGTGTGCGCGCAACCGGTTCAACTGCGCCAAGCTGTTGAGCACAAGTGCGTAGTTAGGAACCTCGTTGAACTCCTTGGTTGGATACTCCACTCGGAGGTCTACCCCGTCGAGCCCAAACACGTCGGGCGCTCTGTTGCATAGCTGGAACGAGTGTGTGCGAAACACCACGTCGTTCACCAAAAACAGCGCATCCGTATTCTTCGATCCCACCATCACTTCGTGTATCTCGTTCTTCAACCGTGTCTGTAGCAGCTGCACTTCTACCATCAAGACGTCCGGGAAGAACCCGTGTGGGTTCCTCTCCAGCTCCAACTCTAGTATGCGGTAGTTGTCGACATTGTCGACGAAAATCAACCCAATGTTGCGCTGCCCCATCTGCGCTTCAATCTCTTGTATGGACGCAGCCTGGTCCCGAAACGGGTTTGATCTATGTTCCTTCGACTGCGCCAGGCTGTATGTCTCTGGTTCGAGATCGGAAATGCGTGTGGACTCGTCGCGCTCCAAGAAGTCGACATCGAGCTTGTGGATCTTGACTTTGGTCTTGAATGGTTGCAAGTCGTTCAAAAACTCTTGCGGAAGATCCGTTTTCTCCTTCTTCTTGCGGTCGAGAGGGATCCCGCTCCACAGCGAGTCGTATCCGATGACGTTATAGTTCAAGTTGTGGATGGACACTGCTGGGTCAACATACATATTATTGAAGGTGAGATCCAACTCCTGTCCACCACGCCTCAAAAGCTTGAACTTTCCCTTGATGTTGTTGACTTCCTGACTGAGCGAGGTCATGACGTCGTCGGTGTCGAGAAACATCCGGTAGTACTTCTGGTGGACGTTTCGGTCGGCATCCAACTTATCGAGGGATGCGTAGATTTCCTTGACTTTGCGCATCTGGGCCATATCTGTGATGTCGACCTCGTCTGGGAGCAGGTTGATCAAGGCGTTGCGGTCGAGGTAGTGGCCGTAGTCCTGTGCAAAGAGCCCTCGATCGTGGTTGAAGTTGTTCTGGATGGCGAGGTCATCCTGGGACATTCGCATTAATCGGTGGAAGAGCTCCGACAGCTGGTCGATTCTGGGCGGTGTTCGCTTGATGTTGCCTTTCTGGAGCGAGCGCCCAAGCTTGTTGAGCACGTCGTTCTTACGCGCGCGTGATAGCGACGTGGAGAAGTGGCGAATCATGATCCGGTTCGGAAAAGATAAAAAGTGGAGATAAAAAATGATGTAATGGATGGAGAGATGTTGGAGAAGATAGGAAGATAGGGAGAAGATAGGATGTTGGAGAAGATAGGATGTTGGAGATGGAGAATATGAGATTCTGGATATGGAGAAGCTAGAATACTGGTGATGGGATGGAGAGGCTAGTTTGCTGGAGAGCTAGGATATTATCAAAATTTGTTGCAAATTGCACTGACTAGAAATGGTGATGATAAAGACAACCAGAATAAACCAGAACCACAGAAACATTGGCTATTCATAATGCATATTCTTAGGGAAAGTTGTATGGTTGCTGAGTATGTTGTCGATGAGTTTTTGGTGATTCGATAGGAATAAAGCTGTGGAGGTTGAAGAACTGCATAGCTTTTAAAGTGTCCTGTTACTAGGACTACCATTTGGGCTGTTCATAAGAACCATCAATCATTATGGATAGGATATCTGAATAACAATAGTGAAATGATAATAGAATATCATTCGCACTATCTTGTTGACTATCTTGTTGAATACCTGTTATTGAATACCCGTTATTGAATACCTGTTATTGAATACCTGTTATTGAATACCTGTTATTGAATACCTGTTATTGAATACCTGTTATTGAATACCTGTTATTGAATACCTGTTATTGAATACCTGTTATTAAACCCTGTTTCAACTACCCTCTTTATGCATACCCTGTTTCAACTGCCCTCTTTATGCATATCCTGTTTCTCTTTACTGTTGCAACATTTATCCAAAATAGTTTTTCTACCATTTTAACTTTCGTCTACACCTTATCCCAAAATCTGTATATTACCCAAAACCCAAACATGTGGTCTACCACATGAAAACGAACTAAAGTGACGATGCACGGCTTGCGTGCAATTCTTGAAAGTTGCAACCAAACATTCGCCGTATCTATGCAATTTTCATAATGCATACGGCATTGCTGCAATAAACTAGAAAACAATTGCTGCAATAAACCTCAACAATTGTTCAACTAAGCTCTCAAACTAGACAACAATTGCTGCAACTTCTTCTCTTCGTCAACAGCACACGCCTCGATATACGGGTCCACCTTGCATTCAGGGGTGCCCACACTCGAAGCGGCACTCGACAAAGACATGTTCAGTGCAGACAGCGACATCTGAGAAAGCGACAATGTCAGAGGAGCCAGCGAAACCAGAGCATGGAGATTGTCGTCGTTCTGCAACGACAACTGCAGCGAGTCCAGCAGCTCAGAAGACACAGACAGCTGAGAGTTCTGTCTGTAGTGCGAGTACTCCAATCTGTAGGCAGCATCTTCGATTTCTCTTCTTTGTCTCTCGACAAAGGATCTCATCTTGGCACTCTTGACCAAGTCGTATCTGATTGGCTCCAAGAAAGAGCCCAATTGCTCAATCATCTCGTCGTTCTCAACCTTCAAGTCCCAGTTGAGAAGGTACAACAACTGTCTCTCCATGAGGTTGATGTCCTTGGCCGAAAACAACCCATCGGTGTACTTGGCCCAGTGGTGGTTCTTTGGCAGCGAGTCGTTGTGGAACTTGGACGAGAGAATCAAGCACGAGAGCAAGATTCTGTGGCGAGTGCATGGGAGACCCTGTGCGCTCTTTGGCAAACGCAGCTTGAGCTTGTCAAGGTAGACAAGGGTGGCCATCAAAGTACCAGTGTAAACGTTGGTGTAACGCACCAACTTGGTGAGGAAGGTCATAAGCGATGGCAACTGCTTGGTCTCGCCATTAGCAGTGTATTTTTGGTTCTTGGAGTCCTTGCAAGGGAGCACCTGGAGTGTGCTAACCACAATTTTGTGGATCATGTCCTGAGTGACAGGTGTGGAGATGAAAACCTGCAAAGCTTTGTAGTCGAGGGAAGTAGTCATGATAAAGAGTGAATGTAATGAACGTAAACGTAGAGGACGGATGATGTTCAAACTATAATGCGGACTCGTCTTCTTAAATATCTATCCTTTTTCGCATGCCCCTTTGGTCGATTGATTTTAAATTTTTCACCTACAGGCGCGCTTAACAGGGGCGCGTTTGTGGGACAAAGGGGACAGGGCTTCCACAAAGGGATGAACGCGAATCGCGAGTTGTCAGGAGGGTTAAGAGATATGGACCAAATCCACCTTATTCCACACGCACACAACACTTATTATACCATTATAATGGTATGTCCTCAATGGCTCTATCGTCAATGGTATCTCCTTACCTCTTACCCATTCACCTCCCTATCTTTTAGACGGGGACCATGAGCCCGGAGCGGGCGCAGGCGATAGCTGTTGAGATTGGGGAATAAGATTATGGAAGTGTGTAGAATAATAGAGGACCACAATACCAAACCACGGTCTGTGTTCGAGAAAATGTCCGCATTGGTAAAATGGTGCGCGTACGTTCCTGGCCGGTATGGGAATAATTCAAATATGAGACAGGATCGGAAACAATTCAATATTTCGCGAATGTCAGACAAGGAGTGGGGCGAGGGGATACGAAATGGGACAGGTGGTGCCATTAGGTAGTGCGTTCAGGTATCACTTTCACCTTTGGCTTAGAGAATTGGTTATTCTTAATTAGGCTTTTTACCGAGGAAAAGGACAACAATATCAACAGTATCAACAGTTATATTCAATAGTGTTTATGAATAGTGTTTATCATAATCGCTATCATAATCTTTACCAATAGTGTTTAGCCTCTTGCCTGCCTCAGATTTATCCAAATCCATGGTAACTTTATAATTTGTCTCCTTTTGTAATCCGACAATTTCGACTAGTTCCGGGATTTTGGGCGACTCTATCATTTCGAGGTAAATTCACCATTTAACTCTTAACAACCCTTCTTTTCTCCCCTTCCGGGTTTCTTCCCAACGTTCTTTGCGGTGTTTACAAACACTAACTTACTACTGCTCCGCCCACAATGTGCATTATTCGTAGTCCAAAATAATATTGTTGCACGTCAAAACGTCCCAACTGGGTATAATTTTTCACTCACAAGAACTCTGAACCTGTTTGCGCTCCTGCAAATCCGGGCAGACAACCGGGCGTGTCATCAGGGGAACAATGTCCTGAGACGCCTTCGCCATTAGCGAATGTGGTCCTTCGCCACGCGTGGAATGGGGAGGGAGATGAAGGATTAGGACAAGAGATGGATAAGGGGTAAGAGTATAAGGTGCAGGATGGGGAGGATGAATAGGGGATGATGGATTATGAAGATCGAATAATAGGTACAATAGATGAAATGGCAGATTATAGTGGTCTAATAATGGATTCTCAGGAGAACTACAATAAGGTTTTAAAGTAGCTGAAATCACACAAAGTGTGTAGATAGAGCTTAGATACAAAGTGAGACAAATCATCGACGAAGATGGGCATATTGTGAAATAGTGAGGAGAATAAGCATAAATTGGTTTAGGAATAAATGGAGAGGGGATGAAGTGTAATATTGAGGAGGACTAAAAGGACTAGGGGGGTATTAAAGAAGAAGATAAAAGAAGACTTCAAAGAGGGTTAAAAGAAGTAATTAAGGCAGAAGAAATCAAGAATTTTAGAGAAGTTAAGAAATATAACAAGAACTTTTAATGAGAATACCATCACTTATTAAACTTTTGCAACTTTTGTGAATTTTTCAAATTTTAAGCTTTCCAATTTTTCACCTCAATTTCACTTTTCACAGCTTTCCTTGACATGGTAATCATCTTCATTATGTAGACATAATCTGTGAACCTTAACCTCACGTAAGTTTAAAATGAGTGTAATGCTTTGTCATTGCAACGAGTATAAGAAATATTTATGGCAAATGTAAGCTCAAAAAAATCTATCTCTTCTCAGTACTGCTAAACTCTTAGGGATATTTTCACTGAACATTCAACTCATCTCCACTAATTTAAGAGTAGTATTTTGTGAAAGGTTACGAAAAGAAATGGAAT
Organism: Kodamaea leandrae; assembly: GCA_030564445.1. Taxonomy (NCBI): domain Eukaryota; kingdom Fungi; phylum Ascomycota; class Pichiomycetes; order Serinales; family Debaryomycetaceae; genus Kodamaea; species Kodamaea leandrae. The sequence goes on along the minus strand of JAJLUV010000006.1, from coordinate 303,296 downwards.
AGAATATAAGAGAGCCTATTCCATTCAATCGATTCTTATTCTTCCTACTCTATCAATCTACCTTTTTCCTTTCTATTCCTCTTCTTCTTCTTATATTCCTCTTCTTATATTCCTCTTCTTATATTCCTCTTCTTATATTCCTCTTCTTATATTCCTCCTTCTTTCTACTACTCTTCTCTTCTCTCTATTCCTCTTCTCTATTCTTCCTTTCCGTTCAAAATAACAAAGTATTGTATTATCAGAAATTTGGGTATACTGGGTCTGTCATACATGAGCATTGGAGTACTCTCAGACTGGTGCACAGCGTTTTGTCTTCACTTTAACAACACTTTATTTTTTTCAACGGGGAGATCTTCTGACCTCCAAGAAGAATGGCAAGACCATGTTGTTGAAAACTTTTCATTTTTCTACGCCTTTTATAGTATCTCATTTTTATTTACCCGGAATTATCTGAATTGAGGGATTGGATGGTTTGGTAGCGCAAATACTAGGTTCATTCCATTTGGTAGCGCAAATACTAGGTTCATTCCATTTGGTAGCGCGAGGACTAGGTTCCACATTGGTAGCGCAGATATTTGCAACATACCAGTTTCTAGACCATCTTTGTTTTCGCTCAGATATTCGTTCATTTTAAACACCACATATCAACTCTTCTTATTACCATTGCTCATTTTTAAACACCATATCGATTCTACCAGTTACCACTGCTCATTTTTAAACGCCATATATCAACTCTGCCAGTTGCTGCACATTTCGCTGTCGCTCAGATATACATTTGCCCTTCCCTTCACCTCAATACCACTCCTGATTACCTACGTTTAATCCGAGGAACAGTTCGAAGTTGTTAAAGAGCTGGTCTTGCCCGTCGGCCACTATGTGCAACTCTTCTGCAACCGTTCCGTACTCTGTATCTCTCTGTGCATTATCGCTTTTCATTTTTGCAACCTCCAACCAGTTCCGGTCAATTGCCAGATTGTCCACAATCCTCACAAAATCCACAGGGCTAATGGTGTCGATGGTCCCCGGCAGATAAATGGTTTGATTAAGATCTGAGGTACTCGCCAGTGTGTTGGATTGATAACCTGGCAGTGTATTTGAGGGAGGTTGGTTAACGGGTTGGCCCCCATTCTGAGGTATAAACTCGGGCTGTTTGAACTGCGGCCCCGTCATAAAATCAGGCATTAACGGTGGTTGTCCGGTGGGTCTAGAATCTTGTTGGTCAGGTCGAATATCTTCTTGTCTAGTATCAGATTCTCTAATATCATCAAAACCAACTTGCCCAATATCAGTCCTTCCCTTTGTAAACTCCACCTCAACATCGAAATGCAGCGACCTTCCAAACTTACCCTCAAGATGCTGCCCGAGCACAATTAACTCTTCTATCTGCGAGTCTTTAACTGGAAGGAAGCGCACTTTTTGATCTCCCTTGATGTGTTCGTAAAACGCCAGCTTGGTGAGAAGCGAGAGGAGAAATTGGTTGCTCTTGGTGACTCTCCACGCGTAGTAATATCTATGCGACAACTGCAGGAGTGCTACCATCAGGATCTTTATCACTTTTCCAATTAGTCTTGACAACTCCTGTAATTTGGGGTTCGCTTCTCTATACAAAGACGCATTCACCCTTATGTATATTGGGAATAATAACAGAGTCACTCTGTGTATCAACAGCTGCATCAGTGGGTTCAACACCAAATCTGAACACTCCCCCATATTGACATGGTTCTTCAGCACCATCTCAAAGAAGCCTGGAACCAAGTCAATGGTTATTTGTGCAAACATTTTGCGTAAATAGAAGAAGGCGTAGTCGGTATTTCCTTGTCGTTCATAGTAAATGTATAAGTGGAAGAGGAGCACTAGCATGAATCCCTTCATATTGATAAAGCTCTTGAACTTCATCACCTTCAAGAATGCATAATTAAACTGCTCCTCTTTAATGGGAACAAAGAAGCTCTGCATGTCTCCGTAGTGGTCTTTCAAGAACAACTCAAAGTCATCAAGGGCCTTACAGAACTTTGTAAGTGGAGTCTTTTCCCTGACATCAAGTGCCAAATCCATTACACAGGCGAGCTTTTGTGAGTACATCTCAAAATATGAGAAGGTACTGATGACATGTAATTCCTTTGTGACATCTGTAATGTTTTCGTTTCCTTGTTTGTAGTAAGGAAGCTTCACATCATAGTATCGCTTGGAAATCGTTGGCGGGTTTCCAAACTTGTAGTTTTGTACGGTTTCCATAATGAGCAAAAAGAACCAGATCTTCCGACACAAGTTGTTAGACCGTATATCTGCCACTCCACCAGGTAAATAGTCTGGTTCTCTGTTAATTCCCAACAGGTACGCCATCTGCACCAAAATACCAATGAACATCTGCAGGTTGCCACCGTCGGTGGCGTCGCCGTCCTCTGGCGCGAACATGTGGTAGATTCTCAACAAAAACAGGAACTTCAACACCGTGAAATTGGTCTTGCGGAGCAAATCGAAGCGGTTGAGACACTGTTGTGCTAAGTCGATGATTCTGAGTTCAATAGGGTTGGATAAAAGGAGTCGGATCTCTTGCGGCTCCTTAGAAAAATCCATGCTATTCAAGTTCGCTTGGTTCACAGCCTCATTGTTATATATTAGGGAGAGGTACGTGAGTCGCAACACAATGAGCAAAATGCCTAAATGTGCAAAATCGATCCTGCTCTCGATGTTCAATTCCTGTATTGGTTGCTCGGAGAACTTCACGTCTCCTAGAATTCTCAACATCTCTGTCTTGAACTCCATCTCATCCAAAAAGGGCATGTACGCATAAACTGCGTTGAAGAAGCGGTCGATCGACGTCCATATGATTCTTCCAGTGGGTAATGCTTTGATTATATCTGCCACCAACTTGGAATCTGCCTTGAGAGCACCTTCATTCTCACACTCGTATGCTAGACCACCATTCTCAACCGGCGCCTCTGTAAACTCAGCTGCTTTTCCAGGGTGGTATGGCTCGACGTCATTGTAGCCATCTTGTATCTTTGCCCGTTTTCTGAACAAATCTTCCGACTCCGTTTGAACGTCTTCTTGTTGAATGGACAGTTTGGCTTGTGCAAATTCCTCAGTTCCAAAGTACTGCCACATGCGACTCAACGCAGGGTCCATCCTCATGATTGAAAGCCACGAAAAGGGCCCGAAGTTCATTCTTCTAGATGAGTCTTTCAAGTGTATGGAGTTGTAGCCTTCATAAAAGTTGATTCGTGAGAGTGGTGAGTCCACTGGATTCACTCCTATGTACATGGGGTCTTTGGTATCGTCAATTGAATCCAAGGGTGACGACAGTTTTCCTGACAGTTTGTCATGCTGCGACAGATTCCCCGACACCTCGTCACTCCCTGATAGTTTTTCTGACAGTTCATCGTTTCCTGGCAGTTTCTCTGACGACTCTTCACTTTCATCACTTTCCAAGCCCTTTCTCAGACCCTTTTTCTCAGGGTTGCTCCGCTCTCGTTCTCGCATCTCCAACACCCTGATTCGCCTCTTGAGCATCTCAATCTCATCGCTTGGACCGTCACTTTCGGCCTCGCCCTTTCCAACCGAAAATACATGGTTGCCGTCCCCCAGAACGAACTCCAGAGGATATTCACATTGGTCAGCGACTTTGTGCTTGACACACGAAGTGCACGGCCTCTCCCTGTCGCACTTGACCTTTCTCTTCTTGCAAAATGTACAGCTGAGCGACAACCTAGCCCGCTTGCTCATGCTGGACTCCATGGTGTAGTTAGTGCTAGAGCCGAACTTCAGTTTCAGGACAGTTTTCCAGTAATCCATTTAAGTGATGGTGCATATTTAAGTAATCGCACATGCCAGAAGAACGGTGTTTAATCATCGGCCTAATCTTGCGTAGTTCAGCAGATCTGCCAACAAATACAAGCATCCGAATTTGACGTTTGCGCTTTTTAAAATCTAACACTATTCTTGCAGAAGAACTACAAAGTACTTTAGCACACACGGTGTACCGAACACCTCGTTGACGAAGCTGGCCAGTAGCTTTGTCTATGTAGGGGTGTTGGGAAATACGAGGAATAAGGGTCGGATGATCTTGATTTTGACTCTTCGTTGATTGTCCAGTGTAGTTTTGACTCGTAGTCCCAACAAAAGAGTTGGTATTGGTTTGATAAAAAACTTAAAGTACCTTCAGTTCCCCTCAATTTACCAAAATCTAAATCATCACCAAGTAAATACCACATCCTCACCAAATCTTCACCAAACTAGTACCAAATTATTATCATCTTTTCACTATTATCGTCATTTTTTCACTTTCATCATCTTTTCACTATTAACATCATCTTTTCACTACCCTCACCTTATTTTCACTACCCTCACCTTATTTTCACTACCCTCACCTTATTTTCACTACCCTCACCTTATTTTCACTACCCTCACCAAATTATCACCACCATCTTCTTGTCTACTCTACACTGTACCATATCTGTTTTCTCCTATTACCTTTTTCCAAACCGCCATGACCATATGTGTCGGCTCTATTAAATCGCTTACGCCTGGTCCATTCCGCTAAACATCAGGAACAACTTCATCAAATCTTCACCTCCGTCAAAAACGCCTAACGGCGATCCGTCGCCCGCGCTCCACGGCGACTCGCTCAAAATACCAATATCCTCCGTGCGTGCAGGGTTCAACTGCTGTTGACTGTAGCTGTCCGGGAACGGCAAGTTGAATGGCAGTGCCGGGTTCTTCATGGAGTTAGTCCGCGAAACCTTGGCACTCAATTTGGCGTTCCGTATCCGCTTCTGCTCGTCCTTAGCGGTCCGGAAATCCTCGCACATCTGACACAAGAACTGCACCTCCTTCGTTGAGAAAAACTCAACCATGCTCGTGCCCTCGTGGGAGTACTTCTTATCTTGCACTCTATCAAAGAGCACCTGAGGGTCGTCCATGCACTGCTGGAGAATAAAGTACGTCATCACGTAGATACGGTACAGGTTGATGTAACTCGTCAGGAGCTTGTGTAAGTAGCCCACAAACACATCCGCCTCAACAACAACAATGCTGAACAAAACATCCACAATTTCAAGCCGTGGCTGGTACTTGCTGTCCGTCTGCGCCTGGTTCGTCAACTCCTGCTTGTGGTGGAGAAGACGCACAAAAAGCAGTGTCAACATGTTGTGCACCTTGAGCATGCTCCTCTCCGTATGCGCAGTCAAGTAAAAGTCAAAGTTCTTGCCAAAAGTCTCCACCAGGTTGTCCAATGCATATGACATGAGAAACACCAACTGTAACACAGACTTGCAGAAGATCTTGAAAAGCTCAATACCCGCATTCATCAGCTCAGTGTCACACTTTCCGTACTCGTTTTCGTAGTGAATCGAAATCATATAGTACATACAGTTGAGGTTTGTGCGGAGGTTCACAAACGCAACGTACTTGATCACCTTCACAACCATCTCTTCGTGCTCACGCGACTTCACATCAAACCCGGCCAGCGATTGTGGCTCGGGAACTGGCTTCTGGATACAGTCTTTGAAAAAGTCCTTTCCAAAAATATCTGTGAACAACTGCTCCAACTTGTTCGTCTCCTCGAGCACTTCCACTACCCGCGGCTTATCGTTCACATTGCTGATCTTCCGCGCGAGCTCGCGGTAAATCTCGCACACATCGTTGATCCTACGGATCACGCTGTTGAGTTCACCGGTAAGATCCTCCTTCTCCGGGAGCTCGGTGTCACAGCCCTCCAACGTCATCCAGTATGGTGCAGCACCACAGTGGAGAGCATACGTCGCGTCAGTGGTCGTAAGATAGAACCAGAGCGACCGCCACACTTGGCGGAGCGACTCACGTTTGCTGATGTGCTCGTGTTCTGTAAACAATGTCGGATCACGGTTCAACCCAATCAGCTTCGCGTGTGTCATGATTACCCCAAAGAGAATCTGTGCATCGGTTCCACTTAACCCGTGCGAATCGTCAGGTGCCAACTGTTTGTAGAAGTAGTATAATGTGAGCAACTGCACCAACTTGAACGACAGTTTTTGCGTCAACGCTCTGTCGTCCACAATGAGCTTAATTGCCCGCACAAACGTATCCGAGTTCACGCGCTTGACATCCATAATAATGTTCTTCTCGTCGTCACTATACTGGTTGTAGACCTCCTCGTTGTGCAAAAGACTCATGTACCCAAGACGCATCACAAGTAGCATAAGACCAACTGTGTTGACATCACTCTCGGTTTCCAACTTCATCAGCCTGTAGCTCGAGCGCTCAAAGGATGGGAACCCGTCCAAAATGCGGTTTAAGTCAAGAACAAGCGAGTTCTCGTTGATGATTGAGATGAATGGATGCACGTACTTGAAGTACCGACAGAATAACATGAACATATTGAGCTTGTTTGGAAACATTGGGAGAAGAGTTGTCTCCACGGCCTTGAAGTAGTCCTTCTTCGAACCTGATAACTGGATCATATGCGGGATCTGGTACTTTGGCTTACGGCGCCCTTTATCTCCCATCTCCTTCACCTTAATTTGCTCGATGAGCAAGGTGTCTTCCTCAATGAGGTCACCGGGTTCATCGTCCACCTCCTTTTCCTTCGACACAATCAGATCAACTGAAAGCGGCGACATATCCACGCGCTGGCGCTTCAACGGTGGAGAACTGGCCACCGTAGAAGGCGAGCACGCTGATTTTGGCTTCCCCGCTCTCTTGAGCGTCTCCTTACGCAAGTAGTCTCCAAGCTCACCGGATTTGAAGAGCAGCATCGCGAATGAGCGAAGAATCTTGATGAATGGATCAGTCTTGATAAGACCTGCGTACGAAAGCGTACCTTGCTGTTGCCAGTACGGACCCTCGACACTCAATGAGAAGGATGCGTTGGAGAACATTGTAAAAGTGTCCAGAGCATTGATGTGGAACGTGTGCGGACCGACCTGGATCGGAACCAGCGATGCTGAGTGAACCTGCTTTTTCCCAGGATCTACGTCCGCCTGGCCCCACTGTATGCCGTTGATGATGGTGTTGGTGTTGGAAGTCACCAGTGATGGAGGGGTGAGAGTTTTCGGTATAAATTCCGAAGATGGAGCTCTTGGACGCTTGTCAAATTGCGGAGGTTGAGGAAGTGGCAATGGCTTCGACCGCGAGTATCTTCCTGCAGGGGAATTTGTGGATGCATCTGCCCGTATTGGCGAAGCATAACTTGATGTTGGTGTATATGTATATCCAGCCGCATACGGCGCACTCGAGGAAAAGCTTGGATTGCCCGGGTTTGAAGTCACGCTCGGGGGTCCAGAGGGAATTGTGGCACTTGGAGGCCCCGAGGGAGGTCCCGGAGACATGAACGAGCCGGAACTCCGATCAGAAGCAGCATACAACGAGCTTTTGCGCTCGTGGTTGGGCGGCGAACTTGCATGTACGGTTGCTCCTGGAGTTCCCACGTACCTTGGGCTGTCTGTATCGTAAGGAATTGGTTGAGGGTTTGGGGGGTTTTGCCCGTTTGGAATTGAACCAGAAGCAGTTGTTGGGTGGCCATTTCCGTTTCCGTTGATTGGTGAGCCTCCTTGTCCCTGCGCACTGACACTTCCTCCACTGCTCGTCGTATGAGCGCTCATTGCACTGATGCTGCTACGACCTTCACTTCCACTTTTGATACTGCTTGTATCGATGGGGCGAGCATTAGTGGGAGTGTTCCCATTGGAATTGTGTTGTTGGGGGTAGCCTGGTAGTGGGAGCGGCATGTGTGGGTATGGATAAGGGTACTGGCCCTGTGGTGGGATGTGGGAAGGGTTTCTGTGGTGGCCTTGTTGATAAGGCTGAGGCGCATGTTGTTGGGGCTGTTGGGGTTGTTGAGGTTGTTGGGGTTGATGATGATGTTGAAGTGGTGGTTGATGATGTTGTTGATGGCCCATTTGATGTGCGTACTGCTCTTCTGTGGGCATAGGAAGGATGTGTTCTCCAAGTTCTCCCAGTTCTCCCAGATAGCCACTCAGGCCCTGTCCATCTTCATAGAAACAGATGTGGGCAATACTTTTCTTTCGACACAGGCCACATACTGGCTTGACTCTGTCACACTTGCTCTTGCGCTTTCGACACACCAGGCACAGCGCAGGCACTCTATACCTTTTCTTGTAGTCGTCGTCCATGGTGTGGTCGATTGGGGGGAGAGAAAATTTGAAGTTCGAAAATGCTGCAAGAAAAAAGGGTTTGAGATTTTTTGAGATTTTTTGGGATTTTTAGGGACGTCCCGCACCTTTGGGGAGAATTTGGCGAGACGTACGGATTAACACCGGGGCGGAAACGAGGGATTTACACCGGGAAATCCACCGCTGGCACGCACAAAACGAAGCCCCCGGACGCCCTTGTGCCGCCTGCGCTCCTGCAGAGCAGCCAGCAAGCACGGCTAGTCTACTTGTGAGGATCGGTTAGGTTCTTGACACATTGATTGGAAAAACACTCCAGGTGAGGGGTTGGCGACAACAAGGAGAGCACTGGGCTCAAACAACCTTCCACCCCCAGAATTTATTTCGGAGGAGAGGGCGGTGTTGTGTCGAGATGGCCGAGGATTGTGTGGGGCCAGGGCGACCAATAACGGTTGTGAGATTGGCTGGATGTAATTACTAGCGCATACAAAATCGCTGGACCATGTGTGGGGTAATAAGCTTGTTTGGACGGGGCGAAAAAATATGCACGGATACGGAAATGTACGAAAACCTAATTTTCCTTTTGGGATCACCACAAAATGTTTCCAGGAAGGAAGATCCGCATTAGTCACAGCGAATAGCTTTGTGCGTATGCAGACGACGACTATTGTGTTCTGGGAGGCGAGCTTTTAGGAAGAAACAATGGCACACGATACATGAAAATAGAACAAATCGGCAGGAACAACAGGTGACGAGGAAATGTAAAAGTATAATGTGAAACGAATGAAAGAATGTGGATCTCGGGCGCAAACTTTAGACAATTAGATCTGGGGAAATGAGTGATTTAAAGCGACCGTGAGAACTGGTGTGGCCGCTTTGAGCGATTTGCGCACCCGTACAGCCGATGTTGCGAAGAAGATAGAAAAGAACACATGAAAAAGGAGAGAAGTAGGTTTAGAGATAAGGGATGAGATGAAGGATGAAGATGGAGGATGTTGAAGGATAAAATGGGGGGATGAAATGGAAGGATAAAATGGGGGGATGAAATGTAAGGATAAAATGGGGGAGTATAAAAGGATAAAATGAAAGGATAATATGTTTAAAAGGATAAAAATGGAAGGATCAATGATAGATAAGTGGGTAGAGATAAGTGGATAGAAATAGTGGGTAGAGATAGTGGGTAGAGATAAGTGGATTTATGGAGACTAGTAACCAAATATCACATCAAAATTAATCAATCTCTTTGTTTGCTATGAAAAACGCTGGATGTAGTAATCAGACGGTGTTGTCAAGTTGCTTGATAAGAAAGTTGCTAAATAAAGGTTAGTTGATTATGAAGATAATTATAAAAAATGTTTATTAAAAAGCTACTAAATGGAGATACTAGTAAACGAAACCTCTGAAACATTCTACTATACTTTTCTACTATTCATCTCTACCTCTTACATTCTACAACTTTCACCTATTCCCATCCTTCTATTCCCACTCTTCCATTCCCGTCCTTCCATTCCCATCCTTGTATTCCCATCTCCATTCTTCTAAATTAATATATTTTCACTTTTTATTTCGCGACGCGTCATGGACGACTACATCATCGATGCCCCCGAAAGCGACCCGATATTGAACCTCTCGGCGAGGCCCAACCAATCGCCCACGGACCGTCTTCTACGCGCCCACATCGCAGTCCTTGTTTCTGCGCTCGGAGGCCCAGATCACACCAAATCACCGCCAACCTACGCGCCCGGCCATGATGCTTTGGCGTGTCTCAAAGATATCAAGCGATGGCTCCGTGCAGTGGACGAGCGCAATGGCACCAGTTCCGTGGCGATCGCGTGTGCTGAGTCCAAATTGGTCGTTAACGACTTGATCCCCATTCTTTGCATGAACCCCAAACACGTCTCGCGAAAGCAGTGGCACCAGAAAGTAGCGCTCCTGGCCCTCGAGGTGCTCGTTCTCCTCACATGGCCCTTGGATGCCAAAGTCCCGCATTTCGCAGAGCTCAGCCGTGCTCAACTCGTGTACAAGAAGGCCATCTTACAGAACAATATGGTCAAAAGCGCCATTAAACTCGCGCTCCCGCTGTTATCGAAGCCGCGCTTGGACCGTGAGCCCAGAGATAACGCGATAATGAGACTAGTCATGTTCTTCTTGAGAAACGTCCTCTACATGGAACCAGCAGACCCGTCCTTGTCCACCAAAAGCACACAGAAACAGCTCGTGGTGGGACACAACATGCCCGTGGGCGTCAGTTGGGAGGATGTGTCTATCTCCACCGTGGTGGCGGTGTTCAAAAAGGCCAACGCGTTGATGTTTATCCTCACCGTGGCAAGTGCTTTGGGGTCAGACCTCGATAAGGACGTCTTGGGTGGAATCACTACAGAAGTTGTTTTCTTATTAGTGAGGGGTGTTGATCCAGGAACAAGAATTCAGCTGAAGCTGAATCTGTATTTGAGTCTGAATAAGAATCTGAATAACATATCTCATCTGACCACACTGCCTACACTGGACCCCCACCTCGACATCAATGCATCTACGCCGCTTAAATCGGTCACCACGACCGCCGGCTTAAACCTCAGTGAGCTTCTCAGCACAGAAACCAAGCGCAAGAATGCGCAGAAGAAGTCGCTTCAGACGAGACACGGCCGGTTTGGAACTCTAGTTTCTCTCCGTGCCAACGACAACACTAGCTACGTGGTTTCCGGCCAGCAGGCCCTTCGCAGCACACACGACACGCTCGATAAGATCGATAGCCAGAAAAAGTGGACCGATAGAGCAAAGTTCAAGTACGACTCCGACGAGTTTGTGCGGCGCAGAGACCCGCCCCTGGCGGAGATCCTCGAATTCGTGGACCAGTTTCTCTCGGGAGGCTGTTTCAACAACGTGGTTGAGTGCGCGAGCTCGCACATGGCGTCGATTAACGACATGACGTTGATTGAGGAGTATGACAAGGCAGCCTACTTTCTGATGGTGGGGTGGTTTTTTGAGTACAAGAGGATGGCAAAGGAGGAAAGGATACGGGAAAGTGGTGAGAAGGAGACTGATAGGACCACCAAAGCGACAAATGGTCAATCAGGTAGTACTGACAAATCTAATGCGGACCAATCTAATGCGGACCAATTCAATACCGACCAACCTGATGCAGACCAACTTAATACCGACCAACCTAACCAATTCAATAACGACCATCATGCAGACCAACTTAATACCACCGACACTAATACCGATCAAGCTTTAGATGACTCGTTCTATGGTCCTGTTGGTGCGGCTCTCAGTGAAATCAACTTCATTCTTCTCATCTCACTGATTAGAGACAGCTATTCGCACCGCCGGTGGAGCACGCTCCACATCGCGCTCAAGTGTTTCCACGAGATCCTTCTTGTTTCCACGCATCTTTTCGAGATCGAGGGTGCGCAGCGTGATCTTGCCGAGGGAATCTTCCGCAAACTCTTCTCGTTATCCGATTTCATTGGACTTCTTGTGCAGATTCCACAGACCGCCTCTAAGCACTCTCCAGAGTACCTCCGCACATGTGTTGATGTGGTACATACGATCCTCAAATCGTTCGAGAGTTTTGCCAACGAGGACGTGAGATTGTACGTCCAGCACAGACGTAGGCAGAAGAAGAAGGAGTCAGTAGAGGTTGGCTATGACTCTGATGACGAGATGCGCGAAGCCAAGTCGAGAATCCAAGAAAGAAAGTTGGACTTTTCGGTTACTGAGGCCAGGTTCTTCCATACGCTGACTGTGACGACCCACATCGTGTACTTGTCGAGGTATGAAGAGCTCAGTTCCGCTGAAATCAAGCGGTGTCTCAGGTACTTCCATCGCTTATTCGTGGTGAGAAAAGACTTTGGGGCGTTGTACCGTCTTGACTTTATGAATGTGTTGTACCGTGTGCGGAGCTATCTTCCACGAGGAAGCAGTTTGCGGACCCATGTCGACGAGTTCATAAGCTATTTCATGAAGAAGTTCAAGCTAGCAATGGAAAGATGGCCCAATCCTCTTGAGGTTCTCTTCCCGCGTTTTGAGGACGTCGAAGCACGCACTTTCCTCAGCACGGGAGAGCTCTACTTGAAGCCTGACAAATCACAGGCTCCTCGTTTGGCCAGAGAAGTGGAGTTTGTTAGAGAAATGTCTTTGGATGAGCAGATCAAGGTTTTGGTTGGTGCAATTGGAGACAGACCGAGATTCTGGCAATGGTTGGAAGCTGGTGGGGTACCGACACCAGCGGTGAAGAGAACGTTGATTAACAACGCTTACATCCGTTTGCTCATTTCGAAGGTGGGTTATATTCTTCCATATTCTATGGAAGATATGGTTGAGGCTGAGGAAATCAACCAAGAAGTCATGGGACTTGTCAAAAAGTACTTGGAGATGCAGCCTCTTGAGTTTGAGGACGGTAAGGATGCTATCTTTTTCTTGAGAACAAGAGAAGCAGAGTACGATGGCGAGTACTACGAAGGCCAAATGGAAGATGACGACGAGGATATCGCTTTTGTCACCGAAGCGTCAGGAAACAGACTGAACGTTCACGAGCTCGATATGTTGGAGGATATCGAGCGCTCGATAGGTGGAGAGCGCGGCAAAGCGCGCAAAAAGAGAAGTAAGCCAAGCTCAAGACCCAAGAGGATTATCGACGATGAGGACGACACTCCACGTGCAAGAAGAGCACCTCTGGCCATTGGGCAGCTTTCTATCAAGTCCGCGGAGTTTATCCATGATTCTGACGACGAGTCTGATGAGGAGCGTGAAAAGGCCTTCTTTGCAAGGGAGGAGCAGTTGCGCCAGATGTTGACACAAACCGGAGGTATTGTCAATGCTCAGCAGTTGTCTGAGTTCAAGAAGGCATGGAGAAATTTAGACAGCGGCAACGCGGGAGTTCAGAAGGCTATAAAAGAGGCGTCGTTGTTTGTTGATGACAGTGGGGATGAAGAGGAAAGTACCCAAGTATTCTCCAAGCAAAGCCAGAATAGTCAGGAAGTGAGCCAGAATAGTCAGGAAAGTCAAGAAAGTCAGAAACGTCATGACAGCCAGAATAGTCAGGATGAAAATGATTCGGAAACTAGTGACTTTGAGGAGCCTGTGGTAAAGAGACGCCGGTTGATAGTAAGTGACGATGAGGAGTAGATATAGAAGTTGAATATAATTTAATAATTGTTGAAGTTGTAAAATTTATTGGATATTTCTGTATCTACAATTCCAATCACATAACCTTTATACTTTTTCATCTTTCATCTATACTGTTTCTTCTCGTCTAATCTCACTGTTTCTTTCCTTTCTAATCTTTCTTTCTTTTCTGTTTCTTTTCTGTTTCTTCTCTAATCCTCCACACAGTGTCCATCTCCATCAGAACCACCGCTTCCTGTGATGCTCATGTAGGAACTTATAATCATCACCAGGAACCCAAAGACTACGCAAGCAACGCTTGGAATAGCCTTATACACGACGAAGCGAGTTTTTTCCTCGCGCGACGCTTGTCTCCAGCTGAAGTTGTCCCAGGACAACTTCAAGTAGCACAGCGGTGGGATAATGTAGGCCATGAGAGAAGCGGACGTTGCCCCAATCAACTCCAAGACCAAACCCAAGTTACATGTGAACAATGACACGGCCATGGAAGTGAACACCAACACCAGTGTCACGATAAAGTGTTCTCTTTTAGGCAACTCGTCCGTCAGCTTTTCCACCATAAAGTCCTTGATGACGTCTCTGACGACGAAGATCTCAAGAGGGAATGTTGTGAGCATATTGAGTCCGAAACAGAATCTGGCGATGTTGATCCAGTTATCGTCGCTCTTGAAGTTGTTGAGGATGTTTCCCTTTGTTTTATCACCAAAGTTCAAGACACCGTTGATTCCCATGACTAGGCAGCAGATCATCAGGACAAAGCACGCAATGTGCGTGAGCTTATTGAACTTCTCCTGTGTAGCGTTCCTCATTGAATTATAGATGAAAAGGGTGTTGTGGTGGCACACAAGAGCGAATGATATGATGGAGATACCCTGGAAAAGTCTGTAGTTGAACAAGAACTGGCCCTTTGGAAGAGTCGACTTTAATGTTGGGTCGATGAAAGGAGCTCTGACAACGGTTAAAGTGACGATGATCAACATTCCCACCAAAGCGAAAGCCGAGGCTTTGGCCAACTTCAGGATATCCCTATTCAAGGAAAGCGGGTATGAAATACAGGTGGTGAAAAAGATAATGATTGCGTTTCTCGAGAACATCCATCCAAAAGCCGAGTGGATCACCAGGTTGGGCACAAAAATCTTGAGAACATGAGGGATAGTATCACCGATAATGATGCAAAATGCCATACATCCACCATAAGCAAACGAAGATATCGAGAATAGAAGCAAGATCCGTCCAGGTGTACCGAAACAATGTGCCACTGTGTCCTGGTACGTCTTTTTTGCACTAAGGTGGGCATTCACCACGATCAACCTCAAAGTCCAGTCAATTAGCACAGTTAGCACGACCATCACTATGATTCCACCGAGTAACCCGGCATTCTTGAAGGCAAAAGGCTGTCCGATAATACCTGCGCCCAAGATCGAGTTGGCCATGTTCATAAAGGCCATTTTCATGTCAGACAGTCCTGCCGTCTCCGTAGGGTCCTGGAATTCGTAGTCCAACTCGTCCATTTCCATCTCGAACTGGTCGGCGCTCGAGCGGAGCGGTACTTCCACATCGTCGCCGTCGGCATCGTTTGGTCCCGAGGGAACCGTTTTGTATGCCATGGTGAACGTAATGAAAAACGCGTACAAAGGTGTGTATATAAGACAAAATGGCTGCAAGAGAAAGTGTAATAAAATTGATAAAAGAGTAGTATAAATGAGGATGGTAAAAAGGGGTAGTATGAAAGGCGTACTAGATTATATAGTAGAGGGTATTAAAAAGTATTATAATAGAGGGTATTTCAAAAAGTATTATAATAGAGGGTATAATAGGTATAATAAAGGGTATGATTTAAGGCATCCAAGGTATTGGGTGTTATGCAAGGATAATTAAAAGCGTGAATAGTATAGCATTTGAAGAAGTATTGCCTATAAGTAGTATTTGAACCATAAACATGACCTATATAAACAGTATCTAAACAATTTTTATGAACAGTCAATCTTCAGGGTTTTCTCATTTCTTTTCTATTTCTTAATCTACTTCACTTTTCTATTTTACGATCTCATCTCAAAATGCCATACAACAGAAACGCCGGCCGTGGAAAGCCCACGTTCAATAAAAAGACATACAATGACCACGCGGCCAAGTCGCGCGAGATCAAGAAGGCGCTCACACACAAATCCAACTTGAAAAGGTCTTACTTGAAGTTGTTGAAGCAAGAGGGGTATGGAGATGACATAGGCAACCAAGGAAAGCAAGATGAGAAGGAAGGTGAGAAGGAAGATGATAAGGAAGATTACAAGCAAGATGGCAAACAATATGGCAAGCCAGAACAGCACAGACAAAGCAGACAAAGCAGCGAGAGCAGGCATCAACCAAAGCGCATGTCGTTCCAGGAAAAGGCACAGATGGTGAAGGAACGCAAAGAAGAGAAGCGTGCGCAGAGACTCGAGGCCATTCAGAAAAAGAAGCAGATGATGGAGTCCAGAACAAAGGCAAGGGAGGCCAAGAAGGAGAAGTTGGAGCAGAAGACAAAGACGGGGCAGCCATTGATGGGACCAAGAATCAACAGTTTGTTGGAAAAGATCAAGAGTGAAATGTGATGAGCATTTAGCATTTAGCATTTAGCATTTCTGAGCGATAGCGAAGAAGTGCGGTGGTAATTGTATTTAAGCATTTCTGAGCGATAGCGAAGAGTTGCGGTAGAATAAGCATTTTATAGCTTCAGGTGAATTAGCATTTCAAAGATTCAGGTAGAATAAGCATTTCATAGTGTCAGGTAACATTTCAATAGTATTAGCAAATTAACAATCAGCATTTCTTTCTATTCTTCTGTCGTAATCTACACTTTCATTCACCTTCATCTTTATAACCTTACTTTATACACTAATATTCGTTGTCTCCTCCTCTTCCATTTCTATCACTCATATTAAGCTTCCTTAATATTCGTCCTTTTCTATCTCATTAATCCAAAGCTCAACCTCTGCAAAAACAACCCAAAGTCATACACCCACAAGCTGCTCACTCTGACCTGATAGCTCCACCAGTTCTTCACGTAATCCAACATCCTTGTCATGCCCTTCTCCTTCGCAGCCTTCTCTTTACCCTCGTCGTAAACCACCTTCGCACAGTACTGTGCCATGATCATGAACGTGCGCTCGGGACCAAGCGGGTTGTTCAACGACTCGTCCAAGTTTCTCGTGAGATCGTTCGTTTTCAAGATAAGAAGGACGATTCTGGGCATCGAGCTCAAAATTCCCATCAAATCTTCCAAGAGACCATCGCCGTTTCTAATCTGACTTTGGATCATTTCAATCTCCTCAGGAGTACGTGCGCTTCTGGAGATTCCCTGCTCAAGGGCCATGTCGGGCGATCTACCAGTGATGGCTGCAACAAATATACGGAACTTTTTCTCTCCCTTGATACCCGCAAACTTCTCCAGGTACTCTCTCATCTTGGGGATGTCGTTATCGAGGATCAGGAGCCAGAAGTGCGAGTAGTCGCGCTTCATCTCGAGGGGAATATCTCTGTACAAACCGTGGTCGTACAATATAATCTCGAAGTTGCCCTTTCCAGGGGTTTTTCTGATGGCCAAGTTACCTCCGTGAGGGTCACAATGTAAACCAACGTCCGGAACAAAGATCATCGTGTTGAAGATGTGCGAAAGACACGATGAGACCTGTGCAGCATCGATGTTGTTTTCTTTCAAGTACTCTAAATTGTCTAATCTTGCACCAGACACATACTCCATAATGAGCACTCTTCTATTTGCACTGATAATCTTGGGGATTCTCAACCTGGTGACATCCTTCAAATCCTTGAAGTAGTTGGCGGTTTTGATCAGGTTGTCGGCCTCATTCACAAAGTCTAGCTCCACGTAGATCGACGACTGCATTTCTTCTCCGAGCCAGTTCAATGGGTACTCAGGGAAAACTTTGTACATGAGCATGAAAATGGTTTTGGTCAACCACACATCAATGGGTACAAACTCTTGTAACGAAGGATGTTGGAATTTAACCGCAACCTTTTGTCCGTTATGGAGAACTGCAGAATGCACCTGTGCAAGAGACGCAACACCCACGGGCTTGGGGTCGATGTAAGCAAACTCCTGGTCCAAAGTTACTCCAAGATCGGAAACCATCATTTTTTCAATCTCCTCCATCAGTGATTGTGGGCACTTGTCTTGCAACGGGATCATCGTCTCGGTCCACTCAATAGGAAGCAAGTACGTGAGAGCAGATATGTGCTGACCAAGCTTGATGTAAATACCTCCATTTGCCTCGAGGGCTCTCAACGTGATGACGGCCGCACGTTTATGGGTCTTTGAGAAAGCAGCATCACGTTCTTCAGTAGTAGGAAAGTCGCTCCCCAACACCTCTTTATAGAGCATAAAGCACTTGGCGGTGGCCACAGTCACAATTCCCACTCTTCTGGTGGTGAGAACCATGTGCTTGAAGGTGTCATTGGTTGAGTATAGCACTGAGCCTGTGACTCCAATAGCCAACCCTACTTTGAAAAGGGTGTATTTCAGTTTGGGCTTGGACTGTCCACTGTACAACCTGCTCTGTATCATCTGCTTGGGGAAGCGAGCGTGGGTGGCTCGCTTCAACCCTGGGATACCTCTGACTGTGAACATGTGAGGTAAAAAAAACGTGGATCACGCTGCCTTAAGGTTGCTGAAAATTATATATTTTGTGGAGAAGACATGTAAAAAAGTCATGGGTGCAACAGCCCTCGGTTTTCTCTTGTGTGCGAACTGTCAGCACGAGGGAGAACTTTTTCTCTGTCAGTGACGGATATCGACTAATTCCGGGCCGTTTTGCATTTTCCGCATACTTCTCAACCTTTTCTATACATGTGATCGGAAAACCTCGTGTAGACTCGGAGCAACATGAGGTTTCTTCCGCACGGCAAAAACATTTACCACGGAAATAGAGTGAACTTAAGCCATAAGGCTGGTAAAGTAAAGTAAACATCGAAAAGCTCTCATAAAGCTGCTTCGTATGGCACTCACGTTCTCTGCTCTTTCTTATCGAATTCAACAATTTTTTGGCAATCGTCGTTTATCGGAACGAATGACACAAAAATTGAAGTGACTAAAATCGGTCAAAATGTCTGACTCCAAAGTCACTATTACAATCATATCTGATTATCACTATACTGTTTATATTATTATTCTCACTGCTATCTCACTACTATTTCACTACTATTCTCACTGCTATCTCACTACTATTTCACTACTATTCTCACTGCTATCTCACTACTATTTCACTACTATTCTCACTATTATTCTCACTATTATTCTCACTATACTCTTCACACTATTAATCTCACTGAATTACTTGCTCTCAATATTATTCCGCCCACTGTTCTTACCCTTCTCCGCTCTAATACAACGACGCATCTTTGTTCATCCACATCTGGTCAAACACCTCGTTGCTCAAGAAATCCAAGTCAAAGTCCAACAAGTCGTTCAAGTCGTCGTTCAAAATTGGCTCCGAGCTGCCTGCAGTAGCGTTCCCACTGGAGACCTCCTGCGGATCGCTAACGAGACTGGCGTTGAGGAGAACTGGCGTAGGCGTAGGCGTTGCGGTCTGCGTGGTCACCGGCGAAGCCACTGGCAGTGCAGGCGACGGCTTCGACCACTTTCCACGCACGTTGCTCTCAATGCCCTTTCCAAGCGGAAGCTCCCTCTTGAGTGGGTCAAATGGACACTTCCGCTTCTTGGGCGATGGCATCGGTTGCATTGTGTTGTGTGAAACTGGACACTTTCTGAGTGTGTCGAGGTTCGAAACTTCCGCAATAGGACACTTGAGAGGTCCTCCGCGCGGAACACGCTCAGTTGGGAAACTCTTAAAGTCACCATGATTCACAGGGCATTTGCTGACCTTGGCCTCCATCTTGATATTGTATTCGTTTGGCTTCTTCATGTCTATTCCCATCATTTCACTCTTACTCTCATGATCAATTGGACATTTCTTCACTTCCAGAGCACCTCCGTCAACTGGGCACTTCATATCCAACACTCGTTCGTGGATTTTGGCGTAGTTCATCTTGCTGGAGTTGGAGATGAACGTGAGATAGAACTTCCACACCTTGCTGAGCTTCACTGCACGTCCCAAGTTGGCCCCAGATGCTCCTACCAACATATTCACAGTGGCCTCCACAGAATTCACTAAACTCAGCTCGATATACTCGTCAACATTGCACCCAAGCTCTTGCTTGAGCTTGATGTCAAGTACGGCCTTATTCTTGTGGATCTCTTCACCAAGCAACCCACGCTGGTTGGAGTGTTGCAGGTACGTTCTCGCCCTAAGGATGAGCCCGATCACAATTTGGATCGAGCGATTGAGCATCTCTGTAACAGCGAGTGCAATGTATGGGGTTGCATCTATGAGCTCCTGTCTAAGGAGATTCACAAATTGGTGGACCTGGATGAAAACTGCAGGACAGACCAACTTGACCAAATCCTCGTCATTGGTTTCCTCTGCTTGAAGCAAAATCACATACATCATATAGATCTTCAAGTACCTCAAAACCGCCACCATCTCAAAACGGCGAACAGGGCTCAACTTATCGAGATCAGGATCTGCGAGCCATGCCAGACACTGCATCATCACGTCCTCAAAGAGGAACACATGCACTTTGGGCTCTCCAAACAGCCATATTCCATGATGTACAACCAGTAGTATCTTGGAAACGAGATAATGAATGTGGAGCAGGAATGATAGCGGAGATCCTACGCTCAGTAAAAAGACCAAGTGGTGATTTGCAGCATTATCAATCTTCCAAAAGACCTTCAGAACTAACCCATCTAACTCATCTGCATGATTGAACAACGGAACAAGGCTGATTGTGGCCAAGTTTGTGACTCTTACCACCTCGTGCCATAATGTAGTAATGTGCAACCTGACTTCGGTTGTCTTTTTCTGGCCCTGGGTATTTGTTATCAACTCGGGGTTGGTCCACAATCCCGATTCGCCCTCCAAGACGATTTCCAAGAGCTGCTTGAGCGTGTGTGAAAGACGACCTCCGCCTTCGATTATCTGTCTGTTCAACAAGAAAAGACAACATGCAATATGTGGCAAGTACTTGAAATCCGTACTCTTGGTGGCCGATCTATAGATTCTATCCAAGGTTTCCAGAACCTCACGGTGAACGCTATTGTGATCAACATGCAGTCCTGGGAATATGCTCTGGAACCGCATAGAATATTCTCCTTCCTTCGTGGTACCTAACTCCGCCAACAGTTCATCCATGATGAGTGCCACTAGGCACACAAGCACACCCTTCTCCTCCAAAGAGTTGAAGGCCGACCCCTCTGACTCGTACGGGTTTGCCAAAAGGGAACTAATGCTCATGGAATCCTCTCTTCGTATGAAATCCAAAATCTCACCTTGATAGAATGCCACCAATCCATACAACTCACTGTGGTCCGGGCTCGCGAAGAAGAAGTTCACGAGGAACTGAATCTGCTTCGTACTGAACTTTGGCCCTGTGCAAAAGACAGTGCTCTCCCATAAGTTCTGGATTGCCGAAAGTAAAGTCGCTGCTTGAGGCTCTACCTTGATGGCTTTGTATGACGTGGACAGGAGGTTCGAATCTGAATGTGTCATAGGCGAAGGGGTTCTTCCATCATCATTCATGAAGCTCAAATCACATTCCACTACCGAGCATCGCGATTTAGCAGCAGACGGAATCTTCGGTTTTTCAAGTTGGTTCATCTTGTATGTATGGTACATCTTCTGTAAATTAGTGATCTTGATCCATAACGTGGTTAAATGAGGGTCTAACTTGATGAGATTTATCCAGTTGTATGTGTTGATGTATTGTGGGGACCTGGTATTACCTTGGGATATCATCATTCCCCCCGTGACAACCAAATTATCCTTGGTATTCAAAGGACATAGTTTATTCAACACCGTTATTTGCTGTAAAGTGGGCTGGGAGTACGACGATGGAAGCGACTTTAGTACCTGTACTTGCCTCTTCAAGTCTTCTATTTCTGTTCTCTGTGCTTGCGCTACCTTATCAGTTTGTTGTTTGAGGAGTTTATATTGTGCAGCCAAATCAGGCTGGTCTGTGGGGGCAGCAGAGTTCGTGGACCCCCAGTGAGGTTCAGCATACTCACATAGATGAGCGGCTCCGTTACGAACACATCCTCCACACGCTGGTCTTTCTTTGTCACACTTGACCTTGCGCTTCTTGCAAATGAGACACGATACTGGAACCCTTCTGCGGGACTTGGTGGACTTATCGGTCATTAGTTAAAAGTAGTATAAGTGGCCAGAAACACAAGTAAACTTTGACGTCTCGACAGTATCTCTTGGATAGACAGTTCTAATGAAGTGTCTTTCTCAGTCAAAGTCACTGGAATGTGGGATTAAATGTGTTTCGTGTGGTTTTCGCCTCTACTTTAAACTGGTTTGCAACAGTTTTTTTTTTCTCGGAAAATAATACCAGTGCCGATACGGGATAACATACGGCTTAGCTGCAAGCATACCGAGATCTACAGACGAAAAGAGGTCATTCTAGACTTAAATCTGCAAAGGGTTTGAATACTTGCTTCAAAAACTGAAAAACAACCGCTCAATACAGAGTTATATCACTACACATCTCAGACCTACTACATCATCACCACAATGTCAGTACCCGTCAGGCTCTTGAACGAAGCACAGGGTCACACAATCACACTCGAGTTGGTCACAGGAGACGTCTACAGAGGAAAACTCCTCGAAAATGAAGACGATATGAACCTCTCGTTGTACGATGTGGTGGTGACCAAACATGGCGAAACTTCGTACATGAACCAGGTTTTCGTGAGAGGTTCAATGATACGGTACATCAGTGTACCGGAGATCTTGAAGAACGCTCCGATGTTCTTCATGAAGCCAGGCGACAAGCCCAAACCTCCAGTGCGGGGACCAAGAAGGCGTTAGAATGGTATTAGGTAGGAGTTAGTTGGGATATGACGGGACGTCATTATCGATTAGTAATAGAATCACAAGAATGTACAATAATTATGCATAGGTTCATAGTTGAAGTAGCTCCAATTTTAGCTCCAGTTCGTATTTTACATTTTGGGCATTGGCATTATAAAGGTGGAGATGCAGAAACGATACCGAAAGTGTAAATACGCGTTCTTACGCCGAGTTGCCTCGTTTAGCAATTGCGATACTCGCATTACATTAGCTCTTCCTTAACCGCTTCAAGTATCCTTGCCCCATCCCTTTTAGTCAGTTTGCATCTTCTGGTGGCATGTTTGTGATTTTTTGCAATCCCGATATCAGCGAAGGTCTTCGGAATTTCCAAGCAGACCTACGGAATTTCACTAGACAAGACTTTGAATTTTCCTAGACAATACCGTCGGAATTTCATGCCAAGTGAAATTCCCAAGTCCCACTAATCCGTAGTTCCTTATTGGACTCGACTGGATTGGTTTGCAACAGTTTACAACAGTGCTAAGCCGCTCAAACTAGAAATGTAACATAGAGTTTATCTTTTTCATCAATGACATTTTTAGATATTCTGGTTTTTAATACGGAAAGCTTTCACTTTTCAGATTTTCGTATTCTAGCATTACTAATCCCACTCTTATTTTTATCAATAATTTCTCGTTATTCTAATTCTTAGTTTTGATATTTCTGGTTCTTATTTCTATTCGTCTGATCTACTTCATTGTAACCAACTCCTCAGCACTAGTTGGGTGGATAGCCACACAGTTGTCAAAGTCCTGCTTGGTGGCTCCCATCTTGATGGCAACTCCAAATCCTTGCAAGATCTCGGCACTGCTGTCACCAATGATGTGCAATCCCACAACCTTCTCCTTTGGACCCTCAACAACAATCTTGTAGTGTGTTGGGACCTTCATGTCGTCCAGGTCCATCATGGCATAGTACATGGAGTTGAACTTGGAAGTGTACACCTTGATGTTGGTCTCACCATACTTCTCCTTGGCCGCCTTCTCAGAGAGACCGATAGAACCGGCTTCTGGGTGCGAGAAGATAACCGATGGCACGTTATCATAATCCAACTTGTCTTGAGCAAATGCCTCGTTACCCAGGAAAAGTCTGTTGGATAAACGACGACCAGCAGCAATGGCCACAGGTGTCAACTCGACCTTACCAACAACATCTCCAAGAGAGTAGATGTTAGGGTTGGTGGTTTGCTGGTACTCATCGGCAACAACCTGCAACTTGTCGTTGACCTCAACACCAACCTTATCCAAACCAATATCACTTAAGGACTTTCTACCAACAGTCCACACCAATTCATCCACCAATAAGGTCTTACCTCCCTTCAAGTATACCTTCTTCTTGTCGCCCTCCTTCTCCACCTTATCAACACAACTCTGCTTAATCACATTAATTCCCAATCTGTCAATGTAATGGTTGGTGACGAAGTCCTGGATCAGGTCATCGAACGATCTTAACACAGTGTCACCTCTGATGACAAGGTTGGTCTCGGTGCCGAAGGAATTGAAGATACCAGACATTTCAACACCAATGTAACCAGCACCAACAACTGCAACACTCTTTGGTTGCTCCTTCAATTCAAAGAAACCATCACTGGTGATACCGAGTTCAGAACCTGGAACATTTGGTGGGATAATTGGGGCACCTCCGGTGGCGATCAAAATCTTAGATCCACTGAAGGTCAAAACCTCACCCTTTTGGAGAGACTTATCCTTGAACTCCTGGTCACCAGACAAAGTAACTTCAACCTTTCCAGTGCTATCGACAAACTTGGCCTTACCGTAAAGCCAGTCAACACCCTCCTTGGTGAGGTTTCTCTCGTAGATTCCATTCAATCTAGCAATATAAGCGTCTCTCTTCTCTGCGATCTTACCCCATTGGAAGTCACCATACTTGACTTCTTCGTCCTCAGTGCTCAATCCGTAGGACTTGAGCTGGTGCTTCTTGTGAGCGAGGTCCGCAGCGTGCCACATCACCTTCTTTGGCACACATCCCACGTTCACACAAGTTCCTCCCATCTTCTGGAATTTTGCCTCCACAAGGAGAACTTTGGCTCCGTAGGACGCAGCGCGTCTGGCAGAAGCAACTCCACCGGAGCCTCCTCCAATGACAAGGTAATCGTAGGTTGTAGCTGACGACATGTGGCGATTGATTGTTGAGAGTCGGTTGATACTTTGTGAAAGCAACAGTTTGGGGAACATACTGGAAATATATTTGTAAGCGTCCTTTAAAAAGCAATGCCACAAATTGTAGAACGAAATGTTAACTGTGGATTTAAGAGAAGGCAGTGTATATTCATGAAGGTAGAGTCATGGAAGACCTTCGCGGTTTTGTTTCAAGCATCTTTAATGGCAAAATCGTCTTACTCGCTCCATCTTGATAGGTCTAGACCTAGAGCAATTCTCACAAACGGCTGTCAAATTATGATTGCCAATCAAGATCTCCAGTGCTGACATAATTTGTCTAGACTGAAGGATAGTTTTGTACTAGTTTTTCGGTAATCAGAATATGAAATGGTATCTACTTAGTCTAATGGTTGTGTTTTAATCAGCTACTCTCCACGGTTCTCTTCCACCAATTCTATTCCATATTCAGTGTTTCTTCATTCAATTCTATTCCACCATTCAGTTTTACTTCTCCAATAATTCTACTCCATTTTACTCCATTCAATTCTACTCCACCCTTCACCTTCTCTTCCTCTACACTCCCTAGGTCCAGCCTATATTCACTCCTCTTTTAAACACTTCCTCAAGTACGCCAACGAAAACAGCTGCAACTCGTGGTCCAATTCGTCATCTTGCACATCGTCGATCTCGCTCCTTGCGTATATCTGGTCCAATTTCGTGCCCACAATCCTCTGGAAGTTGTTGTAGTCAAAGTTCTTCATGTCTTCCTTCAACTTGTCGTCGTCCTTGCGCTTCTCCATGGTCTCTGCGAGTGCGAGGTTGAACGCGGAGTCTTCCTCCATTAAGCTCTCGATCTCCTCCTTGTCCTCGTGGAACGTTTTCTGTATGTTGGAAGAGTTGTCGAGAGTGGAGTACGATGAGTTGTTCGTGATGTACTCTTGGTTGAGGCTGTTTTGATATCCAAATATCCGCCCAAGTAACTCCTTCTTCTGGTTAATCTGTATCTGTC
Source organism: Kodamaea leandrae (assembly GCA_030564445.1). Taxonomy (NCBI): domain Eukaryota; kingdom Fungi; phylum Ascomycota; class Pichiomycetes; order Serinales; family Debaryomycetaceae; genus Kodamaea; species Kodamaea leandrae. Next base: position 277,966 of record JAJLUV010000006.1, on the reverse strand, counting down.
GCCTTTGTACGAACGAGGACGACTTCTGGAACATGCGCTCGCTCTGAATCGAATACTTCTTCTTCAAATCAAAGAGCGCCTTCCGCTCATCGTTGTCCCAATTCGCAATGGTCGCATGTTGAATTGGTCCTTCGTGCGATTGCAACTCGTCGAATTGATTCAAGACGATCTGAAGTTCTGCCATAGTGTACCCTGGAATGCTCTTGATGAAACTGTCCTTATCTTTAGACTCTTCCTCATCATCATCCTCATCCTCATCCTCATCATCGCCAAATATCACAGTGCTGGTGATCCGTTCCGCAGACTCCCAAGCCTTTATCTGCGATTCCTTGATCGCTGGAGGAAGGTGATCCGTATGCTGTAAATCAATCCCACTAGGATAGTTGGTAAATGGCCCATAGTCATATGCATCCATAGTAGCGGGTTTATGGATTATAAATCCAGGTACACTCTTGCTGGGATGAGTCTCATCTACAGCAATACTTCGCTTGGAAGAACTCTGTAAATTGAGAAGCTTGGATTTGATTAGTCGTCCGCTCTTCAGGGACTTTGTACTAACAGCAGTGGGTTGTGTACTGATCTGCTTTGTTTGTGCATTGGCAGCACCTCTTCTTCGCCCTCTTCCTTGAAACGTATCATTAGGTGTGCCTATCGACGACGACGAACTTACCGTCCGTGTCGTATTGTACCCACTGGTGTCATTGATGCTGGGATCAGAGGCAACTCTGAATCTCCCGCTCATGTGTACCTGTTTACAAACTGATCGGGGGTAAATGCACGTGCAGGCACAGTCTTTAGTCACGTGTGAATATTCTGAGTAGTATCACGTGTAGATATTATGTGTAGTATCACGTGTAGTTACTTTTGGGGAAATGTTTATATCACGTGGCTTTGCTTCATTTCTAGGGCTTGTCCCCTCTTCCTGCACAACTAAGAACAGTGAAATTTTTTTCAGACGACAGCTATTTTGTGCTTACGTAAGACCCCTGTTTGCACCACCTGCACTCTCGGTTTGGTAGAGAAAACTTTTTCAATAAAAAATCTTTTCATTTAATCTTCATAGAGACAACAAGATGGCTACCGAATTAACCGTTCAATCCGAGAGAGCTTTCCAGAAGGTTAGTAGAGCGCAATCACACGAGAGATACAGAGAGAACCTGGGGACAAACAAGTTACAGATATGTTTAAACTCGACCACAAATCGTCCACATTGAACTACCAACAAGATCCAACAACCACGATACGACGAAATTTATTATAAAACCACCACATGTGTTATGATCATCAGAGTTCTCCCAACTCTCCTCATTCCTTTAAACTAGTACTAACAAATTTAGCAACCTCACATCTTCACCAACCCAAAGTCTAAGGCCAACAAGAAGACCAAGAGATGGTACAAGGAGGTCGGTCTTGGTTTCAAGACCCCTAAGGCTGCTATCGACGGTACTTACATCGACAAGAAGTGCCCATTCGTTGGTCAGATCTCTATCAGAGGTAAGATTTTGACCGGTACTGTTGTCTCCACCAAGATGCACAGAACCATCATCATCAGAAGAGACTACTTGCACTACGTTCCAAAATACAACAGATTCGAGAAGAGACACAAGAACGTCGCTGCTCACGTTTCTCCAGCTTTCCGTGTCCAGGAGGGTGACGTCGTCACTGTTGGCCAGTGCAGACCATTGTCTAAGACCGTTAGATTCAACGTCTTGAAGGTCTCTGCTGCTGCTTCCAAGTCCAAGCAGTTCTCTAAGTTCTAAGTAGGTATTGTAATTAAATTGATACAAGAAGAGAAGTGTAGGTAAGGAAGAAGAAGGAGCAATGATGAAAATGGCTATTCATGAAAAGTAATATTGAATAGGATCAGGAATAGTGAAAAAGGTCATGAATAGTGAAGTGGTTGATGATGAATTGATGTCAAGTATTCGCTATTAAACCATCTGTTTTGTCGTTTTCCCTAGTCGTTTGGTAATATGTATTTTCTAAGCATTCTAAGCATTTCCTAAGCATTTCGCAAGCCCTAATTGCCTGTAGCATACACATTTTTTACCTTACACATTTGGTGTACTTCTACCTCTCTAACACCTCCTCCCCTTCTACACTTCCAATACCATTCATACTTTTCATTTTTTGCCGATTCTAGTCATGCAGTTCCAAATCCCAAATGTCCATAATCATACTCACATGTTCAGCGGCGCGTTAATCTTCTTAACGACCAAGTTTTTCTCTCCCCACGTTCTCAACATCTCCAACAACTCGCCACTCTTGTGCAATTTCGCAAAGTCATCAAATCCACCCTTGCTCTGGTTCGACTGTCCAATGAGCACGTTTGGAACAGTCGATCTGCCCGTCAACTCTCCCAAGTAGTCCTGGAGCATCTTTCCGTTGGAGTGCTTGTCAATCTCAACAAAAGTGGGCTCAGGGGTGATCTGGTAGTTGTCCAGTAACAATTTCTTGAGCTTCTTCGAGTAAGGACAGTAAGTCTTGGAGAACACCGTCATTGGAGACATTGCTCTAATCTGGATCAACTCTTTTACCGCGTCAAAGTCCTCTTCTGGCTCTTGCTTGGTGAGCGAGTCCTTTGGATTATTGTCATCAACCGTAGCCTGGTTCAACTTGGAGATTTCATTGTTGATGGCATCATCCACCTTAGCGTCGTTCAGGTTAATGAGCTGGTTTCTGGTAGGTTCCACTGAGCTTGTCACCACAACGTCGTAGCCCGCCTTCTTGTGGTAGAAGACAAACACAAGGAAGAGAGCAAAGACCGTGATTCCAATCAAGCGTACGTGTCTTGAGCTTGCCATAGTAACTGACACGGGGAAAATTAGTAAAGGCAGAAAAAAGTAGCGCGTACCTAGAAAATTACGAGGTTGATCTAAAAACGGAAGGTTACACAGTATGCGACAGAATGATATTTAGATAAATTGAGGGTAAATAAAGTCGATGAAGTACTAAATGGTACGATTTAAATCGAACTAATATTCAGGTGTAGACTTAAAGATTCGCTGATTGTCAATATTAAATGCATGGAAAACTTCAAGGACTCTTTAAGAGGGTTGACATTACTTTAACTTTTTAAGGTGGTTGACAAGCCAAATTGAACCGCGAGTGCTTATAATAGAATTTGAAGTAGAATCAAAATCTCAAATACTAAGAGTACGTTGAATTCTAACAGTACCTCAAATGCTAACAAATCTCAACTAAGAGAATATCAACTAACAGAACCGCAACTAACAGAATCTTAACTAACAGAATCTCAAATGCTTCTTTTCATCCACTTCCTCAATTGCTCTTCAAGCTCCTTTCTCTTTACTCATCATTCAAAACTATTCAAAACTATTGAAGACATTCAATTTCATCGAGTTGATAGCAGTTGTCACAAAGTCTCCATGTCTAATTTTCTAGATCCTAATAGTTATCTCTTTTGGGAAATTGCTTCAACGTCATGTCAATACCATATTTTCATTCTTATCAGCTACTGACATCTGGATTACCTTAATTGCTCACTTTTCTTGCTTGCGAAATTGCGTACTTGAACGTGGTCACTTTGGTTCTCATAGTGTGGATCTGGCCCCCTTAGTAATCAGAAAAAACTATAAATGTCAAAATTTCGACTGGAACGACATGTTTAAAAGATTTCTCTCAACTACAAAAATGGTGTCCCAACAAACTACTGCTAAAGTTCAAGAATTGATCAAGTCCAAGCCAGTCTTCATTGCCTCGAAGGTAAGTAATGCAATATAGGTAATTGTTGATGATTGTTGATGATCATGACTACGATAGTTCATGATTGCTTACAATTGAGCAAACCAATTACCATCCACACATGACCAATACTAACATCCAGACTTACTGCCCATTCTGCACTCAGACCAAGAACACCATCAACAGCATCACCAAGGATGCTTACATCCTCGAGTTGGACGAGGCTTCTGATGGTGCTGAGATCCAGGAGGCTCTTTTGGAGATCACCGGCCAGAGAACCGTTCCAAACGTCTTCATCGGTGGTAAGCACATTGGTGGTAACTCCGACGTCCAGGCTTTGAAGTCCAGCGACAAGTTGGAGTCTGAAATCAAGGCTGTTTTGTAACTAGAATAGGCTAGTATAAGAAGATTACAGAGTAATTGATAGTGTAGCGAACAGTAAAGAAGATGTATGAATACTCCATTGTTTCCTTCTCACGTTGTCATAAAAAGTAATTTGGCTAAGTTGACTGGAATCAATTTGGCTGTATCAAGGTGAATCGAATTGACTGGTATCACCAATCTGGCTGTAAATCTGATTTGGCTGTAAATTCAATCAGACTTTTTTTTTTTGAAAAATCATCATGTCCAACGTTTCCCTCCAAGTACGCCAGGCAGCGCCGTCAGTCGACAGCGTAGTGACCGACTATGCTATTGGCTATATCCAGCACGTTTCCAGTGCTACTGAGGACTCTGTCACAGCACAAATAATCAATGTTCCGAACGAGATGGAGTTCGTGAAAGAGCTCTTATTAGACGCTGGTGCAAATGAAGACAAGATCGCAAAGCTTACCGAGGAATTGGTCAAGACCTTAGAAACCAAGTTGCGCGACAACATGGCCAAGCTCGAGTTGACTGGTGACACCTCCAAGAGACTCCTTGACATCAATGTGTTGAAGCAGAACAACTCCAAGAGAGACATCAACTCTTCTCTTGCACTTCTCTCTGCATCGCATGATATCGAGCACACGGGAAGAAAAATGGAGTCGAGAGTCGACAAGAAGAAGTTGGAGAAGCAGGAGCGCAAGATCGCAAAGAAGGTTGCAAAGAGAAACAACAAGTTTGTGCAGTACGAGGCATCGAAGTTACTCAACGAGAAGAAGGCCAGCGACTACGACGAGTTCTTCTTGGAAATCAACCCGTTGGATTTCGGATCCGGTGCTGGTAAGAGTAAGGATATCAAGGTGGAGAACTTCGATCTCTATGTTGGTGACGGTAAGAGAATATTATCAGAGGCTTCGTTGACATTGGCTCATGGAAGACGTTACGGTCTCGTTGGTCAGAACGGTATTGGTAAGTCTACACTCTTACGTGCATTATCTCGACGCGAATTGAATATTCCTAAGCACATCACAATCTTGCACGTCGAGCAGGAAATCCGTGGTGACGACACAACTGCCATCCAGAGTGTGTTGGATGCCGATGTGTGGAGAAAGAGTTTGCTTCAGGAAGAGGCCAAGATCAATGAGAGAGTCAAGGAAATCGAAGCCTTGAGAGCTGAATTCGAAGAAGACTCCAACGAGGTCAAGAAGTTGGACTTGGAGAGAGATGACCTCGAGGCACATCTCATGGAGGTTAACGAAAAGTTGTACGAAATGGAGTCGGACAAGGCTGAGTCTCGTGCCGCCGCCATTCTTTACGGTCTTGGTTTCACCAAGGAATCTCAGCAGTTCCCAACCAAGAACTTCTCTGGTGGTTGGAGAATGAGATTGTCTCTTGCCAGAGCATTGTTCTGTTCGCCAGATCTCCTTCTTCTTGATGAACCATCTAATATGTTGGATGTTCCTTCCATCACATACCTTGCAAAGTACCTTCAGACATACCCTGCGACCGTTTTAGTCGTTTCGCACGACAGAGCATTCTTGAACGATGTCGCTACCGACATCATCCACCAGCACAGTGAGAGATTGGACTACTACAGAGGTAGTAACTTCGACAGTTTCTACGCCACTAGAGAGGAGCGTATCAAGAACCAGAGAAGAGAATACGAGAACCAACTTGCATACAGAAAGCACTTGCAAGAATTTATTGACAAGTTCAGATACAACGCCGCCAAGTCGTCGGAAGCACAGTCCAGAATCAAGAAGTTGGAGAAGTTGCCAATCTTGGAGCCTCCTGAAGATGATAAGGTGGTCACCTTCAAGTTCCCTGACGCCGAGAAGTTGTCGCCACCTATTTTACAGATGCAGAACGTGACGTTCGGTTACGACCCATCCAAGATCCTCATGAAGAACGTGGATCTCGATGTGCAAATGGACTCGAGAATCGCCTTCTGTGGTGGTAACGGTACCGGTAAGACCACGCTCTTGAAGTTGTTAATGGAGAAGTTGTCGCCTTTGGATGGTATGGTCTCCAAGAACGGACGTTTGAGAATCGGTTACTTTGCACAGCATCACGTCGATGCTATGGACTTGACGCTCTCTGCGGTGTCGTGGATGTCACAGACCTTCCCAGGTAAGAGTGATGAGGAGTACAGAAGACACTTGGGTTCTTTTGGTATCACAGGACCGTTGGGTTTGCAGAAGATGCAACTTCTTTCCGGTGGTCAGAAGTCGAGAGTAGCATTCGCCGCATTGTGTTTGACGCAGCCACACATCTTGATTTTGGATGAGCCGTCGAATCACTTGGATACGCAGGGTTTGGATGCCTTGGCCGATGCCTTGAAGAACTTCACAGGAGGTGTGTTGATGGTTTCGCACGATGTCTCCATCATCGACAGAGTGTGTAACGAGATCTGGGTGAGTGAGGACGACACCGTCAAGCGTTTCCCAGGAAACATTCACGACTACAAGAAGCACATCTTGGCCAGTGCCGATGTGAAGGGTGTTGTCAAGAGGCATTAATAGAGGTATAGGATTAATGGAGGTGGACAGTAGGTCATTGTGAGGTGGTCAGTAATTATAGTAAGTCATTGTAGAGGTGGTCAGTAATTATAGGTGGACAGTAATTATAGTAGGTCATTGTAGAGGTGTTTATTAGAATGTCATACTTAATATACCACTGTAGACCACTGTAGAGTTTGTTTATAATTTGTAGTAAAGTGATCATGTTTAATGCGATTATTTTCTTTTGGATCATTATTTCCCATCGAGGGGCACAAAAAATACACTACTATTGCTAAGAAGCTGGACTTCACCAGACCTGTGCAGAGCTCATTGCTAGTGTTCGCGCCATGACTATGAAATTTAGAATAGGCATTGGCCTTCTGCTTTTGTATACCTCGTTTGAGGTCTTCATGCAACTACAAACTAAGTATGTGATACACGCGCGGAAGGTAGAGATGGAGAAGCTTGACGATGGCGACGCTGATATCTCCAAGTTCAAGTCTGCAAACGTTGCCGGTATGTTTGTGAACCCATTCGAAGAGTACCGTCCACAAACTGCTTTTGAGTTTGTGTTGGTGAGACTCCTTGAGCTTGTAGAGAACATCTACGGAACACGCTTTGAGGTCCACGATAAGATTGGAGATGGAGAGGTTGAGGACCAGCTTAAGCTGCACACTCCCAACTTAGAGCACTTGAGAGCAAACTCTGTTATTTTGCAGGAATGTATCAAGAACAGCAACTTCAAGTCATTGAGCAAGACGGGTTGGATCGGATCCGCACCTCCTGTGAACAAGCAATTACTCGTGACATGGCTTGGACAGTCGTGTACTTACTTGCAGCTCCTGGGTATCAATATCTTGACCGACCCCATCATGAGTGATTTCCTCATCAACAAGACTGTGGGGCCAAAAAGACTTATAGGCTCTCCGATGTCGTTGCAAGATATTCGATATGCTAGTAATGGCAAGCTAGACTTTGTGTTAGTGTCTCACGATCACCCTGACCACCTTGAAATGGACGTGGTTAAGCAGATCGGAAACCTGTCCACGTGGATAGTTCCATTGGGGCTCAAGAAGAAGCTCGCTAGAAAGGGAATTTACAAAGTGATAGAAATGGATTGGTGGGATTCCATCCCCATAAATGAGTATCTTGGCAACCTCCCTGATAATTACGAGATACTGTGTGTTCCGGCAATGCATTGGAGTGGGCGGTATGTTCTTGACTCCAACAAGTCCTTATGGTGCTCGTTCATTATTAGAAAGAATGGTGAATCTATAGTGTACCATGCAGGTGACACGGGCTTTTCGAAGGATCTCTTCAGGGTCATCGGCAAAAAATATGGCCCTGTGACACTTGGGCTCCTTCCTATAGGTCAGTACTGTCCAAGCTGGCACCAGAAACCACGACACATTTGCCCGGATGAAGCATTGGAGATCTGTAAGAACTTGTCGGTAAAATTCATGAAGGGCATCCACTGGGGTACGTTCAAGTTGAGCAGCGAGCCGATACTTGAGCCAAGGAACAAGTTGAAGGAAGCTGCAGAGGGAATGGGAAAAGGTGATGTCTACAAGGTTCCGGAGTTTGGCTTGACCTACATGTTTGACTTGAATTCTGGTGAGGAGGTGGAGTTGTTTGTAGAGAAATAGAATAGAGCAAAGGTACAGGATATAATAAAGGAAAAGGTAGAGGAGGTGTAAGGAAGGTTATAGGGAAGTGGAAAAGTTTATAGGAAAGTGGAAGAAATGTTTATAAAGAAATGCAGTCAAAAAGTTTATAAAGAGCTTAGTCTATATTCAAGGATGACTCTTGTCGTATGGTAACGCCTTACATTTCAGCCTTACGAGTCAACTTTTAAGATTGTAATTTCATCATTCCTGTCATTTCTAGACCTTTCTTATCGTACGTCGTATATTGTTTTATGGCCCACTATATACATTGGATGAGAGGCAAGCCGTGTCCCAAATTATAGTCGATGCGCAAGGTTGCCAGGACCATCCGTGTGCATTGTAGAGCACCATTCGAAATCCCTTTTGATATTATGCTTGCTCAGTGCAGCATGACTAGTTCACTCCTGACCGGAGTTTTGTTCCCCAGTTTACTTCCTGTAGATGGCCTTCAAGGTTGCCCTCTGGCTGTCCATCATAGATCTTTGGTATGCCTGGAAACCTGGGTCACTTCTGATGACAGAACCGATCGACATGAACAAACCAAAGGTTCCCACGGAACCCATGATGTACTGACCCAAAGTTCTCATCACACCGTTTGGTCCAGCACCGTTCTGGAGAATAGACACACCGCCGAAAAGAACACCGACACACACACCAACGGTGGATCCCATCATCAAACCCATCTTGAACTTGTCAAAGTTGGATGGCTGGTGCTGAGCGTACTGGTACTGTTGAACTGGAGGCATAGTGGAAGTGACGTTTAAAATTTTTCGAACCAATTAGATTTGCTCACGAAAAATAAATATTCTTGGTGAACTATCAACTATGGGTGCCTCTACTAGCAAGCCAGAAACAAAGGTTTTCACGCCTTCTACACCGATTGATTTCAGTGCATCCTTTTTGTCACAATTGGAGAACTCTGCGGAGGTAAGTACTCAACTACGAGTGCGCGATCGGTAACCGATCCCGAATTCAAACCTCAAAACTAGCTGGCCAACTCGTTACCAGAGACCATTTACGATGAGGCAGCTTCCTGTTTTATTGCCGAACATTCCGTACTAACCTTTAGTCCGACTACTCGCGTGCTCAGCACACCGAGAAGTACATCCAAGAGAGAGTGGCTGCCGAATTGGCCAAGTTAGAGAAGGAAACCATCAACAAGTTCCAGGAGACTACCGACGGAGCCTTGTGGAAGGACAACTCCAAGTCCACCTTGTCTGTCCCAGAAACAAACGAGAAGGTTGCCAAGTTGACCGCTCTTTTGAAGGAGAACATCAAGTTGTCGCAGGTCGAATTGGGAGAAGACTTGGTCAATGCCAGAAAATCAGTCATCAGCTGCTTGAAGGAAAACAAGGGCAAGAGCTTGAACTGCTGGGATGAGGTTGAGGTCTTTAGAAAGTTGGTGAAAGAGTTGTAAAATTGCAATATTCATATGAATGAATGACGATAGATAAAAGTGTACAGTAAATCTTCAGCGATAGAACGGAACAGAAAAGTTAACCTTCTACATTTCCAGAACAGTTGAACTTCTACATTTCCAGAACAGTTAAACTTCAACATATCCAGAACAGTTAAACATCAACATTTCCAGAAAAGTTGAACTTCTACATTTATCTAGAAAAAGCATTTACTCTCTTTCCTTTTTCTATGTGAATTTCATTACAACCCCATACCCTTGTAAATCAAAATCAAGGCACTGTCACTCTCACCACCACCAGCTAAGGCCTCAACCTTCTCTCTCGTGACGCTGGAAACCTTGTCATCGTTGAACTTCCACCATCTGTTTCCGTCCAAATCGGAGCTGTCCTTCACAAACGACTGGTAGTGGCCGGAATCCGACGATGCTCCCTGGTGTGTAATGACTGCCTGCAATTCGTATACCGACGAAGGGTTTTCAGTAGAAGTCTCAATGTCATAGTCCTCGGGCAAGACTTTCACCAATTCGTCAGTGTACTTGGACTTGATGGACTGGATTTTCAATTCCTCCTCCTCTTGCTGCTCAGCAGGAGTCAATTTGGAGTCGGATGTCTTTTGCTTCTTGAAGTCTCTAATCAACTCTAAGTTCTCTTTCTCGATTTTTCTGATTTTATCCCTCACCTCAGCCTTGCTAGCCTTGATTGACTCATCAAGTAACTCAGATAAGTCCAACTCGAATGGGAACTGGACGCGTCTGAGAATCTTGGACTTCATGCTGATCTCTCTCTTCCAGTAGAAACGAAGAAAGTGAACAGTCAAGTACTTTGGAAGTCTCGTGATCGTCTTCGAGGTCTCATAGACTGTATCAGCACCCAACTCTTCGCTGTGCTTCTCAAGTGTTTCCTTCATACCGGCCAAAAGTCCGTCTCTGAGGAAGTTCGTCTTAATGTCAATGTGGCAGTTCAACTTCAGTGCGTCCTCATAAGTAATGACTTCAGGACTATCAGGGAGTGCAGGTGCCTTCGTCACGAGCTTGAAGCTCAATCTGAAATAGTCGTCGAAGTTCAAACTTTTCCCTATCATCCCAACCATCATACTGTATGCCTCTTCCGCATCGTGCTGTCTTGGAAAACCGCGCTCATCATTGGTGCCGAATTCAGGGTTGATCTGCTTTAATAAGGCCAATAACATGACTGGCTTGATCTTCTCTTGCTTCTTCTTCATCTGCTGGAACACACCTTTCAAAGCCCTACTGAACTTGAAAGCGATGTCATTGGAGTTTCCGTCTAATGTCTCCAACTTCTTTTCGACATCTGTCACACTGTACAATGCTTGCAATGAAGAGTTCAAGTAACACGTGTTACCGAGGTTAACGAATCCTGATGGATCGTTTGCAACCTTCACCAACTCATTGGCATTCAAGTCCTCGAGGAACACTTGTTTTGCCACTGGCTTGGAAGGCAAGTTCTTGTCCGTGGTTCCCAACACCATGATTGGCTGTGACAAGTTCAAGTTCAAACTGGAAACAACATCAGTGTCGTTTATCTTTCCTCCCTTGATCAAAATCTTCTGTCTTGCAATAGGAATCTGCGTCAAATCTTGGATCTGCTGCTTCAACGCGAGACCGTTATCGGAGTCTGAAAGCTCAATGTCGTATATCTTTCCTGCATTTTTGATTGAAACTAGATGTTAGCAATGCTCAATTGGCACTTCTTCCGATATACTTACGTTTCAATGGCATCTTGTAGTGGCAAATGAAGTTCCGATTTGTTTTTTGGTGCGGTAGTGCAGGACCAAAAACGGAGTGGAAAAAGTGGCAACGAGGTCATTGAGATTGACTAGCGGGGACGTAAAATTCCTCTACTGTAAACATCCCTAATATAGTGGAACTCTCGTTTCACTCGATTCAAAATAGCAGATGTGGGTATCCTTCGGCAACTTTCTTCTACAATGTTGCAGCCAAATATTCCAATCTTTTTCATTTTTTAACCGAAATTTCAAAAAAATTGTAAAAAGGGAGCACATGTCCTCCCTATAGAATTGTGTTAACACCGCACGTGAGAATAATGCTTCTACAACTACTCCTTGATACTAATTTCCCTTTAATTAGTTGTCTTCTCAAACGCTTTCTCTTATTTCCCGACTAAAAAAAATCTCCTGGGGGTGAGTCGAACACCCGATCTCAAGATTACTTTGAGTAACTCATTACAGTCTCGCGCCTTAGCCAGCTTGGCCACCAAGAGGATTTGTTGAAAGTAAGTGGTTACCTAGGAACCATATGAAGGTAGTTCGGAAGGAAAATTGTTAGCCTTTTGATGCTCCTATCAGCAGAAGTTACAGGATTACTAGGGATCCAAGTGCAATCCCACTGAATCTACTGGAGTGAATCAAAATAAAGAATTGAATCTACTGGAGTAAATCAAAGTAAAAAATTGTAAACCTACACCAGAATCAAATACTCACTCTTTCTTGTAAACCTACACCAGAATCAAATACTCTTTCTTGTAAACCTACACGAGAATCAAATTCTCACCCTCTCAGTTTCCCTAACTTCCCACTTGTACTCATAAATAACTAGCTCAGTTTCGTATCGTCGGTCTCTAACAAGGAATGTTGGTTCAATAAAATGCAATCACCCCCTCTCTCGGGGTCTAAACCGTATGTGTAGAAATACCCTTCTGAAGTAACAACGTTAATATGCAACAACTTCAAACTTAAAAATGTATCGTCAGGTGTGGAACCATAGCTGCTTGCTCCGCTGATCTCCTTGAAATAGGACTGAGGAACCATGTTCTGCGTAAGTTCGCTGTTCATGACAGCGATTGACTTCACGCATTTGCCCACAGTGTTGATTTTGAGAGACGCAAAATGACGAGTTGGTTCAAGGATCGAAGAGAACCTCGAAGGTAAGAACTCTCCCATTTTCTGTGCAGCCTTGCGACCTAAGGTTTGCGACGACCGCCTGATTAGTCTGGCCACTGAAAGACGGTTTTGGTCCACTATAGGTTCTGTCTTCATAGGTGACTCGCTTATTCTAGGATGAGGTATTTCCTCCATTGAAAAACCGGAATTGATACTCGAGAATGAATGTGAGGAATCCTGCGATAACTTTCTTTGCTTGGTACCCGATTGCTGAACTATATCGTCGTCATCTTCACCATCGTCAAGTTCTTCTTCGTCCACTTCTTCATCACTGTCATCTCCATCGTCATGAATGGATTCATCACTACTCTTCTTTATGGAGTCATCGTCAAAATCCTCATCCTCTTCCTTGATACTATCTCCTTCAAACCTGCGGTTTGCGCGGTTTTTTTTCATCGGAGTTTTTCTAAGCTTGTTGACGAGTGCCTCATCGGGACCCAATCTGAAGATATGCACGGTTTCACTGGAGCTTGTAGCAATCACATAATTGTCATCGAATGAGAAGGAAAGTGAATAAATATGTGTGGGATAAGTTCCTCTTCTAAATTGATACAACTTTACTCCCGTCTCCACACAAAACACCCTCACAATTGTACCCTTATCGGAAGCAGTAGCCAAAAGCTTACCATTGGACGATAATTTGATTGCGGCAAGCGTCAGCTTGTGTGCTTCTATCACAGATGTCGGCTGTAACTTTGTCAAATTGAATATTATCACGTCGGATATGCCCCTGTTTGGAGAGTTGCTCACCGATTGAATGTTGTTCTGGATAGAGTTCGCCCCTCCGTTCGTGTTGATCCCATTGATCAACAAGGAATCATGCGCTATTGTCTTTGGGGATGAAGGGTATGCAAGGAAATAACTGCCATCATTAGGCTCGAGGGACACTGTGCACAAACCGTTAGGATTTGGACTGGTCTCTATGGTGTGTAATAATCGCATGTTGGAGATGTCATAGATGTATATCTGGTCTTCAAGCAAGACCACCAAGTGATGCTTGGTCAATTTAACGGTGAGGATGGTCGATGGGAATATCAAATCACATATGGTGGATTGCCGTTTAATATTCAAGATCTTCAACTTCTTCGGACTGCTTCCGGCTTCATCTCCCAACGAGACCACCGCTAAGAGCGATGAAGTATACAACATCTCAATGATGCCTATGCTTTCGTTCTTCTTGAATTGGAAACATTTGCCAAAGTTGGGCTTGCAATTGAAAATCTTGAACCCGTTGGCCATGGCAAGGGCTATACATGAAGCATCCTGATTGAACGTTATGTAGTTGATTGCATCATGGGGACTCGCGGAAAGCTCCTCGCTTATCGTCTTCGAAAGCTGGTGCGTGAGGTTAGCTTGGAGAGACGGTTGTGTCTTGATCATGGTTTCCAAAGTGTAGGGATCTTACAAATACTCTCCAAAGTGATTGTGTTTTTTTTTTTAGGGGACGATGCTTGTGGGGTGCCGCAAAATGAAACGTAACAAATTGTCCGTAGAGTGCCAGAGAGCGATACGGCAAATAATCCAAGCCACTAGAAAACGTACGCTATGAAAAAGTTACTATAGATCTAGACTTATCCACTGACGGGGGCTTTTGTTGAAGCACATTTTGGGGCTCTGTTAGGACCAACGGTTTAGCGAGTGGATACCGGTCATTTCCACGTTGCAACGGGGAAATTTCGGGGCAGGATGGCGTTTTTTTTGTGAGCAACCCACAGGACAACTCACTGGCCAACCGCGTACGAGGTATAGAAGATCTAAAAGCATGCAGTAGTGTACATAGTTGTGGTTGCATTGATTTGTGACATGCTAAACTTTTACAGAGGCGAGATCTGAAACTTAACGGTGGTCACGTTGTCTAGGAAATTCAATTCATGACCTGTGTCAGTAACCAGGAACAAAATTATTTACTGGAGTTCGCCGAATAATAGTAAACAAAAGGATCCCAAAGAAGCTATAACCTCACAACATCTAAATTTGAACATTAACAGCAATGCCCAAAAATTCCTGGGCCACAAAACGATCTTGAAGCTACAACTTACGACTACTTTTGTATACTTTATGCTGGTCATTTTTTTCCCCACTATAACTTTTTGATCCACCCCACAAATCTGCTAACCATCTCTTCTGTCACGTCATGACCGACCCCATCTTCCTGGAACACTTCACTTTTTCCGTCCAGGTTCGCGTAGATATCGGCCCAAAGTCTTGAAATGGCCGGAGGAACCAACTTGTCGTCTGCTCCGAAGGATGCAAACATGGGCACCTTACCCACAGGGAATCTCTCGAAAATCGCAGAGTCTTCGAAAGACCACTTGTCGTGGAGCTCTCTGGGGTACTTGGCCTGTTGTTCCGGGGTCAATTTTAACTCATCGTAGGTGAAGTAGAATAACTTCTTATCGAAGTCCGTTTCTCCCCGCAATCTGTTTATCATGAGTGTGGATAGATCTGCACAACCCACCACTGGATTGATGACGTCCACCAAATCTGGGTACTTATTAACAAACCGGATAATAGTGTGACCGCCGAGCGAAAACCCTGACAAGATAGTTCTGTACTTGATGGAGTACTCCACGGTGCTGACATGTGGGGTAGGGAGGTATTTGTGGAGACTGAGGTAAAGTGGGAGGTTCTCAATCAACACGTTCAAATCAGCAACGTTTCCATCAATCTGAGAAGCCATGTCCACAGCGTGCGTATCGTTTCCCTTTTCCCAGCCGTCGTTGGCTTGCTCGTTGACCATTCTTGATCCGTGATTTCTCAAGTCAAAGGTCACAACAATGTAAGGTGCCGCCGTTTCACCCAATTGCTCAAGTATGTGATGCGCGAGCGCCTCCATTGGCTTGTATGACTGAGTTCTGCCATGGATCAAGTACACCACGTTGATGGGGACCTCGTGGCTACCACCGACAGGACCCTTTTTGACGTAATCCTCCAAAACAGAGGCATTGTAAACGTGAGTGGAGATCCCAGCTACATTGTAGACATTGTAGCTGTGCTTGGTAGGATCGTGTGCGAAATCTCTCATATTTGTGGATCGCAATTGGTAAAAGAACAGTGGGTCACTCTAAACTGTGGAGTTTCTTTTCCCCGATGCACGACCACATGGCCCAACAAATCACAGGAAATAATTTTTAGTATATAAACAAACCAATTTCCGACTTGTTTTTCTTTTTCAACCAACTCAATCACAATGGCCCCACCAGCTTACTCCGACATCCAGAAACAGACCAATGATCTCCTCAACAAGGACTTCTTCCACCTTTCCACTGCTTCTGTGGACGTGAAGTCCGTTGCTCCAAACGGCGTTACCTTCACTGTCAAGGGTAAGACCACCAAGGACCAGTCCATTGCTGCCTCTGTTGACGCCAAGTACGCCGACAAGTCCACTGGCTTGACCCTCACCCAGGGTTGGAACAACGCCAATGCTTTGAACACCAAGTTCGAGCTCTCTGAGTTGTTGACCCCAGGTCTCAAGGGTGAGTTGGACACCAGCGTTGTTCCAAACGGTTCTAGAGCCGCCAAGTTGAACTTCTTCTACTCCCAGTCTGCTGTTAACGCCAGATTGTTCTTCGACTTGTTGAAGGGCCCATTGGCTACCGCTGACTTGACTGTCGCCCACGACGGTTTCACCGCCGGTGCTGAGCTTGGCTACGACATTGCCTCCGCTAAGGTCAACAAGTACTCTGTTGGTCTCGGTTACACCAACTTCAACTACGCTTTGGCTGCTACCGCCACCTCCAACCTTTCCGTCTTCTCTGCCGCCTACTTCCACAAGGTCTCCCCATTGGTTGAGGTCGGTGCTAAGACCACCTGGGACAGCGTCAAGTCCTCCAACGTCAACGTCGAGTTCGCCACCAAGTACGCTTTGGACAAGACCGCTTTCGTCAAGGCCAAGATCGCCGACTCCGGTTTGACTGCTTTGGCTTACTCCCAGGAGTTGAGACCAGGTGTTAGATTCGGCTTGGGTGCTTCCTTCGACGCTTTGAAGTTGGCTGAGCCAGTCCACAAGTTGGGTTTCTCCTTGTCCTTCTCTGCTTAAGCGAAGTGCAATTGAGCCTAAACACCCCTTATGTATGTGAATGAACATGTATTTATTATTGTCCGTAGGGATGTACACTGATCAACATGAGCTGTTCGCAAACCACGTTTTATGTCGTTGCACTTTTGTGAGACTTGATTTTTTCCTCACGTTTCCTTGCGAATCTGTGACTACTTGCTCTAAACGCCATCGAAAAGTGGGGCGGCTGACGTCTGGATCGGTGCCAGAATCGCCATTGGTTGTGGCAAACGTGAAGATCGCGATACCGGAAGCCAATTGAGCCCTAATAATAGCGGTGAAGCTATCCCCGGGATGCAACTCTAGGGTTTGAGGCAGCTATATACAGGAAGCAGATGGTGGTGGCAACGAATCGCCGAAAGACCCGAATAGGGCTAAGCAAAGGGCATTTAAGCCCGGGTACTAGAGAGGTGTTCCGAGGTCTAGATCAATGAGGGCTTTCAATGCAAAGCGTGATAAAATGGAAACTATAATGTTGAGATGGGAACAATTAATGGAAGGAGGTGGAAACTGTGAATCACATGTTGTTTTCGTTTTTCGCGTTGGTCAGCTTCTGATGATCTCTGTGGTCACATGATCAAAAATGAAAATAATCAGATGACCGATCACATGATCACATGGTCAGATGATTAGGTTCATGAATTTTGATCACATGACTTTAGAAAAAAGTTAAAGAATCTATCCACACATGACTGAAGGTACTCTGCCAGCAGAACTGACGTCTACGCGGTCCACACCGCTCCCAGATGCTCCGGAGCTCCCTTCTGTGGTACAGGTATCACGACCATATTTCACATCGACAGAAATTTCACACTTGCACTCGCTCACCATCAAGGATCATGATAAAGTCAAGTTTGCAAGAACGAAACAACAGGTTGCACAGTTTCTCTACCAGATTGTGAAGACGATGAAGTTTCCGATAAGAGTGTTGAACACCGGTATGAATTTCTATCAGAGATGGTACTTGTTCAATAAGTTTGATGAGGAAAGCGATGAGCCATTTTTGGTAGGATTAACGTGCCTCTTCCTTGCTTCTAAAGATGAAGACTGTATCAAGAAGTTGAAGGACCTTCAGATGGTTGCTAACAAGCTCCGCGAGATCAGCTCCAGTGAGCAGCTTTTGGAGACTCAGAGGAAAACTGTTCTCGGTATAGAATTCAGATTACTCCAGGTGATTAAGTTCGACTTTTTGAACGGAAGTCTTTTAGGACTTCCTTCGTTGGATAGAATTGTGACGATGTTTTCCAAAAAGCTTCGTTTACAGTACAAGCTGACGTTCACCAACTGGTTGATAGCATATGACTTGATTTCCACTCCCATAGTGCTCATGGTTCCTCCTCATTGCATTGCATTGGCGATTATAATCGTTTCGCTCAATTTGCGCTTGGATGTGAATGTGGAGAACAAAAACGCCCAAGAAGAAGACCAGGAAATGATTTTGGACTCGATAGATAGCAAGGAGTTCAGATGCAAGGAACTGTTGGTGAACGAGTCGATTTTGTATATTCTCGACTACTATATTCACAACTTCACAAACTCAAATCTAAAGGAGTACATGCCCACTGTTGATCCTACTACAGGTAAGGAGCAGACATTCAAGTTCATGGATCTTAAGTCGCGCTTCAATGACTTGAACAAGGTCAACGACAAGATTGCAGGGAAAAAACATGTGTTGGACCAGGACGGTTATTTAAAGAGCTGGGACTACACTGTGGCAGCCAAGGGTTCTGCCAGATTCATGATGGCAAATAAGCGGGCAAGGTTTGAAAAGGAGATCGATAGTGGTATTTAATAGACATATTGGAAAGATTATTGTAGATGATGAAAGATTCAGATTACTTGAGGAAAATGATAAGAAGGGATACCTGAAAGACTACTTGAGGAAACTGAAATGTAGGGATAACTGAAGGACTACTTAAAAGGAGGCAACTGAAAGATTACTCTAACCTCAGCGTCAAACGAAATTAAAAGGCTTACACACAATTACTATGAAGAACTGTACTATATACCTGCTTTCTTCTTGATGCAATCTTCTATTCTACTTTATAGGCCACCCTTGTACCTATGTTATGCATATTTGTGCTGAAGGACGTGAATTGAACGCTCTCAACATTCTTACCTTCTATTAAGCGGTCCTCTCCGTCACACCATTCAACTGGAATATTGCTTGCGGAGATATGGTTTGGATCTGTGTATACCATGATGTTAAATGTGTAATCATCTTCTTTCAATACAGGTAAGTAGGAGACCAGGGATGTGATCTGCCTTATGATTGTCTTGATTTCCTGTTGTGTAGCGTCGCGTGTTTTCAATTCACCTTCTCTTTCATCGATATTAATGTCAAACTCCCACCTTTCAACAGGCTCGAAGTTGTCCTTGGAAACAATGACGAGAACCAACTTGACTATCCTCTTTCCGTAGACCCATTTCTTCAACTGTGTCACTATCTTCGTTATGTATTCTTTGACATCGTCATCCACACTCACCAACAACGGAAGGTCATACTTCCTTACTGTCTGGAAGTCTTCGGCAGGATATATTCCTCTTTGGAAGAGGATATTGTGGATAGCATACTCAAAGTAGTCGGTAACGACCTTACTTGATCCCTTGAGTGCTAATTTGGGGTCCATCGACGCGGTGGTTTTATAGTAGCACGACTGTTTCTGTTTGGGGAATTTTAAGATCGTAAAACTCCAGATTTAATCGCCTTCAAATAAATCATTGCACACTTCATATACACTGATTCAATATGGTATGTTCATTTACAATACTTCGGTCATCAGGAATCATATACTAACCCTATCAGCTTCACGGTGTTAAAAGAACGTTTCTCTCCGAAGCAGCCAAGAAGGCAAAACTTGAGAAGGATAAAGCAAAGACAGCTCACTACCGGAACTTGACCAAGGAGGTTCTCGATCTCCATAACAACGACGTCTACGACCAAAAGTCCTTGGACTTGACAACGTCACTCCTCGATCTCAACCCAGAATTTTACACGGTGTGGAACTTCCGTAGAGATATCTTATCTCATTTGCACAAAACGACACTCAGCACAGATCAGTATGAAGGCATCCTCAACCAAGAATTGATGTATGTGATGCTGCTTCTTAAGAGATACCCCAAATGCTACTGGATCTGGACTCACAGAAGATGGTGTCTTTTTGAGTTGTTGGCATTGGACAGAGTGAACTGGGAGTTTGAATTCAAGACTGTCCTGAAGCTTCTTGAGATGGACTCCAGAAACTTCCACGGATGGCAGTATAGGCGATTTGTTGTCGAGCAAATTGAGACCGAAAAAGTGAAGAAGACGACCCCGGGCGAGGAACTGCTCACTCTTTTGCGCATACAGCTCGAGGAATTTGATTACACCACCCAGAAAATCAACCAGAATATCTCGAACTTCCTGGCATGGCACAACAGAAGTAAACTCATTCCAAAGATCCTCAAGTTGTATGAGGAAGTGGGATCATCTTACGAGCCTCAACGGTATGCGGTCTTTAAGTCGTCATACGACGTATTATTGCATGAATTGGAGCTCGTGAAAACAGGTATGTTCATGGACGCAGATGACACCTCGGTATGGCTGTATATTGCTTGGCTATTGACAGACGAGCTTTTCACGAAGGAATTGGTCGCGTTGGGCAAGTATGTCGATACCTTGAAGGAACAGCTCAAATTAGTAGAAGAATTGAACGAGCTTGAGAAAGACGATCACTTCGACGGTAAGGACAGTATCTGGTGCCTCAAGACAATCGTGTTGATCAAGAGTTTGCTATTGAAGGAAGGAGACGACAAGTCTCTCAATGATGAGATCAAGAAACACTTGGATGTGTTGATTGAAACAGATCCGTTAAGAAAGGGAAGATATTTGGACCAGTTGAACGGTGCGCCGATAAGTGTATAGTAAGGATATGGGAATAGCAAGATGATGTGTAGAGAGAGTAAAGAAGGCTTCAATGATGCACATCGGAAAATGCTTTACATTGAAATAAAAAAAAAAGAAGCTTCCCCACCAGGACTCGAACCTGGAATCTTCTGGTTCCAGAAGTGGTTACTAAATCGTAGCCAGACGCCTTGACCATTGGGCCATGAGGAACGAAGCTTGAAAGAGGGGTGACCTTTAGAGAACATATAGGGTGAATTTTAGCTTATAAGATTTCCGATAATCGTCGAAGAGGAATGGTATGGAGTTCCTCATAATCAGTAAATAGAAAGTAAGATGTTGTAGGAGGAAAAAAATATGGTGCCTTCAGCCAGAGTCGAACTGACGATCTCCTCATTACTAGTGAGGTGCCTTACCAACTTGGCCATAAAGGCAGCCGACCTCGGTGAGGATCGAACTCACGATCTCAAGATTAACAGTCTTACGCCTTAACCAGCTTGGCCACGAAGTCTTTTGCTGAAGAAACTAGGTATATAGCAAAACTAGAGGCGTTTCTAACTTTTTGAATATGCCTGTTTCTTCAGCTTCAATGCTTGTGAGGAGGTTGGTGTAGGTTAATGGTATACATATAGGTCATATCCAACTACTGTGTTTAGAAAATAGCATTTTTTATAGAAATCAACAAATATTTACGAAAGTTGAGTTAGAATAGGAAGTGCTGAAAAAGAAGGTACATGTTATGAGGGACGATATGTCATCGGAGGGACATACAACATAGTGAGAATACAATTTAATCAGTTGCATGAATGGCTCAACTTTTAATTGAAACCTCACTTATGATAGCCAATACGTGAGGTCCCCGATACTCACTCGGTGTGAATACCGTCTACATCCTTTTACATTAGTTATTCCAATGAGATCGTACATAAACCAACATCAACAGCTCTCAGTTGCTTCATCTACTCAGTTCGTGTATCATTAACACTGCTTGGCTCACTCGGCTGCAAATCCTGCACCAAAATTAAGTTGAATACTTTTTTTTTCCGATGAGCACCATGGCAGAGAAGAAAGTAAGAGGAAGGAGAGCTGAAAAGAAGGAAAAGAAGACCGAAGAGGACTTCTACATAGATGAAAACGCACAGGATGTTCAGCCAGAAGAAACTACCGAAACACCGGACGTGAAAACCCCATTTTTCGGTTTGGTTGACTCCTCTGAATTAGACTACTTCAAACAAGCTGAGAAGACTTTAAACATCAATGCATTCGACAGTCCAGAGGAGAGAGAGGCCTTTATCAGATCCGTCTTAGAAGAAGCCAAAGGAAAGGAGTTGAAGTTGGTGACGAACCAGATCTGTTCCAAGTTGATGGAAAGATTGGTGTTATTTGCCTCCGATGCCCAGTTGAAGAGGATATTCACCACATTTGCTGGCCATTGGGTCCCATTAGCACACCACAAGTACGCTTCTCATGTTCTTGAGACACTTCTTGTGAGATCTGCGGCTTTGATCGAGAAAGAATTGAAGGGTGAATACGAGCCTTATAACGAGCTTGAAGAAGAGGAAGAAGAGGTGGAAGACGGAGTTACATTCGAGGCATTGTTCATCAAAATGCTTAATGAATACAAGCCAAATATCAAGAGCATGATAAATCACCAGTACGCATCCCATGTTTTGAGATTGGTGATTCTTGTTGTCAGTGGTAAAGAGCTTCCATCATCTACTATGAGCAACTCCGTTTTGCGTTCAAAGAAGTCGAAGATTGCAAGAAAGATGATCGAGATTAAAGATAATGACGACTTCAACAAGTCGTTCCAGGTTCCACCATCATTCAAGAAGGAATTGAGAGACATTTGCCACAATGCAAGAACTCCAGATGTCGACAAGATGAGAGCACTTGCAATTGACAAGGTTGCATCTCCGGTGATCCAGTTACTTCTCAGCGTTGAAGGTATTGTGGACAAGGAAAGAGCCATGTGGAATTCGATTTTCATGAGCAAGGAGGCAGACACTAAAGAAGAAGCTTTCGTTGAGTACTTGTTATCGGACCCTGTTGGATCGCACTTCTTCGAGGCATTGATTAAAAATGAAGGAGTGAGACTCAGATACATAGAGAGACTTTACAACCTTTACATTAAAGACCGCATTTTGAAGTTGGTGAAGAGGGCCAAGACTGGTGTTTACATCATCCAAGCACTTCTCTTCAGATTGAAGCCTGCTGAACAAGAACACATTATGGACCAGGTGATCCCAGAACTTTCTCAGTTGGTTGATGTTGCAACTAACGAAAACTTGGACTTGTGCAGTAAGTTGATTGATGCGCTGAAGTCGAGATTCAACTACCAGAAGGACGAGATTGTCAGGCAAATGTTTGCCAAGTTCGATCCTGAATTCCAATATGAGCAGGTTTTCAAGTTGAAGTTCATCAACTACGATGACTCTACTGACCTTTTCGAAAACATCCTTCAGTTGTCCAAGTCGACCTTGGGTAATACCAGAGACGACTGGCCAACTGCTGAAGAAAGAAAGAGATCGCTTTTCCTTGAGAAGTTGATGGAATACGACCACGCTTTCGTTATTGACGTATGGTTAAACCTTCTTTCTTTACCCGAGGAAAGACTCATTCAAATGTGCATGCATGGTGTGTTCTCTCATGTTGTTGAGCACGCAATGGTGGTTTCTTCAGATGAAAGAAAGTCTTTCACCATCATTAGAAAGCGTTTGTTGAACATTTTCCAGGATCACATTGTGGAACTTGCTTGCAATTCGTACGGTTCGCACATCGTCGATAAGCTCTGGACGTTCACTATCCACCTCCCACAATACAAGGACAAGATCGCCATGACGCTTTCGAACCAAGCAAGTAAGGTAAAGGACCTGAACTACGGTAAAATGGTGTGGAAGAACTGGTCGATGGACCTTTTCTTGAGAAAGAAGTACAACTGGAAGGCCCTTGTTAAGGAGCAGGAAAGCTCTGGAGATGAGCCTGCACCAAAGACCAAGATCCAGTTGAAAATGGAGCAGTTAGCTGAGGAGAGGAAAAAGAGAGAGGCTGAAGAAGAGGAGCCAAAGGAGGTCAAGAGACAAAGAGGAAGAAGATAAAGAAGAAGAAGGGGGAGAAGATATGTCATATAGAAGATGCAAAAATAGGAAGAATAAAGGATACAAATAAAATAGGAATGTCTAATTATTATCTATATGCTATTATTTACAAGTTTTCTTTACCCTCGCTGACCTTTATATAGTACTCATTGAGGGTAGTTTCAGTGGCCAGACTGGGCGAGTCAACGACGGGGTCGACTCCAGATTGGTTTTTGGGGAATGCAATCACATCTCTAATGCTGCTGGAACCAACCAAAAGAGCACACATTCTGTCGAACCCTAATGCAAGTCCTGCGTGTGGAGGACATCCCATAGCCAACGCATTGAGTAAGTGCCCAAAAAGGTCGTTGTAATTGCCAATACGAAGAATGTGTTTGAAGATATACTCCTGCAACTCCAGGTCATGAATTCTTCTGGAACCTCCACCAACTTCGTTTCCATTGATAACCAAGTCGTAGTGTTGTCCCTTAACCTGAAGAGGGTCTGTGTTCAACTTTTCGTAGTCGTTCAAGTCAGGCATAGTGAATGGATGGTGTGTAGACTCGTATTTAGTAAAGTCGTATTCAGGGTACTCACTTCCACCAACTTCCACTGGGTTGAAAAGTGGAAAGTCAACCACCCACAGGGCCACAAAGATGTTATCAGGAGAGATAAGATCACTCTTATTAGAATTGCCATCATTCTTGAACTCACGCAACCACTTGCTCGGATACTCTGCGACGGCCAACTGTCTGAATTTACCTAATGGAGTGGGGTTTTCATACGACAATGACGCTCTGTCGGAAACTGCAAGGATATCACCTGGCTGCAAGTTCAAGAGAGACGTGAGGGCAGCATCGTTGAAATCAGGCTTACGGGACATGAAGTTTGCACCAATGCATTTCTCATACCATGCAGCAGCATCCCCCTCCTTTTCAATTTTGAACACAAACGGTCTTCTCTTGGTGTAGCTCGATGGCTCGGTCAAGATCTTCGGGAGTTTGTACTTTTCACCCGGGTTGAACGCACCCTTCAACACACACGCCTCTACGACAGGGAAAAGCTCTGTCTTAGCGTTGAAAAAGGACGACAAATCAACGAAGGTCAACTTCGACCTTAAATCGGGTTTATCAATACCGTACTTCGAGAGCGCATCGTTATAGGACAACTTTGGGAACTGAAGATCATCACTCTCTGGAACATTCTCCAATAATCCATTTTCATCCAACCGATAAAGTGGTTTGCCAGCTTCCTTCCAAGCCGTTCTAACAACGTCTTCCACGACCTTACCCACCATATCTGTACTATTGACGAATGCCATCTCCAAATCGATCTGGGTAAACTCCGGTTGCCTGTCACTTCTCAAGTCCTCGTCACGGAAACACTTTGCAAATTGAAAGTACTTGGTGAATCCGGAGCTCATCAAAATTTGCTTGTACTGCTGAGGCGACTGCGGGAGAGCATAGAAGCGGTTCTTTGCACGGGTTGGTACCAAGAATTCCCTCGCACCTTCTGGAGTGGACTTGAAGAGTAGGGGAGTTTCAAGCTCAGTGAAATCGTGTTTGTTGATGAAAACGTTTCGAATAGCATTAGCGACTTTACTCCTCAAACGAAGATTATTCTGTAACGTTGCAGTTCTGAGTTGAAGGTAGCGAAACTGAGGAGGAAGATCCGCTGGATTCTTGTGCTTCAACTTATCCAATCTAGCAGCGTCTAAGTTTGAGTTGTTCAACAACTGGAGGTTTTCCACGAGAATCTCCAACTCTTTAGGCTTTCCATCTCTCTGAGCCTTCTCCTTCACAATTCCACTAACACACACTGAAGATTCAGTTTGAGTATCAGAAAGAAGAGAAATCAAATCCGGTGAATCTGGACTTAAAGTCAACTGTACCACATCGCCATTTGAATCGCGTAACTCTGCAAAGGCCATTTGGGCCATGATCTTTGGCTTCCTATTGATATGACCATGGAGCACAATCTTTTGATCTAGAGATAATTTCTTCACAGTGGTTGTTGGATCTGGAAAGGCATACCTAGGAGCGATTTTCAGAAGGTTTGGCAAGTGAGAACCCGTTGATAGCAGTCGTACTATCAGCCTCGAAAGTAGGCGCTCCATATTTTCAAAAAAAAAACACGTGAGGGCGGTGAAAATATAAGCGATTTCTTCAGGGATTTTTGGAACCATGATGTTTACGTTGCCTCCATGGATCTCTTTGAAGAGGTTAATTGTGCTTGTGGGAGTGTTGAACGGATTATTCTTAGTTGCTATACTAATGCACTTTGAATACCTACCGGAACTCAAAACTATCAAGGCTTGGGCACCGCAAAGTAAACCACTGGGAGGAGAATCTGGCCTTACATTATCACCAAATCACGTCTCTATTGAATTCGTGAACCCTAAAAACAAGCACGGAAGCAAAGAGGATATCCTCAAGATGAACATAGAAACATACAACGAGTTCATGTCGAAGAAGATATCGCAGCCGAAACAAGTTCCACTTGTTCCTCCACCTGAGGATTTGGACGCGTACGAACACGCCAACGCGACAATCGTCGCGTTGGTGAGAAACTCAGAAATGGGAAAGATTGGAAATACTATCAAGAAGTTTGAGAAGTCCTTCAACAGCAAGTTTAGATACCCTTACACATTCATCAACGACGAGCCTTTCACTCAAAGATTCAAGGATAGGATGGCTGAGCTTTCCAAAGCCCCGATGGAGTTTGTGGTGATTGAACCAGAGTTGTGGAATCGCCCGGACTGGATCGATGTTGAGAAAATGGATCAGAAGATGCAGGTATTGGAAGATAAGAAGGTTGCGTACGCTAAGAAGTTGTCTTATCATAATATGTGTCGTTTCTACCTGGGAACCTTTTACAAGATGGATGCTATGAAAAAGTACAAGTACTACTGGAGAATCGAGCCTGATGTGGACTTCTACACGGATATTAAATACGATGTGTTCAAGTTTATGAAGGATGCCGGCAAGATATATGGGTTCACCATCAATTTGTTCGATATCGAGTTGTCTGTGGAGACTTTATGGCCTGAGACGTTGAAATTCTTGAACAATGGTGACAACTACAAATATATCAACGAGAACGGAGCGTTCCAGTGGTTGTTTGACGGAACCCAGAACCCCAACAAGGCAGAAATCGCAGGCGGTTACCTGACATGCCACTTCTGGTCGAACTTCGAGATCGCCGACATGGATTTCTACAGAAACTCGGGCTACGACGAGTGGTTCCAGTACTTGGACTCCACAGGAGGCTTTTACTACGAGAGATGGGGAGATGCTCCGGTGCATTCCATGGGTGTGGGGTTGTTTGCTGACAAGAAGGACGTACACTTTTTCCAGGACATTGGATACTTCCACGACCCATACGTGAACTGCCCTGTGCTGGACGATACCACCAGGTGCAAACAGGCCGAGTTCCTGAGATGGGAGCATCTTTGGGACCAGAACTGTATGGCCAACTGGATAGACTATTCGATGGAGGGGCTCCCGGAAGCATATTAAAAGATAAAGAGTTAGAGATCAAGATTGTAGTTAAAACAATATTAATTCGTAAAGACATACATAAG
This sequence comes from Kodamaea leandrae, assembly GCA_030564445.1. Lineage (NCBI taxonomy): Eukaryota > Fungi > Ascomycota > Pichiomycetes > Serinales > Debaryomycetaceae > Kodamaea > Kodamaea leandrae. Next base: position 250,792 of record JAJLUV010000006.1, on the reverse strand, counting down.
AAAAAATTAAGGAATTGAAAATGAAATTATAGATTCTCAAGATTCTCAAGGTTCTTGAAGATGCGTTCTTTCAGTCTTGAGATTCTCCTCTATTTTTTAGAACCCCCTCTATTTTTTGGAACCTTCTCTATTTCTTAGGACTCCTCTATTCTCCTCTATTCTCCTCCCCTTTCATCCATTGTTCCCTTCACCAAATACACCAACTCTCTAGTCTTAAACGAAGCCATCTTTGTGCTCATTGGAATCTCCTTTGCCTGCTCCGTGAACAAATGCAAGCGCTCGTCCTCATTTCTGACCGAGTTGTTGATGTTGACGATCTTCAAAGTATCTGCAATGGAGTCGAGTGCACGTCCTGCCACCCACTTCAGTGAAACGTACACTGCCACTTTGTTGGTCTTATCCGACACCTGAACAACCCACAAGTAAACTCTGTCGCCCACGGGGATCTTCGAATCACCCTTCGCAGTCTTCTTGAGCGTGAGCACCTCGGACGTCCCCTTCTTGTTGAACATCTTCATGAGAGTCAGCAGCTTGTGGAGCTTCAAGTACTTCTGTAGTCTGCGCATGGCATTGCGGTCCTGCTGGATAATGTTGGTTGGTCGCGATGTTATCTTCTCATCGACCTTTCTCATATCGCTGGCGCGGTCAGGGAACAACGACAGTGCGGTAGGAAGATTCAAGTCGAGCCTTGGGGGAGGAGTGTCCTCCACCTTGCAACCATGGTGACGGTGATCTGAACAGTAAACATGTCCGCAAAGCTCGCAACTGAACGGGAGAAAGTCGAGCTGGCGGCACTTGTAGCAGTGCTTGCCTATGTCTAGCACATCCTGGGGTTTTTCTAAAGACATCTTCAGTGGCGTTTGGAAAAGGCGCCACTGGATTTATATATTCGATCATGACATATTTTGCTGAATAAGCAATTAATAATCGATGAGAAAAGGAAGTGTGAAGAAGAGGGAAGAATAATTGAAATAGAAGCATAACAGAAACGGGATTACTGAAATAGGATAGCGAGTAATAGCAGTGACGTGAAACAGTGGAATAGTAACAGTGAAGTTAATAGTGGAATAGTAACAGTGGAAAAGTAACAGTGAAGTGAAAAGTGTGGAATATGTACGACCTTAATGTTCCTTGGCCAGCTACCGACTACACTACCAAAGTCGGAGCAGCCGACCTCATCAACGTGAAAAACGTGATAGTCACGCTCTACAACTTGGGGTACCGCCAAATCGCACTCAATTTCGTCACCAACGATGTGGTGAAAATACCGTCCCAGAAGGACCAGATGAACCCCATTCCCATGGCACAACTCAAGGATGACCTCTGCACCAAGTTTCCGGACCTCAGACTCTTTTCGCGGATCACCGTGGCTATCGACGACCCGTCCAAGTGCCAGGGTATTGCAAAGCTCCAGCAGCAGTTCGACATACTCGCAGTGCAACCACTCAATGAGAAGCTGTTTCAGCTTGCAATCGCCAACCTCGACATCGACTTGATCTCGTTCAACTTCACCAGCAAACTCCCGTTTTTCTTGAAGCACAAGACCGTGGGGAGCGCTATCGAAAAGGGCATCAAGTTCGAGGTGAACTACGCACATGTGGTCAACGGATACGCATCGTCAAGCAGCATGTTTAAGAAATTCTTCATCAACAACGTTCTCCTGTTGATCCGTACGTCGCGATCCAAGGGCATTGTGGTATCGAGCGGGGCATTGGAGCCTGCGCAGACGAGAAGTGCGAACGATATAGTGACGTTGCTCATCACTCTCGGATTGGATCCACAGAGAGCAAAGGCATGCACCACAGTGAACCCAGAGAGGGTATTGGTGAGCGGGAGGTTAAGAGTGAAGTCGTACAAGCAGATGATTGTGAGTGGTGAGGGTGTTGATGCATTGACATCTGAGACAGTGGGCAAGAAGAGGTTGGCCGATACACCAGGTGGAAAACTTCTCAAGAAGGTGAGAATAAAGTGAATAGAATGGAATAGAATGAGGAGGAAGGAAATAGAATAAGTTGTATGAAAGTTAAAGGCTACTTTAATTTTGTAAAAGTATGATAAACTACTTTGAATGTGTAGGTATGAATGAAATAGTCGTTACACTTTTTATTACTCTATTAATTTCCTTGAATCTTACCAGCAGAACCAACTTAACACATCTAGAATCACCATTACTCTAGAATCACCATTACTCAACACCATTACTCAACACCATTACTCAACAACAATTCTCTAGAATCACCACTACTCATCTTAACTGAACACCGACGACTTTATCCTCTTTATCCTCGACGGTGGCTCGGGTCTGGCCTGAACAACCTTTTTTGGAGGCGGGCGTGGTCGTTTTCTCCTGCTCGCCAAAAAGATCGAGGGCTCTTTTCGAGGCAGTTTAGATGGAACCACAATAGGTGATGAGGATGTACCTTGGTAGGTCTCAGGAGAGGCGATAGTTGAGGAAGTGGTAGTAGAACCGACAGAACCGATAGTAGAACTGACAGAACCGATAGTAGAACCAACAGAACCGACAGTAGAACCGTTCGAACCGCTAGACCTGATATCCCTATTCAGATTTGTCAAACAAACATCAGCACCATCTATAGACCTGCTCCCATTATTCTCTTGTGGCCCTCTCACTATGCGCGGGTCACTCACCACTTCTGGCGGAGCAACATTAAATTGAGTCCGTCGTATTGGTCTATCATTTTTAGGTTGCAGCGAGTCAGGTATTTGTCGTGTATCACCTCTCATTCTATCATGTCTCATCTCACTTGTCTTCCTGTTGTCAGTTTTGAACGCACTATACGGATCATGTCTCATCACCTTGGGTCTGTTTTGGATATCTTTCCTTGCCTTATTCATTATCGAGTTGCGGTCTCCAATTATCGGAGAGTATGTCCTGTAGTTGCCCCCCGTGTATGTTCTTCTTCTGATGAGAGGCTCTCTTAGTTTCTCCACAGTGACGATCAGTTTTGCCACCTTCTCGCGCTGAATCTTCTCGTTGATTCTCCTCAACTTCTGTGCGGAGTCCTCGCGGAAGTTGTCTCGTTCCTTCACGTATCCAAGATACACCTCTTTGAAGGGCATTGTCTTTTTCTGGAGCCGCCCCTGGTGCTGTGGCCGCTGTGGGAAGTCTTTGGCGAGTAATGCCTCCCAGAGCAGGTCCAGGTCAGGCATCAAGTGTGGGTTTACTTCTTCCACCAGGGCTAGCTGCTTTGCGTTCAAACGGGCTAGGATGGGGCGCATGAGATGGAACGGGATAGGCCCGAAGTCGAGGCCAATGAGCTGCGCCGATAGTAGCAGCACCTTGTTGGCGGCAAGCTGCGAGAGCTTGGGTATCATTGTTGTAGAAGAAAAAGATTAGGTTGCGAAAAGAAATGGGATGGGAAAATCAAGAATACAGAGAAGAAGATATAGAAAAGTGAAGATAGAGGGAGAAATAGAAAGTGAAGATAGAGAGAGATATAGAAAGTGAAGATATAGGAATATATAGAAAAGTGAAGATATAGGTATAGAAAAGTGAAGATGTAGGAAGATATAGAAAAGTGAAGATGTAGGAAGATATAGAAAAGTGAAGATATAGGTATAGAAAAGTGAAGTTATAGGAAGATATAGAAAAGTGAAGTTATACGAAGATATAGAAAAGTGAAGATATAGGTATAGAAAAGTGAAGTTATAGGAAGATATAGAAAAGTGAAGTTATACGAAGATATAGAAAAGTGAAGATATAGGTATAGAAAAGTGAAGTTATAGGAAGATATAGAAAAGTGAAGTTATACGAAGATATAGAAAAGTGAAGATATAGGTATAGAAAAGTGAAGTTATAGGAAGATATAGAAAAGTGAAGTTATACGAAGATATAGAAAAGTGATATAGGAAAAATGTAGTAAAAATGTAGATTATAAGAGACATAGGAAATTGAGTATGGGGAAGACGTGGATGAAAAAATGATAATACTAAAAGTACAATAAGATTTTGTTGAGTGAGAATCGTTTAGTGAAACTCGTGGTTGATATCACATTCTCGCTCAACTTCGTTGAGCTCGTATCATAAATACTAAAAATGTCTTTTATACTAAATTCCTTATTATAGTCAATCCAAAATTTCGCCTCTTTTAGTTTTCCAAGTCTACCCACCTTTTTCTATCCATTATATTACATTACTTCTTACCTCTGAATAACTCTCCGAAAAGTGGGTCGGAATACCTCTCATACCGCGACTTGGTCCACTTTCTCATGTCCTTGCCCCACTTGATCATAATCAAGAAGGACCCGTTGATCACCAACGAAAGCATGAACATGAGCCAGGTGGTGAGTTTGAGTCCACAGTTGTTGATCCAAGGCTGGATCACGAAACAAAAGATCATACCCATGATGTTACGGAAGAACAACATGAGAACAAGACACTCCGGTCCAATTGCTTCGTACGAATCCACAGCATATGTCATGGAAATTGGTCCCGAAGCACTCATGGCAAATCCCAATAATCCCTGGCCCACGATAACCAGCACAGACCAGTGCACATGGTAAGCAGCACCCAAACCGTACGCCAACAATCCCGCGGCGTTGACTATCAGTGTGCCAACCATGGCCCACAAACGGAACTCAGGCTCCATGTATCCGTTGTTCTTCTTGGTCAAGTAGAGTGTCAACCAGTCGACAAACTTACCACCGTAGAACATACCGAGAATACTACCCACACATGGTGCGAGGTTGGTCAACCCAACGGTCGCGGCGGAGAAGTTGTAAGGAGGTGCAGAGTAAAACTCAGACTGTGTAGTACCCATAAGAGAAAGCCACATGATCTGTGCACCATACACCAAACCGCCCCAGATCACAGGAGGGAACGTGATGAGGAGGAAGGGACGCAAGCAGATGGTATAATAAGATCTTGGGTCGTTGAAATCAGTTTGAATAATGGCCATTCTTTGTCTATAAGGACGGATTGGAGTATCACTTTCACTCAGGAACATAGAAGCTTCTTCAACAATGTTACCAGACTTGTCGGCGGACTTCTCCTGAACAACAGACTTTCTCGACTCGATGATACTCAATGTTTCCTCGAAGGTTTCTCTTCTGAAAGTGGTGTCCTCCATCAAGAAGATCTGCACCACGAACAACACAGTGTAAATGATGATCTGGATGTAGAAAGTCCACTGCCAGCTGAGCGAGTCCACAATGTAACCAGCAGCCACACATCCCAAGTTACTACCGGCATACAATGCCAACACGAGGAGCGAAAACACGGTCGATCTCTCGTGTAAGAAGAAAACGTCTGTGGAGGAGATCTCCACGAGAGAGTCCACAGGCGCAGCAGCGAAACCAGTCAAGATCTGCGACGCGTAGATGAGGTTGATGTTTTTGGAAACCGCTCCGAGAATACACGCGACGATGATGATGATGGTACATCCGAGGTAAACTGCTCTGCGGCCGATTTTCATGGCGAGTGGTTGGAGAAACACACATCCGAGACCAAGGAACAAAAAGAGTAAAGCCGCTGAAACGTTCAACTCTTGGTACGTACAGTTCAACTTCTCTGTCCAAACAGTCCACAACGGACCTGTGAAGTTGGCAGTCACGGCCAACATGAATGCCCAGAAGAAAAGGAGGCCAAATTGCCACCTCTTCTTTTGGTTGGACCACCGTAATGGATCATTGGGGTTGGACGATGGCTGCGGCACCAAAACAACAGCATCGGAGTTCTTCTTGGCTTCCATGGTACCATCCATATCTATGAGGTGGATGGTACCCGGTGCGTCTAAATCATAAGGAGTGGTCATGGCTGATGGGCTGAACAGCGCCAACAATTCATATTTATACTCCACGATTCACTATCAAAAGTGTCACAAATCCGGAGATGCCTACTTCCGTTTTGGGAAGTCGGCGGATCTGAAAATTTGGGCTGATCATGATCAGGAAGAGAAGAGAAGAGATCAGAGTAAAACGGCTGAGAAGAGAGAAAGGGAAGAGAGGAGAGTAAGGGTAGAGAAGAGTAAGCGAAGAGAGGAGAGTAAGGGTAGAGAAGAGAGCAAAAGGACTGAGAGAATAAGAATGAGGATATCTCAAGTAGATGGTAATAAAAGGATTTCTTGACTCAAATCCGAGACAGCCTAGTTCTTTTTGTCAAAGCCTCTGTCTCGGATTGCTTCCTTTACCGGTCCGACGTTTTTTTGCGGAGTACGTGAGGAGGACCCCACTACACGAACCAACGAAAATTTTCCACTTCCGATAAATGCGTACCTATTGTACATCAGGGCCTAACTGCGTAAACGAGTTTGCACGGCTGTGTAAATGGGGTGCTTCTCTGGAAGGAGCATTGAAAGACCATCACAAGGTCTATCGTGGTGGTTACCTATTGGGAAGGTTTATGCTATCTGTACAGGCGGAAAGATAAGAAAAATCTTAAATCTGGGGTAAAAAAGTTGGGTACCAAGGCTGGAAATATCGCGGCTAGCTTCTGGCACGCAAAATTTTAGGAATACGATCGGACAAGAGGGAGATCAAGAGGCGTGTGGGGATAAGAGGAGGGATGGAGTGGGATGAAGTGGCGGAAAAGGTTGGAGTGGGATGAAGTGGTGGAAAATGGTTGGTAGGATGAGGTGGAGGTGAGTTTAAGTTGATGGAAGATTGTAGTTTTAGAGGTTGCATAGTTGGGTTTGTGAGAGAAAGTTGCATAAAATGAAGGTGACCGAAGGTTGCATTGCTATAAGAAAGAAAATTTCAGATAAGAGTTTTGTGGAGCGGAAAAGGCGGGCTGGGTTTAAGCGGAATTAGCAAGGTGATTGGGAGGAGGTGAAATGGAGTTTTAGCGAGAAAAGATAAGATAATGAACTATTGATAGCAGATTATGGTTGAATCTGATAGATTTTGGTTAAACTTACTATAGATTATGGAACTTCTATAGATTATGGAACTTCTATAGATTATAGAACTTCTATAGATTATGGAGCTTCTATAGATTTTGGTCAAATCTTCAATAGTCAATTTCCAATCCAGTATTGTCAAATTTTTTACTCTTCTTTTCATTCACGTGACCGTTGGCTGCAAATTTACTCCATATACATCTGCTACTCCTTCAACCATCACGCCATACCGTTGTATTTCCCCTCTCTCGATCGGCATTCCGGTTGATCCCGATCGCTTCAGCATGGATTGGTTAATGATTTTCGCAATCAACCTGTGTAGAAGAATTTATTGTGTTCGTGTTTCTCTTCTTTACCTGTTCGTTTACAATTTCGTGTATCTCTTCGTTTACAATTCCGCGTATCTTTTCGTTTAAAATTTCGCATATCTCTTCGTTTACCCCTTCATTTACCTTTGTTTCCCACTTTTGTTTAATTTCGTTCATCTTTCATTCAGGATTACCTTTTCTATTCCATAAAACATTATCATTATCCTAGCTAAACTACCTCTTTCTCATCACCTCTTATAACTACCTTCTCCTGATTGATTTCGTCCAAACTGTCTTGAACCTCAACCTTTCCGCGCAAGTGCGAAATACTATCGTCGTCTCCAAACACCTTTGCAACCTCCTCCAAAGTGTAGCCCGCGGTTTCCACGGCGAGGAAGTAGAAGAGCAAGAACTCCGCAAACAAAACACAACAGAAGACGATGTAGAACTTCCACTCAATGGCGTCCATAGCCACCGGGTTGACGAAATTGTTAAAGACAATGAGAAGATCAACCCATAAAGTGAACACATTGACACCCTTTGCACGGTGTGAATAAGGCAAGATTTCACTGGCATAAGTATAAGGAAGACCATTTGCTCCCGAGTTATAGGCGAAGTAATAGAGGAAAATCATCGCCAAAACTCCATTAGCCAAACCCTTATCCTTGAAATCACGCTGCTGGTTAACAGCAGATAAGGCTGTCCACACAACATATGTGGCCATCATCAGTCCCAAACAGAAAAGAAACACTGTTCTACGCTTGAAGCGTCCAACAAATGCTGCACAGATTCCTGCAATGGCCATGTTGTAGAACATCAAATAACCATTGATCTCCAACTGCTTTTTCTCACTGGTGATTCCAATAGAGTCGAGGACCTTATTAAGATAGTAAGAAACAAGACCATTACCACTCAAATCGGTAAGCAAACCCAAAAGAAGGAGTAACACAAGACGTCTGCGGAATGTTGGCATTGTTATAAAGTCAGTGTACTTTGTACCAAGAGACTCCTTTTCCATTTCCAAAGCAGCAACAATCTCACGCATCTCAAATGCTACTAACTCACGAGAACGCTCATCAGTACCACCACCAGTGTGGATATCAGACAAGATTTTCTCAGCTTCATCATGTCTTCCTTTTGAGATCAAATAACGAGGAGATTCAGGAACCCACCAAAGAAAAACACATTGGATCACCGGTAAACTACCCTGGAGATAAGACGGGATTTTCCATGAATAATCATTAATCATGAGTCTGGTACCATAAGTAACCCACGCGGCTAAAAACGCTCCAAGGTACCAGTTCACGTTGTAAAAGGTAGTGGCAGTTGCACGATAAGATGGGTAACTGATTTCACTGATTAAAACAGGAGATGAGACAGTGCTTACAACAAGCCCAAAACCAAGGATGATTCTAGAAGCGAGGAAGAACCCATAAGAGTTTGAAACTCCTTGTAAAACAGCACCGACGATGGTGACAATATTTCCAAAAATAATGACATATTTTCTTCCCCATTTATCAGCAGGCCACGATGAGAACGGAAACGCAACGAGTCCACCGAAGATCGAACCAGCACCCAACGCACCTAAAACACTTCCTGTTGGGTACGACATTGCCTTATTCCAGGTGTCAAGAGATTGCAAACCGTTCAACATTGAAGAGTCATATCCACTAGTAGTGGATGTTAAGGTGATGATGAAGATGTAGTAGTGGAGCTTACAAAGGTATTTGTAGTTCCACCAAGGCTTTTCGAGTTCAAATAACTCATTGTTTTCGTCACTTGTTTGGTTAGCTTTTGGAAATCGTAAGGTGAAGCCCATTGTTGATGTAGATGAGATGATGAAGGGTTCTGCATTTATATAGATTTCAGCCGTTTACAAGAATGTGGGGAAAATATTCAGTTGATCGGAAGATATAAAATAATGATGCGCATGAATGATACCAAAGGGATGGTGATGGAAGGTAGACAAAGAGAGATACCTCTCTCCTTTCTTACTAGTTCTATCTCTCTCTTCCTGTCTTCCCCATTATTCTCTTCATATCTTCCCTTTCATTCTCTTCCTAACTTCCCAATCATTCCCTTCTTATTCCCGACTTCTTCCACCGTTAGTCCCAAATTGGAAAGTCAATACCGTTCCAACAATATTTAGCACACGGAGAAGCGATCGGTTTTGCAAATACGAAGCCGAGCATCGGAGGGCCGGAACAGATCATAATCAGGTTTACGAAGATCCAGGGTTAATTATGAAGTAAGGCGTTGGATGGAGTCTGAAATTACATGAGTTTGAATTGTGATCCGATGATACTTCTGCTTGTGGTCTGAGTATACATGAGCTTGAAATGTGGTCTGAATATACATGATCTTGAAATGTAGTCTGAAATTTGAGTTTGAAAGTCCACTTGTTCTGTTATCAAGAGTCTCAACCAAGGTTTTTAATGGCTGCAAAAAACCTTCGTTTCCTTATACTCCCAGTTCATCCTCCCAGTCATCCTCCCATTTCTTCCTCCAGTATCCCCTTCTTCCCATTTCTACATCCTCTACACTTCCTAACCTCACTACTCCCGCAACTCTTTACTACCGATTCCCCGTGTGCCGTTGTGGGGTAAATATACATGCACAGCTTCTAATTAAACATAGCTTTTGTACCTGCTTATGACATGATTGCGCACCAGAACGCTGGTGTGTAAATATTACCCGATACCAGCAATAGTTCATACTATACATGATAACATCAACATGGTAGTCATCACGTATCGCTATAGTTCTTGTTGTAAGCTCCACGTTTTACCTCTTCTTCAAACACCAACTTTTCTCCACATTGCGCGCGCAATTCGCACTTTGGGAAATTATCCCGACAATCTGAATAACGGGCGACTTACATGACACGGCTGCTTTAGGCGATCGCGGATCGTCAATCCGACATGCGATCCGATGGAGGCATAAAGGGTTGTAAGGGTGAAGTGATGAAAAAGAGAAGTGATTGGAAAGTAGGTAGGTGAGGTAGGAAGATGATATAGGAAGATGATATAGGAATGGAAATATATTGAAACACCTATGATTCACCACGATAACAATTTCTATTCACTCTCCAGTCCTCATTCATAATCACCTTCTTGAGCTATTCTTCAGACCTTACCCCACAGTTCGTTTTCGGTTCCCCTTCCTATTTGGTAAGATTACCAATTATTAGGCAAGCCGGTTGACAGACCCTTTTCCCAACGGACTGCCGTTTCTAACCCTTTTTAAAGCCGTGTTCCGTCTCTATGTATATAATATACACCCAGAATTCTTATTGTCCACTATATTTTCCATGCTTGACATAGATAAATTACTTACTCAATTGACTATCGAAGAGAAGATATCTCTTCTTGCCGGTGCGGACTTCTGGCACACCACCCCCGTTCCTCGGTTGAACATCCCCTCCGTTCGTGTTAGTGACGGTCCAAATGGAATCCGTGGTACGAAGTTCTTTGATGCGGTTCCAAGTAACTGTTTCCCATGTGGGACTGCTATGGCTTCCACGTTCGACAAACAGCTTCTTCACGAAACGGGCACATTGATGGGAATTGAAGCAAAGGCAAAGGGTGCTCATTGCATCTTGGGACCAACTTGTAACATTGTTCGTTCTCCTTTGGGAGGTCGCGGTTTTGAAACTTTCTCCGAGGACCCTTTATTATCTGGCTGTGCAGCAGCTGGAATTATTGAAGGTATACAGAGTACGAAGATTTTGGCTTGTATCAAGCACTATTTGGCCAATGATCAGGAGGATTGCCGTAACCTGATTGATGCTCGTGTCACTGAACGTGCTCTTCGTGAAATTTACATGAAACCATTCCAAATCGCACTTCGGGATTCGAACCCAAGGTCCCTCATGACTTCTTATAACAGGGTCAACGGTGAACATGTCTCACAAAGTAAGAGACTACTCTCGGACGTTCTTCGAGACGAGTTCAAGTGGGATGGAATGATTATGAGTGACTGGCTTGGAGTTTACAGCACAAAAGAAGCACTTGACTCCGGGTTGAATTTGGAAATGCCTGGTCCAACTCGCCAAAGAAATGTCACTGCAACAGCACACAAGGTCTACTCTAACGAAATCCACCGTGATGTCATCGACTACAATACCAGAAAGGTTTTAGCATTCATTAACGAATGCATGGAGTCCGGTGTCCCGGAAAATGCCCCGGAATTGACCAACTCAACTCAGGAGGCCAAGGATTTATTGAGGAGAATATGTTGCAATTCCATTGTACTTTTAAAGAACGAGTCACTCTTGCCACTTCCAAAGACTTCAAGTGATTGGCTCCGCAAGTTAGCGGTGATTGGACCAAGTGCAAAGACTGCTCAGTTTTCCGGTGGAGGTTCGGCTTCTCTTAATGCAGAGTATACCGTTAGCCCATATGAAGCGATTGTCAATAAAGTTGAGGGAATTGAGGTTCTGTACGCTATGGGAGCTTCACTTCAACGTATCATGCCAAATATCGCACATCTCACGCGCACAGAAGATGGTAAACCAGGTATGACTGCAAAGTTTTACAAAAAGCCTCCCACTGATACCTCTCGTGAGCCCTTCCAGACCGAAATTTACCAAGATTCACACGTGTTTCTCAATGATTTCAGCAGCCCAGCGCTTGAAAAGGGCGACCTTTTGTTCTGGGTCGACATCGAGTGTACTTATGAACACCAAGAAGCCACTGGTGAGTATGAGTTTGGATGTTCCACCTTGGGCACTGCCCAAATTTTCGTTGACGATAAGCTTATCGTCGATAATAAAACCAAGCAAGTCAAAGGTACTGAATTCATTTTGGCAATGGGAACGCGCGAGGAGAGAAGCAGTATGATTCTTCAACAGGGAAGGACCTACAAGATTCGCGTTGAGTTTGGATCTGGCCCAACATATACACTCCCTCAAGAATGCTCCGAAATGGGTGGTGTGGTTTTTGGATTTGCAGCCAAGCCTAATGTGCAGGCCGAAATCGAAAAAGCTGTAGAGGTTGCAAAAAATGCGGACGCAGTGGTTTTGGTAGTGGGAATTTCCAAGGATTGGGAAACTGAAGGGTTCGATAGACCAAATATGGACATTCCAGGTGCCACGAATGAAATGGTGGAGAGAGTTTGTGCTGTCAATAAGAACGTTGTTGTTGTGAACCAATCTGGAACCCCAGTGGCTTTCCCATGGGTAGACAAGATCGGCTCTCTTGTCCAAGCTTGGTATGGTGGTAATGAGGTTGGTAATGGTATCGCTGATGTTCTTTTTGGTGATTTCAATCCCCTGGCAAAGTTGCCCATGACGTTCCCTCATAAGATCCAGGACACTCCTGCTTACTTGAACTTTGCACTGGAAAAGGGCAGAGTTTTGTATGGCGAGGATGTGTTTGTTGGATACAGGTACTACGAGAAGATCGGGAAGGAAGTTCTTTATCCATTTGGATATGGATTATCATACACCACATTCTCTTTCAGCAACTTGAACGTCGTTTGTGATGGTGCTAAGGTTGTTGCTACTGTTAAAGTGAAGAATACCGGAGGTGTAGACGGTGCGGAAGCGGTCCAGATGTATGTTTCCCAAGAAGAAACAACCATCATCAGGCCAGTTAGAGAGTTGAAGGCTTTTGAGAAGATTCATTTGAGGGCTGATGAGGAGAAGGAGGTGGTTTTAGAGGTGAGTGTGAGGGAAGCTGCGTCGTACTGGGATGAGTACTACAACAAGTGGCATGTTGAGAGGGGAGAGTATAAGGTGGAAGTTACGAATGGAAATGAGAAGGGGTTGTTGGGTAAGTTTGTTGTTGAGCAGGAAGAGAAGTGGGTAGGATTAAAATGAGATGAATGAGTTTCCTGTTTTAGTTTAGATTCTGAGATTTAATTTTACTGTAATGACGTCTAAATCACTGGAGATTTAATGAACATTTAGAATAAACATTTGCTGTGTGTTATTCATTCTATAGATTTTGAAGATTTTTCACTTCGTCTGAATTGTACTGATTTTGAAGATTTTCGACCTTACTTGAAGATTTTCAACATTGACTTTGTGGTCTCGGCTATTAGTTTAAAATTCCGTCCATCACGACCTGCACAAAATGAGTCAACTGTTACATATAGAAGGTGACTTCTTCAAACCTCCTTCATATCTCATTTTCATCCATTTCCATCTCATTCGCTTCCACGTGATAATCCTATATTACTTCCGAGCAATTATATCCAGTACCGAGCAATTCCCAGAAATTCCGAGGCCCATCTTATTTCTTGTCTTTCGATTTCTTTCCGAGCCTTCCGAAAATTACATAAGCACAGGGTCCCAACACAGTCACATGTAGCGTAGAGTACGTGTTTTGCCTCCTCTAGAACCTCTCTCAACCCACTCATCGTCAGTTGTCTGGTGTGCCGACCGATCTGTTGATTTTATGCGGAACGGATTTAACAGACGAGTTCCGAACCCGTAACGGCTCAAAAATACCGATATGGCAAAAAAAGATAAAACCAACCATGTTTAGAAAGAAGGCCGAGCCAGTGAAGAAAGACAACGTCGAGTACGTCTACGTCCCATTTGAGGAGCCGTCCGCCGAGTCGCACATCCCCAAGCCTGTGGAGGTGACTGCTGAGCAACAGGCCAAGTACTCGAAGGTGCTTGAGCACTTTCAGCGGGCCGACTTGATGGTCGCGTCCACTGAAAACGACCATAAAAACAAGAAAACCGCGCTGTTCTCGCCGTTGACCAACGACGAGAAGGCGTGGCTCACACGCGAGTGCTTCTTCCGTTACTTACGCGCAACCAAATGGGACGTGAGTTCTGCCATCGACCGTATCGAGCTCTCGCTTGCTTGGAGACGCGAATTTGGCATTTCTAGCTACGACGAGTCGCAAAACAGCGTCAACTTAAAGGTGACCAGTGACGAGAACCTCACCGGTAAGGAGGTGATCCTCGGGTTCGACAAGGACTCGAGACCTTGTTTGTACTTGAAGCCGGGTCGCCAGAACACAAAGCCAAGCATTTCACAAGTCCAGCACTTGGTGGTGATGTTGGAGCGCGTGATCGATTTCATGCCAGCAGGTCAGGACTCGTTGACACTTCTCATTGATTTCAAGGCGTCGCCTGTGGGAACTCAGGGTGGTAAGGTTCCTCCGATCGGCATTGGAAGACAAGTTTTGCACATTTTGCAGACACACTACCCTGAAAGATTGGGCCGCGCGTTGCTTGTGAACATCCCGTGGTTGGGACGTACGTTCCTCAACCTCATCCACCCGTTCATCGACCCGTTGACGCGTGAGAAGATTATTTATGACCAGCCATTTGGCAACTATGTGCCGAAGCAGCAGTTGGACCAGGACTTCGATGGCGATGTGGCATTTGAGTACGACCACGACAAGTACTGGCCTGCGATGGGCAAGATGGCGGAGGAGAAGCGCGAGAGATACGTGAAGAGGTTCGAGGAGTTTGGAAGTGTTGTTGGATTGAGCGAGGTTGATTTGAGAGGTACTGGGGATATGAAGTATCCTGTTGGGAAGTAGGGGTTATAGAAAGGTGGTGAGGCCACTGAATAGCGGGGATGAAGTGAAGAGGATGCAAGTGAAGAGGATGCAACTAAAGAGGATGCAAATAGCGAGGTTGCAACTGATGTGCGAGTGAATTAACATGGTGAACTCAAGTGAATAGTGAAGAACTCAAGCCAACTGAATATAGCGTTGAGTTCCGTGTCATAGTAATATTAGATAGAATGACCAGGCAACATTTGACGAAACGGGTAATATGACGAGCGTCGAGTAGAAAAGTCTTAGCAAATTGGTAGCCTCATAAAGAAGCCTCATAAAGAAGCCTCAAAAAGGCCTCAAAAAGCAGCCTCATATATTTTTTGCAGAAGATTTGTGCTGATTTGCAGAAGATTCGCACTGAAATGCAGAAGTTTCGTATAGTTTTGCATAAAAAGGGTCCAAATAAGGAACAGCATGTGTAGACCTCTTCAAACTACCTCAAGTCGTAAATTCATAAACCCTAATCACAAACCATAATCATCACATAACCACCAAAAACCATCACAAACCCCAAAAGATCACAAAAACACGAAGCTTCCATAACATAACCACCTAAAAACACCACCTCTTCATTTCACATGTTCTAGAATACAAATAAGCTATAGAGTTTGCAGTGATCGAGGGGAGCTGGTAATGACGGTGTCCACGAGGGAATGTATCAGTGCCAGAATGAGGTGGTATGCAGAGAACAGGGACAACGGAAAACGGAAAACGGTAGTCGCAGGTACATAAAACAGGTACATAACAGTGGTAAATCTGAGAGTATAAAAATAAGGGCATGGCTGTAGTATAAAAGTAGCATAAAAGTAGCATAAAGGTAGAAAAGTAGCATAAAAGTAGAAAAGTAGTATAAAAGCATTTCATTTCAGTAGTATAATTACAGTAGAATTGTTGAAAGAAGTTTAACAAAATTACACTAATGTATAACTTCATAACTCTCACATTAGCATACCAATACACCACACATCCCCAATTGTATCAATTATACTCCCAATTCTCATTATTTCCACTTCCGATCATTTCCCAATTATCCTATATTATTACCACTTCCGATCATTTGTTGCCAATTCGAGTGTCGTTTAGGTCCCACTAGGATATGTATTAGATTTGTTTGTGCATGAGGGAGTATTTGATAGCGCATGTATTCTAAAAGGTGACGTAGGAAACTGGTCTCACAGTAATATAACTGTTTTGAGATAAAGTGTGGTCTTGTCTGTAGCTGTCTGGTTGTCTGTTTATTAACTTGTCTTATTAACTTGTCTGTTTATTAACTTGTCATTAACTTGTCTGATTATAGTTGTCTGATTATAGTTGTCTGTATTATTGTCTGGTTTATAGTTGTCTTTGTCCGATTACAGTTGTATGTTGTCTCGTCGTTGAATGCATTCTCTGATCTTGTGATAATATGCATACCATCATTACTAATTCTACCCTTCCATATATTCTACCGCGACCCACCAATTAACCTCATCCCCTGACAGGTCCTCAGATAAGCACCACGCAGCTGAACAACGTGCCACACGGCATTGCAAGACAAGTGTTCAGTATTCAGGGACTTTTTGTGGCACCAGTCGACTAAATATTTTTCAGGTCCCCGTATTTTTTTATTGTTGGTGTTTCAAGTCTAAAGATCGCTTAGACTTCAAATGGGCCGTATGCACTCCTTTGCCCTACGAGGTGCGTGAGACGAGAATTGACGAGAATGTGTGGATCGTTATATAGTGGGGTTTATCCGGTCCCGCGTGTTTCAAAAGGCGAATACTGAGAACAATCACAACAAGGTGTTGACAACAGCGGAACAACAAAGAATAACCGCTGAACAATACCACAAAGGACTGATAAACAGTACATAAAGGGAAGGAACAGACACACTACTGAAAATTGTGAATATCAAGAGACCCAGACTTGAAATACACTGCTGAAAATTGTGAATATCAAGAGACCCAAACTTGAAATACACTACTGTGAATATCAAGAGAACCAGACTTAACTTGAAATAACGATACAATCATTGACCACCACTTTTAATTATGGCAGGCCGAGCTCACTACTCCGTCTATAGCATCTCCACGCTATTGGACATCGACTTTGCAAGCATATACGAACGCGATGAGTACAAGTGCGAAGAAAGAGATGCCCCAGAGTACCTTTTCGAGAAACCATACAACGAGGTCCCAGACAGATCCATGTACGAAGTCTCTGGCACCTACACGCTCCGTTTGCAGCAAGTGGTTTCGCACTTCCGCAACGCCAAGTTGGTGATACCAACTCCAAACCTGAAGCCATCGTCCTTGACCCCCCAGGAACAGTTCTGGCTCTCGAGAGAGTGTATCTTACGTTACTTGCGCGCAACAAAGTGGAACGTTAAACAAGCTATCGAAAGACTCAGTGCGACCCTCACCTGGCGCAGAGAAACTCTCCCACTGCTTGATTCCCACAGCCTGCAAATCTACTCACAATTCGAGCCAGGAAGTATATTGTTCTCAGGTTACGACAACGGTAGTCGTCCATGTGTGGTGATCAACTTAAACAGGATCCGGTCAAGACTGGATATGCCTGAGCTGCAACTTGCTGCTGCGGTCTTCTATTTGGAGAATGTGATTCTGTACATGCCTCGGTGCCAGGAAACCGTGGCCGTGCTCATTGACTTCAATGACAAATACCACAACGAACCTATCGACCCGTCCAAAATCATGCATGCGCTCGGCATTGCTAAACGGCTCATCAGCACCTTTGAGCGTCACTACCCAGAGAGACTCGGACGCATCTACGTGAACAACGTGCCATGGTACGGCTGGACCTTCATCAACGTCTTGAAGCTTATGGATCTGGTATCCCGTAAGAAGATCGTGCTGAAGGCCCGTGCTTCAGAGAACGTGCCTGCGCTGCAATTGCACGAGAACTGGGGTGGAGATTTGACCTACATCTACAACCACTATGTGTACTGGCCGCGTTTTGTGCAGGGTGCTGAGGATCGTAGACGGAAGCAGTACGACCGTTTTGTGGAGCTTGGGGGTGTGGTTGGTGTGAGCGAGTACGACACAAAGGGCGAGGGTGTGGCGGTGTACCCGGTGTGCATACCCGAGGAAGAGGAAAGAGCCCGGAAGGAGAAGGAGAAGGAGGAACAGGAGCTCAAGGAACAAGCAGAACGGGAAGCGGCGGAAAAAGAGGCTGCAAAAAACGTCATTGTCGAGGAAACCACTGAGAAATCCGACGATGAGCTGGATGAAGAGGACAGTACGGGAATCGTGGTGATCTCCGAGTCCAACCAGCACATGCTTTCACAATGGAACCAGACACAGCACGATGTGTTTGAGGACGCCAAGCTGTCTACGACAGAGATGAACAACGAAAACGTGTTGGGGGATTTGGCCGAGGAGGACGAAAGCGAGGTTAAGGAAATTGAGAAAGGAACTGGCAAGTCAGTCAAGGGCGACTCGAATTCCGAAAAGACCAAATGCGAGGAATCGCAGCCGGGGTTTGTGTTGGGTGCGGTTTGCACTCCAGTAGTATCGGATTCGGGGTCCCCAAAGTCCACGCCAAGTCGTGCAGGCACGTTGGCGAGCAATGTAGCTCTGCTGACACTCGCGACGGTGGAGGGGGATGACGAGGTGAAGGTTGTTGGAGGAGATGTGGTGGATGGAGTTAAGGTGAAGGTGTAAGGGAAGGTGAGGTGAAGGTGAAAGGAAAGAATTAAGATGAAGATTCACAGTAAGATCGTTTAAAAGATGTTTAATTGTCGCTAAATGGTCTAGAAGGTTTATCTAAATTGGCTAAAGTAATGACTAGAAATAGTCTACACAGGATGAGGATGCCTCTCCTTATGTCTATGTTTCGTGAGGCTCTGCCTCTTCGTGGTTTAATATGGTAGGTTATGTAATTTATGTATTTGAGTGTAGGGAAGATTAAAAGAAAATGCCAAAATTGGAGACTTGAGAAAGAGTGACCGTGGGGTATAAGGGATACGATCTAGAAGGATACACTTTGTTTTAGAATGAAGGTATGAAAGTGAAACTTTGGTGAAACCCCCTGTGAAAAAACGGTTTGCACTCAAGTTTCTAGTCTTTCTACTCAAACCTACTCTTCTTCACTGTTTTCAACAGATGCCTGGTTAGCTCAATCGGTAGAGCGTTTGACTCTTAGATAGGATATCAAAAGGCTACGGGTTCGACCCCCGTATCGGGCTTATTTTTTGGAAAGATCGAAGATTACTTTTTTATAACCTCCCTTTAATTGTACTCTTAATTATAGATTTCTACTCAACTCTTCTACTCCTCTACATTCATTCTACTTTTCTACTCTTCTACTCCTCTACATTCATTCTACTTTTCTAACTCAGCTCCTCTACTATCATTCTTTCCTATCTTTTCTATTATTTCCATTCTATATTACTCAAACGGCTTAGCACACTTCCTCTTCTCCACAACACCACTCCTCTTATCCACCATATTCTGCCAGTCCACAGGGAACATCCAGTCTCCAGAGCCACCCTGGCTCTTAGCGAACAACACACCCAAGTCGTTTCTGGCGGTGGTCAAGTAGTAATTCAGGCCGTCACCAAGGGAAAGAATCGACGCACGTACAATATCTCCAGGCTTGAAACATTCTATGATCTTGACCTTGTCTCTGTCTGTAGATCTCACGTCCTGCGAACGGATGACTCCCTTGAAGTTTTCACCCAAATCATTGCTTGCTGCATCGATCATGGTGCTCTGGCTCAGTGCTACTGTTTGCACCGAAGCAAAAGGCTGCGATCCTGAGCCTGGGGCCACCGAAACGTGCGCAAGTTCTGCATTAGCCCCGACTCCAGAGTCGTGTAATACGTTTCCGAACCCCTCCACAGAGAGGATCTCACAATATGCCTGTTTCGATGTAATTTTGGTGACTTTAACGAGGACAGTATCGTTCTCCTTTGGAAGATTGATTGCCAATGAGGTTTCCAGTTGAAGATTCTTGAGCTCTTCTTCGTGGTTGATGTATGAGTTGGGTGTAGATACTGTTACCATGTATGATTTGCCCTCACTTTCGAGACGTTCACTCACGTCTGTTATCACCACCTTGCCCAACACTGTGGCCACAACAACAGGGATCTTCTTGGAACCCACGTCAATGTGTGATATGGTGGTGCCTTTGCTTGGATAGTAGCGCGACACCACGTTATCCACCATATCGTAGGCGGGTTTGATGTACTGGCCAGGAATCACAGCAGTCATGATGAGTGTATTTTTTTCAGCTCATCGAAAAGTATAATGAGTTACCCAGACTTTATCGACGGCAAGCCCCCAGTGATTTCGCTCGCAGATTACGACGGAGCTGAGTGGGCATCCACCACATGTGTGGACTTCAGAGACAACGAGTTTGTCGTGGTGGTGATGCAGACCCCGGATAAGGTGGTTGCACGCATCAGAAAGGAGGACCACGATGTTTTACAGAGGATCTTTAACAGTGCTCATGAGACTCACAGACAGCAGCAGAAGTGATGAGATATGGAAGTTTGTTATTAAGTTTAAGTGATAGTTCAATAGAGTGATATTGAGGATGTTTGCAAGAACGATTTGTAATAAAATTGTAGATCGTTACAAATTGACGTAATGGCATTACAAATGGACACAACGGCTCTACAAATTGACATAATGGCATTACAAATTGAAATAACTTTTCTCTTCATTATATTTATTAATCTCTACCTTTTTGCCAATGGCATTACTAGGCGATATGCAGTGAATCAACTAATCTGAAAATGTTGATTCATCATGTCATCATACATCACTTATGGTTTGTGTCGAAACATGGTTTGTGTCGAAACATGGTTTGTGTCGAAACATGGTTTGTGTCGAAACATGGATTGTGTCGAATTGTATCGAATCATGGTTTGTATCGAACTCCATCTTGATGGTTCCGCCTTCATCCACTCCACCTTCATCTCGAGCAACTTTCCACTCAACTCTTCAACTCAACTCTTCAACTCACCCGTCAACCGTCTTCACCCTTTTAGAAAAAATGTGTGTAGCACCGACTATCCTCATGAACCTCCATCTCGCTCTTCAACTCGTTCAATTCCTGCTTGATCTGCTGCGCAAGCAACGGCGTCAACTGGTTACAAGTGCCTGTGTCTGGGTGTCTATCGTACTCGTCGCCATTGTAAGTATCGTACAAGATGATTCTCGACGAGAAACGGACCCCGTTCAACTGCTTGATTATTGGAGGTGGTACGCGGGTTTGAGGCTTCTTCCATCTTGCCATCATCGCACTGAACGTCTTCGAAGAAGTGCTCGAGTCCGACGATGCGCTTCTCTTGTGTTCCTTGTTCAACAGATTTGCCTTGCTGGACTGATGGAGAACCTTGCGTGTCATAAACTCCTCCTCAGAGTCGTCTCCAAACCCATCACCTGCTCCGCTATCGCTTTCTTCACCAAACGACAAGTTGAAAGACTGGTGCGAGCCAGTGCTGCGCATCTCGCGCGTATTGCTGAACACTGGACCCTTCAACCCACGGAACGACATCGAGATCGGGCGTGATTTCGGCGTACCCTCGCTGCGCTGCGTTCTATAGGCGGTTTCCATAATCGGAGAACTGATCACCACACTGTCGTTATCCAGCTCAACTGGATCGATCGGAAGCTCGACGTTGGGAGACTCGGAGAGGTGCGAAGCAATTGACTCAGCAAACAGACTCTGTGTTTCTGGCGAGACCGCATCGGGAATAATAAGAATCGGAGGAACTGGCTTAGAAGATCCGCTAACAGTTTCAGTTGTGGGGGTAGCGGTGAGATCATTCGAACCTTTCTCAAATTCTTCAATTGGCTGAACTCCTTGTTCGTCCGTCTCGATGGTGACGATTGGAACGACGTGAGATTCAACATTTTCCTCAGCCTCATCAACGTCCTTACCGTCCACTCCTTCATCACGAGATCCCCTTGGAGAGTGCGAAAAACTCATGTTCTCCAAGTTGATGTACTCGGAAAACTCTGCAAAGTCCATGTCGCCGTCTACGCTGCTGTTTCTTTTGTCGCCATCCACACTGCTGTTCCTGTTGCTGGACGCAAGTGAAAGGGGAATTGAAGGTGGTTGGATTTGCTCATCAATAGAAGGTTGAATTGAATCACTCCTATCCTCATCTTCGGCCTTCTCTTCATCTCCCTCCTTCTCCTCGCCATCCTTCTTTTCACCAACCACTTTCTCGTCGATCGACGTGTACAGCGCCAAGTCGCGCCTCGAAGTCGAATTCTTCAAGATTGAGCTCGAGCGCTTGATTGGTCCGCTGGTCACAGGTGGTGGGCCCAGGTACTGGATCACGTTCTCGTCCAGTCCGTTGTAGTTGACGAAACTGCTTCTCTTGGCGCTCTTGATCGATTTGATACTACGACTGCGCTCCAAAGACACAATGCTCTCCACCTCTTGCGCACTCAACGACTTCGGGAAGAGCGCTTCGCCAAGCAACAGGTCGTTGTCAGGGCTTGCGAGGCGCTCCGCCTTTGGCGAAACCGCACGTGGCTGTGAAGAGAAGTTGGCCAACTGCTCATGCGACTGCGCAACGTACTTCAACTGCTCCTCGTGGTTCCGAGGGCGGCCCGATGGTGATGCTGGCGATGGTGTCTCGTACCTGACTTGGAAAGGCGAACCAAAATCGCTAGGGTTGGAGAGAAGAATCTCCTCATCGTACCGGGAGTTCGACAACTTGGTTGGTGGGTTTTCATCGAGGTTGCTCTCGTCGTAGGATTCGTCATCGAGACTCAAGCTCGGGTCGTAGTCGTCATCGTTCACCTCCCGGATGAAGTTGATGTTGGTGTTGGACTTGAGCGAACGGTCCGCAAGCTTAACGCTTGGACGCGGAGAATAAGTGTCGGTAGAAAAGCCAGCAGGGTTGGGCTTATCAATCAAGGGAGTGGTGGACTTGTTTGCATTTTCAGTATTCGGGTAATGAATTGAGGTATCTTTTGAACCCAACAACTTGTCCTTCGTTGAATCATTCACTGGTCTGTCTTCGTTCAGCGGCTTCTTCGAAATTGAGTCATTTGGATTCTTCGAAACCGAGTCACTTAACATTGACTTCTTTGAAATCGAGTCACTTAACATTGGCTTCTTCGAAATCGAGTCATTCGACATCGACTTGTCGCTCGACTTAGTCTTGACTATGCCATTAGAAGTCTTCTCGCTTCCATTATTGCCAAACTTCGAATTACTCTCATGAATTCTCCGATCTTCCTCC
This sequence comes from Kodamaea leandrae, assembly GCA_030564445.1. NCBI lineage: Eukaryota > Fungi > Ascomycota > Pichiomycetes > Serinales > Debaryomycetaceae > Kodamaea > Kodamaea leandrae. Next base: position 227,892 of record JAJLUV010000006.1, on the reverse strand, counting down.
ATCTTGTTCCTCAGTGTGGCTGTGTTGAAGCGCGACAAGCTCGAGAACTTCGATTTGTCTGTTCTCGTCAGTGTGGTCGAGCGGATGGACGCCGATTCGTCAGTCATGTTCAAGTTCGAGCTCAGTCTGTTCTTCTTGAACACGTTCATGAGACTTGCGGAGCTCGACACCGACTTGCTGCGCTTTTCTCGAGGTCCATCGAATGCCAGTAAGTTAGATGTAGAGTACGACTTGGACGGCTGTGGCTGTGGCTCCGCTTGTGTGTCGTTGAGCGAGTGGTTCTTGCTCTTCAGCTTGAAAAGCGACTTGAAACTGAACTTTTTCTTTTCAGGTACAAGGTTCTGAGTGGACTTGGATTTGAGGAACGCCAGGTGGGTGTATTTTGCAGTTTTGCCCAAGTCAGACTTCGACTCGGCTTTTCTCAATGGTGGAGTTGGGCCTGCCGCGGCTTTGGGGGCATTGAACTGGTCTGCTTGTGGTACTTTTTGGGGGACCTGGGTGGTTGTTCCACTTTTTTCCCTGACATGCTTTCTTTTCCTGCTCGTCTCGATCTCATCCAAATCGACCGCGTCCAACATCGACCGTGGGGACAGCTTTGGAACAAACAGGTTCGACATTGGTTGTTTTGCCAAACCGTTTGGCGAGGCTTTTGCAGAGAAGTCCTGTTTATGAGACGCCAAGGAGTCCAAGTTGGAGGATACAGATGATGGGATGAGGCTCTTTGGAGTCGAGCTGGTATCATCATTTTTAGTGTGGTTCGGAATTAATTGATTATTTTGATCAATTTGATGGGTAGTTTGATTTTGGGTAGTTTGATTTTGGGTAGTTTGATTTTGGACAGTTTGATTTTGAACAGTTTGATTTTGAACAGTTTGACTGTGACTAACTTGACCATTACTACCTTTCACATCCTTCTCTTCCTTCACATCCTTCACATCCTTCTCGTCCTTTTCATCCACTTCTTTTCCAGTTATCTCCAACTGAGCTTTTGCCGATTCCAATAACTTCTCATGCTCCTCTTCCTCCTTATGCTCGTTCAAGGTCGAACCCTCTGTATCCATTTCCAGAGTGGTTTTTTCATAACCAAGTTTTTCATGTTCATGCTTTTCGTCATTTTGAACCTCTTTCTTCACATTCTTCTCCGCTATACTCTTCTTCTCCTCGCTGGCCTTCTTCCTGATCTTCTGCTGAACCAACTTGGGTGTCTTGATCGCGTGGAAAGTGGCCTCCTCAAGCACAACGGGCGTGCTCTGGTCGCTTGGGATCTCGCTTGGAATCGACTCCGCAGAGTGTGGAGACTTGCGCAGTCTCGCGGTTTCAAACGACTGAACCGAGTATGTAGAGAGGCGATGGAGATCGTTTGCTGGGAGGTCCAGTTCTCGATCGTTCTTCAAAGAATCCAACGACTGCTCACTCAGTCGCGGAGGATACGAAAACAGTGGCAGATCGGCAAAGTTCTTGATGGTTGATTTGGGTGGAATCGAGTCGTGGCAGTCTGGTTCAATGTTGGGGTTGAAGTTTGGTCCATAAGTGTAGTCATTAAGACCTTGACTGTAGGATTCATTTCCTTTCACGTTTTCCAAGTTATGCTTTCCAAGGCTGCTCAGGTTCTGGGTGTTCTGATTCTGGTTCAGGTTGTGGTTGTTCAGGTTCTCGCTGTCCTGATTCTGGTTGTTCTGGTTATTCTTGTTATCCGTAACCTTTTTATCCATATCCTTTTTATCCTTTACCTCCCCTTCACTGTAGTCCTCCTCCTCTTCGCCGATTCCGTCCATTCCCAGGTCCTTTTTAACCCGCTCGTTCAAGATACTCTCCAAAGCCTTCATGCTGGGCAGTGCTTTCATAAAGCCTGTAGAACTCACTTTTTCCTTTGGAACCTTCGGACCCACGGGACTGTGAGCTTCCGACAGGTAGAACTTGTCCGTGAGAGCGTCGTCCCAGTCGTCCTGGCGCACGTGTGGGACGTGGACAGGCTTTGATCCGTTCATGGTGAAGAAACTTTATAAAACGAGCAAAAAATGTTTTCCAATTTGGCCAGAGGGGCAGATCCGCGCACCGGGCCAACGCCGCGATTTCGCAAGATATTTCACTTTTGGCGTCTACATACGTGTGGCCTGCCCTACGAGCCCACACGCGGCTCGGAGCTCGAGTGCGTACACAGTGGTGGTGTTGGACCCACCGGCCTCGTTCTTGACATTTCCTAATTGGGATTAATTGAACAAGGATGCAAAAACGAACGCGCGTGGAATTGCAAGTCGAAACGGGAAAGGAATCTGGGGCGTTGAAATCAAAACATCCCTCGGAGACGGTGAAACGTTCGACGGGACGGGAAAGGACGAGGAGGGACGAGAATGTGGGTGGTTTTACTGAGAAATGGCCAATCTGGCGGCATGTGTGTATAAGCCTTAATCTTCGTTGCCAATTGAAACGCCTTACCAAATGAGGGACAAAATGAAAAAGATGGAAGAAGATGGAAGGAGAACGTAGAAGGTGGGCGAACGAAGAAGGTGGAAGTGACAACGAGTAGAGAAGGAGAATACGAGATCCTTCAGAATCACAAAAGTCCGGAGCAATTATGACGACGGTGTTGACAATAGATTGTTTACTTCTCCTTTTTGGTAAGGCACGTGAGAATAGGCTATTAGGATAACTGGATACTATAATAGTAGATATAGAATAGTGGATGATAGTGGATAATAGTGGATAATAGTTGCTGATAGTGTTAGAATAGTGTTGAAATAGGCTGCCGATCAATTATGATGATCAGAGATTAGTGGAGATACACATGCGAGTTGAGATTGTGAAAAATAGGTACAAAAACGAGGATGATTGGTGAGAATGATGGAAGGAGGTTCATACTTCAGAAATGAATGATATTAGACTTGTTAGCAATGACAAAGATCGACGGACATGACAAAAAGGTAATGACAAAAAGGTAATGACAAAAAGGTAATGACAAGAATATGACAACACACCTGACAAAAAGTTGGAATTGGCAAAAAATGACACCAGAAAAGTAATCAAGACAATTTCCAAATCATCAGGCTTTACAGACTTTATTTATTCATACAAAGACTAGTCTTTGATCAGTCTTTTCAATCACACTCAGTCTTTATTTATTATAGTCCTTAATTCATACTCTCGTCTTTATTCATACTCAATCACACTCGTTTAGACTTTATTCATACTTAATCAGTCATTTATATCATACTCACTCGTTTACTCCTCACTTAATCGCTCTCATGTGCTTTATTGTCCGTGCAGGAGGTTACTTCATAGGATATCAGGTTGACGAGGTCATCAGGGATCATAGTTAGATGGCCAGCATCGTGGGTATAGAGGCATGGAATTTATATTGATCTAATTTCCGTTACGATAATTTCTTTTACTCTTACCATTACAATTTACGACTCGACTCTACCGTTTTTGCTCCAACATGCTTCGTTTTCTCTTCATTTCTCCTTCAATTTACACTTTATTGCTCCTGCCTACTACATTTTTATTCATTTTTACTCTGCCTACTACATTTTTACTCCTTTTCACCGTTTCACACCACTTTTCCACCGTTTTTACCCAATTCACTACTTTACTACACTTTTCTCAACGCTTTTTACTCCTTTCATTACCCTACAACCAGTTTACCTTTATTTTCCTACTCCTGTCCACATTTATACTTTACTATTTTAAAACCCTGCGTACGTTTATACTTTGATGCTCAGCACTACTGCATAAACCAAGATGATAGTAAGACTAAGGTAGATTTTGAGTGAGTTTGAGTGGGGCTTTGTTAATGTTTGAGTAATGTCTTATTGTCTGGAGGCTTAGAGTGATTCACCAGGCTAATTTTTGCTTATGCTCATTTTTGTTCAGGCTCATTTGCTTGTCTTTACCAGGCTCATTTGCTTGTCTTTTACCAGGCTCATTTTGCATCAGGCTCATTATTTTCAGGTCTTCTGATTCCTCAAAAACACTCTCTTCACCCTATACTTACCACCCTACATCGTTCATTTTCGTCCTTTATCCATTCCTCTATATCTATACATATACTACATCACCACACAATCCCTCTTTCTCTTTTTGATTGCCGCAATCTTCAGCGTGGGCTCCTTCTTTGGCACCTGTGCGATAGAAGTAGTTGCTGTGGTGATGCTTGCCTGGTCCAAGATGCTGGCACTGGTCGTCGAGGCCTGCGACGTCAGCACCAGCGCGCGCTTCTCGTATCTGTCGGAGTATACCGAGTTGCTATATGTGTAACCCTGGGTAAAAGCGTAGTTATCGCGCTCCTCGTCAAACTTGATCACTGGGTCAATACCAAACTGGAGAATGGAGTTTGCAAGGTAGAGGTAGAGCTTGATCCACAAGACCTCCAACTCCTGTGTGAACCGTATTCCGAAACGCTCGTGGAATGTTTGGATCAAAGCCTCTCCCATAAGCTCAAAGTTCGGCGGATCAATTCCCAACACTCTGGCATGTCTCTTACCCAAGTTGATCAAGTAGTCGTCGAGGTTTCCCAACGTCTCCAACTGTGAAATTGCCAACGACATCACCCCTGCGAAAGACACGGCCTGGTGTCTGATCGATGGGAACAACTTCTCCAACTCCGGGTCCATGAGAAGCAAGTTGGAGTAGAATTGGCGGCAGAAGAGCGACGACGCCACGGTGGACGACGAACTGCGCGAAGCAATGCGTTGTTTGGTCTGTGGCTCAGCGGTCTCAAGAGGAAATGCACCTGGAATCGTCAGTTTCTGTTCAATTGGCTCGTCGAGTAACATCTTATTCCATGTGAAGCGCAACATGTCAATTTCCTGCTTATTGAGCTTGAGCTGAACACGGTACTGCTGTTGCATCAGCATAGCCAGGTTCATCGACGACTTGGTGTCCATGCGAACAAGCTGGTAGTTGGTGCTGTGCACGGACTCGTCACTCTTGTTGGCGTGCGAGTAAATGCTCGACGTTGGAACTGGTGGAAGAGCGCTCATCAGGTTCTTGTTGCGAGTGAGGTTCAATCTGGATGTGCGGTTGGATTGAACATCGCTGCCTGGAAAGCTCAGCATTCTCATCTGTGCGACGGTGTGCATGTTGTAAGTAGAAGAAGTGTCAATGTAAGGTTGTTGTAAACTCAATGGTAGGTTGAGGTTCAGTAGCGATTCTGATCAGGAAATGCAAGATCGGGTTGATTTTATCGTATGTTGATTATATGCCAAGGTATTTGAGTGATCTTCTGATCTTTTATGCTAATCTCAATATTGCTCTTATAGGTTTCGACAATGATTGATAGAGTTCCGTTTTACGTGCCCCGGGCACCTTTTATACTTATAAACTCAGTACGAGAGGTTGACTTCATGGAAATATTTTTTCAGCGCGTCGGCAAAACGGGAAATGTCTCTATGAATACAGGAGGTGAAAAAAAAAGTACTTTGAGTACGAACCGATTTTTACGGGAATCTGCGCCATGAACATCAAATCGGTGCAACATACACCCCCCACGAGTCGCGAGGAACTGCTGCCAATTATCCGTTAGGTCTTTGATGGTGTCCGCCTCTGATAGACGACACTTTCAAGCTCTGACAATTTAAGTCACCTTGCATACATGCATTTGGTTGCGAGATGAGATTATATATGTGGAGTGAAAACACAATAGGGGAACACAATCAATAAGGGATAAACGATAACATCGAGGGAGAATGGAGGAATTAGAGATAAGAAGGTACGCGAATATCCCATGATCCATACCGTGATATTACTTGACCCTCCTCACATATACGGCCAGTCCATGCCGTTCGGTTTCAGACTGCCAAAAATACTACGTCAAGTGCACGGAACTAATTTAGTGACAGAAAAGGGAAAATCCTATGGACCAGCAGGTAAAAATATCTACAGATTGCCCGTGCTGAGTCCGCGCACTGCTCCTGTCAAGGTTTGTGGGAAATAACCCCCACGATGTGGTCTCCGCAAACTTTAACTGAAATTTAGAATGTATTCGTAGAATTGTGTTTTATAAGTTGGAGGGTTCGAAAGCTCCAATTTGAAAGTTCCTGTTTGAAAGCTCTCGCTTGAAAGTTGAAGTTCTATAGGTTGTAGATTTATTTGCGTTTTTCAGAATAGAAATTATTACAATTCTTTCAAATTAAAAGCGGAAATCAAATGTAAGTGAAGTACCCGGAAACAGGCAAGTGATGCTTTCCCAACAACAGAACATTCGGGGGAGCTCACATGCGTAGCCCGAATCGTACTACGGTGCGATCACTACCCGTACATCATTGTCCGCAGGAGCCCCGTGTTATTATAATGAAACCTTCTTTTTGTGTTGATGAAGGTACAAAATTGGACCAAATGGGTAAATTCTTTAGATCTGGCCCTTTTGGGAAAAATTTCTACTTTCCTGTGCTGGGCGGTGCATTGCGCGATGGGACCTGAGATCACCGTTGACGCCATTGGAGGGTCCATCACCAGACTATAACATCAGCTGATCTCATGCCCTTCGCTTCGTGTGGACCGAGGATTACGTGCCTAACTAATGTTTATGGGGTTAAACATGCTTTGTGTGGGCTTTTTCCCATAAACGCCGAATGAATCGTAGATGTAGACGTTGAGCAGGGTGAAAGGGGTTAGGAGAGCAATCCTCCAATAATTTGGAATATTTCAAGATCAAACATAGCGACAAATCCACAGTTTTCCATAATCGGATGAGATAATCAACGGTGCAGATGAGATGAACATTCCGCGACCTGGTATGCAACCAACAGATACTTCGATACTCCCAATAATCCACCTCTTTCCAATATTCCACGCCTGTCTCATCACGTCCACGGCTCAAGGGTCTCAAATAAACTTTAAGGTTCTGTCTTATCAACGGTATTCCAGGTTGCGGCTCAAGTTTCCTGAGCTTGAATTTGCGCTACAATCTATTGTCTCCAAGGGATGTGCAGGGATAAAGAAAACTGGATGCATCTCCAGAAACCTCAAGGATCGCAATTTCTCAAACGTGAAAGGATCGCAAATCCAGACCCGTTCGCAATTTCAGAGGCAACGCAAAGTCTCAAAATGAATCCAAATAGGAAGAAATTCCAGAAAAAGTGCATGTTGAAAAAAGATTGGATCTGATTCAATTATAATTTGCGCTTCACTTATTTGTTGTCAAATGCCCTCCATCCATTTCATCGTCTATTCCTCTATTCATATCACCATTCATTCCGATATCTATTCTACCACCTACTCCGACGTCCATTCCTTCTCCATCCACTAATGACCCGTTATTCATCACCATCTCACCGTGCATGTTCTGTTCTCTTGACAACACTGGCAACGGCCAGCACAAACTTTATTCCGAACAAAATAATGAAGTCGTCACCACGGAGGTTTAACCGTCAATGTACACAGGAAATACGGCATAGCTGAAACATCCCGTGCGCAGCTCGTGTGTTTCAAGTGTGTTCTCGAGCTCCGTCGTTGTTTCGGGCAAGTGCACAAAGAGTTGGACCAGGCTAGACTGACCATAGGACTATCCACGAGGGTATCACAAAGGCGGAGGTAAAAGGAGGATAAAGAAGAAAGGCGAGTGGGTTGATACGTCCCATGGGCTGTATACATTCATGTGTTGATACTTCCATTTGTTGATACTTCCATGTGTTGTATTTTAGAGCATTGCATAGGTGATTTCTTTTCGATAGAAGCTATTAATGAGCAGAATTTATGGAGTGCTTGGCCCCACAACACACAAAAAGGGTTGCCTCACAAAAAGGATGGTTTGCACAAAGTAATTCAGGTACGTGATTTACCTTTGGGACAACTCCACAAAAGCTGTGCATTACAAAATACTGGTAAAATATGCCACAAAATAATGTTGAGCCAAGTGCATTATTTCATGGTTTTTAACCAGATTTATGCAATTGTTCATCAACTAAACACAAGATAAGAGATATGATATTAGTTTACGCGTTGGTGTGATCGCAACGAAGGCGGAGAAGGAATTGAAGTTACAAATGAAGTAATATTAGCGATAAAGAGGCGAGGCTGGTGATGAGAAGAAAGGTAATGAGAAGAAATGTAATGAGAAGAAAATGTCACTGACTACAGGTGACTGAAGAATTATTAGTGGTACTGAGGAAGGAACGGTAGTAATTCTAGCGGTAATAATTGCGATTTTACTGAAATCCTTGAAAGGGCCTCTGACGCACCTGAAATTTGATAAGAACCGACTTTATCAAAGCACTTGAACCCTCTGATAAGAACACTCTCTTTTCTACACCCTCACTTTACCACTTTCTCTTTCTCTGTTCGATCTGTCAGTTATCGGTCTTTTATTATAATTGGGGCCGTTGATGACTTAGATTTTGGAGTCTGACGTCTTTTCTTTTGGAGTCTGATGTCTTGATAACTTTTCATTGAACGACAATTATTGTCTATAGTAGCCTTTTATCGCAGTCTTTGTCGCAGTCTTTTACCATATGCTCTTTTTCAGGGGCCTTTCATAACCTTTTCATAACCTTTTCATAGCCTTGTCATACCCTCTCACACTTTTGTCTTGACACTTTTGTCTTCATCTCATGTTTCACCAGTGCTCAGCCCAAAAGTCTGATTCCCAGAACGGAACAAATCCTTCATTATTAAGAAAAGTGTCCGAAACGGTCCGCGTGTCACAAGCAGCCAAGGAGGTGATTATTCAAGGTTATGGTTATAGTTAAATTATGTAAAGGAGCCCTGGAAGGTTTCCAGAAGGTCGACCGAGGATGGCTAAAAAGGAAGGAGAATAGCCTTGATCGAAAAATATCCTAGAAGGCTGAATAGTTTATTGGTCATATGAATCGAAATCATGGTTTGAAAAGGTGTAAGTGTTTAAAAAGTGTCATTTATAAGGATCATTGATAAAGTGACATTGAAGAAGATTTTTGATATATTGAAAGCTTTCATTGGCTCTGATTATTGAATGTTATCTGGTCTTGGGAAAGAGTTATTATTGTCTTCATTGGTTTTGATACTGTTATCTTTGCTATTAGCTGTAATTACTCTGGAAATTACGAGTTTATTTACTTCGATATACTCGCCAATTACTATAATCGACAAGATTTCTAATAGATTAATTTCTAGAGTATTTTGACATGGTGATTTCCCACTTGTTCTTGTCCACGCCTCATGCTCCTAATTAATGGCCTCGTGAAAGAGTATAAATTAAGGCGGAAGCTGCAAATCATCTCGTGAAAGAGTATAAAAAGACTAATTATAGAAGTGGGTTTTTAGACGTGGTCTAGTATGATAACATTGATACATGTTTATTAGTTTCTCTAAATTAATTCCCAAACCTGATCCATAAGATCCTATGCTAATTCGATGGTGGTTGAAGGGGATTTTTGATTTGTGAATGATTTTCATGAATCTTGATTTTTTCATGACAGCTAATATGCCGTTTTCATGATTCTTCATGATTCTTTATATTCTTTATGAAAATTTATGATTCACCGTTATCCTTCATCATCCTTCATCATCCTCATCCATCATCCTTCTTCACTCCTTTCATTGATTCTCCATTTTCCGTCATTTCATAATTTTCTTCCTCTAATCTCTATCCGCTTGAACCAATTGCCCCAACTTGTCAAACTCAATCATAAACTCCACCACCTCCTCTTCCGCAATTAACTCGCCACTGAACCGGAACTTCTCGTACAACTCCAGCAACCGCGCGGAGCCGTTCCAGCGGTCCTCCTCACGCGCATACATGTCCTCCAAGTACATCACAATCTCCTTAAACGAATAGTTCATCGGGATGTCCACCATTGTCATCGCCATCTTGGTCATCTGCGCATTCGAACCCAGCAGGTGCATGCCCTTCAACCGGTTGGAAATCATAAACTTGTCGCCCAAACTCTGGATGATCTCATCGTATCTGGTGAGTGGGGGTAAGAGGTTGGTGTACCCGTTTTTCTCGTTGTTGCGCTGGATATACTCTGGCGGCGAGAGCCCGTTGTAGTTGATGGGGTCGCTTGAATACAAAGGCCCCGCCTCGACTCCTACTTGTGCGAGACACCGCTTGAGCTCGTGGTCGATATGGTTCCAAACTCGTGGAAGAAAGTCGTTCTGACTCGGTATATAGATGGACTTGCTGGGGATGTCGTTCATGCTGATGCGGAGCCTCACCACACGTGCGAAGTAGATGATTATGGACCAGATGAGGAAAAGCACACACACCGCTGTGACGATCACAACCTTGATTGCTGGGTCTGGAGTGCCACTCGACGTCTTGGCCATAATGTCGATTGGTGTCACGGAGATGAACCCGATCGTCAAACAAATGAGGAGCACGAGCGATGTGGAATAAAGCCAAAATGCTAGTCGTTTGGGGAACTTGACGACGTTCATAGTGTTAGAAAAAATTAATAGATGAAAAAGATATGATTGCAAAATGATAAAAAAGAATGATTTCTTGTGCACTTTCATTCTACTTTCTTAATTACTTTCATTCGAACTTTCTTAATTTCTTCTTATGCACTTCCATTCGTACTTTCTTCCTTATTATACATATTTATTCTGCTCATTCTTCTTTCATTCATTCAGCTTATTCTTCTTTCGTTTATTCTTCTCATTCTTCTTTCATTCATTCTGCTTATTCTTCTTATTCCTCCCCCTACTCCATAGGATCAACATGAACCATCCTTATGTCACCCTCCACATACCTCTCCCTGGCCTTCACCGCCGTCAACCCCCGCTGCCTGCCAATCCAGTTGACATACAAGTTCTTCGCGATCAGCTGCGCGTACACATTGGGAAAGTCCTTCGAGTACACATTGTTCAAATACTCCCTGGTGGTCACGTTCTGTGCCGTGAGAAACACATGGAAAACGAGGAGCAATAGCGGGTACACCATGGCCACACTCCCGTACACCACCAAGAAGATGCTCACTGGGTGCCGGGGGACATCTCGCAGCGTAATCACACCCACAAGGAAGAGTGCTAGCGACTCCACAGCAAAAAACAAGAACCACAAGAAGTTGGCATAGTTTCTGTACCCGACGCAATTGTTGAGAAACACGCAATGGTGGTCGTGACTCGCACAGCACAGGTTGCAAACCGAACAGTGAGCGGAGCGAGGAGGTCGCCAGATATGGCACGTTGGACAGTACTTCACTGCGACTCCGCGCTCCTCATCGTACGGAAGAAGAACACGGTTGAAGTACTCGGACGGGGCCTCCTTGGTATCGGCAGGGAGGTGGATGTTACGCGGGAGATTTCCAGGGTCTGAAACACTGGCTCGCACCAAGTTGTAGATGGTGAGCACCCACGAGTATATGAAGAAACCCCCAAGGACGTGGTTTGCACGCGTGAGCACAAACACTATGTATAGCACACCAGGTGCTATGACGAGCGCGAGCGTCACGGCGTTGAGGGGGAAGGCCTTGACGGTGCGCCAGCGTCCGCCGAGGAAGTAGAGGTACTTCATACCATCTCTATTTTCAGACTGGTAGTTTCGGACAGGCTCATCGTAGAGGTTGGGGTCTGTGACAATCCAATTGGTGAGGAGGTTTTGTATGAATGAGCGTGGCATGATACAGGAGATAGACTGTTGGTGTTGTAGGAAGATTCTCAAAACAGTTGTAAATCGTAAATCACTTGTAATCACTTGTAAGATCACATATACTAGCAGAGTGGTTGTTGTTTGTAATGATGATCGCTTAATAGTTAATGATCACTGTTGATAAATTCGGTGGTATGAAGCAGTATGATCTGTTGGTATGAACTGTGTATGTGTTGTGTGAACTGTTGTACTATCTGTTGGTCTGTTAATCTCTTGTACTATATGTTGATCTGTTGTATTGTCTGTTGGTCTGTTAATCTGTTGTATTATCTGTTGATCTGTTGTATTATCTGTTGATCTGTTGTATTATCTGTTGTTGCTGTCGATCTGTTATAATGATCATTTGTAATTTAATGATCTATTATGTTGTCTCCTATTCTGTTTTCTGTTCTATATTCTCTATATCTAATCCTTTTTATTCTTTTTTATCATGTTTCGACCAGGTTTGCGACTCGCCCGACCGCTAGTCCAAAGACGACTGCTCCAGCTCTCGGCCAAAACAAGAGCCGTGGTTGGCAACTACGGATTCGTGGTCAACATCCTCGCAGGTGCCTACATTGGTGGTCTCGTTGTGTGTTTTGGCTCGCTCTACTTCATGTACCACGATGCCGACTCCAGACAAAAGATCCCCTTTGAACTCTCCTTCAACAACCAAATCACCGCTGTTAAGGGCATCAACAAGGACGATGTGCTCCTCTCGCCACGCTACGCCGTGAAGCATTACCGCAGGTTGCTCATCGACCTCGCAAAGGAGGTGGACCCAAGTATCGAGGTCCCCGATGGAGAGTTCGCCGTCCCCATAATACCAGCAGACGTGCTAGTATACGAAAAATCCAACGGCTTCTCCAACTTCTACGTCGACATCGTCATGCGCTACGCCAAGGCGTTGTTGGCCAAAGGAAAACTCGAGCCCAGTATCAAAATGCTCCTGGAAATCGTGGACAATGATGAGATCTTCTACAAACTCGGAAACGTCGAGCGTCTCGCCGAATGCTGTCGTCTCTTGCAGAAGATGTCTGGAGAGCCGTATCTCTCACGTGCTGTGGATTTGATCTGCCGCACGGATTCTCGTGTTCACGTTGATAAGTTCATCGTTGCGGAAGACTCTCGTCTCACTGACGAGTTGGTGCAAGTTTTGAACGACGAAGCATTTTCGTTAGCCAAGCACGGCAAATTGGCAGAGTCGCTCAACGTGTACCTCTCGACGTTCAAGGCTCTTGACAAGCTTTCGAAAGCCGTCGCAGAAAACGCATCCACGCAGTTATGGTACCCGTTCTTCAACTGCTCGGAGGAAAATATTGCGCTTTTGTCCAACGAGATCAGGTCGCACGTTGCCGAGGTCCTCTGGGCGATGGGGCACAAGAAGAGCTCGGTGTTGTGGAACGAGGAGGTGGTGGAGCTGATGTACTTTGATCATGGTACTTCTAAGAAGATCACGTTGATGTTGTTCAACGTGTTGACCAACTTGGTGCGGCAGTATAAGCAGATGGGGAATTTGACGTCAGCCAAGCGGTGTGAGAAGCTCTTGGATCAGATCGACGTGGTGAACATCGAGACCCCGGACCAGGAGTGGTACGATAACTTCATCAAGCGCTTCAGCAAAATCATGTATCAGAAGGGGCCTTTGGGGATCATTGAGAAGCCATTGAAGGAGCGTTTTGGCAAGCCCGAGCCTTTGCCTGAGCTTGAGCAGATGGAGGAGGAGGATGTTGAGTAGATGTAAATAGAATAAGAGAAAGAATGAGGAATGAAGAAAGAGGAATGAATAGAATAAGAGAAAGAATGAGGAATGAAGAATGAGGAATAAAGAATGAAGAATGAATAGAAAGAGGAATGAATAGAATAAGAAAAAGAATGAGGAATGAGGAATGAAAAATGAATAGAAAGAGGAATGAAAATTAATCGGATAAGGAAGGAGTGGAATAAGAATAAGATTGAATAAAAATGAACGGATATAAATAGTATTGGAGTCTACCATGATTATGTTTATTTACCCTAACATCCTTTCAAATAATCCCTTTCACATCTCCACACATCAAATCCTCCTTATCCTTGGAACTCTTGCAAATATGATTTGGCAACACCTTTGAAATCATGACAAACCTCTCAATCAGCTTGAGGGTTCCGCGAATGCCTTCAAACTTGCCGAACTTGCCCCAAAATCGCACGTCCTGCTCCTCCAAGCCCGGGATCTCGGCCACGTACGGCTGGATGAACATTTGGCCGTAAGTCTGCTCGGGAAACTCACACTTGAAGCCTCCTCCGTAGTTCACTCCCGTGGCAATATTACTCCCCAACGAAGCGCTCAAGCCGATGATGCTGGGAAGACTTCCTGATAGCGTTTCTTTGATTCCTCCTCCTGCGTGCACGCTGGCCACATAGGTCTTTGTGTGGACAGCAGTCAGGCCCTTTCCCGTGTGGAGACACTTCGAAACAGGAATGAGTTCTGCCGAAGGAGAGGTGGTGATTTCGGACCCTTTGAGACGGAGCTCTTTCCATTTACCGCGCGAGTGGTGCACGAGCGAACGGGTACTCTTGATGAAAAATGCCCTCGACTTGTCGGGGAAAAGGCCAGTGGGTAAGTTGCTGGGAGTATCGATGCGGGTGATGAGCTTTGGTTTGTCGAGCGTGGATGTGAGCATGGAAAGGGTGTCGTCGATTTGTTCGAAGAAGGAGTCTGTCGAGTTGACGTATGAGACGAAAGAGAAGGAGTTGGGGTACGGAGAGGAGTTGGAAGTATTAATGTATGTTATTTGGTCGACATGTGTTGTTTGGTGGTGTGTTATTTGAGAATATGTTATTTGATTAGAATATGTTATTTGATCATTGGTGATTTGGCCAATGACAGTTGGAACATATTTCACTGTTGCTTCTTGGTTGGCTGTTGCTTGATCTTTCACTGTTGCTTCTTGGTTGGATGTTATCACAACTTTATGAGCATTGATATTCTGTTGATGTAAAATTGTGCTTTTTTTTGCAGCCACTGAAGCCGTGCAAGCAAGTGCAACAACGATCAACTTCAACATTGTTGGGTTGAGAATCTGGGAAGATCTGGTGAATTTATACAAGCAACAAGGCAGAACATGTAAAAATAGGGAACAAAGAGGGATGGCAAAGAGGGATAGCATAGATCGAAGATGTCATAAAATTCTCAGCAGATTAATTCTCAGCAGATTAAATTCTCAGCAGATTAAATTCTCAGCAGATTAAATTCTCAGCATAATCAATTTTATATAGCAATAATTTAGATGATTTTTTTAAAGAAAAGGTAGAAAGAGAGTAATGTTTGCAACAGCTTTGTTACTTTGATAAGTCAAGAATATAAGACTTAATTAATATTATATTTCCAAGATAAAATATGATAGACTATAGGATTTCACTATGTTTGCCTATGATATCTCTGAACTCTTAATCTACCTTATATCTCAATCTCTTCTGCTAACCTTCATTCCTCACCACTTGTACATTATCACTTCTAACCCTCCCCTTCCTAACCCTCCCCTTCCTAACCCTCCCCTTCCTAACCCTCATTCCTAACACTCCCCTTCTTATCACTTCCATTCTTCCACTCGTTCTTGCTCTTTTGTCCTCCCTTTCCTTCGCTTTTCCCGGTCCAATTTCAGCCAATCAAATTGCAATGAGTAATATGGAAAACCCGGGGAACAAAAAAAATAAAAAGTACACTCACCATGCTTTCTCGTGTTGGCTTAAGCAGAACCCTCAGACCCAGCTTGATTCGTGGAATCAAGACCATCCCACAGCCTCCTGGCTTCATTGTTGGCACTGTCAACGACGCATATGTTCCACCACCACCACACAAGTTGGAGGGATCCCTCCACTGGACCTCGGAACGTCTTGTCGCAATCGGTTTGGTTCCTTTGACTGTTGCCCCATTCTTCACCGGTGCTCTGACCTTGGTGGACTCCACCTTGGGCGCATTATTGTTGTACCACTCCTTCACCGGTTTCCAGAGTTGTATCATTGACTACATTCCAAAGAGAGTTTACGGTGCGTACCACAACTACGCTATGTACTTGTTGACCTTCGGCACTGGTGTTGCTGGCTACGGTTTGTACGAGATCGAGACCAACGAAGAGGGCGGTCTCACCGGCATGATTTCCAAGGTTTGGAAGGCATAAATATTTATAGCGAAGAGAAGTAAGCACTTGCGCTAGCGAAGAGAAGTAAGCACTTTGAGAAATAAGCACTTTGAGCGCTAGCGAAGAGTGCAGTTGTTAATGCCAACATAGTGCAGTTAATAAAGGTATCATAAGGCAGTTGTAGTTATCATGAGGCAGTTAAGAAACAAGAAATGTTAATATAGAGACTATCAAAATATACTTCAATATCTACAATATGTTTCACTTCCAGAGTGAATTTTTATCCATATACCTTACCACTTTGACTTTGACTCCTCATACTTCATATCACCACACCTCTAACCTTTCATCTCCTTTCATATCACCTCTCTTTTCATATTATCTCCTTCATCTCCTTCATCTCTCCTCTAACCTCTCATTATACCATCCCTCTAAATAAACCTTTGCCTGCGACACCGACCGCACCTCGTCCTCTCTCAAGACCGCCAACTCATACAAATCCGCATCGAACGCATCGCGTATGACGTTGCTCTTGCCCACGGTCCAGCGCCCCTCCAACTCGTCAATCTTCACCTCGACGGCCCCGCTGTCCACAAGCAGCACCACCACCGCATCGAGGTCTTCAACGTGCTCCAACCCATACGCGTGCAAGTGCTCGCCAATTGCAATGTCGTAGCCCTCGTTGTCGTTGCAGAGCCCAAGCACACTCAACTTGGCCAACTGTGTGTGGAGATCGCCGTCGAGCGGAGGAAACGCATCGTGGTGGTCGTAGTACAGTTTGAGCGTTCCGAAGCTGAAGAGCTCGAGGAGGTTTCGCAGGGTAGTGTCTTTTGATTGGATGAGTTGGCCAAAGTAGTTGTAGCAGTCGGGTTGAATCATGGTTGAAAAAAGAGTAATTTGAACAGATTAAAACGAGATTCAAACAGATAAAACAGAACTTCAACTAAAACAGAACTTCAACTAAAAGAGAACTTCAACTAAAACGAACTTCAACTAAACAGAACTTCAACTAAAAGAGAACTTCAACTAAAACGAACTTCAACTAAAAGAGAACTTCAACTGAAACGAACTTCAACTAAACAGAACTTCAACTAAAAGAGAACTTCAACTAAAACGAACTTCAACTAAAAGAGAACTTCAACTAAAACGACCTTCAACAAAACAGAATTCAACTAAAACAGCTTCAACTAAACAGAACTTCAACAGGACTGCAAAAAGCCTACATTTTACTCTTATCACTATTCACTATCCACTCTTTCCTACAAATACCTATTATCCTATCGTATTCTCTTACCACTGATCTGGCCTCTCTCTTATGCTAAACAAGATTCATTATCATTGCGTATCTCTTCACCACTTTCTTCACTTCTCTTTCTACTTCCTCTCCTCCTATTCCCTCTTCCTATTCCTTCTTGCTCTCCTCTTTCCTTCTCATCGGGTCCTCACCAATATATACCCCACACAAACAGCTACCACCACCCACGCGACGGCAGCACGATGATCAACACTCGGCCGCTCGTCGCGCACCTTCACCGCCTCAATGGGCGGCGACGGCTCTCTCGAGATGTTTGGCGAGATGTCCGGCGAAATGTCCGGCGAGAGGTTCGGCGACAACTGCGGCGACAACTGCGGCGATGGGTGCGAAAGATCGGGGGCCATTGCGATCGGCGGTACCGCCTGCGACTCGCCGATCCGGTCCCGACTGAGTGTCCTCAAGTCGCTGAAAAGCCCGTGAACTGCAACAGGAGTGTCTTGTGTGGTGGTGAAGGTGCTCAGAGAGATCTTGAAGTGGCCCCGGTTTTGAAGGAGGTCATGGTTAAGGTTGTCATGATGGTCAACGTTGCTGTGAAGGTCACGGTCATTATTCTCATGAGTCTCTTGAATCTCTAGATTTTCTTCAGTCTCTTGAGTTTGTTGAGTCTCTTGATCTTGAATCTCTTGAGTCTCTTGATTTTGTTGAATTTCGCTACCCTCCATCACACCTCCGTTCCCATGGAATTCCAGAACTCCATGTTGACTTCCATTACCATTTTCAACAAATTGCCTCTCATTTTCATGCTCTCCATTAACCCTAACTTCTCTCTCTCTTCTTTTTTCTCTTCCTTTCTCTCTTCCATTTTGAGCCTTACCATTCTGCTCGTACTCAACATTCAACTCAATCTCCCCATCATGCTGCCTCCTTCTCTCCCTGAACTTGGCCAAGCGCTCGCCCTCGTTGGACTCGCCCAGCTTCTCCTCCTCGTAGATCCGGCGCTCCTCCAACTCCTGCTCCCTCTCGCGCTGCTCCCTCTCGCGCAACAGTGCGTTTTCCGTCTCCAACTCAAGCACCCGCGCATTGAGGGCCTTGAGCATGCTGCCGCTCTCGCTCTCCATCAGCCGGAACTTGTCCTTGAGCTTGGTGTTGGCCGCGCGGCCCTTGCGCAACTCCGTGTGCATTTCGTCAAGCGACTTCTTGAACCGCTTGTCGAGGTACGCAGTGTTCATCTCCTGCGCCTGGTGCTGGTAGTTGACGAAAAACGTCTCGAGAGATGCAAGCGTCTGTGCCTGTTTCTTGGCCTTGTGGAGGTCTGCAACGAGCATGTCGATGACCCCTCCGAATATCGCAGAGTTGTTGCTAACCTGTGCATTGTTGAAGATCCCAGCAGTGCCGCCTCCCAACCCAAGCAAACTTTCCTCTATAGTCGGACACACGTCTCCGAAAAGTGCGCTTTCAAAGCTAAATTCATCCTTGCGCTCCGCCTTCTTGCTGGCTTGGCTGTAGATGTCCTCGATGTAGCTCATGTGCTTGTATTCCATGTGGTTTGAGAAGTGGTCGGTCGAGGATCCTCCCACCACATTTATCTTTTCGATCTTCAAAGTGATCTGCTTGTGATTCAGCTCACTCTGCACATTGAATCCAAGGCACACCACATCGTTGACTTTGATCTCCACAGCCTCGGCCCCGAGCTTCACGTCGTTGACAAACGTGCCGTTGCTCGACCCCAAGTCTTGGAGCATGAGTCTACCCTGTGGATCAATGAATATTTGTGCGTGTGTTCTACTCAAGACCCTCAGTTCGAAGTATCCGTTGGTGACCTCGGGCTTGTTTTTGGTGGCCGTGGGACGCCCGAGCTTGGTTGTTTCCGGGAACATCGCCACCGGGATGTGTTTCTTGACAAATGTGTCGTTAAGTGGAGCCAAAGTGACAAAGTACTGCGTTGTGTTGCGCTTTTTAGCCGCGGTTTTCGGCGTAGTTTTGATGGTGCTGGGCATCGGAATGACCTGAGACTGCGAGTTCGACCTCCGCCGGCCCATCATAGCCCGATGTCGGGTGCCTTGTATGTCCAAATGGAGCGGGATGTCGGTAGTGGCCATGGTATCCCGCTGACAGAGTGGAGATCTGAAGAAAAAAAATCAGGAGAAAAACATTCAAAGTAAAAACAGATACACATAACCAAAACTTAGTCTAGAACTGATGTCATACCACAGTTTGAGCAATTGTATAGGGTTGCTACAGGAATCGGTGGCTCTCCTTGAAAGCTCCAATAAGACCCTTCATGACACCACACAAGACATTCCACGGATCCGCAACATCCTCCTTACCAAACGGGTGTTTGGGCTCGTGCCGGAGTCGGATTTAGTCCATGCAAAACAGGCCTTCAGAGACGAAACTGCGCCAAAGCTCGCTCACGTAGTGGACAAGATCGCGGCCAATGCCGCCAAGCTCGCAAAGCGCAAGGTCGCGCTCCAGAACAGGTACAACCTCCAGCAGGTGCGGCTCCAGAGCGGCAGGGCGTCCCGTGATGCGCTCAGTGTTTTGGCCATGAGACACGGTGAGGATGACGCGAGGGTGGCCAAGTTGCGCTTTTTGAGGAACAAGAAGGAGCGTTTGGGGTACAGTTTGTCTCGGATGACGTTGCAGAGGCGGAGGGACGAGAAGCGCGGGTTGGTTGATGTTCCTGAGTTGGGGCCAGATAAGACGTGAGAACATCAAGAGAGAAAAGAATGCATCAAGAGAGAAAAGAATGCATCAAGAGAGAAAAGAATGCATCAAGAGAGAAAAGAATGCATCAAGAGAGAAAGGAATGCATCAAGAGAGAAAAGAATGCATCAAGAGAGAAAAGAATGCATCAAGAGAGAAAAGAATGCATCAAGAGAGAAAAGAATTAAAGTTTGCGAAGCATCAAGAGGGTTGAGAATTCGGTGTGCGAAGGATCAAGATAATTGAAGAATTGTTTATGCTACTTCAAGAGGGTTAAGAATTCAGTTTGCGGAGAATCAAGAGAGATGAAGAACTCAATTTTCTGGTGAGAATTGATTCAGTTTCATGGGCATCAACAGAATTGATTCAGTTTTTGGAAATTGATTCAACTTTCTGGTAGCAGTTGGTGCACAAGGTTTATCGTCAATCTTGAAGGTGGGATGGAAAATGATCTGAACATGTTCTCAGCAGTGAATGTTACTCAGCAGTGAATGTTACTCAGCAGTGAATGTTACTCAGCAGCGCTGAGTTGGGTATTAGTGAGTAACTGACGTTTGTGTTAGCTGAGGGTCAGATTTGTCTGAGTCTTGTCTGAGTGTTGTCTGAATTGGTCTTGTCTGAATTGGTCTTGTCTGAATAGGTCTTGTCTGAATTGGTCTTATCTGAATTGACTTTTGTCTTGATTGTCTGAGTCTTGATTACCTTTTGTCTTGATTGTCTGAGTCTTGATTAACTTTTGTCTTGATTGACTTTCGTATTGATTGACTTTCGTCTTGTTTGACTTTTGTCTAGATTGACTGTCTTGATTGACTTTTGCCTTATTGAAGCTTGCCTAATTCTTGCATTTGTTCAGTCCCTATTTTCCTGAAAAATTCCACTCTTTGCGTGCCACACCATCGAAGGCTCATGCAGATGCATCTATGACAGTAGGGGAAAGTCTAAGAGAAGAGGGGATATGCGCAGATTGAACGGGTATGCCGTTTTGTGAACTGAAATTGATTGTATTGGACATGACTGCTACCTCGTGTATACATGACAATGTTTCCTACCCTCTCCACTTTCACTCTAGTTCACCCCAATTTCTGAAATATTGCGCTCCGGCATTATAACAATTAAGTCCATCTACAGCTTCCAGATAAGGTTGGCTGTTTCGAAGCGTTTCAGAATAAGAAGTATATTAGAAAGGTAGACAAATAGAACACGAATTCACACAATAATACCACCACTTACAATATGTAAATACCATTCACAATATGTAAATACCACTCACAATATGTAAATACCATGACACCACCCTATGTAAATACCATGATACCACCCTATAACACTTATGCCTATTGAACTCCTGATCTATTCTTTTTTCTCAGTGCACACAACCACTGCACCAAAGCAACGGAGCCAAGTTTAACAACTGTAACAGAACGACTTTGGACCGTTCGTCAAGTGAAATCTCTTCACCTGTGACACAACGCCTTATTTGCGTGACGACGAAATCTAAGATGCTCTCGAGGCGATCTCGTATATCACGATGCTATAACCTTGTTCTTCATTTGTAGTCCTTTAAAACCCATTGTGATGTGCAAGCACACACACAACTGACCCCTCCTCTGTATTATTTAGCCTATTGTTGCTCTGTCACTTGCTCACTACTGTCATTGTACCTTCTTCGAAGATCGGCAGCCGATCTTCATGCTCATGCTGTCATATGAGGCGGTCGTGTCCAGCCAAACCAGATATAAAATCCACGCAAAGTACTTGCAATAAGGCAAGCAAACATGAAGCAAACATTAATATACACTGCTACCTTCCTCGCCACGGCGGCTGCTAAGAACGTGGTCGACATCGAGGGCCTCAAGAAGGTCGATGAAAGAGAAGTGGTGGAAGACTTCCGCGGATTTCGGTACAAGCGGGAGGCAAAGAGAGAGGATACCTATGTTTATCCTACGGTAACTGATGTTCTTATAAAGAAGGAGGACACTTATGTTTATCCTACGGTAACTGATGTTCTTATCAAGAAG
The DNA here is from genome assembly GCA_030564445.1 of Kodamaea leandrae. Taxonomy (NCBI): domain Eukaryota; kingdom Fungi; phylum Ascomycota; class Pichiomycetes; order Serinales; family Debaryomycetaceae; genus Kodamaea; species Kodamaea leandrae. The sequence continues at coordinate 206,247 of JAJLUV010000006.1, read as the reverse complement.
GAAGATACCTATGTTTATCCTACTGTCACTGACGTTCTTATAAAGAGAGATTCTCCAACCACAACCTTCACCTATCCTACTGAAACCGCATGGATCCAGAAGAGAGACGAGTCTAGTTTTTCCTATGAATCCTTGAGTGCTGAGACAACTCTTCCAAACGAGAAAAGAGATGAGACGTTGAGTGCTGACACCACTCTTCCAAACGAGAAAAGGTATGAGACGTTGAGTGCTGACACTACTCTTCCAAACGAGAAAAGATACGAGACGTTGACTGCTGACATCACACTTCCAAACGAGAAAAGAGACGAGACGTTGGTTCCCGAGACCACCCTTCCTATTCAAAAGAGAAAGAACATCGTTGACTTGAATGCCTTGAAGCAGGGCGTGAAGGAGGAGACTAACCAGAAGAGAAAAAACGTCATCGACTTGGATGCTTTGAAGCAGGGAGTCCATGAGGAAACAAACCAGAAGAGAAAGAATGTTGTGGATTTGCAAGACTTTAAGAGTGAGGTGGCTAAGCAGGCACAGGTCAAGGCCAAGAGAGGTAAGTTGTTCCTCGGTGACGAGATCTTGTTGAGTGTTGCCGAGCAAGACAGCTCTAACAACTTGTTGCAGTCGACCCTCCCTTCGATCGCCGACATCTCGGTGATGGCTGGCTACTTGCGGGACAACGAAGACTTGGCCAAGAAGACCGAGACTGAAAACAACTTCATGGTGTTGATTGCCCCTACCAACGACGCCATCTACCAGAAGCTCAACGGCAAGAAGCCTTGGGAGTTCCCTGAGGACCCTGAGGATGACGCTGCCGCAGAAAGAAACATCAACAGCTTCTTGGGCCACCACATTGTGTCGGACCTCGTTCGTGCTTTGAACGTCGACAAGGCCCGAAACTTGATCACCAGCAAATTGGACTCGGGTGACGAGGTGCAGATCAAGCAGCACGGCGACGACTTCTTCGTCAGGGTCGTGGGCACCAGCCTCGACTGGTTGAAGGTCGAGAGCGTGAAGCAGGTGGACAACGGAATGGTCTTGGTGATTGATGATGTTTTGGCGAAGCCATAGGAAATAGGAATGTAATACTAGATATGATTTGTTTAAGAATAGTAATGGAATGAAGTAAAGGGGTGGTATGATTGAAGTGATATTCAAAGTGAGTGTCAAAATATTCAAAGTGAGTGTGTCAAAATGAGTATGAAATGAGTATTCAAAATATTCAAAATGAGTATGTCAAAATGTGTATTCAAAATATTCAAAATGAGTATTCAATGAGTATTCAAAATGAGTTCTCTAAATCAAAATGAGTACTGCTAGCTCCCAAAACAATATTCTATCAATGAAGTACATAAAAAGCACTTACCCATTAACCTTCATTCTCTCATCCCTACTCAACTTGTTCATTCTGCTAATCAATTAATCTCTACTACTTCTTGCTCAGAAGTCTCGTATTATTGGCCAACGGCCTCTTTATTCTCTACACTCTCGTCTTTTCTACTCCAAAACACTGACCCCCGACTCCTCCTTGTGTTCGCCACCAACAACGTACTCCACCTTCCACTTCACCTTCAATGCCTTTCCAGTCAGGTTCTCCACGGCAAACTCCTGCGCCACGCCGTGCTGCTGGAAGCCTCCGATGTAGTCGCTCAGCTGCGGCTTCAACGACAACTTGCAGTTCTTCGACACTGCGAGAAGGAACTTCACCTGCGACACGCTGCTCAGCTGCGCGTTACTCAACAACACACGGCCCTGGAAGTAGGTGTTGGTCGACGAAGGGTCTTTGGAAACCTCCACCTTGAGCACAGGAGACTCGTGCACGACCTGGACAGAGGCCCTTTGCACCTGCGATGGCGATGACGACGGAAAGTTGAATCCGAATGGGTCAAGACCACCAGCGTTGGTTGCGTTTGTATTGTTGCTTCCCAACCCACTTGTGTTTGATTGGAGCTGCGGCGAAGGCGAGCTCATTCCAAGCAAGTCTATGTTGTTTGCAGGCTGAGGGGTTGGCTGCTGCAATCCCAAAGAAATCGATCCTCCAGCACCGTACAAGTTGAGAGGGTTCACGTTACTGTTTCCGTTGAATGTCAAGTTGGACAAGTCGCTCAACAAGTCGTTGTAGCCCTGTTCCTTGTCGGTTGCGGCAGCGCCCGAAGGTGCATCGTCGTCGAAATCAATCAAGTTAGCAGGCTCTGAGCTTGCCAATCCCGAAGGTTCGACCTTCTGGCCACCCTTGAGTGCGATGTACTTCTCCACCACGGTGTTGATGTTGTCGTTGAGGGCGAGGAGGTCATCAACACCTTCTTGCTCCTCTTGTTCCTCGATGATCTTGGTGATACTTGGTTGTGAGGACTTGATGGAGGAGTAAAGTTCCACCATTGCTTCATTAGAGTCCAGGGATGCCAGAGCACCAGAGTTGATCATCTCATTCAAGATTTCCACCTTACGCTTCAAGCGCACCAAGTCTTCGTCAATCTGTTTCTTGCTCTCTGCACTGTCGTCCTTGAATCCCGCCATGATTTTCATCAATTTGTTGGCTTCTTGGAGATCCTGAGGCTTTCCTCTACGGATCAATTCCTGCAATTTGGCCGAGTGGACCACAGCCTCTTCCTTGCGCAAGGCCTCCATGGACTTGAGGTTGTCCAGTGGGTTCAAAACCGCGGCATCCTCCAACTTCAATTCCGGGAAGACGTAGCCCTTGTTGGAGAGCAACCGGTGCATGTCCTTGATGTAGGTGAAGTCATCCTTGTACTTGGAGGTTTTACAAATGGTCTGGTACCACTCCTCGATCTGGCCCAAGATGAGTCTCTGGATGCGAGTGTAGCGTGGTGGTGGTCTTTCCGGGAACTTTTTGACCAACTCGTTCAAGAACTCCTTGCGCGAGATTTGGAGGTGGAACGGGTACCCACAGTTTTTGACGAGGTTATCGAGGAGCGAGATCGCCAACTCCGACGTCTGGTTGTCGCGCTGATTGACCAACTTGACGATGGCAATTGCTGCCTCGCGGGGTATGGATGCCTGTTTGAGGTTGACATAGTCACAGATCTCCAAGTTCAAGGCGAGGTTCGGCTCGTCGAGCGTGGGTTTACACGCACGGTCTGAATGTTAGTGGGGGACGTTGGACATGATGGATTTACTTACATATCCGCCGGAGCAACTTCGGATTGATGTTGCTGAGGGAGTACGAGTTGGATGAGGACATGTGTGTTTTTTTAAAAAAGGAGAAATTTGGATAAGAAATGATTTACCAAGAAAGTGGACTGGAGATTAAATGAGAATAGAGGGAAGGTGTAGAGAAAATGTGAAAAGGCGATGTTTCTATACGAAAGATGATGGTATATATATGAGAAGATTATGGTATATGAAATGTTAGATGAGCAATGTTGATTGAGCATTGGTTGAGCAAAATTATAAAATTCAGCCGTAAATTAAGATGGTTCAATTGTGTTCAACGTTCAATTGTATGTTAATTGTAAGTTCAATTGTGTGTTGATTGTATGTTAATTGTATGCTAATTGTATGTTCATCTGTATGTTCATCTGTATTTCCTTTTCCTTCATTTGCATGCTCTTTTCATGTTCTTTTCTATCATTAGTATGTTCTTTTGCATACTGTCAATTGTATCTGTATATTTTCAATCTCCTCTATTCTTTATTTTTCACTATGAATGAAGACCCACTCGAAATAACCCCCCTAGCGGTCAGCTACGACTACCTCCTCTACAAAATCAAGGACCACATCCTGACGTTGGCCGAGCGAACCTACTCCTCGGTCCAGCGAAAACAGCAGCTCGTCGACGGGTACCTCGAGGACCAGTTGGAGTTGACTGCGGAGATGGACAGCTTGGATGCAATGATCCGCGAGTGTGAGGGCTTGCAAACAGAGATGCAGAAGTTGGACCAATTGGAGATGTTCATTGAGGATTTCAAGGGACGGTTGGATGATGTTGAGAGGGGGTATGAAGAGGTGAGGAAGAAGGGATAAGGTATAAGGTTGATATAAGGTTGGTATAAGGTTGGTATAAGATTGATATGATATTGTTGATATGATATTGTTGATATGATATTAGGTTGATATTGGGTTGATATGATATGATAATGATGAGGTTGATATGAATGGTATGTGAAATGAAGGTTGATAATGATAAAAGGTTGATGAAATCTGATAATGATAAAAGGTTGACGAAATCTGATAATGATAAAAGGTTGACGAAATCTGATAATGATAAAAGGTTGATGAAATCTGATAATGATAGGAAATCGAATAATAACAGGAAACCTGGTATGAAGTAAGGTTAATAAATCTAATAGGTTGAATTTGATAAATACAACCACACAAATTATGATCTACATACACTACCAACATTCAATACTTCTTTCTATTTACAGAACAGTCTAACTTTAAGTGTAGCAGTTCAATTCAAGCACTTCTGTCTTGATTAAAAGTTCTTTAATTATGTCCCTCATCTTCAGGTTTACTCTTCTTTCTCGGTTTTTCCTCTTTGTCTTCCTCGCTCCGCTCAGAAGTTTTACTCTCGAAAGGTTTTTCCTCTAAATCTCTTCAGCTCTACTTCTCACTCTTCTTACTCCTTCTCTTCTTCTTCGCCTTCTCTCTCATCTCACGCAAATCCGGAGGCTGCTCCAACCCCAACTCCTTCCTGAACTCTCCAACATCCCTCTCCAAGACCTCCTCCCAGAACACGTTAATCAACGGCTTGCAACTGGCACCGTTCTTCACCGCCCACGGGTAGTAGGTACCAAACAAACGCTCGCGCTGCAACGGCTTGAGTCTCCACGGCGCCATCGCCGCACCAAGCCCGCTCATCGGAATACCGATGTTCATGAACTCAAACACCTTCACACTGATCTCACCCTCGATGATGATGGGTAACCCCGTGATTGCATGGTAAAAGTCGTGGCACTCCCGGTACCGCTGGTAGATGTACGCCAACTCGTCGTCATCGATGTATCTCACTGGAACCCGAGTATCAGGACTCACTCCCTCACGGTCCAACCACTCAATGTACGTTTTACCAATGGTGTTCTTTGGAAGCGACCGCAAATAGTCAAGATCAAGACTCGTCGAAGTGATACGCGGCCTCTCGCGCAAGATTCGGCGTCCGGTGCGGTCCAGGAGCATCTGGTGCTGCAACTTGCGCAATACTGGAGCAATTGCGGTGGACTCACCGAGAGCTACAATGAACTCATTGCGCTCCGGATGGTAGTAGCTTCCGATCAGCGACCCCACGAACATCATCGCACGCTCGGTCAATGAGAGGGGCACATGTCCGGGGTACTGCGGCGGCAGTCTGGTGAAGTAGGGTTCGTTGGACTCGCTCTTGTTCACGTCTTTATAGTGCAACTTGCCACTCTCCATCTTGCTGGCCAAGCGGTTGTTCTCGTTGAACACCATGGACCCGAGAACAGAGAGCGCGGTGGTCATGAAGAGCGACCGCGATTGTGTGTACGACACAGCACGAAGCGGTTGTGATCTGAGCATGAGTAAAAAAGAGAGAAATTATAGAAATTATAGAAATATAGAAATTATAGAAATTATAGAAATTATAGAAGTTATAGAAATTATAGAAATTATAGAAGTTATAGAAGTTATAGAAATTATAGAAGTTATAGAAATTAAGATTGAAATTGAGATTATGGAAATTTATTATAGAATTGAGGTTAAGGAAATTGAGATTATGGAAGTTGAGATTTACTTATACAACTACCTCATCATTGATGATTAAAATCAGATGATTTTATCTGATCACTACAATCGCCAATTAGTTTATTGATTTGACTATTAGTGTAGCTCTACCAAAGTTATCATAGTACTCTTCGTATTATCAGTACCGTTTCTACCAATTCTCACCAATTATCACCAATTCACCAATTATCACCAATTCTCACCAATTATCACCAATTATCACCAATTATCACCAATTATCACCAATTATCACCAATTATCACCAATTCACCAATTCACCAATTATCACCAATTCTAACCAATTATCACTACTCCTCTCTCTCTCTTCTCACCCTTCCACCATCTCAGGATACATGTTGCTCACCACACAATCCACAACATTCACCACAAACAACTTGTTCAACTCGCACTCGTCGCGGACAACGTTATCATCGCCATCCCCGTAGTTGAAGGCTACAAACACCCGCATGATCTCCTCGGCCAAGCCGCTGGGGTCGCTCTGGCCCCACGGCATCCGGATCGTTTCCGTGATCACACACGCCAATCGGTACGCCAAATCATCTAGGCGAAGCTGTTTCTCGGGCTGTTCGGCCTTCTCCTTGCTGAACAACGACAAGCGGAGATCGTTGATGGTGCGCGAAACATGGGCTGGGCTCAATATCTGGCTCACACTCACGTCGATCTGCGACATCACCACGGAGTTGATCCGCTCGTTAAGGTACCGGCTGCGGTACACAGAGCCCCATACAAACTGGAGGAACCCAGAGAGAAACGGCTTCCTCGCGGAGAAGTTGGTGACGGTGTTGAAGAGCAGGAAGAGGTGGGTGTTGAATATCGACGTTTCGTATTGCTTGGGTTTTCCAAGGAGAAGGTTTGAGTTTGACGAAACCCATTCCCAAAAAGATCGTATTTTGGAGGATGCAGAGGGTTCTTGGGGTTTGATAGGGACCTCTCCATCACTATTCTTCTGATTATCTTTAACCTGATTATTCTTATCCTTACCCTTTTCTTCATTACCATTACCCTTTCCCTTTTCTTCATTACCCTTTCCCTTTTCTTCATTACCCTTTCCCGTTTCCTTTCCCGTTTCCTTTCCCTTCCCCCTCCTCTCAGCCCCTTCAACCACCTTCTCAACCATCCCGAATAGAAACTGTGGGCTCGAGAGTTTGCCCACCACCTTGACCAACACCAAATCGCTCACCAACAACGTCAACAAGTCGTCGGTGATCTTGGAGTTCACCGACCCAAGCGAGTGCTGAAGCACCTCCCTCGTCACGCTTCGGTAGTAGGTCAACTCTGCGCCGTCCTCGCTGAAAATCGCGTGGCTCTGTGCCAAGTATTCTTTCAAGCTGCTCCCCCGTAGATTATTCTTGTAGCTTTGGAAGATCTTCAATTCTTCCGAGCCGTGGCTCAACAACTCCTTCAAGTGCTCGTCCAAGACCTGGCAGCACTGGTTGCCGAGTTCCGGGACGCTCACACGCCTGAGTCGTGCGACTATGTCACGGAGTAGGTCCGTGATCATGCGGTAAACAACCTGGACAAACTCAAAGTTATCGGTGTTGAGCTTGTTGAGGTACCACGAGCTCACGTAGTTGACCATCACCGACGACACAAACAAGTGCAACCCGAGGTTGATGTCGCGGTCCTCGACTATTCGGGGGAGGTTCTCCACGAGCTGAGGGATCAGAACTTGGTTGTTTTTGATGAGGTAATTGTTTGGAATAAAGAGTCGGTGGAGTAGCTTGAACTCCTCGCTTTCCACCGCGGGATCAACAACAACAGCAGGCGCCTGCGCGTGCTGTTGTTTTGTTCTAGCGGTTCTTCTCTTCATAATTCAATTATGAATAGGTTTGATTATGATTCGATTATGCTTCAGATTCAATTGTGGTTCAGAATGGTTCAGGTTGAACTATGGTTCATATTAAATATTGAATCAACACTATTTGATTAAGTTGAATCAACACTATTTGATTAAGTTGAATCAACACTATTTGATTAAGTTGAATCAACACTATTTGATTAAGTTGAATCAACACTATTTGATTAAGTTGAATCAATACTATTTGATTAAGTATCAATGGATATAAATATTATTCTTATTTACTCCACAAATTTTAATATTATTTCAATGTCTCGACTAATCACCCGCTCACTCTGCCAGAAATTCAGTCCAATATCGGCCACGTCCAAGACCCTCGATCACATCCACTTCACGGGAATCACGCCGTTTGAAGAAGGCGAAAAGGTCCAGCAGATGCTCCTCAGCGCCAACCTCGACTTCAAGAGGCTCGAGACCATCATCAAGAGAAAGAGAAAAGAGGCCGACGTCCACGGCCACATCTTGAACGAGCACGAGGAGTTGATAATATCGCAGATCATGAGAGACCGCCCGAAACCCACGCTTCTCACGTTCGAGTTCGAAAACGTCTACACCGGTGGAAAGCAGATGAAGAAAAAGCATGATACCATTCGCCAGTACGAACAATTGGCCCCGTACCACCAATTAGAGAGAGGTGGAAAGGTCACATGGCACGGAAAGGGCCAGCTCGTGGCATACCCAATCTTGGACTTGAAACAGTTTACAAATTTGTCTCCAAAGTGTTTCGTGGATTCCGTGGTGATCCAGTCGATCCAGAATACTCTCCGCAACAAATTCAACATGGAGAGTTTCCGCAGAGACGACCCCGGCGTTTTCATGAGCCCGGAAGACCTCAAAATCGCAAGCGTGGGGTGCAACATCCAGCATGGAATCACCTCGTATGGTGTCTCGCTCAACATCAACCCTGACTTGAAGTACCTTAACACTTTTGAGATGTGTGGCCTGCCAAATACGAGCGCAACTTCGATCGAGGAACAGAAGGGAGAGGTTGTTCCGGTTGCGGAGGCTGCCACAGCGTTCGCAAAGGAGTTGGCGGGGATGCTTGGTATAAATGAGGTGAGAAGTATAGAGGGGGGGGTACCTACCAGAGATCCTTCCATAGAACCTTCCGGAACGGAAGGTTCTTAATGGCTAGATAAGTTTATCTTGACTACTAGATCATAAACATCGTAGGCTCTAAAACATAATGTCCTGGAATATAATCCTGGGTATGTCTTTCAAAGACATAACTATTTTCCTGGGTATGTTTACCATTACATTACCATCTCGACCTCCCTCCGAGATCTCGGTTCTACTTTTCCCAAATTAAAATATTAGAATATAAAGAACAACGTAAGAATAAAAAACTTTTTGCTTAGTACAAAGCGACACCGGCAGCGGCGAAAACAGCCATGACAGCAGCGAGCTTACCGTTGGTGGCAACACCGTCAGACTTCTTGCTAGAAGAAGAAGAAGAAGAGCCGGAAGAAGAGGAACCAGAGCCGGAAGACTCGGTGGAGGAACCGTTGCTGTTACCCTTCTTGGAAGAAGAGGAGGAAGAAGATCCACCAGCACCAGAACAAGCGTACTTGTCACCCTTAATGTCACCGTCCTTGTTCAACTGGTCGAACTGCTTACAGGAGAGGTCACCGTCAGACAAGAAGGTGAAACCACCGTCAACACGGTTCAAGGAGTCGAAGGTACCGTTGTCGAAGGTACCGTTAATGTTAACGGAACCACCAACAGTCTTCAACTTGGAGAAACCAGCGAAGGATCTCAACTTGTCGTTGTCGGAAATCTCGAAAGCACCACCGATGGTAGCCAACTGTGGGAAGTCAAGCTCCTCCAAGTTCTCGTTGTCGTGGATGGTGAGCGAGTGGCCAATGGACTGCAAGCCCTTGAACTCGATCTGGTCGACGTCAGTGGAGGAGATGGAGAGGGAACCGTTGATAGCAGTCAAGTTAGCAGCGGAGATGGAGTGGATCTTTCTCAAGTCAACGTTGTTAGCGGTGGTCAACTGGTTGAGGGTAACATCGACGTTCTCGGAGTTGTAAGCGATGGACAAGGAGTCGGAGACGGACTGCAAGCCGGAGTTGATGGTGTTGATCTCGTCGTTGTTGTTGACGTTGAAGACCTTCAAGGAGTAGACGTTGATACCGTCCAAGGAGTTCAAACCGGTGTCGGAGATCTCGACGGAGTCGGCAGAAGTGATACCGGAGGTCAAACCGGTGTGCTCAAGAGCTGGAAGGGAGACGTAAGACAAGGAGTTGACGGTGGTCAACTGAGCCAAGTTAACAGTGCTCAAGATGGTGTTGTCAGCCAACTTCAAGGTACCGGAAACCAACTGAAGGGTTGGGGCGTTGAAGGCAGTGGCCTGAGTGGCGTTGAGGATCTGCAAGTCACCGTAGACAGCACGGACACCAGTGAGGTCAATCAGACCAAAGCTAGAACCCTGGATGGTGATGTCACCGACGGCGGTGGCACATGCAGCAATCTTGGCAACATCAGCAGAGGCAGTGGCGGTGTAGTCCGAGAAGGAACAGCCAGAAGCCGCAGTTGGAGTAGCGGTGGTCAAGGTGGAGTCTAAAAAGTTAGTATGCAGAACACAGGGCAGTCAAAAAAAAATTCCTAAACCGAAAATGCATTGGTGAATTTTCACTGGACCAAAAATAAACTTTCCTATTTCGGAAGATTCATTCATCCGTTGGCAGGCGCTCAACAGATCACCATACCCAGATAAGGGGATCAAAATGATTTCAGGGGTGGTTGTGGCATATAATGAGATACGTCAAGGTGGGAATGTAGTGGGTTCTTGATGATTACTTTCACAACTTGAAGAATCTCGATTGATTCGACGGTGTTGTGCCCCTATTGGATAGACGTCGTAAAAATTGCACTATACAGCATGGATTTTTCTGGGATTTTTCAAGATACCATCAATACTTACTGTTGGAAGCTCCCAAGGCCAACCCGGATACAGCAGACAACGCAATGTACTTTCTGAATTGCATAGCGAGGGTAGTTAAGAAGTAGTTGGTAATTTTTTTTTGAAACTGGCGGTGGGAAAAATTTTATATTGTGTACAGCCAGCATACATTCCCAAAACAAACAATTTTTGGGATACACAAAAAAGTGGAGCATCAGACGAATTCAGAGGGGCAGCAATCTGAGATGGGTAGAGGCTGTGCAAAACCGAACAGGGCTACTATGGCATATGAACCGTTTTGGGGAGTGATTTGAAGGGGGACTAAATTAACGTTAAGATAAGGCCAACGACACAAGGTTTACGAAGGCTTAGGTGAGGTTTCCACAGCCTGATTTATTGCCGGGTCGATTGAGTGATAACCGACCCTTTAAACGGAAAAAATAGTGAAACAAAATTATAATGAAGGAGGCCATAGAGATACAATAACATGGGTAAGGCACAATAGACAACATGAGAGGTGCAATAAAGTTCAACAAAGACTCAAACATGGTCAATAAAGACTCAAACACTCAGCAACTCAACATCCCAAATGTCCTTATTTTGCAGGGGTGGTGCAAAAGGAAATGAAAATGGAATCCCGGTGGTGCAATTCTGCACCAAGTGTTTTTGAGTCGGATTTGAGCAAAATACGAGGAGGATGGGAGAGAAGATTAAGGCATATGATGGTACCTTATAGAGGTACCTAAAGACTTACCTTAGACATATACCTCATACACCTATATATAACTTTGACGTATACCTTTGACAGTATGTAGTATCGCTTAGGAAATGTCGATGTGTTCACATGAAAATTCGATCAATTAGGAAAGGTCTAGACATAATCGAACTAAAATCCGTCGGCATATGCCAAACTCAAAGGAGCAGTGCAAGATCTCAGGCGATATTGCGCAGGTAAGGGTACAAAGAAGGTTAGTAAGGGTTGGTGGTTGTAAGGCGTAATAGGATGCGGTGGACAGTATATTGTGTGATCTTCTACTGTGTTGGTGCAGTTGAGTTGCGCTCTAGGGGTTCGGATTCGGCTCGCCTTAGCGGAGGTTTTCGGTCCAGGGTTTCATTTTCGGCAAGGATTCCGGACGATTTGTCGTGGATTTACGGGATTTCGGTGGGAAATAAAATGCTTGGACAAAGAGTGGTGTTATGCTGAAAGGGTGTAATGGTACAAATGTTCCTGTATGTTGATACGATTTGCTATACGTATATATGCTTTTCCTATACGTTCAAACGTTTTGCTAGAGGTTTTGCTATGTTATAGGTACTTTCCATTTGATCTACGTATTTGTTCTACTACTATTGTGCTATGTTTTACCCTGTTTTGTCTTCGAACACTAATGCCTATTCCGAACATTCTGTCGCAGAATGTTCGGTGGTACCCGACCGGTTTTCGGCTACCATATTTACCAACATCGCGGTACGCGTCGTCCGGATACGAGGAAGGTTGACGATAGACGTAAACAAGTGCGGGTGAGACGGGAGCGTCATCGAATGGATACAACGTGGAGTAGAAGTGATGAAGTGAAGTTATAAAATGATGATTAGTGAACAAGTGTGGCAAAATTGACAAAGTAAAAATAGCATGTGGTGAGGGTGCAGTGGCATTGACACTACATTGTCACGACACTTATTAATACAGACACTTCTGACATAAATAGCACTAGCAGTGACACTTTCCTACACTAGCACAATTTTTTACACCAAAAAAACACAATTTCTCAATAACACTCACAATTGCTCAATAACAGTCACAATTTCTCAATAACAGTCACAATAACTCTCACAATTTCTCAATAACAGTCACAATAACTCTCACAATTTCTCAATAACTCTCACAATTTCTCAATAACTCTCACAATTTCTCAATAACTCTCACAATTTCTCCCTAACAGCCACAATTTCTCAAGAACACTCACAATTCCTTACACTAAAATCCATGCTGTTTATACCAAGAAAAAGTCTACATTATGCCGAGGAAGAAGTCCGGCATAAAGAATAATCAGTTATACGAAAATTCTAGGAGAGTAGGGTTATGTATAATGTTCATGCTCATATACTCTGGATACTACCTCTTATCGTGCATCAGAAGTGTTATTTACTGTACTTTAATCTCACCTATACTTGAATCTTACCTATATCTATATACTTGAAACCTGAATGCCACCTACACTTGAATCTCACCTACACTTGAATCTCACCTACACTGGAATCAACCTAGGAATCTCACCTACTTGATTCTGTCTATATCTCTTTCAGTGGATCCTGCATATTCCACAAAACGGTCTGCAGAAGTACGACAACAAGGTGCATGTAGCGTAGATAAGAAGTCCGAGACAGATAAAGGGATGTAGGATTGGTTAGGTAGATGATGATGATGGGAAGGTAGTGGAAAGGGTAGTTTGTTGATGCGTAGTGGCGATGTTGGATGAAAAGTGGTAAATGTTGGTGATGAAAACAATAGCGATAATGATTGTCAAAGAGATCAGAAATGTCAGACTTTATCAGAAATTGTCAGAATTTATCAGAATATATCGGAAATCATCGAAAACATCATTTTCAGAAATTGTCAGAAATTACCATTTGATATAAATAAATTACTGAAAATAGATGTTAAGTAGTGCTAATACTGGTGATGAAAATTAGCGAAACTGAAAGTTTACTGAAACATGATGAAACTTACTGATAAACTCGACCAAATTTTAACCCTTCTACCTTCATCTTCGGCCCATTCTATACTTCCTTCTTCATCCACGGTTACTCCACATCAACCAATAAGCATCCATTAAATTTTCAGATCTGCAATATTATATACACCAACATTCCCACTTTTATACTTCCATCCGTCTATACTTGTATCTTATACCTTCACTATCACTCCTTTTGTTCTCCTTTTCTGCTCCTTTTCTGCCCTTTTTCCCATTCTTACCCCTACTCCCCTCTACGTCTACCCATTATTAACCTACCCTCACTCTCCATTCATGCCCTTCTTTCTTTACCTCCACATCTTTCCTCCCCCTCTTTACCTTTTGCGCCCTGCATTTACGATATCACCACACGTTGAACGTTGACACTTGTTATGTGCCCTTTCCGATTCACTGAGCGATGTACCGAGGGTGACCTCCGCCAACACAGCCCACACTCACCAGTGCCGTTCCCCGTATCCGCGTGCGCATGCTGGAGCAATTTTCAGCTCGAAATTCGCCCAATTGGCCGAGTTACGGTTGATTAATATCACACGGCTGACTCTTTTGTGGTGCAGGACCCTGTTGTTCCAGCCAATGAAAGCGCACGACCAGAGGCGGACAATTATCGTAAAAGCAGGTGAAAATATGGAATTTCACGATAAGTGCAGGCGGGGACAAAAGATATCGATGACGGTAAAAACGGTGGACGATTTGGGCATTTATCACCATTAATAGCGAATGTTTCAGCACAAATGAGGATCCAAAGGCCGTAGTGTGTTGCTAGATGTCCTCCGTTGTACCTCTTCACATTCTCTCAACCATCTCGCCGTTTTCTCATTACACAATCACCTACTCCTATTTAAAATCCCTCTTTAAATTCGCCTTTTTTCGCCGCACCGGTTTTCTTAGCAACTAATCCGTAGCCAAAAATTTACCGCCACCATCATGAACAAACCAGTGCCCCTCAAGGTCTACGGCCGCACACACTACGCTTGCACACGGTGCAAGGTGTCCAAGATCAAGTGCTCTGGAGAAAAGCCATCGTGTTCAAATTGCAAAACAGTGGGGAAAGGGGATGCTTGTGTCTACCCGACCAAGGACCGGAAGATCGTGATTATGGAAAGTGAACTCGATCGCCTTCATGAAAGAGTCCGTTCTCTCGAAGAACTGTTAAGAGCTTCCATGCTCGATATTCAGCCATCGTCAAAGTCTGCAGCACAAATCCTCCCTCCAAAGCATGAGGCCTTGTCTATCATTGATCATGTTCACAAGACTTACTCAACAGAATTCTACCTCATTGATATGCCCCTTTTGTTGAAGAATATCGACGCAGCTTACGACGGCTCCGCAACAGATAGCATTTTGGCGAATATCTACGCCCTCTTGGCTTTCGGAAGCCAATTGCGGTCCGCGGACGCCGAGGATCCGGGCGTTGAATACTACCGTGCAGCAAATTCGCTCATGTCACTCTCCCAGGAGTTTATCGATAACACATTCATCCAGACTGCGATTGTGTTGGCGCTCTTTGCGGCTAATTCTCGCAGATTCAACGCGGTGTACAATTACATCGGAGTCGCTGCACGCTCGGCCCTCGGCCAAGGTTTCCACAGAAGACCAACAACTCGTGAGGACCCCGCCGTAGAAGAAAAACAAAAGCGTTTGTGGTGGACCGTCTTTGTTATCGATACAGTATGGGCAACCAAGACAGTCAACTTTCAGTACACTGATACAGACGTGGATCTTCCCCTCGAAAATTATCATAACCTCAACGATAGCTTTGATCTGCGTGTGCTCGAGTTGAATGTGCATCTCGCAAAGTATATGGCAAAGTTGATCAGACTTATCTATGGTCCAAACATTCGTACATTCTCCATTAACTACATCAACACTTCGCAATTCAACCAGAAACAACTCCTCCATAACGTGTGCATCCTGCTCAACGACTTGATTCGGAACTTCGAGACTCCAATGCTCGCTCAGTTCCTGTACGAAGACATAATCAACCGCCATGGCAGCACACGTACGTTGGCAAGTCTCGTGTTGCGTTACAACCACTTCATCGTTCTCATCACTCGACCAGTGCTCCTGGTGGTGTTTGACCCTGCAGCCGAGGAGTTCATCCGCGATTTCAAGGACGTTCTGCCAATGATGGCAAAGGCTCTTCACACTGCGTGTGTGACCATCGACATCGTGGCACAGCTTGTTCTGATCTCCCATGTTTTCTATCATGGATACTGGGACCTGCAGCATTGCTACCTGGCACTTCTTCTCCTCGTGATTGCTGCGCTCCAGGGACGTGTTTTCCCACAGATCCGTAAGGCGATTGCAATTCTCAATCTCATGAAATCGCGTCGTAACCGCAACGCATGCCAGCTCTTGAACAACTTGGCAGAAATCAATGAGCTGTTGCGTCACGTTCCACAGCTCGGGTTCTCCATGGACTTGCTGTTGACACTCAAAGACGTGGACTTGACGGCAAACGTGGTGATGCCACAGTTCTCCTTACCGTTGGGCGACTACACCAAGAGCGAGTGGGATGGGTTCCAGTTTGGTGTGGAGACGAAGGGCAGTCTGGAGGTGTTGGCACGGCTCATTAAGGAGATTCAGGAGTTCAACTAGGAGCTAGGGGGTCCAATGACGATGCCACAGTGGACCCTCGAGAAGTGAAGGGATGAAGAAGACGGAAAGATATGGAAAGATATGGAAATAGGATGGAGAGAGGATACAAGAATGGAAAAATAATGGACTAAGGAGGAAGCGGTAAGGCAAACTCTACTGCGTCGTTATTATTGAGGAGGTTGATATTATCCAAACCCTGGAGGCTGTTTTTAAGAATTCCAACTCATGCCACTATCACAACATACACTGCAAGATCCAGGATTTATGCCATTCTTTTGCACCCTACCCTCTTCACTAACATATGCCGTTCGACACATTGTACTGCCAGTACAGTGACCCATCCTTAGGCCATTCGACAGCAGTTATAGCATCGACTATAACAAATCAGCTGCAAAAGTAAGATCATGAAAGATGATTCTGAAGAATCAATGTAACAATAGATTATCGTTATAGATATAGACGTGGAAAGACGTGAGAGAGTGTAGATTAGGGAAAGGTACACCAGATGCCTCAGCTTACTCTAATCCCTAGCGTCATCGACTTCCTTATCTTAGAAGTTCATCACACTTACACTTTCGCACAAATACGAATCGTACAAACTTCTCATATTCTCATTACTCTATTAATATACCACAATTGTAACAAATGTTGATGGAATTGACACTTGATGTCTTCATTAATTTCAGGGTAAACATTTGCGTTTAGAAAGACGGCTCTGTCATATTCAACTGCTGCTCAATCATCTCTGTCCACGGTCCAACGAAATCCAACCCTATGTTCTTGTTACTCGCAAACCATTCCATCACCTCGGAATCGCCAACCAACGGCTTCTCCGGCACTTCCTCCTGCTCCTCCTTCTCCTTCTCTTTCTCAGTCTCCCACACCATCTCCTCGTACAGTTCCTCCTGCATTCCTCTAAGCTTCGTCTTCATCTCGGAGCACAAGTACAACAACACATTCGAGTACCGTGTGCACAAGTGCAATTCGTCCGGTGAACAGTCACGCAAAGTGATTGCAGCACGCTGGATGCTCTGCACAATGTCGTCCACTGAAATAAGCAGGAGCGATAGCACCGTCAGGTCAAAGTCATCAATCAGTTCCGACGGAGTGGCTTTTTTGTGCGCAGTGATGGTCAAGTAGCACTTCACGATAAACGCAACTGCGCGCACTATACGAGTGAGCCACCTCACAGGCATGAACCGCAAAATCTTCACCTTGTGAACGCGGTGTGCTACCAAAAGCATATCGTTGGCAGCGTTGAACGCTTGTTCGATGTACTTTGCGCTTCTACGGATTTCGTCCAATTTCAACCGTTTCTTCTCCTCGGTGCGCAGCGGTGAGAGTGCGAGCGAGTACACGTACAACTTTGCGTAGTTGAACTCGAAAATGAGCGACTCCCGCGAGAGGCACTCATTGATCTCCTTGCACACCTTCGATCTTGGGTTCGCCCAGTGTTGCTGGAGGTTTGCACGGAGTAGTTTTTGCGGGAGTGGTACGAGAAGCAGCTTGAATTTGCGTCCCCAGTTGTTGATTAACGGGCTGATGATGTTCAACACACTGAGATTTTGCCGTTGCAGCAAGTTTCCTAATTGGGCCTTGTATCCATACAACGATTCGTGGCCCAAAGACATGATCTGGAGAAGCTCGATTTGTGCCTTTTGAACCAATGTGAACTTGAGCACATGATGTGCAGAACACGCCTTCAAGTCGTCCTCGTTCATGTTCATAATGCGATCATCATCGTCGGCACCATCCCCCACCTCGTCCTCGGGGATCTCAGGCTCATCAAGATCCACATCCGAAAGAGAGTGGGACAACATCAGACGACGACTGATGTTCATGACCGAGTTGATCTCTGCAATGTGGATAGCCAAAAATGTCTTTGTGCTCATTTCCATGAACCCCATATCTTGAGCCAATCTCACGGCTGAACCGATCAACATCCATGCCATACGGTACGAACGTCTCAGAGCCCCCAAGCCCGCAAGGTTGTGCTCACCGCCCAATTCGCTGTCCAGCTTCTTCACTTCATCGGCCCTGTTGGCGTAGTCGGACCATCTCCAGTGGATCGCACGAGGGTTCCACTCGGTAAAGAGAAGGAATGCGAAAATCGTACCGATAGACCGTGTCGATGCCTCGGCCCACACGGTCTGGGAGATGAGTCTCTGGACATAGAGCCAGAGTCTATCGTGTACCTCGATGTTCCTTGGAACTCCACTTTTCGTGGGTACTCCCTCGTCCAACAGATGGTACCGCGAAGCGATAGTCAAGATCGCACAGAGGAGGATGGGATATCCCGCAAGGACCTTTGGCGAGTGCAAAAACGTGGGGATATGGGGGAAGAATGGGTGCATGGTGGAGAAGAAGTAATTGATGAGCATCTCAGCTTCTTCTTCGAGTAAAATTCCATTGGGACCACCTATATAGTCGATGCTGGAAAGTTTGGTGGTTGCGCGCGGACGAACATTGTACCCGTTTTCAAGCGGAGGCATGGACCTACGGCCGGGAACTGGTGCGGACCCGGTGTGTTCGTCCAGCTGCTCGATGGAATTGTGCTTTTCACGAGCATCGATGTGGTCGCGTTCGTCATCGCGGGCGATTTTACCTGCGGCTTTGGCAAGAAAAACGAGCGCTCCTTCCACGGAAGAAAACTGGTGCGAGGGTATGGAAAGCGGATCGAGGGCTTTATTAGATTCGTATGATTTGGGGTAGTCTTTAGGTTTGGGGTAGTCCGTCTTTGGATAGTCCTTTTCAATAGGTTTTGGATAGTCTTTGGAGTAGTCTTTTGAATAGTCTTCCTTTTGGTAATCCTTTGAAAAGTCCTTTGAATAGTCCTTTGGGTAATCCTTTGGGTAATCCTTTGAATAGACCTTTTGGTAGTCATTTGGATAGTCCTTTTGGTACTCCTTTGGATAGTTCTTTTGGTAATCCTTTGGATAGCCTTTCTGGTGCTCCTTTTGACTTTCGAGGCTTCCAAAAGGTTGATACAACTCCTGGTTTGAATACTCATTTCCATAATCCTTTTCCCCATTCTCTGGGGAGTTCTCACGATCTGGGGTCTGATATGCCAGGCTCGAGAGCAGATCACGATACGACAGCAGCGAGTAGTAGTTGGCCAGGTTTCTCCTCTCTGGCGACTGCGAGCGTGAACGTTTCTCCTCGCGCTTTCGTTTACCCAGCGCCACATTCTGTGCGCCTCCACGTTTCAGATCCACAAACACACAGTCCTTTCGCTCGCGGAGACATCGCGCACACTTGCCGTCACGCGGCGATTCGACAGGTCCAAGGTCGCACTTGACCTTGCGCACACGGCAGTTGAGACACGCGCGGTAGTTGCGCCGAAACTTCTTCTCTTCTTCGGACATGATACGAATATTTTGAAAAGAAAAGTATTTGGTAATTTAAAGAGGAGCGGATGGGATTGGTAGAAGGGGTAGGAATAGATAAGAGTTAATGATAAGTTTAACGATAAGTTGATGATAAGTTTAATGGATATGAGCTTTATGGATAGGGTTAGTGGACATGTTTAATGGTTATGTTAACGGATATGGGTTTCTTGATTTTCAACTTCTGGATATCTGGTATGTACGGCATCGTTCAGGGTTTAGCAATGATAATTTTTGATACTGTAATATTTGTTGGGTGAAAGAAACGCCCTTTCTGCTACTCGGGATCTCTTCCTGCGGCTGTCCTACTGCTGTTATTCTACTTTTCCGTGGTTGCACTTTTCCGTTGCCTGATCTATTCACCGTTATTCAGTAGCCGGCGTTAACCGAGGAGATGATGTGACTCCGAGACGAGTAAAAATGGCGGGAATACGGAGCGAGAAGGAGAGGGGAATGGATGAAGGCGGGTGGTTAAGTGAGGGTATGGATGTTGTTATGAGTATGTGATGTAGCTGTAGGAGATGTAAGGTTAGAGGCAGTTGGTGACTGGGTAGGCCGAAACTGGCCCGAAAAAAGATAAGACTGAATTGAAGTGGAAAATCAAGAAAATAGTATAGAAATTGAATAGTATAAAAATTGCACAGTGGAAAAATCAAATAGTGGAAAAATATTAAATAGGGAAAAATCAAATAATGGAAAAGTCAAAGACTGGAAAAATCAAATAGTGGAAAATACTGGGAAAATACTGGAAAACTGCAAAATCAAATATATTGAATAACGAGAACTACACAATGAATTGTAAACAAGCAGACTGAAAAGTTGTGCCTTCTTCACTCTACTCTTTACACTCTTCTCAAAACATCTTCCTAAACATTCACTAACCTTAACTACCTGATTACCTCTTTGTCAACTGCAACTTCTTGACCAGTTCCTCCAAGGTCTTCAACTTGGTCTGCATCTCCTCCAAGTCCTGGTTCAACCGGTTACGCTCGTTGACAATGTTGGTCTCCCATTGTCTGAAACGCTGCTCCTCAGCCTTGACCTGCTCGGTGAAGAACTTCTTCAAGGCATCCTCCTCCTCCTTGAACTTAGGGTTGTGCAATCTTCTTGGCTTCTTGGCCAACGCCTTCTTCTCATCGTCCTCTTCGCCCTCGTCGCCCTTGTTGCCACCGCCCAACTTGACCGAACGGAACGCCTCAAAGTGCAACTCGTTGGTCGACAAGATGAGGTCCAAGAGGTTGGTTCTCAACAACAAACTGCGCAACTTCTTGAAGTCACAGTGCTGGTCGTTCTCCACTTCAACAAGACCCCATGGGTACTTTCTACCACGCACAAAGTTACCAGGGCTCACCTCAAACTCCTCCTCAGAGCCAACAATCGCAAAAGGCATCGACTCAATCAACTGCTTGGAGTGCTCAGCACTTGCAGGGTCGTCCAACTCCAATGGTGGAGTGTAAATGCTGATGTCCTGTGTCTCAATCACGTCTCTTATTCTGGTCTTGAATGCCTCCAACTCCAATGGCGACAAGGTGTCTGACTTTGCAATGATTGGGATCAAGTTCACACGTGTGGATAAACGCTTCATGATCTCAATGTCCAATGGCTTCAAAGAGTGGCCGGTAGGTCTGATGAAGTAGAGACACGCGTGCACACGCAAATCCTTCTTGTTCTCTCTGGTAGGCTGCTGCTCCTGCTTCATGTACAGCTCGTGCTGGTCGTCGATAAAGTCCACGATTGGGCTCCACGAGTCGTGGTTATTCACGTTGTTACCAAAGCCTGGAGTGTCGATGATGTTCAAACGGATCTTGAAGTTCTTCTCCTCGAGAATCGCACGCACAATATCGATCTCCACCGTCTGGTGTGGGTTGGTGAACTTGTTGTGTCTCTCACCAGAATCCTGGTACATCTTAAGCGACGACTGGAAGAGAGTGTTGATGAACGTGGTCTTACCCAACCCGCTCTCACCGCACACCATCAAGGTGAAGGTGGCACCTTCTCTTGACACGATCTTGTATCTGGGGGGTTAGTACGACTTTTTGACCGGGAAAAAGGCTCATGTTTCTTCACCACAATGTATCCGTCATCGTGGAGCTATCACAAATCACCAAGAGTCTCTATACATACCTCTGGTTTGGAAGATTAGCAATACCAACTGGCTCAACCATGGTGTATGTTGTTGATTTGTTTTCCTCGTGTCTTTTTTTTAACGAGATTTCGCGGCTTATGTAAGAGTCTGGATCAAGAATGGCGCGTCGCTTGGTCACAGCTTATGTAAGAGCTAGACGAGGTTTCAAGAAGGAATAGACAATGAGAAGTGAGGATAAAGAGGAAGGATAAGCAGGTTGGTTGAGCTGGGTAGTCCAGCTGGATGCTCGTTGGTAAGCAGATACCGTGATTGAAAATGAGGAAGGTGTTTCAGCTTTACCTTTCGGAAAATGTCAAAATTAGCGAGGTTTTGAGAAAAACTGCGGTTGATCCTAAGAATTTGAAAAGTTTGAAAAATATTAGCAACAATTACCAAATGATTTGACGTTGGGAGAATACAAGGTGATAAACGTAAATAAAGAAAAATCAATTGGATGAGGGATTGTCATCTAACAAATAAGTTAACATAGATACGTTAACATAGACTTCGATTCAAATATATACTGGTTTTCACATGTTGCTCCTTTACTCGTGTATCGCCGTCTTAACTATTCCTCTTTTCTTAACTATTCCTCTTTTCTTAACTATTCCTCTTTTCTTGACTATCCCTCTTTCTTGACTATCCCTCTTTCTTGACTATCCCTCTTTCTTAACTATCCCTCTTTCTTGACTATCCCTCTTTCTTGACTATCCCTCTTTCTAAACTATCACTCTTTCTTAACTATCCCTCTTAACTATCTTTTCTTAACTATCCACTCTCTCATCGCCCTCCGTCTACATCTCCTTCTACATCAACTCATTTAAACGTCTCCTCAACTATATCCTCCCACCTAAAAATTAAACTCTCCCTTGAACTGCTCCAAGTCCATGCCCGGCTTCACCACCTCCAACAAGTCTCTCCGGTCCATCGCAATGAATGCCCGCTTCAAAGTCTCTGTCAATGCCGTTGACTGGTTGTGGTTCAACGTCAGCTGCTGACCTCCCTCCACCTGATGCATGGCCAATCCCAGTAACAAGTGCTCTGCTGCCTCCTTGTAGCACCCAATGTTGATGCAGCTCACACCGAGATTGTATCTGGCACGCACAAATGTGGGCTTCAACTCCAAAGCCTTGAAGTACGCGTCCACGGCCTCCTCAGACCTGTTCAGGTTCGCAAGCGACGCTCCCAAACGGTTCCACAACACAGGGTCGTCTGGACGAATGCTGAGTGCGGCCTTGAAACAGTCGATGGTCTTCTCAAAGTCCTCGTTGGCATAGAACAAAACTCCGAGACCCATTTGAACGTCGGCGTCCATGTTGGCCTGGTTTGGCGACAACTGTGCAGCCTTGATGAACAACTCACTCACACGGTTGTTCAACGAGTGGCGGTCCTCATCTGTAATGGCAGGGTTCTCGTTACGGGCCTTCTCCACGATCTGCGGGTACTTGGTCGAGATCCATCTTTCCAAGGTTGCGAATGCAGCGTTGTCGTAACCCTCGTTGATGTACGAAATCGCGAGCGACATGAGAGCAGCAGAGTTTTCAGGGTGCAACTCCAAGCACTTTTCGAGCGCAGAAATACCCGCAATCTCCTTCTCGTTCTGTGTCTGGACCTCTCCAAGCTTGAGCCATGCATTGATGTGAGTTTCGTCCCTCTGGATGGCAGCCTCAAATGCAAGCGCAGCCTCCGACAAACGAGCTCCGTGTTCCATAAGCTGCAATCCGATCTCATATGGGTCCTGGTCCGCAGGAAGGTCCTGGAACTGGTTGTGTGCTTCAAACTTGTAGTCACCAAAGTTTGCTCTAGTCAGCGCATACTTGGTGAAGTCACGCTCCCACTGCTCCATGTCTGGGGTCATCATGTCACGCTGAGTCTTCTTGAATTCCTCGTACTGTGAGTTAATGAACTCATTCTCGATGGCCTCGGAGTTGAGACCGTCCCAAACTTCCTGGAAAGTGGCCTGGTACTTGTCGTCAATCACAAAGTCTGGCGAAGCTTCAGCTTCTTTGACTTCCGATTCCAATTCCGGTTCCTTGGCCTTTGCCACTAATTCCTCAACCTCCTTGAAGTGGTTGTCCCAGTCAACTTGCTGCTGCTGGTTCTGAATTTGGTCATTGGCGACAGGCTGCTGTTGCATGGCTCCGCTCATACCCATACTCATCATTGGACGGTACCCCATTCTGCCCATCATAGGCTGGTGCTGGTGCTGGTTCTGCTGCTGCTGATGTGGACTGTGGACTTCCTGTGGAAATTCCGAGGCCCAAGATGATGACCCCATCTTTTGTGGTGCTGGCAGAGCAGTGACTGGCGAAGGTGAGTGTGAGAACTCACTTGTCCAGTTCTGTTGAGGCTGATGTTGATGTTGATGTTGCTGAGCCTGTGGCGACTGACTCATCATGTTCAACTCGTGGCGCATAGGCTGGAACTGGAATGATGATCCTCCTCCCATGAACTGTTCCATGTTTTGGCGCTCACGAGCGGACATAAGATTATCTTGCTTGAATCCGCCACCCTGCTGGACAATGCCTTGGTTGGCGACTTGTCTCTGCAAAGAGCGGTCCTGTTGTGTGTGCTTGTTGAACTGTGCAACGGCGTTGCCGTTCACAGAGCAGTCGGTTCCTCCTCCAACAAATGACATGGTATTGGTGATTTTATGATTTCGGTCACTAATTACTCAGATTTATCGGACGAGTATATGCAGGAACCGAGGCACGTGAATTGCGGGAGGCAAGGGAGTGGAGTAGGATGAGCGACTGCCAGGAGTTGACAGAGAAGTGGAGGGAGGATGGGAGGAGAAGGAGGAGGAGACCACGTTATGTGGTGGCGACTGCACAACCGAGGATCTTTGATTTTGCTGGCATTTTTTACGGACTTCCATCGGTTGTATGAGTTGCCGAATGTGGGGAAGAAATTTTCAGAGGAAAACGGAGTAAGTGCAAAGGGACAAAAAGTGATGTACAGAGTCAACAAAACTGATCTGTTGAAAAACATATTATTCGACTGATCTGTTGATCTTAATATGTTGGTTAGTTGAAAGGTGGTGGGTTGTGCTGGGGTCATGACTCAAGTTGAGAGATTTTCAAAATGGCGGAGAACCACCTGACTCTGAGTCGAATGACACAATCATAGATGAGACGTTCACTGGACGGACTCTTCTCCACATTTGCTACGCACTCAGCAGAAGAATCAAGAGATCAACATGAACAAAAGTCATTTAACGGGAATCAAAACGCGATAACTCAACCTACGGGTATGAAACCTCAAACAATCACGAATCATTCAATCTAAACGAACCATTCAACCTACTCATCTCTTCTTGACTCCTCTTCATAAAGGCGATTTGCGTATTGCTGGTATTCCTGTTGTATTCCATCCATCGTAGTACTTTTCAACATGGTCTTCTACACTTCTCTATCGCTTCCCATCTATTCGCTATATACGTAGCTCATCGGCTCCGCCGATGAACCAATTGGTTTAGTGGTGACCCTTTGGAGCGTTTGGCAACTCCTTCAACGACTTTCTGATGCACTCAACACCCTTCAACAAGTCCTCCTCGGAAATCACCAAAGGTGGAGCCAATCTGATGATGTTGTCGTGGGTTGGCTTGGCAAGAACACCGTTGTCCTTCATCACCAAACACAAGTCCCATGCAGTTCTGCCGTTGGTCTTGGAGTCGTCGATCACAATGGCGCTCAACAAACCCTTACCTCTGACCTCGGAGATGATACCGTCGAACTCACCCTTCAACTCCTCGAGCTTGCTCTTGAGCAAGTCACCCAAGGTTCTGGATCTCTCAACCAAGTCCTCGTCCTTGACGACCTGTAAGGCAGCCTTGGCAACAGCACAGGCCAATGGGTTACCACCGTAGGTGGAACCGTGACTACCTGGCTCGAGAGTCAACATGATCTCCTTGGAAGAGAGAACAGCACTGACTGGCATAACACCACCAGAGATGGCCTTTCCGAGCAACACAATGTCTGGCTTGACACCCTCGGAGTGCTCGTAGCACAACATCTTACCAGTTCTGGCGACACCAGTCTGGATCTCGTCACAGATGAGCAACACGTTGTGCTTCTTACACAACTCAGCGACTCTTGGGAGGTAGTCAGCTGGTGGGACGACGATACCGGCCTCACCCTGAATTGGCTCGAGCAAGATAGCAGCGATCTTGTCACCAGCGTTGGCGAATGCCAACTCGACGTCCTCAATGACACCGTATCTCAACAAGGTACCCTCTGGAGCACCTGGGATCTGTGGACCGACACCGCTCAAGTAAGGACCGAATTCGGTGGTGGCATCTGGGTCAGTAGACATGGAGATGATTCCCAAGGTTCTACCGTGGAAGTTGTTGACAGCGGAAAGAATGATGGCCTGGTCGGCTGGAATCTTCTTCTTAGCGTAACCCCATCTTCTGGCGAGCTTGAGACCGGTCTCAACAGCTTCGGCACCAGTGTTCATTGGCAACACCATCTCGTAGTTGAAGTACTCAGTGATGTACTTGGCGTACTCACCGAACACGTCGGAGGAGAAGGCTCTGGAACAAAGAGTCAACTTGGAAGCCTGCTCAACGAGGGCAGCGACAATCTTTGGGTGGCAGTGACCCTGGTTGACAGCGGAGTATGCGGAGAGGAAGTCAAGGTATTCCTTTCCCTCTGGGTCCCACACGTGTGCACCCTGGGCCTTGGAGAAGACCACTGGGAGAGGGTGGTAGTTGTGGGCAGAGTACTTCTGTTCGTATTCAACGGCGGTAGCAGAGGAAATGTGTGTCATTGTTGGTTGTCGAAAAAGCAGTGGGGGAAGTGGCCTTATATATAGTTGGGTGAAAAATGCTGCAAAGGCGCTATAGGAATCGGAGAGCGGGAGCGGGAAGGTGCGAGCGATTCGCTGGCAGTTTCTGATTTTGGAGAAAAGACAAAAGTGAAAATTAGTGAGAATGACAAGACAGCGAGGGAGAGAAAGAAGGAAGGAACGGAAATGAGACCGTGAGAACTCCGTATAGTGATACATTCTTCAAGATGATCACCTAGACATTACTTATAAAACAAGAGACGAAGTTCTAGTATATCTTCACTATCTGCAGTCCGATTCGCGGGGGTCAACGAATGACAAACGGCCAAGGTATTTCCATTAACGTCGAAAAATTGTGACATGGCTCGCAACTAGAAGAGCAAACGTGAGGGGAGAACGTGTGGTCATGTTCAGGGTAGAAATGACAGCCGGAGTAATTGGGAAGCATTGGGTTGGGAAACAGATGGGATATTTGAGGAACGGTGAGAATAGATGCACTGTAAAGTAGAGCAGTGTAGAAGCAGTGTAGAAGACAGAAAAGACGTAGACTGGTGTGTATAGATGAAAAAAATTGGACTTGTAAAGGAATCAAGCAGCGGGGGTAGAAGCGGAGTACAAAGAATAAGTGATCGATTGCCTTACAAGATGTCCGGAGTTTATATGCACGCCCACTTGCGGTTCCGCCGTAGTACAATTGAAGTTGGATTGTCGATGAAGGTAATAGCAATCGAGGTAGTATTAGATTTATTTTGAGTTTAATTGAGTATTAGTGGTTTTCATTGTTCTGAAAGAAGGTAGAACGTGTATTCACACCTCTTTAAATCTTCTGCTGGGAAGATTTTCAGTATAAGTTTGATCATTTGTCTACTTCTGAGGGCCTCACTATCATATTTCCATAATTTTTTTCATTATCTCGCTAACTTCACTTAATTTCCCACTATTTTCACTATTAAGTCGCTAACAAAAAAATTTTTTCTCGCTATTTTTCTAATTCTTCCTCACTATTTTCCTGATTTTCCCACTATTTTCCTCGCATTCCCACTACTTTTCTCATTTCCTCACTGCTTTTTTCACCTCTCTAATTCTCTTTGTATCCTTCCTAATATTTCCTCTTTCGGCCACGCGTGCAAATACCATCACAAACCTCAAACAAAACACAGGGGTAATGGCGGAAAGAAGCTCGAAGAGGCCGATGCACTCGGCTAGTGCTCCAAGCACTAGCACAAACAACGCATACAACACCGCAGAAACACAGGTCATCCCTTCCACAGCCATGCGCGTGCGCATGGCCGTGAGCAACGGATACATGAATCCTCACCAGGCGCTGCTTGAGAAGGCCACCATCTACCACGACACCCAGGAACAGTACGCGTTGAAGGGCTACGGAAATGTCGGTGTGCGCACACCACTCCCTAACCACATGTCTGCTCCACCCAGTTTGGTTGGTGCGGGCTCAACGTTGGGCTCGAGTGGTAGTTTCAGCGAGTGGGACCGTAGGTTGGCCGAGGGACCAGTTCTGAACTTGGACATACCGAGAGGTAAGCGTAAGTTGGACGACGAGGAGAAGACAGAACCATATGCGATTAGTTTTGACTATGATTTTTGAGAAAGGAGGTAGAGAAGAGAGAGGAGGTAGAGAAAGCAGTGAGAAGAGAGAGAGAGGAAGCGAGAAGAAGTGAGAGTGAAGATGAGAAATGGTAGTAGAAGTGTGAAGGAGAAATGTGCACTTCAGAGAAATATTCAGGGATATGGATTTAGTCCAGTTTTATTCCTTTGAGTCG
Organism: Kodamaea leandrae; assembly: GCA_030564445.1. NCBI lineage: Eukaryota > Fungi > Ascomycota > Pichiomycetes > Serinales > Debaryomycetaceae > Kodamaea > Kodamaea leandrae. The sequence continues at coordinate 178,335 of JAJLUV010000006.1, read as the reverse complement.
TTTGATACTGACTCCAGCATTGTTTACAGGTATAGAATAAAGTGCTTGACAGGAAGAAAGTAGAGTAGGTCTAGTTCAACAAGCAGAGATGGTGTAGAAGGGAGAGAGGGTCCAGAACTCGAAGGTTTTTAGAATAGTTTCTTGAGTAGAAGAGTTTGGTGAAGGTATATTATCGAGTAATAGTTGAAGAGTTGTAGAGTAAAGCTTTAGAGTTCTAGAGTTCTAGATTAATAAATAATAGAAGAGTTGTAAAGCTATAAAGTAATAGATAGACCACAATTATTCTATAGAATTTACTTTTCATATCTCACTATCTATTCAGGTACCACTTTTTGCAACAAATTTCAGATTCGCTATCGCCAAAATATTCCTATCAATTTCTCATCATCTCAACCATACTCATTAACCTCCCTCCAATCCAATCTCCCTTAATTCCTCTAGTTTTCCACCCACCTTTCCACTCTCTACCCTATTCTATACCTTCCCATTACCTACCCTATTTTCTACATTTTCTAATCTCTATCCTTTATCATTGATCTAGTCCTATTTTTATCTTTTCTCTCCACTTTTTTCTCACCATGCGCAGCCTCTTTCAACGGCTCAAGGTGCCATTTACCAACCTTTCCACAGAGCAGCGGATGATCCAGTGGATACTGCTCTTCCTCTGTGTCATGGCCACAGTGTTTCCTGTCCTGGTACTTCTTGCACCCACGAATCCCGGAAAAGCCTACATTGCGCGAGTGGATTGTGCTCATTTAGATGTCGCTGAAGGACTCTACAAATCTTTGCGGTCGTCTGTGTCTTCAAATATGGGATCGGGCTACGAAAGTGACGGTGGTGGAGGTGGCGGTGGACCAGGTGGTGGTGGTGACCACCCACCTCATGGTCCTCCAGCAGATAGCTCGCTTACAAACAGTGAAATTACCATTCTCACACAGTACGCCGAGGCACAGGTCGCCACAGCCCCACAGTTTATCACTACACTGCTCTGGAGTTGGTGCTACGGTGACTACAATTCCACAGAATACTTCGACAAGTACGGCCAGCGTAAGGTTCACATCGATAACGAGGTTCGCACGTGCTCCAAGTCGCGAGCCAACCTACTTGATTACCGTGGAGAGTTGAATCTGATCGGACTCGAGGCCATTCTTGCATATGCATTCAAAAGTAACAAGTACGAGGACGGCGCGTACGCACGCGCCGTGTCTTCGCGGAACCACCGGTTTGGGTTGGTTGTCCCTGGCATAATATTCGCGCTGGCCTCGCAATGTGTGGTCTTGATTGCAACCCTTGTGGTTTATGCAAATCGCGGGAATAGGAGCGATTTGGCACAGATACCGCGCTTTGTTGTGCACGGGATTGCGCTCATGTCTGTGGCACTGTGTTTCGCGATGGTTGTGGCAGCGAGTATCATCACGCAGCTTGTGCATGAGATCCAAAAAGAGATCCAAGATCATCTTGACGACTTTGGAGTTTTCCTCCACACAGGCAGCATGTGGTTTCTGCTCTTATGGTTGGGGGGAATGTTCCTGATCTTGTCGATGTTTGCGAGGGCGTTCCCCGTGTGGTGTGCGAACCCGAGCTTGGACGACGATGAATATGATGATGAAGTTTCCATTGCACACCAGTCGTATATTGGACAAGACGAGTCACCACACAAATTCAAGGACATGTTCCACCTCCACAGGCACACGAAGAACGAGATTGAGTTGCGGCGGTTGGGCGAGAAGCTCTCGAAGAAAACGAGCGTTCGTCGGACAAAGTCGAGTCGTGTATTGACAGACGAAAACGAGGGCCTACTCCGCCCAGAAAATGAACCGCAGCATTACCGCGAGACTACTTACGACGGGTACAGGGAGTCCACACGCCGGCTCAGTGCGAACGAAAGCGTGTTAAATGACGACGAGATGGAGTTCATGGACCAGGGCAGTTTTCTCAACAAGCTCAGAAATGAGAGGAGCTGAGGATCAAAGCGAAGGAGATATGAAGAAGGGGCGATGGGTTATGAGAAGTTGGGAGAATGATAGAAAGATGAAAGAACCACGGATTTATGACAACTAGACTGGAGTACTAAACCAGAATACACAAGTACTAAACCCGACTGCGAATACTAGACTCGACCGCAAGACTGACGACTATGAATGACGAATAACTAGACTGTATAACAATAGATGGATACTGGGTAAAACTGAAACCTCTACAGTACACAACATTACACTAAGACCCCACAATCCATTATTACGGAACTCTTCCCGACATCCCCATGTGGCGGAGCGTTAAGGTTATGCGAAAAAAAGACCGAATAGGAAGTGCATCAGAGAATGTGAAGAAAAAAATTAGGGATCGCAACCTTATTTTCACAGCAATTCACCCGGTGATAAGAGGCTGAAAACAACAAAGAAAAAGGAAGATACGAGAAACGACTGGATCATCGCGTATGATGTACTGGTATAAGAAGGTTTGGAACTATGGCCATGATATCGAGCCATTGGTCTGTTATAGTAACCTGCCCAGATGTACACCCTCGTATTTGTACTTTTCCGTGCATATACTGGACCCCATTATTTCAAAGGCGCAGCTTTAAAAGTAAGCCTCGTACACAAAGAAAACTCCCTAAGCGCTCTCCGTAATATATAACGGGTGAGCCCCCAATTCACATTGCTTGTCTATCAATTCCCATGCAAAAGCCAGAAGATCCCCCTGGCTACTCCGAGTCGAGCTCCAGGCTCCTTGCCATTCGTAAAACGCTGGTTTTGGCATGTATTTCGTGCTCATTGGTGATATTGGCCCAGATCTTGTTTGCACAGTTCTCTTGCGGCTCTGCACAACTCGGGTGCCGTCCTCAGTACACGCTCCAGGTCGCCAGCGGGTCTGGGACCATGGTGACGATGATTCAGGGCGGAATCAAGCTTGTGTCATATCTCGCAAAAGACTTTTCCGTTCAGGAGGACAAAAACGTCCAGTATGTCATAGCAGACACCTTGAGCGAGAACAAGGTATTTCGCTTTAACTATGGTGGTTTCTGCAGAACCAACATCGAAACTGGTCTGCTGAACTGCACGTCACTGGAGCAGGGCATGGACTTCATGAAGGGTTACATTTCCGACTTTGGAGCACAGCTTAAACAAATCACCAAAGTCAAGGATTCAGGCCAGTTTGTGGAGAGTCTCACCAAAACCTACACATCGTTCGCACGTAAGATGATGAAGACCACGGTAGAGCACGTGGAGTTGACCGTCAAGGTCATCACTTGGTTGAACAGGGCCATAGTCATCACTACAGTAGTACTCATAGCCTTCTATGCAGTATGGATGCGAAAAACGATAATTGTACTTCTTGTGACATTGACTATGTTACAAGGAGGTTTACTCTTTGTGGAGGGCTACTACATGAGACTGATCTATTTACGGTCGAGCAAGATGATGGTGGTACGTCCGGGCACAGGGTATTACCTCGTGGGCGTGAACATGTTGATTACAATGGGGCAGTTGGTGTATGTGATTGTGGAGCGGACCAAGAAGCAGCATGTTGCGTAAAGGGAAGGTAGTGCATGGGGGTGACAGGAAAACTGGAGCAAATTTATTCATACACTAGTACATCTACTAGTACTAATACACTAGTACATCTACTAGTACTAATACACTAGTACATCTACTAGTACTAATACACTAGTACATCTACTAGTACTAATACACTAGTACATCTACTAGTATTCATACACTAGTACACTAGCAATCACTAGTACATCTCCTAGTACTCCAACTAATCATCTCATTCAACCACAATTATATCACCAACTACTACCCTTACGATTTATGACTAGCTAATAGAGGCATTATAGAATAATTTTTGTGGCATGGCTGCAAATCATGAGCCACAGTTATGCTAAACAATATTGTGAACAATAAATGTCACCACATGATTCAAAAATGACTTAGATCGTCTATCTGTACTATTCCACATTCTATTATATTTTTTTCCCTTCTATTCCCTTTCTACTCCCCATTTCTGATCCCTTTCTAATCCCTTCTACTCCATTCTTTTCTACTCTTCTATTCTCATATTATTCTCTATTCTGCTTAACCCAAAACAGCCTTGAACGCCTGCTCAAAGTCGCCAATCAAATCGTCAATAAACTCAGTACCCACACTCACTCTCACCAAGTCCTTGGTGACACCGGCGGAGACCTTCTCGTCGTCCGACAACTGCTGGTGTGTGGTGTACCATGGAGCGATGACCACGGTCTTGGAGTCACCAACATTGGCCAAGTTGGTAGCGATCTTCAAGTTGTCAACGACCTTGTCGCTGACATCCTCACCAGAAGGCAGCTTGACACCGAACGACAACATACCACCGAAGTTGTCCTTGTTGTTCAAGTACTTCTTAGCGGTCTCGTGGTCCTCGTGGGATGGCAATCCAAGGTACGACACCCACTCAACGTAAGGCGAAGCCTCCAACCACTTGGCCAACTTGGCAGCGTTGTACGAGTGTCTGTCGACTCTCAACGACAAAGTCTCCAAACCCTGCAAGATCAAGAAGGAGCCGAATGGGTTCAAAGCAGGTCCGATATCTCTCAAGATCTGAACTCTGATGTAAGCCAAGAAAGCCTCCTTGCCCAAGTTGTTGAAAACGAGTCCGTGGTAACCCTCATTTGGCTGCGAAAACTGTGGGAACTTCTCAGGGTAGTCTGCGAATGGGAAGTTACCGGAGTCGACAACAGCACCTGCAATGGTGTTACCATGTCCACCGATCCACTTAGTAGCAGAGTGGACCACAATGTCAGCACCATGAGCAATTGGGTTAACCAAGTATCCACCAGCACCAAAAGTGTTGTCAACAACCACTGGAACACCCTTGGCGTGTGCAACCTTAACAATGGCCTCGAAATCTGGCACATTGTACTTTGGGTTACCGATAGTCTCGAGGTAGACGGCCTTGGTCTTGTCGTCAATTAAACTTTCGATATCATTAACGTCGTTACCCTTGGCAAATCTGGTCTCAATTCCGTATCTCTTGAAGGAAACCTTCAACTGGTTGTAGGTACCACCATAGAGGAAAGAACTCGAGACAATGTTGTCACCTGGACCAGCCAAGGCAGTCAAAGCAGTGAACTGAGCAGCCTGACCAGAAGAAACGACCAAACCACCAATACCACCTTCCAATTGAGCGAGTCTCTGCTCGAGGACATCGTTAGTAGGGTTGTTAATTCTACTGTAGATGTAACCAGGTTCTTCCAAACCGAACAAACGGGCTCCGTGTGCGGAGTCCTGGAAACCAAACGAACTGGTGGCGTAGATAGGAACAGCTCTGGCTCTGTGAGGACCTTCCAAGGTCTGGCCAGCGTGCAATTGCAAAGTGTCGAAGTGAGAGGGCATAGTTGTGAATGAGGAGACCAAAAATTCGTTGCAAATCGGCCACATTTATACTTCTCCTATGCCACAATGGGGAACCGGCTCCTGCAGACAATTCATGCTGCAAATTGATCACGTGTTATGTTGCACTTTTTTGTTGAGGATAAGATTGATAGAGGGGAAACGGCTGTGCCACAGTTGGGCGGCTCTATTTAAAGATTTCCACAACATGGGAGGGACCAGGTGTACCAGATATACCAGATAAACAATTTTAAAGTTTAATACTAATTGTAAAGTCAAAGCAAACCCAAGTAAACGTTATACGAACTCAATTGTTACTTTATTTTTCATATTCATAAATTAACGTGAGATCAGCTCATGAATCAGTGCAAAGGCACCACGCAAAAAGGAACGCGATGTCGGATCCAAGTCAATGGTGACTTCTGTCATCATCACTCTCCTTCTGCTCTACCCTCAAAACCAGGATACATCTACATCTACACACTCACACAACTTCTCCGCAACCAGTCCATCAAAGTGAAAAACCTCCCCAATGCCCGCACCAAACACCGGGACCAGTGGGTGCCCTTCGATCCCAAACATTCCAAGTACTATCTCCTAAAAATAGGCATGACGACAGGTACTGTTTCGCGTCGTTTGAAGCAGTGGGAGTCAAAGTGCAACCATCACTTGACTTGTGTCTACCCTGGAGGTAAACCAGGTCCTATAGATCGACTCTTACAAAAGTTTTCCTCTTTGTCTCTAGGACCCTCTTTCAACGAGGCCTCTGCGCAGTCGGGGAGCACGTTCCCAACACCTCATCTGGCACAACGGCTCACAACGTTTCGAGATAACGGTTTTTATGCGGCATCTCATCTAGCGTTGGTAGAAGCATCTGTGCATAAGCTTTTACGAAAGAAGTATGGAGGTGGGGTCTTCTATTGCACAGGGTGCCAGGGGAAACGGCCCGGAAAAGGCGACGGTCCGTTCAACGAGTACAGCATACATACTGAGTGGTTCTTGGTGCCAAAGGATGAATTGGATGAGGTTTACAAGGTGATTGATGGGGAGTGCAAGAGGGAGGGAAGAGAAGAGAAAACATGACAAATATAGCATTGTACATATAATTAGCATTGAGTGTTGGGTGTATATTTAGCATGTAGAGGATATAAAAAGAACTTGAGGGTTTGTGGTAGTTTTCTCCAACTTTAAGATAACTTCGGTCTCTCGGGGTTTTCGTATTCCATGGTCTCCGTTTTGTACCTCTGCAAATTCCTTCTCTTCTATCCTTCCGGTATTCTCCTTCTGGTCTCTCCTTCTGGTCTCTCCTTCTGGTCTTCTCTTTCCTACATCAATAGACAGTCATCATACTTTTAATAATACATACTTTTAGGTGTTCATGTAGGTGGATGGGTCAACACCCTCCTCTGGGAACTCGGTGATCTTGACATCGAATCTGGACTGGATCTTCTCCAAGACCTCCTCGTCCTCCTTGTTGGAGACCAAGGAGACGGCCAAACCCTTGGTACCAAATCTACCGGCTCTACCGACTCTGTGTAAGTACTGGTCGGCTTCGTTTGGCAAGTCGTAGTTGATGGCCAAGTTGATTCTCTCGATATCGATACCTCTACCGAAAACATCGGTGGAGACACAGATACGCTTGTTGAACTCCTTGAACGACTTGTATCTCTCGATTCTCTCCTCCTGAGGCATGGCCGAGTGCACGGCGATCGAAGGGAAGTTACAAGCACACAACAACTTGTTCAACTCGTTGGCTCTCGAGGTGGACTTCACAAATATGATCACCTGGTTGAACTCCAAAGAGTCCAAGAGGTCAGACAACTTTCTGTTCTTGTCCTTCTCCTCCAACTTGATGTAGTACTGCTGCAAACCGTGCAAGGTCAACTTGGCCTCGTCATCGACGTAGATCTCCAATGGGTTCTGCATGAACTTCTTGCACACTGGTCTGATTTCCTGAGAAAGAGTGGCAGAGAACATCATCACCTGCTTCTGGTGAGGAGTGGCTCTGAAGATGTCCTGGACATCTCTTCTCATGTCAATGGACTCCAAGACCTTATCACACTCATCGATGACAAACGACTTGACGTTGCTCAAACGCACAGCCTTCTCCTTGACCAAAGCGTGCAATCTACCTGGGGTGGCGACAATGATGTGTGGGCAAGTCTCCTTGTTCTTCAACTTCTCAATGTCCTTCTTGATTGGAGTACCACCGTAGAACACCTCGGTCTTGACGTCTGGCATGTACTTGGAGAATCTCGAGTACTCGTTCTTGATCTGGTAAGCCAACTCTCTGGTGTGACAGATGACCAAGGTGCTGACCTCGCCGGCAACTGGGTCCAACTGCTGGAGAGTGGACAAGGTGAAAACCGCAGTCTTACCCAAACCAGACTTGGCCTGGCACAAGACGTCGGTACCCAAGATCGATTGTGGGATACAGACCTGCTGAACTAGAAATGTTAGTGAATGTTGGATCAGACCAGCTGAGTGGAAATGAAGTGGTTGTATCAGAAAATTCTGATGACGATCAATCGTTGATCGAGTTTGAGGGGGGGAATGAAATGAAGTGTGATGAAGGAATGATTATGAATGATGATACAACGATATGATACAACGATGGACGTTGAGATGATAAATACAACGATGGACGTTGAGATGATAACGACGGACGTTGTCATGATGAATACAACGATGGACGTGAGATGATGAATACTACACGTCGATGATGAATACAACGATGGATGTTGTCAAGAATGATGAAGTTGCAAGAGTGATTAAAATTCATATAATAACCAATCTCATTATGACCTCTCATGATAAACATTCTCATGATAGACAGAGAACAGGATAAGATGACTTCGAGAAAATAATCGATGGTTTCCAATCTGTTCTCGTCACTATCATTCTTCTTATTGTATCACCACATCATTATCATCTTGTCGTTTCTTCTTCTCATCATATATCATTCTTCGTATTGTTCTTTCTCTTCTTATTGTTCCTTCTTCCTATACTCTGACTTCTGGATACGTGTGGGCCACTCGTATTCTGTGACCGCGCGATGTGCACATACCTTCAGATGGATGCTCGAAACCACAGTCACCGATGGCTCTCAACAACTCTGGCTTCAAAAGGAAGTCTCTGAAACCAGTGGCGTGGATACCGACGTAGGAGCCCTTTTTGTCAGCCTCCTTGTCGGCAGACTCCTCGTCGGCGGCACCTGCCGTGGTTGTGGAGGTGGTTGGAACGGCAATCTCCTCCGAGTCGGAGTAGTCCAATAATTCTTCTTGGCCTTCGTGTGACATGTTGTTGTTAATGTTGAAAAAAGATGGACGTGGAAAAAACGCCAGTTAATTTACTGAAATTTTCCACACGCACGACCACCTCAACATGATCGGCCGCTATGCTTTGATGAACGCTCGCAAGGCTTCGATGAGACAGACATATGCTGTTGCTCGTTCTGCCACAGCCACCTCGAGATTCTTTTCGTCCACTCCAGTGTCCCGTTTGTTCGGCGCATCGGGCCAACCTTCCGAGGAGCAATTGAAGGCAATGGAGAGACTCAGAGACACCATCCAGTCAAACCCCACGTTGATGGGCTCTCTTCGTGAGTTGCAGGAGAAAATCGTGGACAAGGGCATCTTCACTCCGGGCCAGCCACCGCTGATGATGCAGATGATGTCGTTGATGACCGACAAGGACGTCAGAGGCAGCTTGATCAGCTTCAAAGAGGCATTGGACGAGTCCGGCGTGAAGTTCAACAAGGAGGACATGGCGATGCTTGGTGAGTTTTTCATGAAGCAGCAGGAGAAGTAGGGGAAAATAGACATAGAATAAGGGATATAGAGGAAGAATAGAGGATAGTAGAACATAGAGAAAGAATAGAGGTGATTAGAGATGTGATTGTAGAACATAGAGAAAGAATAGAGGTGAATAGAAAGGTGATAGTAGAACAAAATGAATAGTTAGTTAGAATGTGGAAATGAAAAGGTAGTGGAAGAAGGTAAGTATGTCTAACAACATTTTAACGATATTGTAATGTCCTGTCTGGTACTACCATTGATGATCAATTATTATATGAATTTCTTCTTCTCTCTACTATTCCTACTATTCTCTTTTATACCAGCTCTCTCTACTACTCTATTCTTCTCTCTCCTACTCTATTCTTCTCTCTACTCTATTCTTCTCTCTACTCTATTCCCTTCTCTACTTCTTTGCAAAACTGGCAGAAATATTTGCAGCCTCTTCAACTCCTCTGGCAATACCAGCACGGACACCCGAGTCCTCCATCTTCAACAAACCCCCAATGGTGGTACCTCCCGGAGTACAGACCTTGCTCTTCAACACCGCAGGGTGCTCGCCGGTCTCCAAGGCCATCTTTGCGGTACCCTCCATGACCTTGGCAGCAGCCAATCTGGCGACGTCAAACGGCAAGCCCATTCTGACACCTCCGTCGATCAAGGACTCCATCATCATGAGACAGAACGCAGGGCCAGAGCCCACCAATGCGGTTGCAGCGTCCATGTTCTTCTCTGCAATCATCACGGCTTCACCCACTGGCGACACCAATTTCATCACCAAGTCGCTGTACTTCTCTTCAGCCTCAGCGGAAAGCGAGATCGCAGCCGTTCCACACCCGAACTGTGCTGGGGTGTTGGTCATGACCTTGGCAACATATGGAGAGAAGACCTGGAGTTCTTTGATGGTGGTACCGGCCAAAAGAGAGATCAACAACTGATCGCCAGTCAAAGAGTCCTTAACCTGGTCGTAAACAGCCTGGAACATGAACGGCTTGCATCCCAAGATGATGATATCGGCACTGGCAACAGCCTTTCTGTTGTTCTCGGCACCGTACGAGTACTCAAGCTTGGAGTTTGTCCACGACGACTGCAAGCGCTTGCTCGAGGCCTCGGAGTTGGTACAAGCGATGATCTTTGCTGGATATGGCTCGAAGGAAGCGTTGAGGATGGCAGAGGCAACAGCCTTGCCCATAGTTCCGCAGCCCAAGACGGCAATGGTGTAGTCTTTCATTGAGTGTAAGTGTTATCTGAAAAAATTGGCGGAGTTGGAATTTGGGGTAAGAGTTAGCGATACAAAAAAGGCAGTAGGAGGAGAGTAGCAAGAGTTGGAAGAAGAAAGAGTAGAGAGAGAATATAGAAGAAGAAAGTAGAGAAGGAGAATATAGAAGAAAGTAGAGAAGGAGAATATAGAATAAGAAAGAGCATAGAAGAATTAGAATAAGAGGAATAGCGAAGAGTGTGGATAAGAGAAATAAATACTTCTAATGTATTTGAAGATTAATATTGGTTTAAATGTGTGATTTATAGGGAAAATTCAATTTCTCATACCACATTATCTGACCACAAATCCATCTAATCAATTTATCTCCTTGCTAATCTTCCTCTTTAATCTTCCTATTCTTAATCCACTATTATCTTCTCTACTCTTCACCTTCTCTACTCTTCACCTTCTCTACTCTTTATCTTCTCTACTCTTTATCTTCTCTACTCTTTATCTTCTCTACTCTTTATCTTCTCTACTCTTTTTATACATCGTTTCACCTTTTTTCCAATCCATTCTCATTTTGTATCAATATCAAATAAACCTACCACTATCGGTTCATCGTCTGTTACTGATACTGCTGCTATCATTTTTGCCATCATTTCTGCTGTTACTTCGGCACTGTGAATAGCCACACCGCCACCATGAAAGAAATCGCTCCCTGCCCGGTTCTCCGACCCTCGGCACAAGAGTTCGCCAACCCCATCCAATACCTCGCACGAAAAGATGTGCTAGCGCTCGGGACTCAGTACGGCTTGGTCAAGGTTGTGCCTCCGGCTGAGTGGAAGCCTCCGTTTTCCATTTCTCCATCGTTTCGCTTCCACACACGACTCCAAAGGTTGGGGGACTTGGGCATTATCGGCCGTTCCCGCAAGTTCTTCCACGACAACTTGAATAGGTTCCTCAAGATGAAGAAACAAAGAGGGTTGAGGAGGCTTTGTTTCCGGGTGAAGCAGAGGGACGAAGAAGCCAGAACTGACGATGCCAGAAAGGAGACGGACGACGAAACCTCAGAATCCAGAAAGGAGATATACTACTACGACCTTTACAACGAGGTGGAACTCCTCAAACCCATGAATCCTGAGAAATGGTCGCACTTAGCTTCCCGCTTGGGTGTTCAAACCAGACCTCTCAAGTGGGAATATGACACTCATATCGCGGAGTATGCTGTGTATCTCGACAGCTATGGCCAGTACGATTTCCCAGATAGCGACGCCGAGGACGACCTGCTGGATAACTGTTTGGTGTGTGGTTCGAACGATGACCCATCTCGCACGCTTCTTTGCGATAACTGCGATAACCCGTACCATATGGACTGTTTGCGCGAGCCAATAGATGCTATCCCCGCTGGGAAATGGTACTGTGACAAGTGTCTTGTTGGCACTGGAGAGTATGGATTTGAGGAGCGTAAGGATATCAAGTACACTCCAGCAGAATTCCTAGGGCTATGCCATGAGTTTGAAGCAGAGTACATGTCGAAACACCCTGGTGTCGTGCCCACTGTCGACTTCATCGAGGAGCAGTTCTGGAATATCATCGAGTCGCAAGACCCCGAAATGGAGGTCAAGTACGGCGCCGATATCCACAATTTGAGAACTGGCGAAATCAGTGGGTTCCCAACTGAAGATACTAGTAATGCCTTGAGCTATGTCCACCATCCATTCAATCTCACAAAACTCCCATTCGCTGAGGGGTCACTCTTGAACTACATCAACACTCTGATATCGGGTATGACAGTGCCTTGGATCTATATCGGTTCGCTCTTTTCAACCTTTTGCTGGCATGTGGAGGACCATCACACTCTTTCTGCAAACTACTGTCATATTGGTGCCACCAAGAAATGGTACGGTATTCCTCTGCGACAGGCCGATGCTTTCGAGGCGCTCATGAAGTCCAAGGCCCCGGATTTGTTCAGAAGACAGCCCGATCTCCTTCATCAACTCGTCACACTCCTCAACCCGGCGACTCTCGTAGCGAACGGCATTGAGTGTTACTACGCAAACCAGGAACCTGGCGAGTTTGTGATCACGTATCCACGTGTGTACCACTCTGGGTTCAATTGCGGGTTCAACTTCAACGAGGCCGTGAATTTCACCATGGATGACTGGTTGGACTTTGGCCGCAATTCCGTGGAGATGTACAAGCACATTGCAAAGGAAAACGTTTTTGACCATTATGTGTTGTTGGAGAATATATTAGCCGCAAGACTTGCTGGAGGTGCTACCGAGTTTAGTCAAGACACAATCCACCGTTGTTGGGTTCAGTTGGACAACTTCACACGCAAACAGAGAAACTTGCTACAGGTTCTTCCTTTTGAGAAGACAAGAGTTGATAAGGATTATAATTCAAGCAAACACTCCTCTGGGTTCGAGAAATCCTCTGGGTTCTCTACTACTGACGAGGAGGAGCTTTTATGTGAGGTTTGCAAAACGTTCATGTCCCACCAATATTGTGAGATAGACAACATCGACCACAGCTTCCCTTCGATGATTGGCGCGCTTGTCAAGACTGAGCGTCCTGAAAAGATGAGCATCTCGCAATTGCTCACTCCAGAGGCATCTCCATACGAACTCGTGCAATCGTCGAAGCCTATGCCATTGGTGGACACCATTGCATCGCAAAAGCTCGCTGAGCTACAGAAGGACGAGCCTGCGTGTTTGGTGTCTGAGTTTGATGAGCTTGTGAAGACCGCAAAGAAGCGTGCTATGGAAGACAACACGAGCACGAGGCGGTCAAGGCGCCTCAAGCAGGTCCAGCCCGCGCGGACCAAGGAAAAGGAGGGCTTGGGGGTGTTCCGCATACTCAATTCGCAGGAGATCATCAGGTTGTGCCTCGATTGTGTACAGAAGCACTCCATTCGGGGAGATAACGTGGAGATCCGGTGTCTCAAGACATTGGACGAGATGCAGGCGTTTGTGGAGACAAGCAGGCGGACTTGGGACAATCTGGAGAGTGTGGTGAAGAAGGAGGTTACTGAGTATGCGATAGAGGTGTGAGAAATCAATTGAGATAATGATGAGAGTAGAACAATGTTTTATAACATTGTTCATTAACGATATGATGATGTTCAGAATATGATTGAGGCGTAATGAAGAAATGGGACAGTGTATTATGGAATATGAAACTGACGGCATGTAGAAGAATGGAACAGTGTATTATGGAATATGAAACTGACGGGGTGTAGAAGAATGGAACGGTGTATTATGGAAAATGAGGTAAACTGAAGTGTAGAATCTTGAGGAAGAGTATTTGTAAAGTTGGAGAAAGGTGACCGATTACATCATCACGATTGATCTATACTCAATTCTGCATAAATTCTCTATCAATAGGTATCAATTCTCTTTCCTATCAATGATGTATCAATTCTCGGTCATTCTAACAATTGTATATCAATTGTATATCAATTCTCTATTTCTCTGTCAATTCGCTGTCATTTTCCATGTTGGTCAATACCTTGAATCGGTAATTTTCAAACCCTCAGTGTCATTAACCAATTTACAAAACCATAGAACATACCTCTCTATACTACATCTCCATACCACTCTCCATACCACTCTCCATACTACTCTACGATATCTCCTCAATTGTATCCAATCTTTCTCCCGTCCCTTCTTGTCACATTCAGCTTGTCTCCTTTTTGCAACCGTGCAACCCGTTGAAAACCGAAGCGTAGGCCGATCACAGCCAAATGCGTTTGCAGCCTCTGATTGGCCAGACCATCTTTACGTGCGCACACCAATTTTTGGCGTGGATTTTTTCTGTTATACTATAGGGCCAGAGCGAAATACGGCGATCTGATTCGTCGAGAGCACATCCACAGTGAGAACAAGAACACAAAGCTCCAAATAACCAAAAAAAAAATTAAATCGACGAATCTCAACGAAAAAGCTGAACGCTGTATAAAACAACACTGATTCTTTTTTTTTTCTAACCTTTTTCTGCTTCTTTAGCAAATAACTTTTAGAAGTAATCAGTTATCATGGTTCTTCCTAGATTATTCAACACTGCTTCACGCTCCGCTTTCACTGCTGCTAAGCGTAACCTTATGTTCAGCAAGGGTTTGGCCACCGCCGCCCCAGCTGTTGGTAAGGTTAGGTATGTACCTTTTATGAATTGATCAACGTGGGAGAAAGCAATTGCTACAAGGCCAATACAGCCTACAATTACAGCGACAATGCAACAGGGACCAGCTACCATACACATGGTGATGTGGATTGATTAATTGAGCTCGGGTCTGGGTTGAGCATAGGACCCCCGGAAGAGCGGGATCTCCGTAAACCGGGGATGTTCGACAACAATCCGTTTGAGATTGATGTGATCTACAATTACGTGAAAGAGAACATTGAGATTGATCAATGGCTCAATCGGTTTACCAGCGTGTTCAGGACTGTGTCGACGTTGCCGTTGTGTCGGATGAAAATTTTGCCCCGTAGCGAAAAATGATTTCGACCAATGAAAATTTTCAAAAATTGTTCGCGAAAAAAGCTGAACGAGTTCACCCGAAATTGATCACCAGAATGCACTAAACGAATACTAACATCCATCTAGAGCTGTCATTGGTGCCGTCGTCGACGTCCAGTTCGAGGAAGGTAACGTTCCATCTATTTTGAACGCTTTGACCTTGAAGAACGGTGACCAGGACTTGGTCTTGGAGGTTGCCCAGCACTTGGGTGAGAACACCGTCAGAACCATTGCTATGGACGGTACCGAAGGTTTGACCAGAGGTGCTTCCGTCAAGGACACTGGTGCTCCAATCTCTGTCCCAGTTGGTAGAGGTACTTTGGGCCGTATCATCAACGTTGTTGGTGAGCCAATTGACGAGCGTGGTCCAATCAAGTGTGAGAAGAAGAACCCAATTCACGCTGACCCACCTGCTTTCATTGAGCAGTCCACCTCCGCTGAGGTCTTGGAGACCGGTATCAAGGTTGTCGACTTGTTGGCTCCTTACGCCAAGGGTGGTAAGATTGGTTTGTTCGGTGGTGCCGGTGTCGGTAAGACCGTTTTCATCCAGGAGTTGATTAACAACATTGCCAAGGCCCACGGTGGTTTCTCTGTCTTCACCGGTGTCGGTGAGCGTACCAGAGAGGGTAACGATTTGTACCGTGAAATGCAGGAGACCAACGTCATCAACTTGGAGGGTGACTCTAAGGTCGCCTTGGTCTTCGGTCAGATGAACGAGCCACCAGGAGCTAGAGCCAGAGTTGCCTTGACCGGTTTGACCATCGCTGAGTACTTCAGAGATGAGGAAGGTCAGGATGTGTTGTTGTTCGTCGACAACATTTTCAGATTCACCCAGGCTGGTTCTGAAGTGTCTGCCCTTTTGGGTCGTATTCCATCCGCCGTCGGTTACCAGCCAACCTTGGCCACCGATATGGGTTTGTTGCAGGAGCGTATTACCACCACCAAGAAGGGTTCCGTCACCTCCGTCCAGGCCGTTTACGTGCCAGCCGATGACTTGACTGACCCTGCTCCAGCCACCACCTTCGCCCACTTGGACGCCACCACTGTGTTGTCCAGAGGTATCTCTGAGTTGGGTATCTACCCAGCTGTCGACCCATTGGACTCCAAGTCCAGATTGTTGGACGTTGCCGTTATCGGTAAGGAGCACTACTCTGTCGCTACCCGTGTCCAGGAGACCTTGCAGGCCTACAAGTCCTTGCAGGATATCATTGCCATTTTGGGTATGGATGAGTTGTCCGAGCAGGACAAGTTGACTGTCGAGAGAGCCAGAAAGATCCAGAGATTCTTGTCCCAGCCATTCGAAGTTGCCCACGTTTTCACTGGTATCGAGGGTAAGTTGGTCAGTTTGGAGGACACCGTCAGATCCTTCAAGGAGGTCTTGGAAGGTAAGCACGACAGCTTGCCAGAGAACGCCTTCTACATGGTTGGTGGTATCGAGGATGTCGTCGCCAAGGCTGAGAAGTTGGCTGCTGAAGCCAAGTAAATTATGAGGCTACGGTAAGAACTATGTCTAAAAGAATAAAAGATGCATAATAAATGATTGTAGAATTGAATACTTTGAGTGCTGGTTTTTCAGTTTTTCATTGCTATTGGATTTATCGCTATGTACCTGGTATCCCATATCTGTCTATTTCCATTGATGCTATCCATTTAATCGCTCTTTTCTATCCATTTGATCGATCCCTCTATCCATTATATCTTCCCCATTCTCTCTTCCCTATTCTATCTTCCCCAATCTATCTTCCCCATTCTCTCTTCCCCATTCTCTCTTCCCCATTCTATCATTCTTACCTCACTCTCTCCTTCATCTCATTATATGCCCTCCTCATCTGAACATACCCCAAATGGATCTTTCCCACGAAGTGGTCGGCCAAGCGCCTATCGCTGTCCAATCTGGAGAGGTATGCGCCACAGCCCTCGCAGACCTGGAGCTTCTGCTGTGACGACTGGCCCACGTTTTCCACGGTTGTGCGGGCAGTTTCTGCAAGGGCGTGTCGCAGCAGCGACAACAGTTCGAGTTTTGCTGCCTCGACCGCGGCCTTCAGGGTTTCGCCTGCGCTGAGTAGAAAGCTGATCTCCTCTGTGGCGAGGCCGATCTTTGTATCGAGCTCGTCCAATTCCTTAGTAATCGACGCGATCTTTTCCTTTTCCTCTGGGGTTCGTTCGAGTCTGCGGTGGGCGATTTCCATGGTCTTGTCCAAGTCGTGGATGTACTTCTGGAGGTGCTTGTAGTATTCGTACTCGAACTCCGGGAAGGATTCGGTCTTTCTGCGGTGTTCGTACTCCAACTTGTGCTTTTCTAGGTGGAGCTGAGGGCACTTGCCTAGGTCCTGCTTGGTTCCCACAAAGAGGTCGTGGGGACACGTTCCAACGAGGAACGACTTGCACACACGGTGGCTCTCGATCTCGGGCTCACGTCGCCTCACGGCGGGCGAGATGAGGGCATCTTTGCCCATGAGCTTCTCGAGAAGTTTGCGCTGTTCTTCTGCCAGTGACATAATAGAGAAATAAAAGAAAAGAAATTGATCAAGAAAGGTGAAGAAAAAGAAGAAAACATATTTGAATGAAGAATAGGGTGGTTCAGGTGGGTGTAGTAGAGGATGAGGAATGCTGAAGTTGATAGATTCGGTGATGTAAAGAGTAGAGGAATAGTGATGATAAAACAGTCGAAAATAAGCGTAGGTTTGAAGAATACTCAGGAATACGAATACTTCATACTCCAAGAATTCACTTGAATTCACACTTGAAGAATTCACACTTGAAGAATTCACACTAAAGAATACTTAACACTTCAAGAAAAATATTACTACTACTCTCTTAATACAACCACTTAATACTACCACTCTCCTAAACACTCTCCTAAATACTCACCTAATATCACTCTCCTACACTACCCACATTACCTGAATCCCATTCTCCAATCCACATCATTTTCTTCAAGCGGAATTGCGGAAATCCAAGACATTCTCATAACTAACTTCCATGAATTACGAGCGTTATAAATAACCGAGAAATACAATAGAATTCCAGGTTGTCTAAAATTAATGATTTTCAGCCACAACAATCAACACAAACAAGCTATCGAGCAAGCTATTCCAGTAAACTACAAGCTATTCTAGCAAACAAGCTATTCTAGCAAATTACAAGCTATTGTAACAAGCTATTGGAGAAAGTGCAAACTGTTCAACAAGATAAACCTAACTCATCTTTTCTATCTTTTAGCCATCTACTACACTCTCCTTCCTCTATCTATTGCTCTTCTCCTGTCTACCTCATCTATTTTTATTATACTTACGAAACCGTCCCTCCTTATATCTAACCGTCCCTCCTTAAAGTATATCTACATCCTTTCTTCCTTATCGTATGTTCACAGATCTTCCACCCCTTTTTGGTATCGTTCTGCAACTTACTTTTTTTGGCCGCCTTACCCCCCGCCCTACTTGCACGGCTTGAAAATCCTACTCATCTTTTCCTCACCATGAGAAACCCATTCAAGAGGCCAGATAAGAAGAGGAAGACAAGCGAGTACCCGTCCGGGCACGTCCATTCGCTCCCCTTGGAGCTCTTGCTCAAGGTCCTAGGCAATTTGGAAGACAGTCCACGAGCTCTTCTCAACCTTTCGCTAACCTGTTCCAAGATGAACCAGATCGTCAACCAATACCATCTCTACCGCAAAACAACATTCAGAGACTCAGAAACATTCATCAAGTACTGCTCGTCGCACGTGTCGACACCGCACAGCGGAACGTCCATCGCGCGCCGTTTCAGCTTATCGCGCCGTGGGTGTAAAGTCGCTTTTCTCACTGAGCTCAGACTCAAAAACCCACCAGGGCGTTTCTTCGAGAGAGACAGCACGACGATCGCAGGCTCGTACGGAGTCGAGAGCAAGACCAGTCTCGATGGCGAGAGTATGTTCAATGATTACCAAGGGCTGTTGTCAGCCCTCTTGGCTGAAGCTAAGAATCTTCAAGATGTTTCCATAACAGAAATCTCTCCTACATTTGAATTCATGTCACACTCGAAACTTCCCAAGATAAAGAAGCGACTGCTTCGGTCTCTCGAGTTGGCCGCACAAACCGGATGGTCGCTCCCGTTCAAAACTTTACACATCGCGCCGTTTCTCGCACAATTCGCCAGCATAGAAACATTCACCTTACACAACTTCATTCTTGATGGGGAAAGACTCACTTCCGACACGTCCAACGAAAGCGCACGTGGCACAAGTATCCTGCGAGTGCGGCTCCATTCGTGTACATACCACCGCAAACCGTGCAAGCGACCATGTGAGTTGTTTGCGAATGTTGAGCACTTGCAACTCCACACGATATTGTGCGAGGCCGACCTCTCGCTTCTTGATTTCGTGAAGCAAAACAACCGGCTCAGGACGCTCTTGATCGACCTCAACCTGGCGATATTCTACCAGTTTGCGTCGACGAAAAAGGCGTTCAACTACAGCAAGTACAACCTGCTCTTCAAGTTGTTGTGTCTGCAGAAGGGCGGGTGGAAGAACTTGCATGGACTCGTGCTAGTGAACTTTGACTTGGAGGCGTTCCAGCAGGAGCGCGATGCGGAGCGCGAGGCGTGGAATGCTGCTACGCCGCTCGAGGAGCTCCTACAGTACCTCTCGAACATCCCGAAGTTGGACATTGGATTGGCCAGGAATTTGGATTCGTTTCCGGTGGGGCTTTTGGGGGCGAACGTGAGTGTGTGGACGAGTACGGGAAGGAGGTTGGAGGGCTTAACATAACTCATAACTCTCACATCGACGAAGTCGATGGGAGTGAGTATTAGAAATGTGGAGTGAGTATTTTAAATAATGTTGACGAGAGCGTTACTCCTCGTTGAATTTCAGCAAGCAGAGAATTAAGGCTGGTGGGAACGGTGGTACATGAATGAACAGGAATAGAGGATATAGAACATAGATGTTGGAGGATAAAGGATACAAATAAATTAGATGATTCATATTATGGAAGGGCATAGAGATGATGAAATAGAAAAAGAGAATCAGATGTTGAGGATTCATATTATACAAAACGCATGGATATGAGAAGGAATTTATGTTCCTAACAGGATGAATAATCTTACAAGGTTCTTACAGAATGCCTAGTCTACAAGCTCCTTACAGGATGACTAGTCTACAAGCTCCTTACAGGATGACTAGTCTTACAAGTTACAGGATCACTAATCTTACTGGTTCTTACAGAATAAACCAATTCCAGGAATAATAGATATCAATAGTCAAAGTCAAAGTAGACGACGATAACTCTGATGTGCTCTTTATGCCCATTTTATGGCTGCGAAATTATGCTCCAATTTAGAAATTATGCTCCAATTTAGAAATTATGCTCCATTTTGGCTGCGAAATTATGCTCCGTTTTAAATTACTGCAACAAATGAACCACCATCGAAACTCCCAACAATATCAAATCAACCATGCCCCTTCCTCCCCCTAGACGTTAGTAAACAATCCCACCACGGTGGAGAATACCCTCAGAAAGAATCCCGAAACAGCATCGAGGAACCCCTCGGAGTCGGAGTCTGTGTCGTACTCACTTTCACTAATATACGTACCGTTGTGTGGAACAAACACCTTTGGAGACCTGCGCACCTCTTCTGTGGCCGAGATATCCACCACGACTTCGACCCGTCTGGAAACCCCGTAGCTGTTACCATTAGGCATAAGAATCTTGTACCTGTTAGTAAGTTGGTCGTCTGAGAGTGGTACCAACGATCCTTCACTGACTTCAACTCCTCGCTCAATGAGGTGTCTTGCTGGACTTTGGGGCAAACCCACCAGAATGTCGATATTCTCGTACTGGTCGTCGCACTGAGGGACTTCGAAGGACCCACTTTTGAGTCTGGTCTGCGAATCCTTTGCACTCTTTTGCATGGCCCGTGCAATGTGCGAGTAGTCGAGTGGGGGTAACGAATCATACTGGTTCTTGAGCAGGAGGTAGTCTTTGAGGAGTTGGATATCGCCGTTTTCAAGGACTTGCACGAGTCCGTACTTGTTTGGTTCTTGGGTGAATTCGTAGACCAATCCACCACAGAATACATCGGTCATATCAGACGAGTAGATGCTCTTGATCTCATCGAACTCACGTGGAGTCACCTCGTTGCACCCAAACTCAGAGAAGAATACCGGCCGATTATAATCGAGGTAACTCTCCACTAGAATATTGTATCCACTGGTGTAAAAAGTCTGTTCTCCACACCATTGGTAGGTATTCACACCGTAAAAGTCCACCAGGTCAAGTGGAGATTCATCGATACACTCGAGATACTCTGCCACTGACATTCTGTACCGCAAATCGTCTGCGGCTGAGTATCCCACGGGTATTTGACGGGGCGAATGGACACTGAGGTACTGTTTGAGGTCTCTTACCACTGCCTTTACGAATACCGGCGACAGTCGTGCGGAACGGTCATCGTTGATGATTTCGTTACCTGCGAAAAAGCCCAAGGTATTGTTATAGCTCATGAACTGGTCGGCCACTTTGAAGACGTTTTCAAGGTACTCCTCGTTGTAGGAGGTCCAAGGTTCGTAGCGGTTGAGGTGGTGTTGCGGCAAAGGTGAGTTAATATCGAGCACGAGATAAATTCCGGCCAGCGCCAACATTGACATACAAACGTCGTGGTTGAGCTCGGTATTGATGGAGTACACACGGATGGTGTTGATCCCGAGATCCTGGAAGAGCGTGATATCGCGTGCGCAAGTGGCCGCGTCCGATAGCGGGTCCAGGTATGTGGTGAACGCAGACGATCCGCCGGGCTGGTAGTCCACACCTTTGACGTAGAACGGTTCTCCGGTAATGGAGTCTACGAAGAAGCGACCGTTGGACACGATCGGGTGGACAAAACAGAGCGCTCTGGCTGCTAGAACGAGGAGGAGAAGAAACATGGATAATTTGCACCCAAAAGTACAAAGAGAAAAAGTATAAAAGAAGCGAGTATAAATAGCAAAAGAGAAAGTATGTAAATCGTAGAATAAGGGTATTTCAGTAGGATCATAAGTGCGGTGACATAGTATTGTACCTCCATAAGAGAGTGGAACTATTTCTACATAGGTTTATATCATTATGCCAAGCCGCTAAACGAGAAGTTAAAAATAGGGACAATCGTATAACATAGGAGAACTGTGAGATCTTGGGAAGGGTCGAGTATTTGGTCCAACAAAAGTGAAAAGGGCATAGTTAAGAGGGTTAAGGGAGGGTTTCTGCACCTAACTGCCTTATAAATTGTATTCCTACTAAACGTTTATATCAACTGAAGGCACATATTGATGTCTTTTCATAATCTATTCATCTGAAGTCTTCATCTCTTTCATCTTCATCTTTTCATCTTCTCTTTCCATCTTCTCTTTCCATCTTCTTTTTCATCTTCTCTTTCCATATTCTCTTTCCATATTCTCTTTCCATCTTCTCTTTCCATCTTCACTTTCCATGTTCATCACTTTTCTTAGCAAATCTTTATTTATTCCTATTTATCATTAATTCTCTTTTCTTCCAAACACCATGGCAAATAACTACCGCGCCCTTGGGCTGCAAGCAGACCTACCCCTGTTTCCTCCCAGCTACGCGGACGTGCCGGAGGAGGACATGAGCGAGGAACGGCACCATTTGCCGTCACATGGCATTGAACAGTTTGAAATCGACGACATGTTTGACGACGACGATGGCGCAGTGCGCGAGGGCTTTCTTCTGAGAGCGACACTCATCACACAGAAGTACGCAAACCGCTTCAACCACCGCTTCATACACCCTGTCACGCGAATGATCGACCCCATATACGAGGGATACAAGTACTTGGAGATGCATTACGAGCGGTCCATTCTCAAGTTAGGGAACCCACTTGTGGTTAAGAGGCTATTCTACATGTTCTTTGTGGCGATAATACTCTTCTTCCTCACAAAGTACAGCACAAACGAAGGTGTGGACGGCACAACCGGAGGCGGTTTCTCCCTGGGAAAGTTGTATAATATCGACCGCCTTACCGACTCTGCCAGCTTGTTTGTGGACACGAACCTGATGAAGAGCAACTTAGAGTACTTCCTGAGCATGCCTCATGTGTCTGGGCTGCATGGCGATCTCACCCTTGCCAAGTACATCCAGAGCTTTATGAGCAACAACGGTCTCAAGATCATCGACTTTAACGAAGTCAAGGCATTTGTCAACTATCCGTCCCGCAAAAACACTTACGTGCGCGCAAGCGATGGGTCCCATGAGGCTCAGCTCTGGGAGGGTAATGGAGAAACCATGGACACTTGGGCTTACAACCCCAACGCATTGAACACACGTGAAGAAATCGAGGGTGATGTGGTTTTCGTGAACCACGGCCGGATCGAGGACTATGGAGATATCGACGTCAAAGACGCCATCTTGTTGATCAAGTATGGTGGTGACGACCTCCCGGAGCCAAACAAAGTGCAGTTGGCACACGCTCGTGGTGCAAAGGCCGTGATATTCATCACACCAGAGGTGGAGGTGACAGAAAACGGTAAGACAGTCAAGAAAGACGATATCATTCAGCGCATCAATGTGGGTTTCACACGCATGAGCCCGGGTGATATCCTCACGCCAGGATGGAGCTCCGATGGTGCGTACGTGAGCAAGCAGCCTTGGTTTAAGTCGGATCTCACTCCTAAGCTCCCTACGATTCCGGTTTCCTGGAGAGACGGAGTCGCGTTTTTGCGCAAACTCAAGGGTGGACACAAGTTCGGCGACTTCGAACTGGGAACTACAGGCTCCAACGCTTTCCGTATAAAAATGAGAACAGACCACGAGGAGAGATCCGCACAGCATCTCTGGAATGTGGTGGGCTCCATCGAGGGACGTGAACAACCGGAAAAAGGTGTGATTATCGGAGCTCTGCGTGATACCGCAGGTGGCCTGGGGGCTGTTTCAAACACAGGCTCAGTGCTCTTGTTGGAGTTGGTCAAGGTATTCACTTCGTTGCAGAGGCAGTTCAACTGGTCGCCCTCTCGGTCGGTGTACTTTGCGTCGTACGACGGCAGTGAGTACAACTTGGCAGGACTGACTGAGTGGATCAAGTCCCGCAAGGACACGTTGCAGAAGGAGGGCTACGTGTACATCGATTTGAGCGATGCAGTGGCAGGACACACGTTGAGTGTGAAGTCGCACCCGTTTTTGCACAACGTGATTAAGGATTCGTTGAAGAGGGTATTGGGAGATAGGAAGGATGAAGAGAAACATGAGAAGAGAGAGGTGGAGAAAAAAGATGATAATGATAAGAGTGCCTTCAAAGACATGTATGAGGTTTTTGTTGCAGACAATGGAAACTCTGATGAAATCTCCAATAACATGCTCGAGCTGAAAAACTACCTCCCCTTCATCAACATTGTCAACGTTCCTTCCGTGGAGATCAAGTACACAGGAAAGAACTTGAAGAACACCTGCTATGATACCTTCGAAAACATGGAGCTGGCAGATATAGACAAGTATATGCTCCAGCATAAGCACCTTGGAGGAGTACTCGCGATTCTCGCGTTGCAATTGGCAGAAGCTCCGATCATCCCATACAACTTCAACGACTTGTATTCGCTTTTGACCAAGTATGAGCATGACTTGGAGAGATTTGCCGATGCGCACATGCCGAAGGACATCCAGCGTCTCAACTTCGACCCATTGAAGAAGGCGTTAGGAATCTTACAGG
The DNA here is from genome assembly GCA_030564445.1 of Kodamaea leandrae. Taxonomy (NCBI): domain Eukaryota; kingdom Fungi; phylum Ascomycota; class Pichiomycetes; order Serinales; family Debaryomycetaceae; genus Kodamaea; species Kodamaea leandrae. The sequence goes on along the minus strand of JAJLUV010000006.1, from coordinate 153,775 downwards.
GCTCTGGGTCGCGGTTCCATGACTGGGAAAGTGGCTGGAAGCAGTTTTTGGCAGAGTCGGCGGACGTGGAGCCATCGGGGCTCTCGATTTCGCGCTGGAGATGGAACGAAAACATGCTTGTGTTCAACGAGGTGTTTGTTTCGCCAAAAAATGCCCCAGAGCGTGCGGGATACGTCAACAGCTTGTTTGGAGCTCCAATGGATGCTCCCGAAAACAACAACCAATACGAGTGGAACACGTTCCCACTCGTGCGCGACGCGATCATGGCGGGCGACTGGAACAAGGCCGAGAAGGAGATTGTGGATTTGGCAAACATGATGGCGTACGCTGCAAGGAGATTCATAGATCCGAGGGGTTAGTTTTGGGTAAATATGGGTAAATAGATAATAGGAGAAAAAGAGCACGTGTAGTGGGAAGAGATTACCATAATTCGGAGGGTGGATTGTGAAAGGAGTGGTTAAGACCAGTGAAGTTGAAAATGTGATAATTTGAAAGATTTTGATGAAAATCTACAAATATAACGTAAAGGTAGAAATCATCAGATATGTAAATAAACGCTATAGACGATCACTAGGGGTAACAGGGTGAAAGATTTCTACGTGAGCATGTCTGAATAAGGGTCGAAAACTGAAACAGCCATTTTCATCATCTCCTCACTTGTTTTTTCGGGGCACCTTCTCTACAACAAATAGAGCGCCGTGGCGCAGTGGAAGCGCGCAGGGCTCATAACCCTGATGTCCCCGGATCGAAACCGGGCGGCGCTATTTGTATTTTTTTTTTTCAAAGACGAAGTGTTTCCGTCTATAAGTTGTATTTTTCAACGGTCTATTCGAGTGTTTGCTGTTATATGCCATGTTTTCTGCTTCTAGCCTCGTTCTGTTTATTCTACTTTCTTTTTTAAGGCATCAAATTCTACACTTTAATTTTGTAGTCTTAATATTCTTTATTTGTATTCTTCTACTCATTTCTATTCTTCTACTCATTCCTGTTCTCTCTCTTCTTTCTGTTCTTTCTGTTCTACTCATTTCTATTCTTATCCTTCCATCCTCTATTCTTCCTCTCTATCTCTAATCCCTCTATCCTCAAATTTGAGCCTTCTTCAAATCATCAGCAAGATCATCGATATCAGCACCACTCAATTCCTTGGCCAACTGGTCCAAGTCCAAGTCCTTCTCCAAGACATCACCTTCGTCCTCATCGTCGTCCTCTTCATCGCTGTCCAATTCCTCCAACTCATCCAACTCGTCCAACTCACCAGATCCTCTCTCCTCAAAAACAGCGGTGATGGCCTCCACATGCTCGGAGTCCTCCTCAAATCTGTTACCGTTCAACTCGAGCAACTCCAAGTTTGGCAACTGTGTCTTGACAGCGCTAGCAAGAACCTCCAAAGCATCAGCCTCCAACTCGTTGTACTGCAACTTCAAAGTAGTCAAGCTTGGTCTCTCCTTGGACGACAATGCCTTAGCCACAGCCAAGGAACCCTTGTTCTTCAACAACGCGTCGTTCAAGTTGATCTCCTTGAGCGAAGCCCATCCCAGACTGAGGGCAGAGGCAATTTCCTCAGCACCCTTGGTGGTGATGGTGTTATCCTGCAAATCAAGGACTGTCAAGTTCTTGCTGTGAGACAAACCTTGAGACACCAACTTGGCGATACCGGCAGGTCTGATACCGTTCTGGTACAAGCGGACTTCTTGCAAGTCTGCGTGGGAGCGCAAACCAAGGGCCAAGTGGTTAATGGACCCGTTCTCCAATCTGTTTCTACCACACACAAAGGTCTTCAACGATGGCAAACCCGCGTCTTTCTTGGCCTGAGCCAACTTGAATAAGGATGTTCCGATACGTGCACCTGCAAAAGGTCCCATACCGTTGTTGGAGAGGATCAAGTGCTCAACAGAAACAGCCTTGGCCAAGTAGTCCTCAATGGGGTCGATGGTCTGCAAGCCGAATGCATTATCACTCAAGTTGATGGTTGTCAACTTGGGCATCTGAAGGAGGGCTGGCAAAAGGAACTCCAAGGACTGTGGGATCTCTGTGTTTAATCTACCAGTGTAAAGATCCGAGAAGTTGATCTCTGTGATGGTGTCCTTGTGCTTCAAGAGAGCCTTGGCCAAAGCATCAGAAGCTTCCACACCCAAGGTGTTTCCAGAGAAGTCGACCGACTCAAGAGTCTTGAGGGCGACGATCTCATCAACGTAAGGCTTGATGTCGTCAGCGGAGTTGAACTTGACTTGTTTGCCTGCAATGGAGTATGACATGGTGGTGGAAAAAAAGAAAACTAGATCGGTAGGGAAAAATACGACACTACCAAAAGAAGAGCACCATGTTAGCCAAATCTTAGAATATCGACTAGTGTAGAGATATTAGTACGTCTCAGTAAAACGGGCTAAGCGACGGAATTATATCGGAGTTTACTGAAGGTTATGTTCCCCTCATGAGGGGGCCGTTATACCTCAATTTCTTTGGCATGTGGAAGATAAGAAAAGAAAAGATACGGAAAAGAGGAAGAGATAGTGAACGAGAGAAGTAGCGAGTAATAAGAACGACAATGATACGAGAGGGTTGAAAGAAGAAAATCACAACAGATGATAGAGGGGATATTGGTTATAGTAGTTGTGCTAGATTAATGTTAGTGGTTATATTGATAGTGGTTAGATTTATAGTGCTAAATTAGCAGCTAATTAGTAGTCAATTAGTCAGTAGATGGTCGTATAATGCCACTTTGTACGACCTTAACTTTGATACCCTTCAAAACCAACTAGTGGGAATCAATGCAACTCGATAATTTCTTGAAATTTATCCGAATTCATTGCTGCCACTTTAAGTGAACGCTACCAAATTCGCGAAAAAATTTTATTAAACTCAACAACCATGTTTGCCCCACAAGCTGCTGCTGCCCCAGCTAAGAAGCTCTCCAAGTTCGAGGAGTTCAAGCAGACTCCTATGTTCACCGTCGGCCTCAACGTCGGTATGTTCGCCGCTGGTATTGCCTTCGTCCTGTCCAGCTTGATGGAGATGTTGGTTCCACAGATCTAATGTATATAGTAATAGAGAAGGAAGCGTTATCGAGCGTAAGGAAGTAGAAAAATGCCCAAAAAGAAGCGGAAACGATCAGGTATCGAATCCATTGTACGAACTGCCATCATCGTATGATACTCCTATCATCATTCCATCACAGGTATTACACTTTGGTCATTTCAATTACCGCGCAATCACGTGACATAGCTTGCTGCGTAACGAACACCGCCAATACCGAAGTTGCCAATTTCGTCCAGCAGGCACGTGACCAGCATGTGAAGTTGCGGAGGGGTACAATCGGCGGTTTTTTTCCCCCTCAAGTGTGTCGGCATGAACCTGTGGGGTACTAGCGGCCCGAGCATCAGACCAGAAGCGGCGGAAGTCATACGATGGCGCCACTTATAAGGTTCGAAGAATGCTGGAGACGCTCTACATCCTCGGTAGAAGTCCGAGCCAGGAAAGTGACGGTGTTCTCCGTTCCCACTATCGGGCCAATATTTCGGACCCCATTTTTTTTCAGTCAACCTTTTCGGATGTTTTTCTTCCTCGGTATTTTCCCCAGAAAATCGGCAGGGCACATGTAAATCATACCGAGCGGAAATACACTATTTAAGAGAAAAATCCCCAGACTATTTTTTTCTCTCCACGAATATCAACATGGTTGACATTACTAAAAACACCGTTAGCTCTAGCGCCCCACCTGACCCACAGTCCTCTCTCCAGAAGGAGAGAGCTAACCAGGCTTGGGACCCAATCAAGATGCACTACTTCCTTGAGGGTAGTAAGGAGCGTTCTGAATTGTTCAAGCAGATGTCCCAGCAGATGGAGAGAGACCCAATCCTCTCTGCCGACCCTAACTTCTACGACCTCAACAAGGCTGAGACCCGTGAGTTGGCTGCTAAGAAGATTGGTCGTCTTGCGCAATACATCGAGACTGAGTCTTTTGAGGACTTCAACAGAAGATTGTCGCTTGTCGGTGTCTTCGACCCCCTGGTGGCCACCCGTATTGGTGTCAACCTTGGTCTTTTCTTGTCCTGTGTCAGAGGTAACGGTACCAACGAGCAGTTGTCCTACTGGGCTTTGAACAAGGAGACCGCCTACGTCAAGGGTATCTACGGTTGTTTCGCTATGACTGAGTTGGCTCACGGTTCCAACGTCATGGGTTTGGAGACCACCGCTACCTTCGACAAGGAGACCGATGAGTTCATCATCAACACCCCACACATTGGTGCTACCAAGTGGTGGATCGGTGGTGCTGCGCACTCCGCTACCCACACCTCTGTTTACGCTCGTTTGATCGTTGACGGTGAGGACTACGGTGTCAAGACCTTCGTTGTGCCTTTGAGAGACGTCAACCACAACTTGAACCCAGGTATCGTTGTCGGTGACATTGGTGCCAAGATGGGTAGAGACGGTATTGACAACGGTTGGATTCAGTTCTCCAACGTCCGTATCCCACGTTTCTTCATGTTGCAGAAGTTCTGTAAGGTCTCCAGAGAGGGTGACGTTGTTCTCCCACCATTGGAGCAGTTGTCTTACTCTGCTTTGTTGCACGGTAGAGTCATGATGATTATGGACTCTTACAGAATGTGTGCACGTGTTTCCACCATTGCTCTTCGTTACGCTATCGGCAGAAGACAGTTCAAGTCTGAGGGTGCCGACGAGGACGCTTTGGAGACTCAGTTGATCGACTACCCACTCCACCAGAAGAGATTATTCCCATACTTGGCTGCTGCCTACGTCATCTCTGCTGGTGCCCTCAAGGTTGAGCACACCATCGGTAGCACCTTGGAGATTCTCGATGACGCTGTCGACGCCGACGACTTTGACGGTATCATGAAGGGTATCGAGTTGATGAAGTCTTTGTTCATTGACTCTGGTTCTATGAAGTCCTCGTGCACCTGGTTGGCTGCTGAGGCCATCGACCAGTGCAGACAGGCCTGTGGTGGTCACGGTTACTCCTCTTACAACGGTTTCGGAAAGGCATACAACGACTGGGTCGTTCAATGTACTTGGGAGGGTGACAACAACGTCTTGGCCTTGTCTATCGGTAAGCCATTGGTTAAGCACGTTATCTCTGTCATTGACAACGACAAGGTTGTTAAGGGCTCTTCTGCTTTCCTCACTGAGACCAAGCAGCACACTGGCAAGAACGGTGACAAGACATTCATCAACACTGTTGATGACATTAAGGACTTGAGAAAGTTCCTCCGTGCTTTGGAGGTTACCTTGATGAGATTGCTTTCCCAGGTTGCTTTTACCGTTAAGGAGCAGAAGGGTAACTTCGACTACGTTGGTGGTGACATGGTTACCATCTCCAAGTTGAAGAGTTACCACTACTTGCTTGACGAGTACGTCAACCAGATCGAGAAGACTGAGGACAAGTCCTTGGTTCCACACCTCGTTGTGTTGGGTCAGTTGTTCGCTGCTACTCTCGTCTTGGACAGATTCTCTGGTACCTTCTTGACCTACAAGGTTGCCACCACTGAGGTGATTGCCAAGTTGAACTCGGAAATCATCCCACAGTTGAACGCTGCCATCAGACCACACGTCGCCAACTACACCGACTCGTTCCAGCAGTCTGACATGCTCATCAACGCTGCCATCGGTAAGTACGACGGTAACGTGTATGAGAACTACTTCGACATTGTCAAGAGACAGAACCCACCATCTGTCACTAAGGCTCCATACTCTGAAGCTTTGGAGGCCATGTTGAACAGACCTTCCTTGGAGGCCAGAGACAGATTCGAGAAGTCGAAGGAGGCTGCTGACATTTTGTCCCAGTAAATAGGTATATTATTTATGTTTCATGAAGGCTTATGAGCTCAATATAAGAGAGTTAAAGAAGAGTAGAATGTGAACAGTAGTTTGTTGAATTGGTGAAGTTTTGTCGAGAAACTTAATCATGATTCATGATGACAAATTAAAATACATACGATAGAAAACTTATCCTATAGCATCCTTCCCCTATACAAAACTTCTCCAATAGAATCCTACCCCGTAGCATACTTTTCCTATGTAAAACTTCCCCAAAAGAACACTTCTTGTATAGAACTTTCATCATCAAGCACTCCCATGTTAATCTTCCCCTTGTCTACACCCTCTCGCCAAATTTTATATTAAAACAAAACTATAAAACCAGCTGGATCGCTTATTTAAGCAATTGGCTCGAAAGGTCTGTATCTGAGCCAGCCCCACTTGGCCTGAGCTTCAGCATCAGCCTCTCTCTTAGCAATAGGCTCGAAAGGTCTGTATCTGAGCCATCCCCACTTAGCTTCGGCCTCAGCTTCTCTCTTAGCGATAGGCTCGAATGGTCTGTATCTGAGCCAGCCCCACTTAGCCTCAGCCTCAGCCTCAGCTTCTCTTTTAGCAATTGGTTCAAATGGTCTGTATCTGAGCCATCCCCACTTAGCCTCAGCCTCAGCCTCTCTCTTGTGAACATTGGCACCCTTAGCAGCTTCTTCTGCATCAGCAATGGTGGTGTTGACAATCAACAAGACCTTGGTACCGTTGATCTCGGCCATAACAGGCTCAAGGTCAGCAGGGAGATCGGTCAGACCAACAATGGAGTTGGTGTCCAAGGTGAAGCCAGTGTCCTCCTCGACTGGTTCAACAGGAGCAGCAGCAGCGAAAGAGCAAGCGATAGTGAAAAGAGCAAGAGCGGAAAACTTCATTGTTGTTTGTTGTTGTAGTAGTAGTTGTTGTTGATGTTGAGAACGATAGAAGGGATTCTTCTCTGACTTTATACCAGTTCAGAGGTGTTGATGTGGTGAGTTGAAAAATCGCATTGCTGCAAATTTGGTCTCAACCGATCCTTTCGCAGCCAAAAAAGGAAATTTGATCAATGTCATGTAGGTACAAATGATGAAGGAGGTAAGGGACAATGTGGTGTGAAGATGTGTAGTAGAGGTGAGACAATGGTAAGAGAAGCAGATGAGATAACTTGGGAGGTAGTAGGGAATAAGATAACTTCTGGAAAGATGAAGAGTTGTGTTGGTTTGTCTCAAAAATCTTGTGAAGACAATCTTGTTGAATCGATTTGCAAACTATTGCATTATGCAAAACGGTTGAAAAACGATCCATCGGTGTGGGATTCTTATGAAACATACGCTCTGATGAGTTAGTTTTGAACCCAGAATGTTCGTAATTAGTCCTAATACGAGTATGGAGGGGTTGAGGTACATTAAAGGAGAGTTATTATTCATGTGGTGTATTGAAGTGCATCGAATTTGATCACGTTTGCCAGCTATACAGGTGATTTTAAGTATGAGTTAGTAGTTGTGTGAATTATTCAACTCAGTTCTTTCCTTAAGTCTCGAAAATACTTCCACAAACAAACCCAATTACACCGTTCCTCCACAATAACCCAACCACTTCCCAAATCTTCTCTACCAAACCACTTCCCAAATCTTCTTTACCCAACCACTTCTCTTCCAAAAATCTCTTCCACCAAACCTCTCCTACAACTTACACTTCTCTTAACTATTCACATCGCATTTTCTACTTGGACAAGATCTCCTTGGCCGCGTCGCTCTTGTCGCCTCTGTCTCTCTCCTGCAACGAAGATCTGTTCAACAGAGCCTCGAATTCTTCTGAGTATGGAGCCTTGGTGACAGATGGTGGGTTAATGTGCTTGACACCACTGAAGTAGTTCTCGTAGATGTTACCATCGTACTTACCAATCAACGAGTTCAACAAGTTGTCTGGGATCTGGAACGAGTCGGTGAGACCAATGGCGTATGGTCTGAGAGCAGTCAACTTGTCGGTGATGTAGTTGTAGTTGATGTGCTTGGCCAACTCGACGTCGAAGATGTTGAATCTGATGAAGTCTGCCGAGTAGGTGTTCAAGATGCTGAAAGAGTAGAACAATTGCAACACGTTGACCAAGTGTGGACGGATAGGAGCATTAATAACAACCTCGCTGTCCAACTTAGTAATGAAAGCCTCCAACATGTAAAGCAAAGTTCTCAACTTGGACAACTCAACTCTTTGGGCACCAACCAAGTCCCAGTCACCGTTGTTCTTCTTAAGAATGTCCAAGACGGAAACTGCGTACTTGGTGATCATCACTTCAACAGCCTTCTTAACCTTGTGTGGGTCGTTCAAGTCTGCAGGACTGGTCAAGATGTGAGAATCGTTCAAGTCCTTAGCATTGTTGAGGAAAGCAAGAGTGGACTTTGGCTCCACCAACTTGTTCTTCTTCAAGATGAGCTCAACATTCTTAACAATGGTCTTACCAGCACTCATGGCAAGAACGTTGTTGTCACCCTCCCAGGTCATCTGGACAGCCCAGTCGTTACTGGCCTTACCGAAACCGTTGTAAGAGGAGTAACCGTGACCACCACACGACTGTCTAGTCTCGTCAATCAAGGCACCAGCCAACCAGGTCAAAGAAGACTTCATGGAACCAGAGTCCACGAACAAAGACTTGGTGCCGAGGATAGCAGCACCGATAGCACGCTTATCGTTGGAGTTCAAAGCAGTCTCCAAGTTGTTGACAATAGTCTCATGCTGAATCTCCAAACGGTCAGTACCAACACCCATGGCATAAACCAAAGCAAGGTATGGCAACAAACGTCTTTGGTGCAAACCGTAATCCAACAATTTGTTCTCAAACTCATCCAGCTCCTTGGTCTTGAACTGTCTACGACCCACGGCATAACGGAGAGCAATGGTGGTGAAACGAGCACCGGCTCTGTAGGAGTCCAGGGCCATGTTAACACGACCCTCCAACAAGGAGATGTAAGACAACTGCTCCAATGGTGGAAGAGTGACCTCACCGGTACGCGAGACCTTACACCACTTCTGCAACATGAAGAAACGTGGGATACGAACATCGGAGAATTGAATCCAACCGTTATCGATACCCTGTCTTCCCATCTTGGCACCAATGTCACCAATGGAAACACCAGGGAACAACTTGTGTCTGGAGTCACGCAATGGCACGACGAAAGTCTTGGTACCGTAGTCCTTACCCTTGACAATCAAACGGGCGTAAACAACCGAGTGTGTCAGTGAGTGTGCAGCACCTCCAATCCACCACTTGGTAGCGCCCACGTGTGGGGTATCAATGATGAACTCATCGGTTTCCTCGTCGAAAGTGGCGGTAGTTTCCACACCAGCGACGTTAGAACCGTGGCCCAATTCGGTCATACCGAAACAACCGTAGATTTGCTTCATGTAGAATGCCTCCTTCTTCTTGGCCCAGTACTCGTACTGCTCAGCAGTACCGTTACCCTTGATACCGTTCAAGAAAAGACCAAGGTTGACGGAAATACGGACACCCAAAGATGGGTCGTAAGAGGTGATCAAGTTCAATCTGCGGAAAAACACCTCTGGGGACTCCTTCTCGATATACTGAGTCAAACGGTCGATTCTACGAGCAACCAACTCACGGTCGGCCAACTTGTCATTGTCGTAGTGCTCGATCAGCGCCTGGAGAATTGGGTCGCGCTCCAACGACTTGTACAAACGCAAGATCAAGTTTGCCTTCTTAGGGTTACCCTCGAGGAATTGGTACATGTCGGACACGTTAAAGTCGGTACGAGCGCGCTCATCACGAATCGATTGAGCAGGAGTTGGGCCTGGAACAGTGCTGGAGATACCCTCCACGAGCACTGGTGATTCGGGGTGCAAGAACGCCTTTCCCTGAGACTTTGTCACTTTCTTGAAGTCGTACATGGTTGCCCTTTTTGACCGAGGGATAACTTGGGTTATATACTTTTTTCGACCCCACCTTTCGGGTGCGCGTGAAAATCACGGCAATAAGGGGCCGATGGGATGATTGGATGAGAATAGAAGAGGGATAAGATAGAGTGATACTGGGTGGTATGGTGCTCGTTGGAGTAGTGAGCAGATGTGACGAGTAGAAATAAGCCAGGTTGATTGAAAAAGAAGACATAATGACTGGAAGCAATATTGAAGAAATTATCCCTTAATATTCTTAAAAGCTTAACTAGAAGACGGGGCACTGAATGGATACACTACTGATTTGGTTTTCCACGGCTGTTGATCTGTGGTCTGATTTTGATGAAGAATTGTGGGGAGGTATGGATGCAGGAGATGCTGGGGAAATGGAGAAAATGAAAGGAGAGAAGGTTGATGAAGGTAGAAGGTAGGTAGAGTGGAAGCAGTAAGAGAATCTTTAATGAGAACCAAGATCGTTGGCTACTAACAAGGCGTTGAGAAGAAAAAGGGAAGTAGTGATGGTGAGACCTTGGTGGAAAAATGCTGCTTTAGAAAACAGTAATTTTCATAACCATTCGGTAATTTCAAAAGCTACCAGTAAATCTCAAAAGTAGTCAGTAATTTTCAAAACCGACCCCGTGAAATCCAGTAAAATTTAGAATTATCCAGTAAATTTCAAAATCTACTCAGTAATTTTCAAAAACATTCAGTAATTTTAAAAATCATACAGCAATTTTAAAATCATCCAGAAATTTCCACTAATTTTCACGATCACCGAATCTTTCATCTAGAAAAAATCAATATGATCACGACTAGACCCTATTGGAAACACACACAGAGTTTAATTACTCACAAAGTGAAATTCGAAACCACAACTTTTACCGACAATTCCATCACCTCAATATCAAGATCTATTTTTTTACCCTTTATTCTATCGTATTTTATACCTACCCCTCCCAATAGCTTATCTCGTTGAACCTCCACAATCTCTTATTCATAGTTGTATTCTCCACTATCTTGTTGTTCTCATCCACTAAATTCTTGATCTTATCATTTCCCTTGATCTTATCATTTCCTCTATTCCGTAGCTCCCTTTCCTGGGCCTTCCGTATGAATTTTTTCCTTCCGCGTTTCCTTCTTTATGGTGATAATTCCCAATCCGGCCAATTTTCCAGTGTCGTATCTCAGAGGTCATCTGTGCTGGAACTACAGTCTTGGGATTTTCATTGTTTCATCACTTCGTTTTCACATACTCGCTTACATGCCCGCCGTTCCTCAATCTTTCAAGCCCCATTATTCCGAATTCTCTCCTCTTAGCCACTCCCAATTCATCCAGCGGTGCCCCCCTCCGCATTTTCTGGTAGCCACTCCTATTTCTGTGATAGCCACCATACATAGTCATGCGGCACGGGTCATCTGATATGCCACGTAGTCCGGACCGTGACACGAAATGGTCATTTTCGCCTGCTACGCCCACTTCCGGCGCTACCACGGCGCTGTGGGGCCGAAACACCGTCTAGCTGCTTCGTACTTTAATTCTGGGGATGGGTAGAAAAACTCGAGGTTATCAACAAAAAAAAAACATTACGTACCACTTTACCACAATGAGTTCTGAGAAGATCGTTGCTGTTATTCTCGCCATTTTCTTGCCGCCATTGGCCGTCTTCATGAGAGACGGTGCCCACAGACAGTTGTTGATCAACATTATCTTGTGCTGTTTCGTCTGGTTCCCAGGTATTTTGCACGCCTTGTACGTTGTCTTGAAGGATTAAGTATAATACATGTTTATTTGAAGTGCTGTAGGGGTCATCAATTGAGATAGGTGGAGGAGAAGGTAGTGTTAGGATGTATGGGATATGGAAAGATAAAGATGTCAGCTATTCATCAGCATTCATCAACCACACATACCAATTCAAACAAGCATGCCAATTCGTCCTAGGATTCCAATTCATCAAGTATTCAATTCATCAAGTATTCAATTCATCAAGTATTCAATTCATCAAGTATTCAATTCATCAAGTATTCAATTCATCCAACAAAGTCAAATTTCTGTAATACCATCTACCCATCTACGACCTAAACCACCATATCTCTTACAATCCATGTTTTCCCATACTATTTTCATTTTGCCACTGATCGTCGGTCATTCAAATTAAAACCGCGTTCGGGTGCTCTCAGTACATCAGTAGTACAAAGGGCTGAATCTCCTCGCTCTCGTAATCGGACCTTCCGGCCCAGTAGAGAGATTCTTTAGAAGTGCTCGTAACACAGGCGGAGGCGAAGTTGGTAATTCGAAGGTTGACATTAAATTAGTGTACATCAATACGGTTTATCTAGGGTTTTATCCAGATAAATTAAGTTATACGCAGGGTTATCTAGTATTATGCAAGGGATTCTAAGGGTTATTATGGTTATATCTAGGAAGATGATTAAATATACGGATATTTTTATGGTGGTAGTACCTTGTTAATTACCTTTATCTTCCCAATGTAGTATTACCGAATGTATGAAAACATATTGAGGTCGAAATTACGGAATATTCGTTTACCCACTAGATTGATAATCCCCTCCTCGGGAGAAAAAGCAATATTATCCCGGTAACGTTTATACTTTGACACACCTAGTACCACCCTTGACGTGTCATGGCAACGCACGTTTAGTCCCAGGAAGAATCTCGTTAGCACGTTTGGTCTGGCACACAAAACAAATGGAATTTCGCCCTCGATTTTGTACCCTCGTTTCTTTTCAGCGAGTATTGTGTAAAATTAGACTTCCCTTATCTTATCGACAAATGAGGTTTTGGATTGTCCAACACTGTTGAAATAAGAAGACACCACTTTGACCTTTTGAGCAGCCTTCACTTTCTTGCATTACCAGCGCACCCATCACCGCCAGTTTCTGTGCAAAAATTACTCCCATAGCCACGAGCCCCAACAAGATCTCACAACAGGGGGAGTCAACGTCAGTTGCTCAACAACAATTACATCATACTAACTAGACAGCTAAGGGGGTTTAGACACCTAAACTATAACACCAAGGCATACAACATACTTACAACTAGATTTGGCGCATACCGACCACGTTGAGTCATCGGCGGCAAAATACACATCCACTCATAATCAGGGATTTCATAAGCTATCACCGAGCTTCCATACTTGCCATCGCATAACATTTACTATCATACCTACTTGCTATCACACCTAACTAACCATATCAGCAGGGATCATGTCAACAACTTCAAACCCTGCAGTGTCGCCGTCCACGGTTGGCGACCTTCCCCCCTTTTCGTTTTCGAAGAAGCCCATCCAGCTAGATGAGAGTGTTGATAGCACATCGAGGTCGCTGCTTCACTCCAACATCTCAGATGTGCTTTCCGCATTTCAGATCACACCCAAGAAGAAGGCGAAGCCGAGTCGCACTAGCTCACAGGAAAGCGGACTCGTGTGTCGAGACATTGATTACGATGAGAAGATCCGATTTCCTCGGATGAGCAATGTTAACAACTACACTTATAACCCGTGCGTGAAACCTGGCCTAGTATCCCGCAACTCATCAGTGTGTCACAGCACCAGCGACTTGCAACTGACTACCAGAAGCTCAAGCGATTTGGGTAAGAACCCAAGCGATTTGGGTAAAACCTCAAGTGACTTGCAGCTGACTAAGAGCACACGAGGATCGAGTAGTCTGGAGGAGAGCACTAGTACAAAGGACATTAAGAACAGCGATATCACCATCGAGGACGACAAGTATGCACCGGCCACGTTTGATCTCACTACTCCGCTACGGCGTTTTTCGTTCCAGATCGACTCGATCGAGGACATAACACACAACTTGAAGAAGTACTTACTGGTGGAGAACACGATCAACTTGTCACAGTTCAACGAGGAGAACCTCAAGCTCCTCAAGGAGTACATTCTGGACAACTACATCTACGAGCGCAACATGGAGCAGCAACAGAAGAAAAAGTCATCTAGCGGATCGCTAGTTTCGCTCGAACAACATGGGAACGGACTTGCCACACACTTTTACCTGACCAAGAAGCCCATGTGTGTGCCTGCGGTGCTCCGGCCCATGGTGAGCACTACTGCGGGAGCACATGATACGGTGTACGTGAACGGATCGCCGTTTGCGGTATCAACTGAAGGAGGAAACAGCTGGGTTGAGGAACCCACGCATGCTCACTGGAAGGCCGACAGCTCCAGCAACCATTGCATGCAGTGCTTCCAACAATTTGACTACTTGATTATGACGATCGTGCGCTCGGTTTTGGAGCCCCAGTCGACCGCGGGCCGCCGGCACCATTGTCGTTTCTGTGGGTTTGTGTATTGCACGGACTGTTTGATACAGAGCGAGCAGGATGATGGAGCTGAGCGGTTGTACACCACCCCGGGAGGCAGTTTCATGGGACGTGGGATTGTTCTCGATTCACAGGCACGGTTTGTGATTCCCAACCTCACGCACGGCACGGAGGAGCGCGAGGGCCGTTTGTACAAGATTTGCAAGGGATGTGGAGAGTCATACAAGCACCTTGTTGTTGCACTCAACAAGCGCAAAGACTGGACGTCGGACCATGTGTACATTGAGAACCCATATATCAACAAGAGACTGGCGCCTTCGAGCAGCCTTCCGTCTCCTGAAGAGAGTCCGCGCAAATTGAGCGACGTCATGGACCCGTACAGAAACAGCCGCAAGGATTCAAGCGGAGTTCCAACGGACTGGACATGGTCGTCGTTTTGATAGAGAATAGAGTGAGTAGAATAAAGGATAATAGGAAAAGAGAGTAAAGTATTAGAGTAAAGTATAAGGGAGTAGGGTGAGAGTATGGTAAGAGTATGGTGAGAGTTAAGCATAGTAAAAGTATGGTGAGAGTTAAGTATAGTAAGAGTATAGTAAGAGTATGGTAAGAGTATGGTAAGAGTATAGTAAGAGTATGGTGAGAGTATGGTGAGAGTATGGTGAGAGTATAGTAAGAGTAAGGTGAGAGTATAGTAAGAATATGGTAAGAGTATAGTACGATAATAGTAGAGTATAGTAGTTTATTGTATTGTATTGTATGAATATAGTAGAGTATAGTAGAGCATTGTGAAAGTAAGAAGTCTAGATGTACTTTCACAACTTTATTCTTACCTTCTCCATTAAGAAAAAACCGTTACGGTTAACGTTTCAACATTCGCACATGACACGTTGACACGATCGAGACCCTGAACGAAGAGTATCAGAACCACATAATCTCAACGGCTCTCTCTAAAATCCACCCTTCAACTTTCTCCTTTACACCACTCGGCCCAATTCGCTATATTACCTGCGTTGAAGTAGACGATGGATAATCTCAAAGGCGTTTTTTGATGAGCCACAAAGAGACGAAAGTAAGGCGCGACCTAACAGAACTGAGTGTAGTGAACCCACATAGATTCCAATTCGAGCGTGCTGTGCATATTCACCGAGGTCTCCAGGCATATGCTAATTTCCGATTACATAAACCCATCCCTTCACATATATAGCAGCTTCTTACTCACATCTTCTATTTTCTTTTTCTGATCCATTTCGTATTCGGACCACGTCGTATTCCTGTTTAGTCTCCCTGAATTCGTCTACCAATAAATCCTTCTTTGTCCTTCCTAATGGGCGGCGATGTTCGTCCCGTGCTCTCAACAGGGCCCACCAAAGCGACCCCAGGTACACGTTTTGTGCACTGGATTTTTCCATGCGCACGACTGAATGGCCGGGCAAATATATATAAACATTTTCGTGTACCTAAAAAAATCTTCTGGAACGAGTAACGAAAAGGAGTTATGTATCAGCAGCCCAAGCTTGCGTACGCGTCCACGGACTCCGTGAGGAGGCTCTCCTCGAACAACCCGTTCCGCATGGTCGATGATCGTGGCGAACCTGTTCTTTCCCCAACAAGCACGTCCTTTTACCAACAACCCCGCGTGTCTACTAGATCAACGGGATCGTTGTCGAATCTGGGCAACTTGAGCGAGTGGGTCGAGAAGAACAGGCAGTTGCTCGAGACCGAGTCGGATGACGAGCAGGAGCACAGGTTCGTGGATATGAGCAGGCCCCAGTTTCCGCCAAAACCAGTGAGAGCAGACTCGGACTCGAGTGTGTACACCAAGTGAGTATATTTATGGAGTGGAATGAGAAGAGCAGAAGGAAAAGGAAAAGACAAGGAAGAGCAACAAAGAGCAACAGCGATGAATGAAAAGATAAAGGTAAGGTAATGCTGTTAAGACAGCATTTTTTAAGGTGACGATTTCAAGATCACTTACAATTTTAGGGCCACCATTTTAAGGTCACATTTTCATGGTAACGTTTTCAGGGAATACGATGGATGACAGGAATATTTGTCACCAAAATGTGTGAATACCAGATCAAAGAACACAAACATATTAATGATGGAAAAACATGAAACTGACGTGACACCTACATAGCCGCATACAACATTGAAATGTCGGAAGACAATGAAGATCCATTTTTCATGTTTCAGGCATGCGATATGTCGTTCATGTCAGCCGCGTGTAAAAGTCAAGAGGTCAATGACTCATGATTTTACCTAATAAAGTGGTTACCATAGCTGATCACCAAGAATCCACTACCCTACCTCATCTTTTCTTCCCCTTATCGTTCTGTGCCTAGACGCGCACTGCCACTTGCGGTAATTTTTTTTCCTTTTTTTTGTCCAGTTCGTTTGCTTTGACAATAACACGCTCCTTTTTACAAACGGCACTTACTAACCAAACAGCAAAATGTCCAACAACCCATTCGCAGCCGATATGAACGATTCGGAACCATACGTGCACCGTCGCGACCCACCCCCCGTTCCGCGTTCCAAGTCACACAGTGGCTCCGGAGCACCCCCGCGCCCCCCGAAGCTGGACGCGGTCGCTCCTCCATCATATGAGGAGGCTGCGGGAGCAGAGGCAGCAAGAAAAGAGTATCCACGCGAGAAACAAGGACTGAGTCTGTCACGCGAGAGAACACACTCATCTAGACCGCGTCACCGCAGCCACAGCGATGGCCATCGCGATGGCCACCGCGAAAGCCACCGCGAGCACCGTGACCGTGAGCACCGGGATGGACACCGCGAACACCGCGAACACCGCGAGAGCCGCCGCAACAGTAGCAAAGACCACCGCTCGAAGAAGTCTCCTTCTAAGAAGAAGGTCGAGCCTGTCAAGGCCAAGAACTTGGACACGATTGACAAATTGGACGTGACCGGGTTCTTTGGCGGCGGGTTCCACCATGACGGGCCATTTGACGCCTGTACTCCACACAGAAACAAGAATGCAAAGAGTGCGCCTGTGATGGCGTTCCCACCTGACGGACCAAACAGCTCCATCAAGGGTATGGGCAATGTTGCGCAGGAGAAGCAAGAACAAATGAACTTGGCATTTGGCAACTACGATGAGGACCAGAATGAGATAGTGGGGCGCAAGTCACAGAGCAAGAGACCAATTGTTACGACCCGAACGGTAGAGCTCACAGACCCACCTGCGGCACCCCCTACTTCCGCCGCCACCACGTACCCACCATCGCTGAACGCCAGTGTGGTGAACTTTGATTCCAACACAAAGGCGGTGAAAGTACATGGATCCACCACGGCTGGATTGGGATCAACCACCTTCATCGACGGAGCTCCTGCCCCAAAGACAGCAGAGCAGGAGGCCCTCAACCTCAACAACGGCGGATTGGGCAGGAAAAAGTCCCTCGTCCAGAGGTTACGTAAGAATAGCGCAAGCGAGAACTCGTCGAGGCGCAACTCCAACGAGGGACAGTCGAGTCCAATCTACTCGCCGCTGACCAGCAGAAGAGGCTCGCTCAACCCAGAGGCACACGATAACGAGCTCATCCCGCCCGCAGGACCGGGCTCGTCGCTTTTGCGGAGAGTAAAGAGTTTGAAGGTTAGAAGGTCATAGGGTATGGTTGGAGAAGAGAAGGAAATGGGAGAGGGTTAGAGATTGAGTTATAAGAGAATAAAATGACTTGGTAGGGGTAGTAGAGTAGGTAGAGATTGAATATGAGTACACATGATATTAGAGAATTGTTCAAATGTTTGGCAGAAACATGAACATAATAACGCAACCTCATTGAGGAGTCTATTCCGCACAATTAAAAGAACCTTAAACCATTACGTCTTTTCCGCACAATAACAATAACCTTAAACTTATTACGTCTATTCCGCACCCAATAACAATTATGTCTATCCCACACCCAATAACAATTATGTCTATTCCGCACCCAATAACAATTATGTATTTTCCGCACCCATTGTAATCTTGAAGCAACCCCATTAACTCTTTTGTGCACTCAATTATATTCTTGAACTATGACGTCTATTCCTCACCCAATTGCTATTAGCAAGCTCAAACCTTGCCAATGCTTCGCCAGGGTCCTGTCATGCTATATTATCGGACCTATCGGGAGCAATGGTCAAGGACAATTGCAGGGCGTGCAAGGCTTAATTGATAAGAAATAAGGGTGTTACACAGCCACAGCAAGAAGTGGCCAAGCTTAAACAGAGCAATTGTCGTCACAAAAGCATACTCAATTGGGTTTGCTGTCACGGATCAAATATCTGCATCGGGAATGTTCATCTCGAGACACAATGCTAGACGAGCAATGTTTAAGGACAGCCGTGGGTGGGGATCGAATGATGATGTGGGACGGGTGATGTCAGAGAGACAATAACGCGATCACGTGAACATACACGTGATGAATATTTTCATCACGTATACATTCACGTGACAAATTTTTATCACGCGCTTATTCACGTGCCCCATAGGTTACTTCAATTTGGATACTGAAATTTTTTCAGGTAGACATGTATCGAGTAGCGAGGGTAGCCAGGCCCAGACTCGGGCTCAGTTTTTCGAGATCCATTTCGTACAACTTGCCGACCATCTCCACGCTTGAGACACTCAAGTCGAAGCAGCAGGATTTCCAGGGGTTGTTTTCTGCGGATGCTGTGGAGCAAATCTGGTTCCAGAGAGGTGCTGGATTGATCGACGGATTGAACCAATCTTTGGCGCAGACTTCTGCTGAGGACGACTCTGCATCGGCTGAAGTGGGTTCCGGGAACTTACAGGGTTTGATTTCGCAGACTATTCGCAAACCTGAGTTGTACGGCGTGTATGCTTACAGTGCACTCATCTACAACTTGCAATTTTTCCTCGAGGGATTGAAAGAATCGACTGGAACCCCAAAACAGAGTGTTCCTTCTGATCTTCTCCGCTCTCCACGTACAGAGTTCTCCAATGAGCCTACTGACGAGGTTTTGCGCGACTGGATCATCGAGTCTTTTGGTTCTGTTGCAGAGTTCAGAACACTCATCTTGAACTCCGCTAAGGGAATTAAGGGTGACGGTACCGCCTGGTTGGTTGCTGAGTCTAAGGAGGGCCAGTGGGCTGCTAGCGAGAAGCGCAACCTTGAGTTCACCAACTTGTCTGTGGTGAATACCTACAATACTGGTGTGGTGGACGATTCCTTACGTTCTGGTCAGTTGGCACGTTTGCAGCAGCAAAAGCAGGCCAAGGAGGCCCAGTTGAAGGAGCAGAACAGCGAGGAGGTCGCTGAGGAGATCAAGGAGATTGAAAACGAGATCCAGCGTCTTGCTTTGGGTACCGTTGAGGAGGCCGAGTTCAGCAAGTTGTACCACGGCAAGAAGTTATTGCCAGTGTTGGCCATCGATGCATCCATGAGAAACTACTTGATAGACTACGGTGTGTACGGCAAGCAGCAGTACTTGGAGAACGTGTGGGAGTGCATTGACTGGGATGTTGTGGCACGCAGATTGCCAAAGAAGACGGTTGTTCCCATGCCATCGATGATATAATGTAAATAGTAAGGGAGAACATACAGATTAAAGAATGTAGAGTGGTATTGAAGAAGATTGTAGAGTAGGATTGAGTATAGAAGAATGTAGAGTAGGATTGAGCATAGAAGAATGTAGAGTAGTATTGAGCATAGAAGAATGTAGAGTAGTATTGAGTATAGAAGAATATAGAGTAGTATTGAAGTATAGTGATTTAGAGTGTAGAGTGTTGATTACAGTACTCATATAAATTGACATCTCTATTGAAATACGTTACTTACACTATTGAAAATCACTTACACTATTCACTGTTCCTACACCTTTTAACTCAACTATTCTTTTATTAATCTACCTTTTCTCCTCATCTATACTAATTCTTAATCACCTTCTTGACCACCTTCTCGATCTCATCCCAGTCATCGTTTGGAAGTCTGGTCATCTCGATATCACCAAAGTACTTCTTGATGTACATCAAGCAGTCGTACGACTCCTTGTCGTCGACAAACGTGATGGACACTCCGAGTCTGCCGAATCTACCTGTTCTACCGATTCTGTGCAAGTATGTCGAAGGGTCTGGCTTGCGGTCCTTGGTGTAGGGCACGTCATAATTCACCACCATTGAGACCGATGGAATATCAATACCTCTGGCCAACACATTAGTGGTGATCAAAACCTTGGATCTACCTTCACGGAAGTCATCAATCAACTTATCTCTCTCTGTGTTGTCCAAACCACCGTGCAATACCGAACAAAGATGTCCCTCCTTGCGCATTCTGTCGTACAACTTGTCAGCAACATGTCTCTTCTCGACAAAGATGATAGACGAACCGATAGTCATCAATCCATACAACTCGCACAACGTCTCGAACTTGTGTTCTGGGGAGTCACAGTCCATGTACAACTGCTTGATGGCATCGACATTCAACTCCTCCTGTTTTAACTCCAAAGAGTTTGCGTTTGGCGCAAACTTCTCAGCGTATCTTCTGACCTCAGTTGGGAAAGTCGCAGAGAAGAGCACAATCTGTGCAGTCTTTGGAACCAACTTCCTCACTCTCAAAGCCTGGTCACCCATACCTTGGGCATCCAACATATTGTCGGCTTCGTCCAAAACAAGCACCTTAATAGTCTTTGGGTCCACCTTTCTCTTCTTCATCAACTCGATGAGAAGACCTGGAGTGGCCACCACAATCTGTGCGGTGATGTTATCAGTTCTGGTCACAGAGTCTGGGATGACAATCTGGATCCCGATATCGGTGTACTTACCCATGGTGGAGATCACTTCGTAGGTCTGTCTGGCCAACTCTCTGGTTGGAGACAAACACACACACTGAGGTGCCTTGATGGATGGGTCCACACGTGTCAACATAGTCAACGAAAACGCAGCGGTTTTTCCTGTACCGGACTGAGACTGACCGATGAAGTTGGTCGGTGGGTTGGAGATCAACAATGGCAAAGCCTTTTCCTGGATCTTGGATGGCTTGTTGAACTTCATGGCGAAAAGACCCTTCAACAACTCGGGCTGCAATCCCAACTCTTCAAACGACTTGACGGAGTACAAAGTAGAGTTAGGATCGGCTTGGAGGTCAGCCAACTTGACCTTGACCTCATATGATGATTCAATCAAGTTAGATTGTTCAGCCTTTGGTTCTTCCTTTGGAGTGGCGGTTTCTTCAGGCTTGGCTTCCACCTTCTCAGTAGATTCCTTTTTGGGCTCTTCTTTTGGAACTTCGGCAGTGGCATCACTGGCCTTGTCCTTCAAGTTGAGCGAGAGTGACGAAAGCAACGACGCGGCGTCCGCATCAACCTTCTTGTTGTCCGACATGTTGATGGTTTTTTGTTTTCAATCACGTGAGAAAGAAATAGGAAGAGAAATAGAATGAGAAATGGGAAGGGAAATAGGAAGAGAGAATAGGAAAATAGAAATGGAGAATTGAAAAGAAGGTAAACCGTGGATGAAGAAGCTTAAACCTAAACGTAACAGGTCTTCCAGCTTCAGTAAAAATCAACTCGAATATTAAAGACTCTTCAAAAAAGAAAGCCCGATACGGGGGTCGAACCCGTAGCCTTTTGATATCCTATCTAAGAGTCAAACGCTCTACCGATTGAGCTAACCAGGCAATTTCTGAAAGTAAGATATCTATAAATAAATAATACGTGTGGGCGTTGAATTTGATAAAATCCAAAAACAAGCCCGACGCGGGGGTCGAACCCGCAACCTTTTGATACCTTAAGTGCGCTTTAGGTGACTTAAAAGTCAAACGCTCTAGCCATTGAGCTAGCCAGGCTCTTTTTGTGAGGCTGTAGGGATTCTGAATATATGGAAGAAAGTGGCTAATATTAAGCTTTGCCGCAAATTGATAATCCAGGAGAACTGGATGGACAGAGAGTTTGTGCTATATTCGCTGTGAAGACGTTCAGGAACCCCTTGAGCACTGGAGTTTGTGGCCTCTCAAGCTCATCGCTTGTGCAGTTGATAACGGTTGCCTAAAAAATACAACTGGTATTTGCACCCGAGTATACTACCCAGCACTAGACGACTCGCGTACGCCCCGTGAGTCGACACTAATTGCCTTGTTCAAGAGGATCTGGTGAGAGTATACGACCACCCCTCTGAGACCCCACGAGGTCGACTCGCTTGCGGCCACCCCTGTGTCACCCATACCCCAATTATAGTAAGGAAGATTGAATAAAACGAGATGGAAATAGGAAAGGTAATAGGGAGTGAGACCAAAATGAGTATCCCAGATAAAAAGATAAGGTTGAGAGAGGCTGGGGGAAGGTTCTCTTGTATGGTAAATTGAAATTGTGGTATTAGACGGAAATGATACGGGAAATGAGAATTACGATCTATTTATACATAGATGGCCAATACACAACCGACTATTGATAATCATAGATATACATGTACTTTATATTGATACCTTCACGTTGGTTACTCAAATTGGTACCTCCATATTGATACCCTATTAATACCTTCACTTCACCTTCCTACTCCTCGTTATCGTTCATTTATTCACTCGTCAAGTCCGCTTCTTATTATCTACAAATATGGACACCCGGGGTTGAGTACGTTAGCGTAGACTAAGGAGATGCCACCACCAACCTCCGAACCCTATCACCCTCATCACCCTCTCGACAAACCTCACCCGATCTAACCCTCATCATCACCCTAACATCAACCCCAGAAGGTTTGAACATGTCAAATGGTATGAAAGTGAAAGTATGAAAGTGACAGTATGAAAGTGACAGTATGAAAGTGAAAGTATGAAAGAGTGATAAAGTTCAGAAAGCTTGACTGTGAATCTGCCATGCCATCTTTCTCAAAGCCCCAAATATCTCAACAAAAGAATCATCCGTTTCCTTCAACAAAAGAATCATCCCTTTCCTTCTTCTCTTCCTCCGTTTCCTTCAACAAAAGAATCATCCCTTTCCTTCTTCTCTTCCTCCGTTTCCTTCAACAAAAGAATCATCCCTTTCCTTCTTCTCTTCCTCCGTTTCCTTCTCCTCAACCAAACAATCCATCCTCGGTGGCATTTGCCACCGGCTTGTCGCCATACACTCCGAGCCAGCTCACCGGTCTCACCCAGGTGATCTTGCCGTCGCGAAGCTTGAGGATCTCCGCCACCTTATCGGCAAAGATCTCAGCGTCGTTGAAGTTATCGCCCTCATACACATACGTGACTAGCACGTTGATGTTGATCTTGGTCTGGTGCACCAGCTTGAGGAGTGTTCGACTGTAGAAGGAATAAGTATAGTCTGCGGCGGCTTCGTCTTCGCCCACACTCAACCCCAGAAGCGAGGCATTTAGGAAATCATCACTGGTAACCACATCTATTGAACCATGTGGCTTCTCGACGAGTCCAGCATCAAATGAATCCAACACATATACCGCCGAAAAATCGTTTGCCTTTACAAATGGAAGGAGAACCTCATCAATATACGCCTTCGTATAGCTGGGTATTATTGGAGATCGTTGTTGCACAACCGTCAACTTTGACTTAGCGCTGTGAAACACTTCTATCGGCGCAGCAATTCCGCGCTTGTCCTTGCCCTCTGCATAGTCCAATGGGCTGCTGAACGGGTACAAATAGCTGTCATCCAACGAGCCCACTTTCTGTAGGTCAAAGGTGTGGATCAAGAGATCAGTGGCGAGTTGTGCCACGTTTCCAATGGCAATGCTTGGAAGCACCAAATTGGACCCGGAGAGCGCAGGTATCAGGCCACCGGGCGCCAGCAACGTAGCGGTGTCGGTGTTCATGGTGATTTGTTGTGTAAGGAACTTTTTGATCTTTTTGTCAGGTTATCTTTTTTTTGCTTTTCCGCGTCCCGTACGGCAAAACCAGCCAAGGGTCTCGGTGGCCACAACAGAGCACAAAGAGGCGCTGTTGATGGGCGTCCAATCGGCGCTGTAGAGAGGCCAAAATACGGAGTTGTACCGGGGTTAGCGAACTATAGACCGAGGACCACAAGGGTAGTGTTGAATGGAGAGGTTGGAATGATCTGCAGTGCGCTAAACAAATGAAATGGAAGATGAGAAGGTTGGAGGTCTGAAATTAGAGGTGTTGAAACTAGTAATTGGGCTTTGAAATAGACTTGGTCCAGAGGTATTGAAATAGACTTTGTCTGGAGGTCGTGAAATATATTGGATCTAGAGGCACTGAAATAGATTGGATCTAGAGTACTGAAAATAGTGGCACCCAGAGCACTTGGCTTCGAACCCGATTAGATTAAAAATAGCACCCATTATACTGATTCTCGTAATCTTGGACCATTAACGAGCTCATAATAATCTTGACGAAACCTTCGGTGGAGCAATAAGTACTCACGGAGAGTAAAGTAGTCAAAGAAATGATCTAGAAATCATTACTCAAATCACTAAAATTCTTAAATTACGCAAATCAATGAATTTTCCCATATCACAAATGCCCCAAAATTACTCTTAACTCCAAATTATCCTCCAAAATTGCTCTTCAAAATTGCTCTTCAAAATCATTCACTAGTTCCCTCCAAATCACTATTCATTCTCTAGTTTCCTCCGAAATCAACTTTCTCTAATTCCCCCACAATCACTATTCATTCTCTAATTCCTCCACAATCACTATTCATTCTCTAATTCCCCACTATTCATTCTCTGGTTCCCTCCAAATTCAATATTCTCTATTTCCCCCCAAACCTCTATCCATTCTCTAATTCCCTCTCAAATCACTCTCCCTCACCCTACTCTCCAAACTACACTTCAAAATCATATTACTCTCATTTTACATCTCTTCCTCACCCATTTTCTACTCTCAAAAGGCATAATGGCATAGTAATCTCACAGTCTATATACATATAGAGAAATGAATAGCAGCCCAAAAAGCAAAAGATAGGAATAAATGCATAGTATAGAACTAAAAGATGTCATAGCAGGATATTATCATAAAGGTGTGGCATAGTCATAAGGCATAAAATATGTGAGTGGTCTGCCAGGCTCCGAATGCCGGTCCTTACTATTTTTGCGCGTGGAATTGTAGCGGTGAACGAAAGGTTTGAAGAATTAAGAACTTAAACCTGAAGAACTGAAGAACTCAGAACTGAACAAAGAACTTAACAAAGAACAGAACTAAGAACAGAACAAAGAACTTAACTCAGAGTTCAAGAACTTATCCAAGCGTGAGAACTTCATATCAGAACTAGCAAACTTGCGGGTTTCAAGTTGATACGTTATCTAAAACTGTATCATAACCAATACGCCTGCGTAGATCGTCAAACAAATTCTGCACACATGCGTCTCTTCGCAGCTGCTCTTGAGTCAGGGTCTCGTCGCTCTTCTCCAGTTACTCTTCTCTCTTCTCTTCGATTTCCTTCCTTTTGTTTCGTTCCCAGTATAAGCGGCGCTGCGTCAGCGCCGCTGCCACTTTTTTTTCCAGCGTGCTCTGCCTTTTCTAGTGCAACGCAACGTCGATAGAGCGCGTTGTGGGGATCTCGGCCTCTTTGCGCCCAAACAAGCTGCGAGCATACTGCTCCGGCGCGTGCGCCAAAGCGTAGCTATTGTGCGGCAGGAGATGGGGCTCCACGAGGGGCGAGATTGGCGTGGAAAACGAGTCGCGGGTCTTTTGGGGGGTACCAGTTGTTTTGATGATGGATGCGGTGTTACCGTTGGACTCATTGGCAAAAGTCGGGTTGTCACTCCTTGTTTTCGTAAACACCGCTGCACCAGGCCCACTTTTTGACAGTTGCATGCTGTCGAGGAAAACCTGGCTGAACGAGTCCGCGTGGTCCACCACAAACTGCAGCGTAAACAGGTCCATGAGGTTCTCCTTGTCCTTCTTGCTCAACAGATTGTTGAACACAACGTTCCGCAGAACAAGAAAGTTCACCTCCTTGCGCAAGTACACAGCAATGTCCTCAACACTCTTGAGCTCAACACCCTCTTCCTTGCGTCGCTTGGCCCCATTGGGCCCCACTATCATCCCACTCGACAGCCCGCGCTTGCGGAAACCCTGTGGCTGAAGCATATACTCCCCGTCCTTCTCACGGAGCGGCGTCAGCGTCGTCGTCAGCATCGTCACAGGCGACAACAGCGTCGTAGACCCTATGAAGTTGCTAAACACGTCCAGCGCGGAGTTTGATTTCGACGTCACACTCAGCTGCGGCGCAACTCCACTGCCAGCAATTGGTCCCAGGTGCAACGGCTGCGAAACCTGTTGTGGAATATGGTGGTGCTGGGGCTGCTGGGGCTGCTGGGGCTGTTGAGGTTGCTGCTGCTGTTGCTGCTGATGCTGTTGCTGTTGTTGCTGCTGCTGCTGTTGTTGTTGCTGTTGGATCGGCTGCTGCCTCACTTGGGGCTGGTTCACGATCTGTTGGAGCGGTTGCATGTACAGGTGCAGGAGTTGCAGGAGCTGGGGGCTCTGGTTATAATGGTACTGGTTCTGCTGATAAATATGGGGTTGCATCTGCGGATAGTCGAGGGCGCCGTACACGAAGGCGTCCTGTGGGGGCGGGTTCATTCGTTTAAAGTCGTCGGCCATACCAAACATGTGGGAGGAGCCTACGTGTGCGAGGTGGCCCAAGGGTTGGGAGTATCCCATGGCTGCTGCTGCAGCTGCTGCGGCCGCGGCGGCGGCGGCCAGGGTTGCGGTTGGAGCGCCGCCGATCTCATGATCGTGCTTGTCATTCATGACGACGAGCAGCCAATACTTGTTTTTGAGGGAGTAGTTCGCGCGCAACTTGAAGGGGCAAGTAGTCTGGCGACGGACCTGTGATTTTGCGGACTTGGACTCGACGATCTCCTTCTTGGAGTTGTTTTTGCAGCGGAAGATGATTTTATTCGCGTCCAGACGCTCGATGACGATATGGATGTTCTTATTCTTGATGAGACAGTCCTGGAGCCATGGCTTGATCTCGTCCTTGGTCTGGAACTTCACCGTGTCGAGGTTGAGGTCCGCTAGGGAGCACTTCAATAGCGGTTTGGCGGACATCAAGCGCTGCTCTGGAGGGCAAACAGTTTGGTAAGGCGCTTAGAAAAGCTGGGTTAGGGGGATCTTTTTCCGGGCGGTTAGCTTTGTGCTGGAAATTTTTTTTTCAAAACAGATCGGTGATGGTGTAGATGGAACGGTTGATGGGACTGGAAGCGTTGTTCTGGAGGGCGCTTTGGTGTGTACTGTGATGTGTGTAATTTAATTCTTTTTATGTTTTACAAGGGAAAAAAAATCAAGTGTAGCACAATGCTACGCTATTTTTTCTGAGGACCCTGAAATATCTGCGGGCCATTTCTCCACTTAAGATCGAGTTTCTTTAAAGATGGGGTCGGTCAACAGGCCGTCTAAAATGTCGCCGACACTGGGCAAACGGCTGGCGCGCCTGCCTGGTACAGATCCCCGTCCTCGCCCAAATTGCCTCTTCTACACGCCCTTCAAAGCTCACCGCACCCGTGCTGGTAAAGCGCAACATCTGCGGAGGGGGACAAAAAAAAAACATTTTCCAGGTGTGAAAGGTGAAAACATTTTTGGAGGTGAAACGAAGGGTGATGAATAGATGAAGGAGACAAACAGGTATGATGGGAGGGAGGGGAGGCACACTCTGGCCTACACACAGAGCGGATACATACAAGATGGGTAATAGAAAAAGATCGAGGATAGTCATGCTAACACCGACCATGCTGTTACATCTGTATCTAGGACCAGCCTTTGTGACGCAAATCTGCACACAATGCACCGGAAATTACAATACGGCACGCGGACTGTGTGCAGGCATTCCAGAGGGTTGCGATTAGGAGCTCGCGACCACAGGGTCCAGTTTGTTTCCGAGATGCACAAAGTCGTAGTTGTAGCATGCAAGCAGATTATTGTGAGAATCTGGCGCTGGCCGGGTATATCGACGAGAGCACTGGTGGAAAACACGCCAAATGGGGGTCCACAGGTGAGCGTGGCACAAAGGTGGGTACAAAGGTGAATGGGTGTTGCTTGTTTTGGATACCTTCATTTCTGCACAAAAACCGGCTCCCATTGCTTCTTGCTGAGCCCTGGTCATTGACAAGGGAGTTTCGGGAGACGATGGTGGCACATGACATCGTGCAGGTCACGGGGATAGAAGGATAAGGAATGGTAGGATAAGGAATAGTGAATAGTAAGAATAACTAGGAATGAATAATAAGAATAATAAGGAATGGATAGGAATTAACAGGAATGGATAGGAATGGATAGGAATGGATAGGAATGGATAGGAATGGATAGGAATGGATAGGAATGAATAGAAGGGGATAGAAATGAAGTAGCAATAGAATAGGAAGGAAGTATAAGGAATAGAATAGCAATAGAGGAATCGAATAGCAATAGAATAAGCTATGAAATAGAGTATACATAGAGAATAATCTGGAAATTTATGATCAGCAGAATAGAAGGATGTCAAAGTGGGAATAGAAAATAGTAGGTGGTATACAACAGGTGAGTCATCAGGTACTGGACCATCAAGGTCTACTAAAACGTTATGAGCAAATCTTGATCAATGCATATTAATAACTCCTTCCAACTAATCGCCATATCACAAAGTATGTCACAATTTCAAGAAATTTCATCTAACAGTGCTAGAAAAAAATCCAAGAATATCGATTTCAGGATTCCAAGTAATGCGACAGCATTTCCAAGCATTCTTTAGGTTGATCCTTATTGCCATTCTCATCACTCCCATTTCCACTCATCAAAGCCACTCATCTCAAATAATAGATACTGCCGCGAAATAATAGAAGTGAAGGTGCCGTGTCGACAGGTTATGAGGCACGATCCGCAGGTATACGGCCGGTTAGGAGCGAAATTTTTTGGCAAGATATGCGTTTGTACGCGAACCAGTACGGGAAGAATAAGAGATAGAAGAGCGGAATAGGTAAGGTTGAAGTGTACGTAGGATATGAGGAGTAGGTAGAATATGAAGGGTAGATAGAATATGAGGAGTAGATAGAATATGAGGCGAAAATTGGGTAGGTTGAATCTGAAGAGTAATTTGGTAAGTTGATTACAGAAGAAAATGATTAGATTGAGGTTTTTGGAGTGTGGGGATATCATAGATAAGCGATAAGGAGTCAGGGACGAGTCAATCACGAGTCAATTCAACTATAATGCAATGGTGGTAGAAACAATACAACTATATATGCACTGGTGGTTGCAATGGTGCAGGAGCCAGAAGCAGCTATCCAAAACGGTCTAGGAGAAGAATTACCGGCAAGGGGTTTGAAGCACCCTGACAGACATTCACGAGATCTCGGAGAACATAGTATCACCCTGAGAGAAGGAGGGGAGAAGGATGGGAAGAGAAAGAATGTGAAAGAAGAGAGAAGTTTAGTTAACAAAGATGGTCAAGTGAAAGGAAAAGAGCATAATAGCAAAGAATCATAATAACAAAGCATAAGAAGAGAAGAACAAACCAGTAATTCACAGTCAAATTCAGTTATCGAGTAAATATTAGGTAAACCCAGTTAACTAGTGAATCACAGTGAAATTCAGTCAATTCGGTTAACGAGTAAATCATAGTAAATTCAAATAACACAGCCAAATTCAGCTATCCAGTAAATCACAATAATTGAATAGCCAAATCCATCAATGAAATCATGCATTGGCTTCTCTCAATCTTGTCCACCTTCCATTCGCTTCCACCCATCATGGCGCAGTTACCCCAGCGAACAAAACTACCTCTCGTACATCCCAATGCTATTTTAAGCTTCAATTATCATATGAGATTCCAGAATACGTCCAAAATAAGCGACGTTGAGAAAGCAGCCGGACGCTCAAAGAACGCGATCACACCACAACCATCACACCACCTCCTCACACCATCTTTAGCCTTTATACTTGTGGTTTTAGTAACATGGCATATGGAAAAGGTAATTCGCGCATCTTCACGAGGTGATTTGCGCCAACAAACACACGAACACAATACAAACGACAACACCCAACAAGCTCTACCAAAACTTGGACCAACTTCAGCAAACTGTCAGCTGTTAACAGCTGCTAACAACAGTATAAAGTTTTTTCTAGATTTCACTATCAACAATCAACTCCCCAACATTACTTAATTATCTCTTTCCTTTTAAGTCTTTCCTTATTCTTCCTTAACTATTCTTCCTTAACTATTATTCCTTAACTATTCTTCCTTAACTATTCTTCCTTAACTATTCTTCCTTAACTATTCTGCCCTCCATTTCTTCTTCATCTCGCCAATTATATTCCATCTCTTTGTGTGAATTCTTCTATCTTCCTCTTCCATCTCTTCTTCCTCTTCCTTCTCGCCTATCTCTTCTGTCCCCTTCCATCCCCTCCCCCTCTGCCTCCTCCTCATCGTATTTTATTCTCCCATCATCGTTCACTCTATCTCCCACCATCTCTTCATCGCTTTTCATCACACCACCTCACCACCCCTACGAGGGCCTGGTGGTTTGTGTCAGTTCCAAGCACCCGCACACCCATCCCCATTGTCCCCAACGTTGCATCAAAACCTTATTCGAAAACTGCTGATTTGCAACCCCATCTGCAAGATCCTGTCAATCGCAAGCGACCCTGTCCCAAATGGCGCACCCCGGGCTCATATACCGTATAAGAAAAAAACATCAGCCAGTGCTCATACGCAGAATGTTGAGTCAGCGATTACGTGATCAGGAACATCGTCTAATAGACGGAAGTGTACACGAGAAAAATAAGATAGCGGATAAGGGAGCAGGCGCACGGAAGCTAGGACGGCATTACGGAAGCAATTCAGGAAATCATCACCGAATCAATTAAACAATTCAGGAAACACCGAAACACCTTTTCAAGCATCACCCACGCTCGCCCGAATCATGAATCGGGATAAGCGAAAATCAATGTTTGTGGGCCCAGAGTTCCTGCTTGCAAACTACGAGGCCGGCGAAGCAGACCGCAACCACCCCACGTTTAATCCACCCAGCATCAACAGCGGTTTGCGCAACCGAAGCCCCGAGCAAATGAACACGTTGGTGAGTCTGAGACAGGGGTATCGCGAGGACGATCTGGAATGGAAGAGGACCGAGATGAGCGATCGCAAGAATAGCATTGAGCCTAGCAGGGAGATTGAGAGGAGGAATATCGACTACCAAGATAGAATTGATTACAGAGGTGATAGAGGTGATAGGAGTGACAGAAATGATAGGAGTGATAGGAATGATAGGAGTGACAGAAATGAAAGGAGTGATAGAAAAGAGTATCAAGATCACAGGAATAATGACTATCACTACAGAAATGAGCATCACCGATATGACTCCAGAAACAACAGCTATAGACACAGTGTCAATGATAGTTTCCGAAGCGAGACCAGAGGTGACAGTTATCGAAACGACAGGCTCAATGACAGCTACAGGCATAGCTATGTTGACAGCAGTTTTCGAGGAAAGGATAACAGTAGGAGGAGCAGTATCAGTCATAAGGAAAGAGATAGGGAGAGAGATAGGGAGAGAGATAGAGAAAGAGTTAATGAGCAAAACACCAGTTTTATGAGGGATAAAGACAGCCACAAAGACAACAGCTACAAAGACATCAAAGACAACAGCTTCATCAACAACAGCATAATTCGAAACAGCTTCATTAAAGAAAACGACAGTTTCACTGGGAATACGTTCAACACCACCAACATCCTTGAGAATCCTTGTGAGTATCTCGAGACACGGATCTTTGACCTCTGCGAGCGTGCGTCCACGTCGCGGCTCACGCCCATCCAGAAGGCTGCGATGGTGGAGCTGCTCCAGTGCACCCTTCAGTTTGTGATGGGGCTCGAGGAGCAGTACAGCAGTGTTCCTGCACAACTCCAGACCCGAATCGAGGGAGTTTTGGCAAACTTTGCGCGGATCATCGGCCCCGAGGAGAAGAGGGACAAGGCTCGGTGGGAGGAGCAAAAACTGGAAGGTCCACTAAAGTCACAGGATGGCCAAAGAAAGAGGATCTCCATGTTGGTGAGACCAATTGAAAAGGACTCTGACTCGGAGTTTGAGGACGAGAGTGACACGGATACCATGAGACCACCCACGCAACCCAACTATACGCCTGTGAGTGCGTTTACACCTGCGGACGAGACACCGTACCTCCCTCAGTTCTTGGACCGCAAAATGGACCCTGTGTACCAGAAAAGATCGAGCATGCCTGTGTTCAAGTCGTCGCCAGTGAGGCAGATGTTCCGGCCCGTTGAGTTCGAGGGGCCCAAGGGGCATTTGCCGATTTGGGAGGCAAGGGAGAGCGAAGATACCTGGAGAGACCAGAAGGAGCAAGGAGTGGGATATGATAGAGAGATGACCGGATATGATAGAGAGAATAGAGAGAACCCTGGATATGATCCTGGATTACAATCAGTGAGAGAGAATCCCGGATATGATACGAGAGATCCTGGAGAATCTGGTTGGAACGAACAATATGAAGCATGGCAGTCTGAAACGTGGAGAGATGCACGGGCCAGGCCCGCGACTTCTCATAGACACAAGGTTCCGAGTGAGTTTGTGTTTGGACGACCGGCATCGTCGATGGGGTTGCAGAACCCATTACATGCGCATGCCCACTGGGCACCCAAGACGAAACGGCATTCGTTTGTTCCAAGGTATTCCCATTATTAGGAGGGAGGGGGAAAGGAGAGGAGAAGGAGAGGAGAAGGGAAGGGAAGGGAGAAGAATATGAGAAGAATTTGAGGAAATTGACAAGCAATGAAGAAGTATATGAGAAGGAATGAAGAAGTATATGAGAAGAATTTGAAGGAAATGAGAAGAATATGAAGAAATTGAGAAGGAATGAAGAAGCATATGAAAAGGACGGATAAGAGTAAACGATCAAGGCATTACAGATTATCCACAATATTGCAATAATTAAATAGCATTTTCATAGAATAAATAGTCTATAACACCCTGAGTTGGTTCTTTATATTCGATGCGTTCTCACATCTTTCCTCTACATCCTTCTTGTCTGACTTTATTATATACAGGGAAATGCATCTACTCCAAGGCGACCTTAGCACCCAAACCCTCCAAGGTGGCCTTAATCTTGTCGGCGTCCTCCTTAGCGACGTTGTCCTTCAACACCTTTGGAGCAGCCTCCACGAACTTCTTGGCCTCCACCAAACTCAAGCCCAACATGGCCTTAACCTCCTTGATGATCTTAGGCTTGGCCTTAGCGTCGAAGGACTCTAACTTGACGGCGAAAATGGTCTGTTCTTCAACCACCTCCTTGACCTCCTCTTCCACTGGGGCGGCGGCGGCTGGGGCGGCGGCACCAGCAGCAGGAAGGCTGATGTCGGAGATGTTCAATCTGGTCTTCAACTCGGTGACCAAGGACGAGGTCTCCAAGAGGGTCAAAGTGGAGATCTGGTCAACTATAGCAGAGATCTTTGGGTCGACAGCAGCAGTCGAGTTGTAGCGCACAGCAAGCGCAGCTCTCTGCGACATTGCTCTGAAAACCGGTCTGGCAGTTTGACGTAACAAGGACATGATTGGTGGTGTTTCGTTTTTCCACCTTGAAAAATTTTAACTAGTAGGTTTTGGTGCGACACGACCAAAATCAGATTAACATAATCTAAAATATATACAAGCATAAATACTTGTATCTCAAAGGAGCATTCAACTTGCATCTCTACCAATAATCGTTTGCCATGGCCTCCTTCAGATTCTGCGCTGAGTGCAACAATATGCTTTACCCCAAAGAGGATAAGAGTGAGCAGCGTCTCCTCTACTCGTGCCGTAACTGTGGGTACACTGAGCTCGCCGAGAACCCCAAGGTTTACAGACACGAGTTGATCACCAATATCGGAGAGACCGCGGGCGTGGTGCAGGACATCGGAAACGACCCCACTTTGCCTCGTTCCGACAAGGAGTGTCCACACTGTCAGCACAACCAGTGTGTGTTTTTCCAGTCTCAACAGAAGCGTAAGGACACGAGTATGATCTTGTTTTACGTGTGCTTGAATTGTAAGAGCACGTTTAGGGCATAAAATAGGAGGAACGGGAGTGTGTGCATTTGACTGTACCAATAGAACTAATAAATGTATTATAGAGGATAGAATAGATGTAGGAGGGAGGGTAGAAGGAGGGAGGGTAGAAGGAGGGAAGAGTGGAAGGAGGGAAGAGTGGAAGGAGGGAAGAGTGGAAGGAGGGAAGGAGGGAAGGAGTAAATGGAGTAAAATGAGGCAAGGAGGGAAAGGAAAAGGATGTTCAGTTCTATTTTGTCGCTAGTCTAGGACATTCTTTGTATGTCTTGGTCTGGGGTATTCTCTAGGATATTCTCTGGTCTACTCTTTGATACCCTGGTCTTGTATGCCTTGATCTATTCTCTTTATCCTTGACTCATCTCTTCTACGCTCTTCTCGTGTCATTTTATCGTATATTATATCAGCCCGACATCTGTTTAGATCCCCAAACTCTAATTGTCGGCAAAGTCCAACGAGGTCGGAACTGTCCATCCAGAGTGGACAAACAGTGACGTTCGTAACCTCTAACTTCATTAAACTTCTCCATCTCCAACCTCTAGAAATCAGAAAAGAACTGTGCATAAGGGTCCTCGCCCTGGCTGCCGTAGTCCAACTGTTCCTCAGGGTAGTGGTCAAACAACGAGGAGTCACCCACACCAGCGGTGATCGGAGGCTCGTACGGCGTTTCGATGTCCTTTGCCAACAACTTCTCCCACACGACTTCCAGGAACCATGGGTGGTTTCTGATGTCGGCAGGACCGTTGATCAAGTTACCCAAACGACGGGTCAAGTCTGCGGTGATCAACTTCTGCAACAAGTCAATCACATCGGGGCTCATGAACGATGGGAAATGTATCTTACCCAGCAAGATCTTCTCATACGTTTTCATTGGAGTCGTGTCGTAGAATGGAGTGTAACCTGCCAACATTTCAAAGATGAGCACTCCAAGCGACCACCAGTCCACAGACTTGTTGTATGGCTTTGTTGTGATCACCTCCGGCGCAATGTAGTCGGGCGTACCACATAACGTCCATGTGACGGTACTGACCTCCTTGGCAAAACCAAAGTCGGTGATTTTGATGTGGCCATTACGGTCAAGCAAAATGTTTTCCGGTTTGAGATCACGGTATATGATGTCATGGCTGTGCAAATACTCCAAAGCCAACGTGACTTCGGCAGCGTAGAATTTGGCCACAGGGTTAGGGAACCGTTGCGATTTACGCAAAAGCGAGAACAATTCTCCTCCCTCGATATAATCCATCACCATGAACAAATTCTTCAGGTCTTGGAACGTGCCCCACATTCTGATCAAAAACGGGTGTTCCACCAACTTGAGCATTCTGCGCTCGTCATTGGTGTGCTCCACCTGCTTCATCTTGACCACCTGCTGTTTCTTCAACACTTTGATGGCATAATACCGCCCGTTGTGTACAGAGCGCACCAAGTGGACACGCCCAAAGGATCCAGTACCCAACGTGCGCATGATGTGGAAATCCGTCAAGGAGTACTTGCCCTTGGACACAGTCGACCTCTGCGGTAAGAGAGATTGCTCAATTGCATCATTCACAGGTAATGTTGGTACAGCGCCAACTTGTTGGTGCACTTGTTGTTGTTGCGCTGGTTGGGGAACCTGCGAACGCGATTGATCATAGTACTCCATTGGCTCGGCAGGTGTGTTTGAGTTGTTCAGTCTGGTGATGTGAAGCTTTTTCAACAAATCAGACGAGTGCATGGTACGCTGTCCGAGGAGTTTTTGTCACTGTAGTTTTGTTGAATTGTTCGTTCTTTTTTGTTCCTGCCCCTTACTTTGATTTTTACAGGCGGAACTGAGCGAAGAATAAGAGTAGAAGAATTAAGAAAAGGCAATCAAGTGAAGAAAGGATAAACAAGTGATGAGGCTAGTCAAGTGATGAAAAGGCTGAACAAGTGATTTGGCAGGTCAAGTGTTGAAAATGACTAAGCAAGTGTTGATGAGTGTTGAAAGTATTGAATGTGCTATAAAGTGAGCAATTTTGATCCTTGCTAACCTTGTAAAGTTGTCAATTCAAGCGGTATTTAATCCCTCCACCCTGACCTCTTCAATGTGTGTTTAGGCAAGCCCGAAGCTCAACTATCGTTAATAATGAACGTGATAAAAAGGGAGAATAAAGTTGGGATTGTGTTACATTCTGGCTTATATAATAGAATGTGGTTTTTTTCTATTGTATGATCATTTTGATAGAATTTGTTCAATTTTTTATTAATTGCTCTGGAGTGCGATAATTTGGATTCGAAGAAGTCAAATCCAAATTCTTCGGAACCGATTAAACCTTTTTCAAACCTTCGGTGTCTAACCTTGTTCAAACCTTCGGTACTATTAAAGCTTCTTCAAACATTTGGTACCTTCTTCAAACATTTGGTACTATTAACCAAACATTTGGTACTATTAACCTTCTTCAAACGTTTGGTGCTAATCCTTCGGTACCTAACCTTCTTCAAACCTTCGGTGCCTATTAAATCTTCTTCGGTGCTTCTTGAACCTTCTCTACTGATGATCCGATAATCCTTTGTATTTTATGCTAAATCTTATTTAAACTCCATCTTTGGCCATCTGGTATATCGCATACACATTCAACACCGAGATGAAAACCCAGATCAAAACAGCAAGTATGGTAACTACCCAGTTGTTCAGCATGTACTTGTACGTCTTCTCTCCATTCTCATCCTCGCCCGTCTCGATCCGCATAATGCTCTTCTTGCACGTGAAGTAGATCAACGGCGCCGTGAGCGGCGGAAGCAAGATCGAAATGATAACCTGGGAGATGTTCAACGCCGTGTTCAACCCGCTCCTACCGATGGAAATCAGCACCGCGAGGCACGGTAAGATGGAGATCGCACGAGTGCAGAGTCGACGCAACCATGGCTTGATGGTCCAGTTAATGTGGCCCTCACTCACAATCTGGCCGGCTATGGTGCACACTATACCCGCACTTTGGCCACTGAAAAGAAGCGCAACCATGAAAATAGTACCAATGGCAGGCGCCAACGTCTGCGAGAGAAGGCGGTGGATAGTGTACAAGTCGGCATCCATGGCCTCTGGAGTACCATAGAGAGTTTTTCCAGCCACCACCAAGATGGCAGAGTTGACAAAAAGAGCAATGGTGATGAGCGTCAATGTGAGCTCCACAATCGAGTAGTTGAGCGAGTATTTGACAGCTTGGAGAGACGGTTTGTATTCGTTGTAGAAAAAGTCGGCCTCACGAGTTTCACACATGACATGATCCTCGGTTTTCTCATTGACCGTGTCAGATTTTTCAAGAGTGGTGTTTCTTGGAAAATCATTGGTACTTCTTGGATCAGTGCTGACTCTTGCTTCGCTGCCCCTTCTTGGAACTTCAAAAACACTGCCTCTTCTTGGAACATCAACAATACCAACACTATCTTTTCTTCCCTCACTACCCCTTCTTTCCACATCAACACTACCTCTTACCTCAAGAACGCAGCTTCTTCTTTCCACATCAACAGGATCAGATTCCTCCAGGGCCACTCTCTCGCCCTCCCTTCTTCTCAAAGTCGAGCCCTCTGTGGAGCTCGAGCTCGAGGTAGTTGAGGTGTTGGAGGAGATTCCCGCACGCACATCCTCCAACCTCACATACCCGTTCTTCACGTCAAACTCACGCAAACGTGGCTGGACGATTCCCGAGCCCAAGAACAAGGAATGAATCATGACGGTGGAACCAATGATGGAAGTCGCGATGGTCATTCCATTACCGTCAAACATCTCTTTAGACGGCACGTAACCACGGAGAACTGGGATTGCAGGTGCACCTATCTGTGAAAGTTCCACGGCAAAACAGACCACCACAGTCATCACCATCAACGCAACAGCATATTCAAACATCCTCACGAATTTCGTGCTCAGAGTATCGTTCTTATAGGCCATGAGGACAAAGAGCACGTCCACGATGGTGATAACAACACCAGCAGGTAAAGGTACCTTGATCAAAATGTTCAAAGCAACGGCAGTACCAATGACCTCAGCGATATCAGTAGCGATAATAGCACATTCTGCCAATACCCACAAGATTAAATTCATCCAACGGGGGAGGTACTCTCTGCAACACCTTGCGAGATCGTAGCCGGTGACGGTTCCCAAACGAATGCACAAGATCTGTAAGAAGATAGCAATCACCGTGGAAAGCAACAGGAAAAAGAGCAACGAGTACCTGTTGGAGGCACCTGCTGTGATACCAGTAGCATAGTTACCAGGGTCCATATATGCCACACTGATGAGCAAACCTGGGCCAATAAACGATCCGTACTTGCGGAGGATAGTCACCGCACTGTTCCATGTATTTCGGATGCTCTTTTCTCGTGTTCTGGCAGGGTCTCTGCCGTTCGTAACATCAGCCATGGTAAAAATGGGGAAGCAAAAAAGGTTCTATATATAAGATTTGGAATAGCCAGGGATGCAGAAGAGAATCCACGACACGTTTGCATTAACATCGAGCCATGAGTGACGTGTACACGTATCAGCAAGAGCGATCAGTAGTTTGCAATTGCCTAATAGATATTATTTGAATTGATATTGCCTTAGTACTGACAATCTACCACAACCACGACACCTCATCACCATACCTACTCACCATACCTAAACACCATACCTCATCACCACACCTACTCACCTCCACAATTCATGCCGTGTATCCTACGATGATGTTGCCAAGAAACCGGAAAAACGGTTATTTAGGGGTTTGAAGGGTTTGAAGAGGCTTTAGCAGATCCAATCGACAAGTATAGGAGGGATGTTGACGGAATTAGGGGTTGAAGGAGTTAGGGGTAGTTGCCGGGGTTAGGGTGCTTGAGGAATGTGGATGCAGATGATTGGGTAGATGGTTAAAAATATGGATAACGTCTCGGATATTCATTTTGTCGTTATATGTTTGTACACTTTTCCTAAGTTCCCCGGTTAAGCTCCGGGTTCACAAAGTAAAATAGGACGATCGGGTAAAGATGACACCAGAGTTAAGAGTGGGCTTGATGAATGACGCCATGTGTCAATGATGGCATACATTATGTGAATAGCCAGATTTAGTGAGGAAGCTTATAGATTTGTATAGCATCAGATTTTGTGAGTATTTTTGTGAGCAAATTTATAGTGCACCAGATTTTAGTGAGCATTTATATCATTAGGAGATTTTTTAGTGCTAAATTTACCAAATTTGAGTACATCAATTTTGAGACACCATTTTGGGCACAGCCACTCCTAAATGCATAGTGTGTAATAACAGTAGTACTACACATTTTCTACCAATATCTAGTACTACCCATGATTTTATAGTCTCACTAGCAACCCCTCATTTTTGTGTAACATGACCATCAGGGTTAACCAACAGGGTCACTAGCAGAACATATAAAACCAAAAAACCACCACTGCAAACAACCATGAGCTTCGATTCGCTACCGTTGGAGATAACCGAAGCGGTCTTCCGGTTGTTTCTGGTTCGTGAGCTTACGGAATTCACGGATATCCCTTGTCTCAGAAAGCATGCCTTCAACGCTAGATATGCCACAGTTCGACTCGTTGACTTTCCCTTGAAGAAACTCTACGAGTACCACGTAAATGAGCAGGATCAACCCGAGGCAATTATACACTGGAGGACGCTTCCTGCGTTCATGCGCCAAAACAGCGATGTGTTTGAGCCTCGTCGGTTGCAAATCATGGATGCAAAAGTTTTGGAATTCGCCCGGAGTGCGTACCCACACCTTCTTTCACAGTTCCGAGAGGTGCGCATTTTGAACTACTCCGGGAAGCTCGACGAGTGTGACTGTGTCACCAGTGCTGACTTTATGTACTCGTTGGAACGCGAGGTGGGTGATCTCACTAGCCTCACCCTTGAAAAAGAGCGTTTTGATGAGCTTAAATTCAGCGAGTTCCACACTCTCACAAACCTCCAGAGCTCGTTAAAAACACTCAACTTGTTCAATGTGAGCGTGGACTTTGGCGATTTCAGACTCCCAAATACCTTGACCGAGTTGCACGTTGGAAATGTGGTGAATAAGTCTGCAAATGCCATGGTTGATTTTTCGTATCTATACAACTTGCGGTGTGCAACTTTTGATAGGGTTCGCTTCCAAGACTTTAGCCTCCCTGATGGTATTCGCGAGCTCAATTTGAGCCATTTGCAGCCAATCCACAGTTTACGTGGGTTCGAAAAGTACAGATGTCTTGAAAGATTGTGCTTACACCATTGCATATTTGCTCGAGAACAAGCAATAGACATTGGATTTCCAAAAGCCTTGCACAGTCTCCATTTGAACCATGTTTCGTTGATGAAGTCTGAGTCATTACCGGTGATTCTTGCGAATGGGAGGTACACTCAGAGAAAAGTGATCAAATTACAACTTCCCCCAAACCTTGAATCGTTTCTACTCACCAGAGAACATAAGGTACTTCCAAGAGCTAACGATAACTGTATCATTGATCTTCAAAACTTTTACCTCGACTCGCGGACTAACTTTCCTGCTTCTATAAAAGCTCTTGTGTTAAGGGGCTTTAGCGGGTTTTTGGATACAAAAGGAATGTCAGATAATTCCGTGACATTTCCTCCGCAAGTCGAGCATTTGGTGATATCCAACATGATGCTTGATTCGCTCAAAGGAACCAATATCTCGGGGCTCTCCAACCTCAAAAGACTCTCACTAGAAGGGAACTGTTTGACATCATTGGATGCAAAAATGCTCCCAAGAGGTGTTCGGTACCTTGATGTCTCCCATAATTTCCTCGACAAAATACACCTCGCCGACTCTCAGATCCAGCATTTGTGTCTTCGGTGGAACAACTTGACCAGTGTGAGTAAGCGGGATCTTCCTCCAAAGGTTCAAAAGTTGTGGGTTGAGTATAACCCTTTGCGAAGACAATCTTATCCTCCAAGCGTTGAGGTACTTTTAGTTCTGGGAACCTCCCTGACAATAACTCAGAAGATGATGGATTCGTTGCCAAACTTGGAACTTTTGCGTGTTGAGCAGTGTTTCATTGAACCCAAGATTCAGTTTCCAAAAACGCTTCGCAAGCTATGGATATCCTCATGCCATTTACATTCTGCTGATTTTGGCTGGCC
Organism: Kodamaea leandrae; assembly: GCA_030564445.1. Taxonomy (NCBI): domain Eukaryota; kingdom Fungi; phylum Ascomycota; class Pichiomycetes; order Serinales; family Debaryomycetaceae; genus Kodamaea; species Kodamaea leandrae. The sequence continues at coordinate 112,738 of JAJLUV010000006.1, read as the reverse complement.
ATCGCGGTTGGAATTCTTAGATATTTCCTGCAATGAGGTTGACTTGGACTTTTCCAGATTCCCAAAGAGTTTGAGGGTACTACATGCTTGTGGAGTGAAGCTGGTTAAGGGGCATTTCGGAAAGCTCAGAGAAGCCAAACTCTGTGGAAACACCGCGCACCTTCTTATTGGTGAAGAGAAGGTGAAAAATATACACATCTACTACAGGATTCCGAATATAGGAACGTTTTACGGACTGAACGAGTCGCATATTCTAATGACTGAATCGGAGGTATTTTATGGAGAAAAGGTAACTGGATAGAAATGTACTAATACAGAATCAATATTAAGAATACCAAAAACATCACTAAAATATCCAAAAATATCAGACTCATATCTAACCAACATCAACACTTTATCCCTTTCAATTTCAACAATCTTATATTTTCCTTTAAACCGTCTCTTTACCCTTTCAAACAACGTTCTATTTCCGTTTCAACTATCACACTCTATTTTCCTTTCCTCACACCTCCTATGTTCCTTTCAAACTGACCCCAACCCTCATCTTACTATCATTCAACGCAAAAGTCTTCACATGGGCCTCATCACAACGCAATTCAATCTCACTCTCTGTTCCACAATAGTACATGGGCTGGTACTCACTGAGGATCTTTTGTCTGACTGGATTTGTCCACAGGAAGGTTTCGATTTTGGACTCCTTTGGAGAGAACACCACCCTTCTCTTTCGCTCAACCACGTCCTGGACACTAGGACTGATGAAGAAACGGACAGTTTCCTTGTTGACAGAACGGCAAGTCACATGGCCGGCAATATTCATAGATGCACTGAGACCACGTGAGAGGGTTCCATCCACAGCGAAGCCTAAACCGAGTGGTGAATTGGAGCCTCCCACGGAAATGGTCCCGGAAACATCAGCACCCAAGTTTGTGCTTGCCAGGAACCCCAATTGCAGATATGAAACCTGATCACCGTCAATCATGGCTGTGAAACAAGTTGAGATGGCGACTTTAATCTCCTCGTCAATGTAACTATCGGTGCTTTCAGTGTAGTCGTATTCATACAATTCGATCACGCTACCTCTCTTGAAGAGCAGGCTCAATTCTTTGCGGGTCTTTTTGAGAATCAGGCTGGGATGCGGCACCATGAACGTCTTGGAAGAGTTGAACTTGATGACGAACTTGGGGTTTATCTTCATGACCTTGGCCAAAATCGCCGGGTCGAGGTTCTCCCTTCTGCTGAGCGTGAACGTGGTGATGTCGTCGGACGAGAAGGAGTCTTTTTCAAACTGGAAATTGGAGTCTGTGCTGAGCATGTTGAACTGGGATAGAGTTGAGTTGGTAATGATTCGGAGAGAGGAAGGTGAGGTGTGGTTGGTAAAATTGATAAAATGAGAGTTTATAGAGTTTGTAGTGGTAATGTTTGCAATATTCAAGATTGTGGTGTTCAGGTTTGTGTTGGTGAGGTTGGTATTGATGAAGTTTGTATTAGTGAGATTTGTATTGGTGACAGTTGTATTCTTACCAGCCCTTCCTTCTTCCTTTGCGAGGGCAACCCCAACCAATATGGACCATTTGATCAACGAAAGCTTCATTGCAGATGTTCTTTTTTATTGGAAAAGCCTCGTCTTATATGAAGAATTTGCGGTCTGCTGCAATTTTTGCAGCCATCCGTAAAAGGAAGGAGAAAAAATCCAACAGAACATTTATGATTAGAGCATATAGGATGGAGAGGAAGGTCATAGAGAGAGGAGAAGTAGAATATGGAAGAGGGAAGGGTAGGAAACGAATTGTAGGAAAGGACTTGTAGGGAAAGGAATTGTAGGAAAGGAATTGTAGAAAAGGACTTGTAGGGAAAGGATTTGGTTGGAAAAGGACATGATAGGAAAAGGACTTCATAAGAACTTGAGTGCGAAAGGACATGATAGGAAAACTGCATATGAATAAAGACATACTTTATGACAAATTAATGTCTACACATATGGAAGATTGTGGTATATAAGTACATACCCTCATACACTTTATACCTTCTCATCTACTCTAATTTTCTACTGATTGTAAGAGTTCTTCAAGAACGCCTCGATGGACTCACCACCCTCGATGTCCTTGATCTTGCGCAAGATGTCCGCAAAGCTCATGAACTCGGTGTAGGGAATCTTCTCGGAAATACAGTACTTGATCAAGTCCTTGCCATGCTTGGCAAACAACAAGTTGGTCTCCTTCGCGGCCAGCAAGTCGGAGACACCATCACCACAGTAGTAGAGCTTGGTGTTGGCAGTGTCGACCTTGTGTTTGGCCAACCACTCCTTGATGGAGATGGACTTGTCGTGACCAAACGACGACTCTGGGTGTCTGTAGACAATGTCCCACTTGTTGGTGACAGGGTCGATCTTGACATCGTTACTGATGATTTCGATGTTCGCGGCCGCGTGTTCGCCGACGAGCTTGGTGAGAAGTGCCTTGATAATTGGCGTCATACCAGAACTGACAACCACAACCGTGATACCCTTCTCAGTGCACCATTGGTAGAACTCGCGGAATCCCTCGTCCAATTCAACGTTGGCCAAGAGGAAGTCGATACACTCCGGGAAAGGGGTGTCGATCGAGTCCAACATTTCCTGGAACCCGTCCTTGAACGACTTTTTGCCGTACAAAATCTCGTCATTGATCTCAAGACGTCTCTTTTCACCAAACCCGAGGTTGTGGGTGAGGAAGTCGTTGGAGTCTTGGAGGGTGATGGTTCCGTCCCAGTCGGAGAACACGATACTCATAGCAAGAATGGAATTGGTGGAGAAAAAATAAAAATCAGATGTAAGTTATAAGAGATTGAGAATAGAAGGATCGGACAGAATGGAAGAACAGTATAGAGTGTTTTATTTTTATTGAGGGTGAGTAATTTGGAGAGTATATATTTGGAGGATAACACTATGATTTTGAGCATGTATTTGGGTAGATTGTGAAATTTAGTTATACAATTATAAAGCAACACTCAGTTTTGCCAGTTGCCATACGTTTCAGTAATTTTCATAATCATTTATACTTTCGCTTGTTTTACTTTTCTGGAACATGATCACTAAATCACCCTACACTCCTCCAATCCTCCACTTCCTCCTCCAGTCCTTACCCTCCACCCCTAACATTCTTTGTTTCGCTTTGTCTTGCTTTTCTTACGTCATCTCAGCCTCACCTCGGGCTTCCCGGAATTCCTCAGTGTTGCTCAGCAAATGTCGCGATCGCAAATTGCGCGGACGACATGTCGCGCTCAGCTCTCTTTTTTCTAGTGGTCGTTAACCCTGATAATCGACAATCACACACACCACCACAGCATGTTGGAGAACTTGAAGGCCTTTATTAGGCACGGCAAGCAGGCCAACGACATACGCAAGAAGGAGATCAGCTATCCGCTGAACTTCATGCACGAGGGCCACACTGGTGGCGCGGTTACCAACGATATGAGCAAAACATCCAGCACTGTGAACGCCGGCGACTTTCACAGCGCCGAAGAGGTGAAAACCACCTCTGTTGACGAGCCCCGCGACAACTTTGGCGAGTCTGCGACGCTTAGCGACACCACCGTGTTTGTCGACGACTTGGGTGTGCAGCAGCAACACAAGGAAGCATCGCAGTACCACGATGCTAAGCAAGGTGGGAAGCAGTCGGAGTACCAAGACTACGAGGAAGCTGCCACGCACATTGTTGAGCAGGAACGTGTGCAGCGCGAGCGTGAGCGCAGCGCCAAGTACCCGAACCTCGAGAACTACGAGGTTCTTGAACAGATGGGTGAGGGAGCCTTCTCCGTGGTATACCGTGCTCAACATTTGAGACTGGGCCAACAGGTGGCCATCAAGATTTTGCGCAAGTTCCAAATGGACAAGACCCAACAGATGGCGGTTCTTAAGGAGGTGGCAATCATGCGCCAGTTGGACCACCCAAACATTGTGCGTTTCATTGAATTCATCGACTCCGAACCTTACTACTACATCGTGCAAGAGTTGGCTGTGGGCGGAGAGATCTTCAGCGCGATTGTCAAGTACACCTACTTCTCAGAAGACTTGACCAGACACATCATAAAGCAGGTGGCCGAGGCCGTGAGGTACCTCCATGAAGAGGTTGGAATCGTGCACCGTGATATCAAACCGGAGAATTTGCTCTTCATGCCAATCGAAGTGAAACCGCTGTTGAACCCCATCTCGAAATTGCGCAAGTCCGACGACCCCAACACCAAACGTGATGAGGGTGATTTTGTGCCCGGCGTCGGAGGAGGTGGGATTGGGCTCGTGAAGGTTGCGGACTTTGGTTTGCTGAAGCAGATCTGGGAGCACAACACCAAGACGCCATGTGGTACGGTGGGGTACACTGCGCCGGAGATTGTGCGCGATGAGCGTTACTCCAAGGAGGTGGACATGTGGGCACTTGGGTGTGTTCTCTACACGTTGTTGTGTGGGTTCCCGCCATTTTACGACGAGCGCATCGAAACACTCACCGAGAAGGTGGCGCGCGGAGAGTACACGTTTTTGAGCCCCTGGTGGGACGAGATCTCCGTTGAAGCCAAGCACTGTGTGCAAAAGCTCCTCACTGTGGATCCACTGCGCAGATACACTATTGACGACTTTTTGAACGACGAATGGATGAACTTGCAGCCCGCCACGGCACAGGCCGCAGTCCCTGCGGCGCAGCCTGTGGCTCCTCAGCAGACTGTGGAGCACCCGATTGCCAAGAAGTACTCCAAGAAGTACTCTGAGGGATACTCGCCTGCTGCGGCCGCGTTGCGCGATGTCTTTGACATCTCGACCGCGGTGCATAGAATGGGCGAGGAGGCGGCGTTGTCGACTCGTTTGAACAACCAGCAGATTTTGGAGGAGGAAGAGGAGGACGACGAGGCGGCGTATGCGACGTACAGCAAGCCCCAGGTGCAGCAGAAGGATTTGTTTAATTTGAACTTGACGGGGGCTTCGATATTGGAGAGGAGGAGGAACAAGGATATTGCAGTACATCAGTGAGATGATCAAGAATACTCAGCTCAAGAATTGAGTGAGATAATCAAGAATTCAGGATATACTCAGCTAAGAATACTAGCTCAAGAATACTAGCTCAAGAATACTCAGCTCAGCTCAAGAATTGAGGATGTACTCAGCTCAAGAATTGAGGATGTACTCAGCTCAAGAATTGAGGATGTACTCAGCTCAAGAATTGAGGATATACTCACATCAATTCTTGAGGTGAGTATGAGTATGAAGGTTTTCAGAAGTGAGTAAGAGCTACTGATACATGGAGTGGTGTTGTACACCAATCGTTACTGGAAAATTTTTATAAACTAGAATTTCGAGAGAGTTTGTATAGAGTTGATAAGCTAATGATAGGAGAGTGTAGAGTAGAAAGGGAAGATGATAAGAAGAGTAAGTAAGAAGATTATTGGTGAAGTTTTTGTTGAATACTGTTTTTCAAAGAATCCAAGAGCAGAACATTTCCTATTAATGATTTATATGAAGTAGTCAATAAAAAGACCTTGTCTAGATATGTTAATTCTTGCTGGTCTTTGAAGTCCCATTGAAGTCACAAATGAAGTCTTAACAAATCTTACTAGATCTACCCTCTGAAAAATTAACTTTTTAATAGATCGTTCACCATTCAATGTATTCCCTCAATTACCTTCTTTTACTCTACTTTCTTCTGATCATTCATATCAGTCTCTACTCTGCTCAATCATTCCGTTCATTCTTTCTGTTTATTCATTCTGCTCATTCTCTATTCTATTCATTCTCTATTCCTATTTATTCTTATTCTCTTATCTTTAATTTTCCCCCACACCATCATGGAGTTCCAGCTCTTGAACTTTGAGTACGACCAGATCGTCGCTCTTATCGTCGCTGAGCCCAAAGCCGGGGCCCATAAGAAGCGAAAACTACCCCCGAAACGCGAACCGTCCGACTCCGAGGTCCCGTTGGTTGATCGCCACATCAATGTGTCTGGAGACTGGCCGATCGATCCCACCGCCATCGAGGGATTTCTCTCACCACAAGGCTCCTACACCACCTCCAACATCAAAGTCTTGACCCAGGACGGGCTAATTGTCATCAAGAACGTTCGTTTCCCAGGAGTGGCCAGCGCGCCACTCCTTTCTATAGAAGTGGCGGATCCACGCGTGCTCGATGAGATTCACCTCGTGACAACGTCCTCCCAACGATTGCGCAAGTGTGGTCTCACCGCAGTGACTCCAGTGGTGACGTTCACCTTCGATTCCACCGTGAATGTGGAGCTTACATTCGCCCTCTCGGCCAATAGTGAAATGTACAAACAGAGACCATCTGATGTGGTGGGCAGACTCAATAACGTACTATTGGGGTTGAACAACGACGAACCTGCCACTGCTCAGCTCTTCTACACTACAATAGCAAGCCAGACAGCACTGCTACCGCCCGAGCCGGAATTCGACGTTCCTGAGCTCGAGTCTACCCTACTCCCATTCCAAAGGAAAACTCTAGCGTGGTTGTTATCTAAGGAAAGTATGAAGTTAGATGAGTCAAATCGATGCATACCGCAAAGGGCCATTCTGCCTGAGGCAATTGCACTGATATCAGATGGTAAGAACCATGAATTGGTTTGTGAACTCCTCTCCAAGTTCACGTTTGGGTGGGTACCAGTACTTGGGGGAACCGTATACTTTAACAAGTACACTTCGAGTGTGATGTCACCAAAACATGCTCTAGAATTTCTCACTAATTACCAGGGACCTCAGCTCCTTCCCGCACAAGGTCTATTGGCCGAGGAGATGGGGCTCGGTAAGACGGTGGAGATGACCACTCTCGTGCTCCTCAACCAACGACCACTCGAGCAAATCAACGAGCAGATCCAGGTGCAACTCCTTCTGTTTGGAGACTTGAAAACCATCGTGCGTGCCAAAACCACCTTGGTGATTGCGCCGGACGCAATCCTCAAGCAGTGGGTGCTGGAGATCGTGCGCTTGGCACCGAGTCTCGCGGTGACGGTGTACCAGGGGGTGGGCAAGTACCCGCGAATGGGCAACAATCCCGCGTTGATTGCGGAGTACTTGAGGAAGTTCGATGTGGTCTTCACCACGTATCTGACCATTCTGCGCGAGTTGAACTTTGCCTTGTACTCGTCACGGAACAAGCAGACAAGGAATAGAAGTAAGAGGGAGGAGATGAGAAGGGACGGAAGAGAAGGTGAGCAAAAGGAAGGAGGGATAGAAACAGGGGGAAAGAGAGAGGGAATTAGAGAAGGTCAGGGAATTGTGGGAATGAGAGAAAGTGTAGGAAGTGAAGAAATTGTGGGATTTAGAGAAAGTGTGGAACTTCTGGCCGCTTTTCTGGAAACCCAACCATATAAAAATTCCGGATCAGCCTTCCTAAAATCAGAATCTCCTTTGGATGACTCCATTGCAAACTCTTACTCGGCACTTTTCCAAGTTGCCATCAAATCCGTCAAACCATCGTTTCCCAACGCACGCAGCGGTGTCAAACAGATTGAAACAGACTATGAGAAAGCTCTCCAGGATGAAATCGCCCTCGCGATTCGCCATAATAAAGTCCCTGCCATCTACAAGGGTACCGATTACGAGCTGCCACTCATGCTCACGGAGTTCTGGCGAGTGGTCTTGGACGAGGTGCAGATGGTATCGTCGCAAATCTCCCGCGCGTTCCAAAGCGCAGCCTTGATTCCACGCTACCATGCTTGGGGAGTATCCGGGACTCCGATCAAGCGAAGTCTCGAAGACCTCCATGCGATTCTCACGTTTCTCAAGTACCACCCGTTTGCAGGAGAAAAGTCGAGTTGGGAGCAGCTCACTCGCAATCTGAGAGATTTCACCAAGCTCTTCACAGGACTAGCTCTCAGACACACCAAGGCAATGGTGGTTGATGATATTCAACTTCCTCCACAGAATCGTGTGCTTCTCACCATCCCATTCACTCCCGTCGAACAGGACCTCTACAACCTGTATCTTGAAGAGTGTCTAGCTGCGATTGGACTCGATGTTGACGGAAGTCCCATTTCTGGAGACTGGGAACCCACTCCGCTGGTGACGATGTACATGAGCCATTGGCTACTGAGATTACGGCAGGTTTGTTGCAACCCTCAAATAGGACAACTCAGTATTGGTTCACGAAAGTACCGCAAGACGTTTGCGTACCACAGCCGTACTGTTCAGCCCATCCAGCAGCTCAAAACCTTGGAGAACATCCTCTCGGATATGTTGTCGCGTGCACACACCGAGATGTCGGACACAGAACGGCAGTTCTTGCCGTTGTTTGTGGAGTTGGGGGAGTTTTGCGAGTATATTTACGATGCACGGGCGGCGCTCACGTTCCTCAAGTTGGGTGCTGCGCAGACCGTGCGCATTCTCCACCGGTCGCGGCTCATTGCCGAGCAGTTTGAGGCCCAGGGTGATGTGGAGGAGGTCAAGACATGGCGATTGCGCGTACGTGGATGGAATGTCACTCTTCATGGGTTCTACTTTTTGATCGCGTCTGCGTATTTCCAACAGTACGACCCTGAGTACCTTGCCATTGCAGCTGAGCGGCGCTTGAAGGAGCTCGTGCTGCTCACGCCGGGGTTGCGCAAGCTCCAGCTGGTGGGCGAGGACGACGCTAGGAAGGACGAGATTGCGCTGTTGGTGAACGGCGTGGCTGTGGAGAGGTTTAAGGATTTTCCGGTCGATACGAGTCAAGACGAGGTGGTGATAGTAGAGAGCGTTGGGGGAGAAAGAAAAGAGGGAAACAAGGATTCAAAGGGGATTGAGAATGTGGGAAGCCTGGAAGTTAATCAGAATGTGATGGAAGTTAATCAGAATGTGATTGAAGCTAGTCAGAATGTGACGGAAGCAAGTCAGAATGTGATGGAAGTTAACCAGAATGTGACGGAAGCTAGTCAGAGTGTGACGGAAGCTAGTCAGAATGTGACGGAAGCTAGTCAGAGTGTGACGGAAGCTAGTCAGAATGTGGACGTTACTCAAAATGTGGTGGAACCTAGTCAGCCTATTGTGGAACTTGGTCAAAATATAGCAGTTCTGGCAAGTCTGGCAGATCAAACCAGCTCCCTTCCATCCCTAGAACTGCATTATTATAAACTTGCTGAGGAAACTAGAAGCAAAATCCTCCTGTCTTCTATCGAAGCTGTGGACGCCGCGGTTCATGCGAGAATCGTATCTCGTGGTGTTACGGATGCCGAACCTCTCGACGATGGCAGCAAGCTCATTGCAAAGACATCGAAGAAGCTCTTCTCGCAGCTCCCCATGGTGGACGTGGGTATTCTTGCACACGCAGTGGGTCACTCGAGGATGTTTGCGGGCCAGCTCGGGGTAGTGATGGAGCGTTTGAACGTCCAGGCAGAAACGATCAACGGATGGATGGAGGAGTTGTTGCGGGTTTTGTGCAAGCCTTTGCTCACTCACGACAAAGATCCCGACGGTGCGGAATATGAGGAGTCTGTGGCCGACCAGAGTCGTGCTGCTGTGCTTCTCCAGATCCTCGCACTAACGCTTCAGGACCGAAGTGAGGCTGTGAACGGGCTAGAAGAGCTGCTGCTGAAAGGAGCAGAAGTGAAAAAGACTGCCCTGGACGAAGACCTTGAGCAGTTGATGGAGATACGCAAGAAAGTGCGGCCAACGTCGCAGAAACTGCTCCAGGAGCTCATTCTCCACATTAAGACCCTCGAAACAGAGACTAAGGAGGGCCGGGAACATTTGGCAGAATACGCTTTTCTTACTCAATTGGGACTGCGTGCACGAGTTGTGCTCGAGAACCAGAAACTCGCGCTAGTTCTCATCCAAAAAGAGTTGACGGTGAACTGCAACGCCGTGTTCAACAGCAGAATCGAGTACTTCAAGCAACTCCAGCAAATCTCCGATAGTGTGAAGTTGAGCGAATTTTCAGTCTCACGTGAACGGATCACCCGTGCGGCCGTGCTACTGCAGCTCCACCGGTTCGACGAACAGGCGCGGTCGTTAAGGTTGAAGATGGACAAAGCGGTGGGTAAGTTCCGGTACTTGCGTGGGTTGGTGTCGTCCCGTGATAATGAGGAGAATGAGGAGTGGATGTGCAGTATCTGCCGCTCCACCATCACCATTGGATCTTTGACACAATGTGGACACAAGTTTTGTAAAGACTGTTTAGAGCAGTGGTTACGACTGGTTCCTAATTGTCCAATGTGCAAACTGGGGCTTTCTATCGAATCGGTTTACAACTTCACCCACTACAAGCCCGATCTCAAGGCACGTAGTGTGGTGCAAGAAACGAGTCGCGATCTCCATTCAATCTACAAACCACTCCCGAAGCTGATGGTCGAGGAGATTGCACTGGTTAAGCTCCACAACATGTACAGCACAAAGGTGGACATGATAGTGAAGCAGGTATTGTGCTTGAGGAGTAAGGACCCTCATGTCCAGATAGTGTGTTTTAGTCAGTGGCAGGATATGCTATACATTTTGGGTACTGCGTTCAAGGCTGCGAAAATCTCGTTTCTTGGAAGCTACGGCACACACACGCCCACGAGAGCAACACTGGGAAGTAAACATGATGCGGTGGAAGCGTTCAAGGACCCGGAAAAGAACATCACATGTTTCCTCCTCAATGCGCGTGCACAGGCCAGTGGGTTGAACTTGGTGAATGCCACCCACATTTTCCTCTGCGAGCCGTTAATCAACACTTCGCTTGAGCTCCAGGCCATCTCGCGTATCCACAGGATTGGGCAGACAAAGCCCACCACCGTGTGGATGTTTGCGGTGGAAAACACCGTGGAGGAGCTGATTGTGGTGGCGAGCACGCGCAAGCGGTTGCGGTACATGGAGCGTGCTGAGCAGGTGGAGAGCGCGCGGACCAAGAGTCTAGAGGAGGAGGGCATAGACTTGAGCAAGGCCGAGTCGATGGCGTTGATGGAAAGCGAGGGTGTGGAGAAGTTGATGAGCAAGTCCACCAATCAGGGAGAGGTGGTGACGGAAGAGGATTTGTGGAGTGCATTGTTTGAGGCGAGGGCAGGACCAAGAGAGGAGAGGAGGTGATAATTAGAAATTGAGGAAAAGGAGTGGTGGGTTTGTTTTTATGAGCTCTGGTAGTTCGATGGGTATAAAGGAAAGGTAATGAAAAGAATGTAGTAAGAGTGATGTATTGATTGGAGGTAGTAAGGTGATTGGTTGGAGGTGGTGAAAGTGATTGATTGGAGGTAGTAAGGTGATTGATTGTAACCTTGATGAATTGTCGTTATTTTGTGTTCCTGATTATCATTTTAATTTGCTTATTTCAAATTTTTGCAACTTTGCAACCTGCGAATATTTCAGACTGGCAAGTTTTCAAGTCACCACAGAGGGTGTAAAGATGTGTCAAAAACGATAGACACCCGTTTATATGTATATCCACTTGCACCTCAATCATTTCATCCATTTTCATCTTCGTAAGTCTTGTTTCCATTGAGATAGATGAGGTAAGGCGGTATGAGATTTACGCATGGTTAACAAATGATTCCACTTCTTTGAGATTATTCCATTTTCTGCTCTACATATCTGTATTTCTAGCTCATATAATTCTCCCTATCAATTCAACGGAGCCGTGCTTGTTGGACGCGAGATTATTCTTCCTACACCGACTATTCTTCCTATCAATTCAAATCCTTCTCATGCACGGCCCCACCGTACTGTTATTCCTTCTCACGGCTCCGCCGTACTTGTTATTCCTTGTTATTCCTTCTCACGACTCCGCCGTACTTGTTATTCCTTGTTATTCTCACGACTCCACCGCACTGTTAGACACTCAAATAACTATTCTCATCAATTCCCAGATAAATCGTTCCCTGGTCACACAACGTCTGGCAATGCTCCAAAGCCTCTTCCCTGGACAAGTCCAACTTCTGCATGATATACTGCACATTCACACCCTCTGGCATGGTCTCTGCGTCCTCCTTGATCACCCTCAACACCTTCAGTATGGTTGCCTCGTTCTGGTCCACAAACAACAGTGGTTTCGAGGAGGTCTTAGCAGCGCCTGTCAGGGCCGCGTAGATGGCCATCAACTGGAGATTGTGGTACACCACCTTGTTGTGGTCAGTGATCAACGCCACCTCCGCGTACTGGACGGACTTCTTATTCGCAAACATCACCAAACGACCGCACACCTGAACATACTGGTTCTGCATCGGAATGTACTTTTCGCTAACAACCTCACCGGAGTCACTGCCCGCCCACAAACGAACGTCGAGCGACCCAGTGCCGTCGTCAATGGTCAACACTGCGGCCGTTGGAACGGTTTCCACCTTGCGCAACACGCCCACGATGTTGACCATGTTCAAGTCGAGGTTCTGGTATTTGAAGTCGCCATCGGGCGCGGGTTGAGTCGCGTCGTGCACCATCTTGACAGTGACGGGAGTGAGCAGAAGACGCTGTGCGGACTTTTGCGAGCCTTGGGTGGCCTCGAACCCACCGCCGTTGTTGTTGTCGTAGTTGTAATCGGTACTGAAACCGCCGTCGTAATAGTCTGCCATGACGCGTTGAATAAAAAAGATTAAAGAAATCGAATATAATTGTGTAGAAATAGAGGATAGAAAGAATGAGAGGAAAATGGGTTGATATTTGAATGGTGATAGGGGTTAGGTTTGTGTTGAATGGTTGGTATAGGGATGATTGATAGAATTAGTGTATATGATTCATGATTATAAGATGACCAACGCGTGTTAAGAATGACTATATAATGTGTTATGGTATTCTCTATAGTCTCTACACTTTTATTCTAATACTTCTAACTTCTATACTTTTACTCTATTCTCTCTGTTCTCTCTATTCTTTTATCCTATTCTCTATTCTTTTACTCTATTCTCTCCATTCTTTTATGCTATTCCTTATTCTTTTACTCTTTCTCTCTATTCTTTTATCCTATTCCTTATTCTTTACTACTTTTCTCTATACTATCTTTTATTATTTTATTACTTTTATTCACCATGAAAAACGACGAGATTCACCCCGGGTTGCAATTGCTCGGTATGGATGAAGCGGATGCGGCGAGCGCGGTGTTGGCGGCACAGACGACTGCGGACGTGAAGCTCGTGGAGTACGATCCAGCATCGAGGACAAAACGCTTGGGTAGACCGCGTCCTTCGTTTCCCACAGAGCCGCCAAAGGACTCAATCGACAACATGAACGAGGCCAAGTTGAGCATGTTCAGGTTCGACGCGCAGCCTGTTCACGGACCGGGATCGCGTGGCGGAAAAAGACTGCGCACTCCTCGGGGAATCGTTAGCAGGAGCAGGCAGATGAGGTTTGGAAAGGGAGGTGAGTTAGAGAGGGAGGATAAGGGGGAGGAGGAGCTGAAGGAGGAGGACAAGGAGGAGCCGAAGGATGAGCTGAAGGAAGAACTGAAGGATGAACATGGAATAGTGAAGGCTGAAAGTGATAAAGGTGATCTAGAATCAAATGCTACTTCAACTTCAATGGTGGAACCGGAAGAAGTGGAAGTTGAGTCGAAAACCGTTGAAAATGATTCAAGTTTGGTAGATTCTACAGCATCGGACACAGCTACCACGACTACCACAACTACCACAGCTACCACAACTGCCACAACTACCACAGCCGACCCTATCCAACCTTCTAAACCTACCAAAAAACGCCCCGCCAAACGCCAGAAAATCCAGCCTCTTTCGCGAACCACCATTCTTAGCTCGCAGAACCGTATTTCGCGGCAGCTTCCGGGGCCATTGGTCGGTTTTGGCTACGACTTGTACGATGAAGCGACAATGAAGAAGAATACCCAGCTCGCTCTTGGGTTCCCCGTTGCTCCGTACGCCGCGGCCGAGGATATAGTGTACATCACGCAGTTTCTCCTCAAGTTCCAGGATATCGTGGACGTGGAGGTCTCGCCCCAGCTGCTAGAGGCCCTTGCTCGCGGCGAAGAGGTGTCCCCGCAGATCCAGACGCTCTTTGTCAAGCTCATGGGGCTTGTCTTGAACAGAAAGCGCACAATCATCGCCGTGGGCACCGCCATAGGTGAATTGCGCCCGCTCATGCTCACGCAGGGAGTCCCGCTCCACTGGAGAACAGCCACACACGTGCCTGAGCCATTGCACGACACCACGACGGATCTCTTGGACCCGTCGAAACCCGACATACGACCGCAGCCCATCTACCCTGATGCCACAACGCTCATCACGTATGATGTTTTCGCGGACGGCGCGTTCGAGGCACAAGGTTTGGCGGGCATCCAACCCCCAGAGGAACGTTTGACGGTGATCAAGCTCCTTTGTCAATGGTCGCTTTCGTGCTCAGACATCGTCAAGAACGCGGTGATGCAGCTGGTGCACGGCCAGGACATTCCAGGAGACAAGGAAACGTACTACGCCCCGCGCAGTATTCTCATGGGATTCGCAAACACGCAGGAAGTGAAGATCCAGGCGGAGAAGAAGCTCGCAAAGCGTGAGGACGACGTCAAGTACATAGATCCGATGTCGGACCCAACAAGACACTGCTACAGGTTGCGTTTAGATGAGCTTGTGGTGGGCGATTGTGGCGCAAAGATCGGGAGATTCTACTTGTGCCGCATGGCAACAGCGCAGACAGGAGGGTTGGGGTCCGTCAAGGAGATGAAGAACGCGTGGGCAGCAGGCGAGTCCCTGGCCCCGTTGACAAGGCTACCGACAGACTTTGTTTTGTATGTGGAGGACGTTCACAAGATGTTGTTGGAGGGTTTGGAAACAAACGAGAAGGGTGAAGAGAAGAGTGAGAATAAGAGTGAGAATAAGAGTGAGGATAAGAGTGAAGATAGTGAAGATAAGAGTGAAGGTAAGAGTGGAGATGAAGTAAAGACTGGTTCAAAGGAGAAGACTGATATGCTCGACTTGGGCTCGGATGATCCTTACTGGTACCGGGTGGCCACCAATGCCACCGAGCTTGCTGCCTTCGTAGACCACATCTCTCTGTATACCATGGATGTGAATGTACTGCGAATGTACAACTACTTGTCGCAGCTCCTTCCTTTGTTGGTGAAGCAGGAGAATGTGGAGATTGTTCAGGAGAGAAGGTCACGGCGGGTCAACTATAGTCATTATGAGGATTTTCTTGTGGACGAGGAGGATGGAGATTATGAGGAGTGACCGTGGAGAAAAGTGGAGGAAAGTAAGGATGAAGAAGGTACAAGGATGAGTACAAGGATGAGTACAAGGATGAGTACAAGGATGTAGTACGAGGATGAGTACAAGGATGAAGTACGAGGATGAAGAAAGTACTTAAAGTGAATTAGGGTGAAAAGTGACATAATGTAACTTAAAAGGTGAAGTGACTATAGTAATAATGAAGAATGACAATGAACTAGACTGGCGAAAAATGATAGGTGATTTAATACAACCGTGTTTACTCCAAATGTACTATTAGTTAGAGAATATGATATCTGGTTTGCCATTGTATGTTAGCTTTCAACATAAAAAATTTACGTCTGTTTTCGCAGCCATTTCAAATATCCTTTTTCATCTAATACTACAATACATATTCCTTCTTCATCTAATACTACAATACTTCATCCTTCTTCAATACAACATCCTTCTTCAATACATCATCCTTCTTCAATAAATCTTCCTTCTCAATACATCATCCTTCTTCAATACATCATCCTTCCAATACATCTTCCTATCTACAATACATCTTCCTTTCATCTAATATTACAACTAACCACCCTATTGGTGTATTCTGGTTCCCTTTGGGATTTTCTACATCTTGTTCGATCCCAACAAAAGATCAATCTTCTCCCTGAGCAAGTGCTCGTTCTCCTCAAAGTACGCCGCGCGCCGCACCAACTCCTCGTCGTAGCCCTCGTCGTTCTTCAAAGCCTTCAAGGTCTCTGCCTGGCTCTCCAACCAGCGCTCGACAAATCTCACTGGGTCGTCGCTCAAATCACGGTAGAACTCCTCACGAGCAGCGGCGCTCTGGAGCGCCACGATTCCGAGCGAGATCCGCGAGTTGAGCGTAGCGATAGTGGCGTCGGCCTTGGTCAAGTTCTCAAACGCCGACTTGTTGAACTCAAGCAACTCCTTCTGCACCGCAGACATGTTTGCAGGCAACTCGATGGGGATATCGAGCACCACGTCGCCGAGGGTGGTATTGCGGCGAGTGTCGATCTCGTAATCCACCACGATTGGTTCACGTGGACGGAAGTGTGGCTGTAACAATTTGTACAAGTCGATGAACTTGAAGGAATCCGTACGGAGGAGTTTTCTCAAGACTTCATCGCACAGAACCAACGTCAAGTCGCCGTCCTCGTCGTCATCTGCAGCAGCCACTGTCACCAACGACTCGGCACCAGAAACAGCAGGGACTGCAGCAGTTGAAGGTCTTTTCACGAGGCCCTTGAACAAAACGTACTGCCACACGGTGTAGACCAACTCCTGCTGGGTGACCTCTTGTTTTCCACAGAACTGGGCCATTTCCTCGCTCAAACGCAAGGATGCCGCGTGGCTCTTGGGGAGCAATGCGATCTTGGTCTTGACGTTGAAGATACCAGGACGCTTGACGTCGATTCCGTCGAATGCCGAGGCGTCTGCGCCCGCGGCACCTCCTGCGACGTTTCTGGCGAAATCCGGTGTGTCTGTGCGCCATTCAATGGTACCATTGTGGGGGACGTAGTCATCATTTGGCAACAAGTCGATGGAAATCGCGTTCAAAAACGACGAGAACTTGTACTTGCTGAGCTCGCTATCCTTCTTGTCGGCGACGAAGCGACCCTCCACGCGCAATGTCCATGTGGACTCGCCCTCTGTACCATGTAACTGCTTCTGCCATGGTTGGTGTTCACAAGTGTTGTACACAAACACGCGCAACACGCCTGTTTCTCTGGCGAAGTTGGATGGGTGCACGGTTTTCTGCTGGATTGCCTGGAAGTCAAGGGCCTTGCGCAGCACCGCCAAGTCCACGTTACGTTCGGCGTCTTTCAACTTCTTATACTGGTCGAGATTGGCCACTTTTTTGTATAACTGAGGAGGGATTGTTGTTTCCGTGGGCGTGTACGACACGGCGGGGGTGGCTCCATTGCCTGCTCCCAACGCTGGGTCTCTTTTCGGATGGTCTTCAAAAGGAGGCATGTTTGTTTTTTGGAAGTGGAATATTTTCAGGGAAAAAGATTAAAGATTTGGTCGCGATTTACAATATAGATAATAGTAGATAGGCTATAGTTAGTGTGTTACTATAAGGGATTCTAGGAGAGCTAGTATAATAGAATACTACTAGTACGACTATATAAGAATCTTGATAGATCTTACTACTACATCTTACAATATTACCAAATTATCATCCTACTATCATCCTACTACCATATCATCCTAATACCATATCATCCTAATACCATATCATCCTACTACCATCATAAAATCTTTTCACTACCACCTTAAAACCATTTCACTGCTACTTTTTTCATTCCACTACCACCTTAACACCATCCCACTACCATCTCATTATGGAACTGTCTGTTCGCCGAAAAGTGCGCTCTAAGGAAGGTACCCATGTGCGCATCAAAAACACAAAGATCCATGTTCGGAGGCGTAAAAGAGACCTCCTCACCCGAATCAACTACAGTCTAGCAGCCACGGTGGTGGTGCTACCGACGCTCGCTGTGGGGTACCTCTTCTGGCTGCGAAAGCACATTGTTCCCACCAACCCCTATACACTCTACTTCTGTGTGGCGTACTATCACTTGACGCTATTGTCGTTCACGAGCGGATACCACAAGTTCTACGCACACAATGCGTTCTCTGTGCAATGGAGATGGCTCGAGTACTTGTTCGCGATCTTCGGCAGCAGCATGGGGTTGGGAAACGCTCGTTGGTGGGCAGCGTTGCACAGAGCACACCATCACTATACGGACGATACTGAAAGAGACCCATACCTGATCAAGCGGGGGTTTGTGTGGGCGCAGTGGGGGTGGCTTCTCAAAAAGCCCAAGAGCATGGAGTTTATTCTGGAGTATGTGGAGCGTGAGTTTCCAAGGGAGGAAGAGAGAAGGGATGAAGGGGAAGAGAGAAGGGATCCCGATGAAAGAAATGATGCTCAAAGAATTAATACTGAAATGGATATCACTTCTTCCCAAACAACATCTCATGATATTTATGATGACCTTAACGAAGTATCCCTTAATGAAACTATTGACACGAGCTTGCTTCCAAATGAATCGCCTCTCGATATGAGTTCCGGACTTAATGAACTCCGCAATGACTCAAGAAACCTCGACATCTTGTTCTGGCAGGAAAGGTACTACTTGGTATTGTTCTTCCTCACGGCAGTGGTCATTCCATGCACAGTCACCTATCTTCTCGGAGACTCGCTCATCAATGGTCTTCTTTACCCAGGACTATTACGCATGGTGTTGTGCCAGCAGCAGATTCTCAGCACCGAGTCGGTGTGCCACTTGAAGAGCATTGCAGTGACGATTCCAACGCAGCCATTCAGCGACAAAAACTCGTCGCTCAACTGCAACAATGTATTGGTGTCGTTGCTCACATATGGCCAAGCGTACCAGAACTACCATCACGAGTTCCCACACGACTACAGAGGCTGCTCCAGTATCTGGGCATTTGACCCCACGAAGTGGCTCTTGTGGCTGCTACAGCTCATTGGTGCGATCGACAATCTCTGCCGCACTCCGGAGAACCTCATTTCTCAGATGCGGATCCAGCAGCTGCAATTGGTGCTCAACCGCATCAAGAACTCGCTCGATTGGGGCACCCCGATCTCCAAGCTTCCGTTAGTGTCGCCGAAGGCCTTCCGGCAGTTGGTGGCAGCGCCACAGAACAAGAACAAGATCTTTATCGTGATCCAGAACATCATACACGATGTGACGCCGTTCATGGACCAGCATCCCGGAGGACTTGCGTTGCTCAAGGCATCGCACGGGCTCGATGCCACCAAGGCCTTCTACGGTGGAGTGTACAGACACCTGGTTGCGGCATCAAACTTGCTTGCCACAATGAGAATCGGCATGATTGACTTGGGCGACGACGAGGAGGTGTGGAGAAGAATGCTCACCGAGGAGAACGGCGACGAGGACGGTGATAGAAAGATGCAAAGAACCGCAGAGGCGGCATAATAGGGAGTAGAGAGTATAAGAAGAGTATTAGAAGAGAGTATTAGAAGGGAGTATTAGAAGAGAGTATTAGAAGGGAGTATAAGAAGGGAGTATTGGAGGTAAAGGGAAGTACTGGAGTAATAGAAGGGAGTATTGGAGGTAAAGGGTATTAGTACTGGAGTATTGGAAGGAGTCTTGGTACTGGTATTAAAAGTACTTGACTATTAGAAGTACTGGAGCATTGTTAATTGGGAAGGTGTTAATAGGTACTGTACTTTTCGTTACATTTACATATGTTCATATAATATTTTTTCTAATTTCTCATGTCCCCACCAGTACTCTTCCACACTCGGGACTACCGCGGAGCCACGGTCGAGGACCTTGACATCAAGCCCGCCATCTCGATCACTCCGAGGACGTTGGTTTACGAAGCTTTGGAGATCTCCTTCGAGAATGAGTTCACGTACCTCCCTGTGGTGAACGAACAGAACAAGAAGTTGTTGGGTATATTGAACGTTGAGTTATTGAGAACAAACCAGACGCAGATCCAGAAGTCTTCTGTCGAGCCAATTGCAATGAACTACATGACTTGGTTTCACCAGGGGGCTCGTGCAAAGTATAAGGAGCAGCGCCAGGATGCGCTGAAACAGGTGAAGAGTTCGCGCATAGTTAAGCCAAACGGAGGAAAGTCGTACGTTGTACTCACTCCAATGACGCCGTTGGAGGATTTGGCTGCGTTTTTCAACTCGGGCCAGTACTTTGCGATCATCACCAACCACGACGGAAACATAGTGTATGGTGTTGCGACCCCAGAGGATTTGATTCGGTATGAGAACTCGCGACCAAAGTTGTAGGGAGAGAGGATAAGGAAGAGAGAGGATAAGGAAGAGAGAGGAGAAGGAAGAGAGGATAAGGAAGAGAGGATAAGGAAAAGAGAAGAGAAGGAAAAGAGAAGATGAGAAGATAAGAAAGCAAAAGGAATGTAAGAAGAATTGAGATGAAGAGAGGCTAAAAAAGGACACGAAGATGAAGAAAGATGAATAGAAAAGTAAGATTGGTAATGACAAGTGAATGTAGTGAAATTAGGGTATTGAATCTAGAAAGCACGTTATCAATTTTTTTTTTTTTTATAGAAGAATATTATAATAATTAATACCAAAAGAAGTATGTAGTTCACCATTTATCCAAAACTGCTTTCTCACACGAATCGACGCAATAAAAGCGAGAATTTCACGTCAGCCACGTCAACGACTAGCGTGCAATCGAATGGCTCCCACTAACACTTTTGTCACGCTTAGGCTTCATCCGCAACCAAGGCCATGATCATTCTGTACAAGTAGAAGAAGAACAACCAAACATGGAAACTGACCTTCGAGAAACTCTCTCTCTTGTGCTTAGATAAGGTTCTAAATATTTCAGTAGCGTCCAACAAGTGGTGTTTGTTCAAGTACTTTCTAACGTTGTAAGCCAACAATGGAGCATTCAACAAGAATGGGAGCCAGAATCCTTTAATCAAGAACAAGATAGTAAGGAAAGCGTGCAAGGAAGCTTCTGGTATGATCCATGGGTTCAAAGTTTTGCACAAAGCAATCGGGTTCATGTAGTCACATTCCAAGTCCGAGTACGAGATAGTGATGAAGACTTGACCGAACAAGTTGATTGCATTGGCAATCACTGCAAAAATAAACAAAAAACTTTCACCTGACATGACTATGGCTGTTCAGTTTATTACTTTTTTTTTAAGTTACCTTTTACCACTCCCCCTCACACCATCTGCTCTATCTCTTCCCTTCCGTTTGTGTAAAAAAGGGCGTGTGGTCTAGTGGTATGATTCTCGCTTTGGGAAACCAAATATGCGAGAGGCCCTGGGTTCAATTCCCAGTATGCCCCTATTTTTTTGGCTGAATATATGTATTCTGTAAGAGTTACTGGTACGGGTTGAGTGTTAGTTCTATAAGTAGTGGTAAAATTCAAAAAGGCTTAATTCTATAAACTGGTTCTGAAGGTACAAAAATAGTACCTTCACTTATATCCTTCTTCACTTCTATCTTCATTTTCTATTCTCCTTTTCTATTCTCCTTTTCTTCACTTCTATCCTTCTTTTCCTCACTTCTATCCTTCCTTTCTCCTCCTCTATTCTCTCTATCTTCTTGGCTTTTCTACCCTCCCAGTCTTTTCCCTCTTCTTCTTTTTCAGCACAATTACATGATTCGCCTTTGCACTCTCAGCCAACTTTCTCTCCACCGCATCTCCATGAACAACCTTCTTCCCGCTGGCATCCTCCTTGAACGCATAGCTGAGCTTCACCTTCGAGTTCATCAATAGCACTCCGTTCATTTTTTCTATGGCCCTGTCGCTCGCACTGAAGTCTTGGAACGTGATGAACGCATACCCTCGCGACTCTCCACTCTCGCTGTCGATCTGAACCTCGGGCCGCTTGATGAGCGTTCCAAACTTCAGAAACATCTCCTGTAGGAATTGCGCGTCTATCATTGGGTTCAAGTTATTGATAAACACCTTCGCACCCACATCGATGTAGTTGGGGTTGAGGAGTCCGGCTCCGGTCCCGTTGTTCTGCGAGGTGCTTGTCTTGAGGTCTGCTTTCTTTAGCCTGAGCTGTTTTCCATATAGTCTGATGCCTTTTAAGATCTCCAACGTGTAGTCAGCGTCCGCCACTGTTTTGAACTCCACGAACCCAAACCCTTGGTGTGAGTTGAGGATGCGGTCTTTGGGCATGTTGATGGATTTGATGGGTCCAAACTGGATGAACAATTCGAACATGATGAGTTCCGTGGCTTGAGAGTCGACATTGCCGAAGTAGAGCGTTGCTTTTATGTTTCGCTCGAAGTCTGGTAGTTTTCTAAACACATTCATGGTGGAAATGATTTTTGAGAAGAGGTGAATATGAATTATCAAAATTAAGAGGATCGAGCATCACCTGAAATGTCCCGAAGTGAACATCATGAAATGTCCCGAAGTGAATATCATGAAATGTCACCGAAGTAGAACATCACCTAATGAAAAGTCACCGATTTAGAATATCACCTACATTCTATCACCTACATCATCTCTAAATACCTATTCAATTTTTCTATAATTCTATCAAGCCCAGTATATGCAATTCTTATTCAATTCTCCTCATTACTTTCAGTGACATTCACAATGCTTTCATTATTTTCAGACGCTTCGAGTGTGGATTTCTCTTTCTTATCTTCAATATTATCTTTTACCTCCAGCTTGTCATTTACCTCTCCATTTTCTTCAACATTTGCCTCTCCCTTTACCTCTTCATTTTCTTCAACATTTGCCTCTCCCTTTACCTCTCCATTTTCTTCATCATTTACCTCTCCCTTTACCTCTCCATTTTCTTCATCATTTACCTCTCCCTTTACCTCTCCATTTTCTTCCTTTTCTCCCCTTTCTCCCTCTTCTTCTCCCTTCTGATTTGGATCCCTTGAACTCTCCTCCTCCGGCTCATCATCAGAATCCGAATCCGACTCTGAACTCGACTCCGACTCTGATTCGTCCGACTCCTCAACCCCGTAGTCCCTCAAACACTCCTCTGAAAGCACTTCCCTCTTGATATACACCGTCGGATACTCCAAAACAATCTTGTCGGCCAACGACTGCGAAATCGTAGCGTCTCCATCCAACTCCATCACCGACAACCCTGGCTGGCACACGTTATTGAGGTAAAAATGAAGCGAGTCCTTGTCTATATCGTCCCCCCAGCTGTTCTTCACCACATTCAACGGAAGGCACTCCTTCAAAAGTAGCTTTTCCTTGAGTCTATAGCTCAAAAACCGCGCAACCTCCACATTGTGCTCATCAAGAAGAACCCATTCCACAGTCCATACAAACACTCCTGCTTTCTTATCATATCCACTTTTGTTCGAGTTGGACCTGCTCATTCCTTCAGGAACTTGGACAACAAGTGTGTTCTCCCGCTTAATTGCCATTTGCGACCCGTGGAATACCTTGTCCACAACACCCATACGCTTGTCTTCCTTGATCCGCTTGTTGGGCCCGTAGTTTTCTTGTCTTCGCCTCTTGAACACGTGCTTCGCACTGCGGCGGATATCGTCCTTGCCTAGCGATATGCTCCGGTCAAGGTTCAATAGAAAGTTGTAGTCCCTATTCATGTGCTCCATCGCAAGATCTCCACGAGGAACAAATCGTGCGCTATCGACTTGTCCCGAGCAATCAAATTGCTTCTTGTGCCGGCGTACACATTCTAGCCCACACGTCTTTGTCTGGCACGCTGGACAGGTGTATTTGACCGGGTTTATGTGGCAGATCGCACAGTTGTCCTCCATGGTTGCAATAGTAAAAAGAGTAAATTTGGGACTGCCCAAATTTTTCAGATTTGGTATTTTCACACCACTGACCATGTTCGGCACCACGTCCAGATCCGTCGCCAGGGCCCCGAGGTTGGCCAGATTCAAGAGCAGTCCTGCTCCATATCGCCCGGAGAAGATCCCTGTTCAGTTATACAAAGACTTTGAAGGTGTCGGTCAGGCTGGTGAAATTGTCAGAGTCAAGCCGGCCTTCATGAGAAACACTTTGCACAGAGGAAACGGTGCTGGGTACTTGTTAAAGGGCCAACAGCCAAAGATTCCTGTTGTTGAGAAGAAGGCAAGAGTCCAGGTCCAAACACAGGCACCTGTCGAACAACCTGTGGAGAAGACCCAGGCTGCTCCAAGTAAGAGTCCTGCGGCTACTATGTCTCTTAGTGAGTTGTCGTCGTTGTTTGGTAGCATGGGTAAGAAGCGTTCGCAGATCAAGAATGTTGCTCAGAAGTTTGCCACTTCTGACTCCACTTACTCGATTGCGGAGTTGAGAGAGCTTTTCCCTCCAAACTACTCGCTTTCCATCGGTGCATACCCATTGCCTATTGCTCCAGCACACTTGGCCAAGGTGGTGTACGAGTACACGGGTACCCAGGTTCCTGTTGAGCACATCAAGATCACCGACTTTGCGGACGCTACGCTTGCTGAGATCGGTGCGGTGGGAGAGTACAAGTGGGTGATATCGAACGGCACTGAGAAGCCATACAGTGTTGGATTGAAGGTTGTTGTTTAGAGCATGTAAATAAGAATGATAATAGGTAGAGAGAAGGAGTAAGAATATGGAGAGTAAGAATGGAGAAGAATATGGAGATTGAGAATATATGAAGAATATACGTTCACTGATCTAAAAACTTAATTCATCTTTTGTCACAAAATTTAGAAATAATCATCACTTCTCTTTTGCAACCACAAGATTCACCAACTTAGTACAAGTTCAACAACTGACGAACACCACCCGAAATATCGATATTGAGGTACTTTGATATATCTACGGATACTTTGACATATCTACTTTGACATACTTTGACATACTTTGACATCTACTTTGACATACTTTAACATATCTACTTTGACTACCACTTTTACTCTCCATGCCCTCAAATCTACAATATAGCGCAGCTAAAACGTCGGTCATTTCTCGAAGGTTACTAGGAACTAAAGCGTCTCCTAGAAAGAGTATCCTTTCCAAACACTCCAATGCGACCAACAAAGCGATCCAGTCCAGATCTCGAAATGGTGGCAAATCTGAAGAGAAACTTGTGGTACTGGACTACAACGTGGAGCTAGACTACCAGCTCCCCCGCGGTGGCGATATCATCCACGCAATAGAAATCATCATGGAAAACCCTTGGGAAGAGTCTTCGGATATACACTCGAGGTACTTCACTAAGGATGAGATTAAGAACCACTCGATGCGTGAGTTGGTACACATGTTATCCGGGATTTCCAACACAGCAAAGAACGACATCATCAAGTACCGACTGCAGAACCTCCCGCTGGTTCTCGTGACTGTGGCACAACTCTATCTGATATACCTGCAAAGAGGTAATACGTACGTCGATAAGAATGTGGAGCTTCTGGTACGCAGAGGTCTTGTGCGCAAGTTTGTCATCACCAACGCCGCACCAGTCGTGCTGAAATCGCTACAAAAGTACCAGAACGGAAAGATCACCTACGGATTCGAGAACGTGGAGATACTCACCAAGGCAGAAGTGTACTTGGGTCTCATTCGCGAGCAAATTGGGAAGAGTAACCTGAAGGAGCATACGGAGTGTTTGACAACTTTTGAAGAGTTTGTGCGCAACAACCCTGCAGCGTTGTTTATAGACGGGTCGAAGTTCAGCAAGGACCAGCTCTCGCATTTGTTGAACTTGGGGTTTGTGACGCTCACACTGAACCACTTGAACGAGATCGAATCGCACCAGTACGCGGTGGCGTATCCCAACTGTGGGGTTTTCCTCAAGTTGATCAACACGGGGAGATCGTGGTTGGTGAAAACGCTCTCGAAGAGCAAGTACAAGGAGATGCTAGAGGAGCAGCTTTACCCGAAATGGGAGGGAGCCACAGGCTCGGGCGACTCGAAAATGAACAACTTCCGCAAACCGTTCTACGGGTATGATTTAAGTTGGATTCTTGCGGACGCTCTAGGGTCCGGCGTGGTGGAGGTGTTCAACACTCCAGTTGGCCGGGGCTGGAAGTTGACGGGAAAGGTATAAAAAGCACGAAAAAGTGCGAAATCACTGACGAGGATGGGTTTAAGGTATACTTGGAACAAATAGGATATGGATGTTTATAGAATAATTTACTTTAAAAGCTAATGATAGAAAAGTTCTTCTCATTCAAGTTCTTCTCATTCAAGCTCTTCTCATTCAAGCTCCTCTCATTCAAGCTCTTCTCATTCAAACTCTTCTCATTCAAGCTCCTCTCATTCAAGCTCTTCTCATTCAAACTCTTCTCATTCAAGCTCTTCTCATTCAAACTCTTCTCATTCAAACTCCACCTTCTCACTCAAACTCTTCCCTCCCTCTCACTCTACAACCTTCTCAAATTGGATTAACGTATTTACATCATTACTCCCTTAATTTTTACCTCCTTACATTCTCACCTTCTGCTTCTTCTGCAACTTTCTCTGCTTCTTATCAGCGGCCTTCTTCTCCAATCTGGCCTGCTCCTGAGGAGACAACGATCTCAATCTCTTCATCTCCTCTCTCTTCTGCTCGGCCTTCTCGTCCAAGAGCTTCTCCTTCTTGGCCTCGTCGATGAGCTTGTTGATCTTGGCGACCTCTGCCTCTCTGAACTTGACGATCTTTCTCAAGGTCTCTGGCTTGAAGGTGAGCTCCTGCGAGGCCAACTGGTCGACGATGTCAAGCACGGCGGCGATGATGTCGTTCAACTGGGCCAAGGAAGTGGAGTTGTTGGTGATGGCAGTCGAGATCACAATTCTTCTCCTTGGGACCAACTCAATCAAGGACTCAGGTCTCTCGGTGGCCTGGTCGGTGAAGGCAACAAAGTTGAGGAAGTTGGCGGTGTCCACAGTCAAAGCCTCTCTCAACTTTGGAGTGGTGATCTTCTCCTGGAGTTCGTTGACCTCGGACATGTACACAAACGAAGGTGGGAGGCTTTCGGAGTCGGCAGTCTTGGTCAAAGACAAGTAGTAGTTGAACTTTCTGAACTCACTCATTCCGAACTTGGAGGTGATGGCAGCGATGAAGTTGTCATAGTTGGCAGATGGGGTGATGACAATCTCAGCCTTGTCGACTGGGGTTGGAACAGATTCGGTGAACAATGACAAGAGGTACTCAATGGACCAAACAAAGGTGTTGTGTCTTGGCTTCAACTTGAAGGTAATGTTCACCTTGGCAACGTTGTCTCTTCCGGTGGCGTACGACGAGAACGCCTCAGACGAGTCCTTGATGTAACGCTGGGTAGCGCTGGTTCCAAATTGGTAGAAGTTCTCAGTGAAGACCTTCTCCAAACCCTTCAAGAAGTTGGCCACAAGTCTGGTGTTGTAGTAATCACCCAACTTGAACAAGGCAATATAAACAAAAATAAAGCCCAACGTGAAGATCTCCAATCTCCAGTCAGTGATCTTGACACGCTCCCAGATAGTCATAGCGTTCAATTCCTCAACAGAGTATTGGTTGAATCTCTTAGGTCCGTCGTTGGCGGAGAGGCCCAAGACCTCAAGGAGTTCGTGGAACTGGAGCATGTTGAAAAGTTGTTGAAAAAATTAATTAGATAAGAGGAGAAAAAGGCCACAGTAAATAGAGAAACAAAACAGGTGAGAGGAAATGGAAATAGGTGGGACAATAGAAGAGGTTAAGATGAGTTGATAGTAAGAAGTTCAGGTAGCAAAAACAAACACTGAACGGAGATGAAAGAAGAGTAATATGGAAAATCCTACAACATTCACAAAGTCTATATATTGCCATTGAACTGTTTAATCATCAATTGATACTTGATCGTGTATCTCTAATCCTCGTCATTTTTTCATATCAACACTACATCTCTCCTTTCCTCTTCACCTTTCTCCTCATCATCTTTTCTTCTCATCATCTTTCTTTCTCCTCTCTACCTCCTCTTCTTTGCTGGTCCATTCTCAGTCTCCTCTCTCATCTCAGCCAACCCCTCCAGCACTGCGTTCTGAACCAACTCCCTCAACGCCTCCTCTGGATTATCGCCGTCCAAGATTGCGGCAATCTTCTTTCTTCTCTCGGCCAACTCTGGTGAGTCCACCTCTGCGCTCTCCATGGTGTATCTGATCTCGTGCCCATCGATAGTTCCTGGTGCTGGTAACGACGACACAAACTCATTTGCCTCAGCCACGCCATCCTCTGGCTTGTCGTGGGCCAACGAACGCAAGTACTCTGCGACTTCGGGGAACTCATCGTCCTCCTCGATGTACTCAGCGGCTGTCAAGCCGTCCGCGTTTTTGATCTTGTAGTCCGCCTTCAACTCCTCCACCACAAAGCGCGCGGTTTTCACATCCTCCAGATGGTGCAACGGTGTGTCGCCCTCGGCATCTGTGATGTTGATGTCACCGCCCTTGCTCACCAAGTACTTCAACAAGTCAATGTGGCCGTACGAAGCAGCGGCATGCATGGGAGTGTACCCGTTTGGGTCCTTTGAGTTGGGTGTGAAGTCCCCAGAGTCAATGTGCTGTTCGACTATAGCGCGCTGGTCATCTGCTGCCGCCACCCAAATGTTGTTAACCATGTTCGATGAGATAAAAGGATTTGATTTTTGCAGCGATTTTTACTTTTTTATTTGCAGCGATTTTACAAGTTGATTTTTATTTGCAGCGATTTTCGATAACTGTTCGTTTTAATCAGAGAATTCCTTCGTTCTTCTCACTATGACTGACAATTCTGACCTTACCCTCAGCGAAGCACTGAAGATCAACGGGTTTGAATGGTGGCGCCGCTCCATCCTGTACTCCACGGGCTTCATGGCAGCAGACGATAAACGCCAGTTCGAGTACGACTACCAATGGCGGAACTTGCCTGAAAAGTGCACACAATGTGAGGAGTGGCGCGACTGGGTGCTCACGTACTCGCCGCTGGTGCGCTTCATGTTGGACCACGTTCAAAAGTTGTCGAAAGACAAGAGTGCTGTTGGTAAGGACAACATCATCTGTGACATCTGTGATGGACAAAAGGGCGGTGGATTCAGCCCTGACTTCGGCATCTTGCTCTGCGCAAATTGGATCAGGTCCAAGTGGCAGTTGGAGGACGTGTTGACTCACGAGCTCGTGCACACATACGACTACCTCAAGTTCAAGGTGGATATGGGTGACTTGCGGCACCATGCGTGCACCGAGATCCGCGCGCTGATGCTCAGCGGAGAGTGCCGCATCATGAACGAGATCAAGAAGACGGGTTTAGGCGGCTTCGGGCTGAAGTTCCAGGACTGTGTGCGGAGAAGAGCCGTTTTGTCGGTCTCCGCAAACCCCAAGTGCGAGTCCAAGGAAGAGGCCGAAAAGGTGGTCAACCTGGTTTGGCTGAGTTGTTTCAACGACACCAGGCCGTTCGAGAGAGTGTATAGGTGAGGAAGAAAGGGAAGAAAAGAGAAGGAAGGGAAGGAAAGAGGAAGGACAGTGAGGAAAGTTTCGAAAACGAAGAAATATTGGAATTCGAAAGTTGACATGATGATTGAGAAAGTACGTGAAGTTGTTTGAAAGCACATGTTAAAGTACATGAAGTTGAAAGATAAAGTACTTGATGTTTTAGATATCATGTTCACTTTTAAAAAACCGCAGATGTTGCTCGGTATAAGGATATTCGATGCTCATGAAATAGAGTCACAAGACAATGTACATAGTAATACTATTATCAGAATTAATCCCGGCATAAGTTTCGTGACACTGGTCACCGCGATCTGATCCGTGCCGATCACAGAAGTAAATGATTTCAGATGTGAAATTTTGTGTGAGATGTGGCTAATTGCAAAGGGTCGGACGGTCACCCTCACGATTCTTGCTATTTCCGACTCTCCACGACCCTGAACCCAGACTGTGACCCCGCCCTATCCACCGCTCGTGGCTAATTTTATGTGTTGCTCGGATCTACGAAACCGTTGTGACCGTTCCTGTAATTTCCGAATGCCCTTTTGGGAATTTGGAACTCCAGGAACTTTTTGGATGCGGACATGGCGGCAACAATATAAAATTCCAACGCTTGCTACATATAAATACCACACACAAATCCACCCTAATTGCCGCGGCAATGGCTTCAGAAACGGTTATCAAGCGCTCTGAGAGCACAGAGGAAAAGCTCTCTACCATCAGAAACAGAAACCTCCGTAGGAAGCTGTTGGTGGTGGATAACGAGTTCTCCGACCACTCCGATACTTCAGGCTCTGAGGCTCTGAAGGAACCGGTTTCGAGCGTAGGTATCGATGTCAAGGAGTTGGAGAAGCTCATTGAGGTGGAAAAGGCAATTGAGTTAGATGAAAGCCTCCCCAATCTCACCCGTACGGTATCGGTTTCGAACCGTGAGTTCAGCTTCGAGGAGATTGACGAAACGGTCACCGAGCTCAGGAGCGTTTTCCAGCGGAGGTTGAACAAAAGGCGGTCAGATGCTTCGGATTCAGAGTACGTTCTGCGTTTCAGGGACTCTGGACCCGTTGGTCAGCCAGACTCAACGTACCCCACATACACAATCTTTGACTCGCCGCACTTCAAAAAGTCGAGTGGCTTTGGAATCTACGTCTTGTTCTGGCTTGCTCTTGGTTTCTTGATGTTGACGCAAACCGTCAACTTCTACTTCAGGAGTAACAGATACCGCGCGTTTCTCGACTGGCCCATCACCAAGATTTTCCGCAAGGACTTGCTATATGTTGCGCTCACCGATTTAGGGATGTACCTCACGAGCTACGTAGCGTTTGGCATACAGTACTTGGTTTTGAAGAAGGTGTTTGACTGGCGCAAAACTGGAATAGTATTGCTGTCGCTCTACACTACAGGGTACTTTTGCTTCTGGTTGTGGTTTGCAAGTGAGCGGATGATGAACTTCCCATGGATTGGCCGTGTGTTCCTCGTGTTGCACTCCCTTGTGTTTGTGATGAAGATGCACTCGTATTCTTTCTACAATGGCTACTTGTGGCGTGTGTACCGCGAGTTGCAATTCAGCAAGTCGGTCTTGGCTAAGTTGGCCGCAGGCGACTACAAGGACTTTGAAGACCGCGAGGAAATCGTCACCACGCTCAAGAAGCTGATGGACTTTTGCCTGTTTGAGTTTGAGTACCAGGCAAACGTCAACTATACCAAGGGAGAGAAAATGAACCGGTTCCCACACAACATCACACTCTTCAATTACTTCGAGTACCTGATGATGCCCACATGTGTGTATGCCCTCAACTTCCCGCGCACCAAACACATCAGATGGGGGTTTTTGTTTGAGAAGGTCGCCGGTACGTTTGGTATCATCTTCCTCATGATCTCTGTGGCGCAGAAGTGGTTATATCCGTTGGTGATGCTGGGAATTGAGGCCCGTGCACTCCCCATGCGCGAGCGTGCTGTGGAGTATATCTTCATCTTGATCGACATTATCCCGCCATTCTTGATGATGTACCTCCTCACGTTCTTCTTGATCTGGGACATGATTCTCAACGCGATTGCCGAGTTGAGTTTCTATGCGGACCGTGACTTCTACGGTCCGTGGTGGTCGTGCACAGACTGGTACGAGTTCAGTCGTATCTGGAACGTCCCCGTGCATAAGTTCCTCCTTCGTCACGTGTACCACCTGTCTATCTCTGCGTTCAATTTGAACAAGCTGCAGGCCGGGCTTGTGACGTTCATGTTGTCGCTGGTTGTGCACGAGCTCGTGATGTACATTATTTTCGGTAAGCTACGCGGGTACTTGCTTTTGCTCCAGATGTCGCAGTTGCCGTTAATTGCGATCAGTCGGACCAAGTTCTTGAGGGACAAGAAGGTGTTGGGGAATGTGATCTGCTGGTTTGGGTTTATTCTGGGTCCGAGTCTGATTTTGGCTTTGTATGTTGTGTGGTGAGGAGAATTGAATGTGGAATATATAAATGATATGAGAGTGAACGTAAGTAGGAGATTGTGTGAATGAGTGTTGAGGAATTGGGGTGTAGTTGAGCTACGCGAGGGTAATGATGGGGTCAATGGAAATGTTCTCAAAATGAAAAGTTTTCGAGGATTTTTTGGAAATTGTTGGAGTTGTTGACGTTGGAGTTGTTGAAGTTGGAGTTGTTGAAGTTGGAGTTGTTGAAGTTGGAGTTGTTGATGTTGAAGTTGTTGACATTGACGTTGTTGAGTTGGTGTCGTAGGACTTAAGTAGATGAAGGTGAATCTGTTTGAATTATCTTTTTGTTTTGGCAGTTCTGTATTAGTTGACTCTTAATGATCCTTTGGCCCAATTTGGTCCTCCATTTCTTGGACGGTAGGAATTCCCGCTTCTTGGAAATTCTTGGTCCTGGGCTCCTCAAATTGCCTCTTTACATACAACGAAGCTTTTGTGATAAGAAGTGTTGCATGGCACAATATGAAAATCTAGCAGAAGAGCGTTAACAGCAGCACTAATACAAAGACCAACACCTGCAACACCACCTCCAAGCTCAACTTCTCCAACCAGTCGATTTCAAAAACTCCAAATACCTCACATCCTGACTTCCCTTGACTTTCCCTGGGTAATCGATGGTGGAAACCTCATCCATCCTTCCGCATTGGAATAGTGGGGCAAGGTTTTGCACCTGCACATTGGAGCGAAAATTTCCTAGACAAGGGTTGAATAACAGCTATTGTTCTGTTGTGGAGACCACTAAATCTTTGTGATCCAGCAGATAAGCGGGCATAGTCGAGGAACATGTGCCTGCAAACATAGGCTTCTGACTGTTTGAAAGCCTAAACCAAACACTAATTCGCTGTTTCTTGTTCGGGGCAGGCCGTCCAAGAAACGAGGTTCGATGGCCTATTTGGGGCATAAGATGGTTTTTTCTTTGCACCAGGTAAACAAAAGGGTAAAGATCTACATGACAGCACAAAAAAAACGCAAAATTGGTCTGCGATGAGCGAATGGAGGGCAAGTTCCACTGAGGAATGAAGACGCAAGGAGTCTCCTTTGTCTCTATAGCATAGAGGTAAGTACACAGGATGCATTTGTTCAGGCCATTTCATGCCATTTCATGTGTTTTCTCTCCACACAAGTCCGAAGAAGTTCTGACGAATTGCCTAAAAAGGAAATTTTGATGTCGCGGGGAAGCTCCACAAAAGAGCTTCCCAAAGTGGATGTGTAAAAATTGAATCACCTATATATGGGACGTACTACGCTTGTACCGCCTCAGCAGAGATTAAAAACACCCTTTGGGCAAAAGACCCGCTACAAGGAAGCTCCAGTATTTATTCTTTGCCATAGACTTCAAGAGCATAGAAACGACCACACGAAACTTACATACCCTACTCGATGTCGGACGGATACACAGCGACAGAGGGCGTGTTCAACTTGTTGCTCGCCAACAACAACGGAGCGTATGAGGGATCTGGTATCAAGGTCTTGGTTGACCAGTCACACCATTTATTAGGAGGAGTCCCGCCTACATTTACTGTCCACGCAGTGGGCAGACAGAACAACTTGTTGGGAGGATACCCCGACCACAAGGACATTGCACCGCTGATTTTATTTGCGGTCATTTTCGGAGTGCTCGGATTATTGCACGCCATTGTGTTCATCATCAACTGCTCCAGAGGCCACTATTTCTGGATCTCGATCGCATTCATCATCCACGGCTTCATGCGTTTGATTGCATTCGTTTTGAGAGCCCAGTGGGCTAAGGACCAGACCCAGGTGGCTGTGGGGCTTGTGAGTGAATTGTTTTTACTTCTTCCGCTGATCATCCTTGTGAGTTTCAACTTGATCTTAGCACAGCGTTTGTTCACATGGCGTCACCCTGTGGGAGGTTCCCGTAAATTGTTTTGGTCGTTTATGATTCAGATGTACATCATTGTGATTTTGCTTGTGGGTGCAACCATCATGGCTTCATACGTTCCATACTTGCACCTTTTGTCAAGACACCAGTTCTTCGTGTACGTCAAGGTGTGTCAGTTCAGTGCTATTATGATTATCTTGTACTCGGTCACTGCCGCGTCGTTGATTGGATTGTCGTACTGGGCACCAACGAAGAAGGATGAAAGGCGGTACACGTACCAGCCTTGGTGGATTGAGAGTTTCAGCCCGTTCTACTTTGTGCAGCCTGGTGCTGCTCAAAAGGCAGAGGAGACGTTTATGCGCAGAAACTCCAACCACAGACACGCTACAAGAGTCATTGCTGCAACCCATCACCACTACAACTCGGTCGAGGGTTTGACCAACCAGAGAGGTGATTTGAAGCATAACATTTCTCTTTTCATCGTTATGGTTACCACTCTTTTGATTTTGCTCAGTTCCATTGCGCGTGCCGTGGTGGTGTTCCAGGCACACCAGGCCCGCAATGCGTCCAAGATTGGTACCCCAATCTCAATGTACTTCTTCTGGGGAGTCTTTGAGGTGGTGATCAGTTTGCTTCTTCTCATTGGAAGAGTGGACTTGCGTTTCTACAGACCAGATGTGTTACCAGCAAAGGTTCGTGCCATCATCACTGCAGAGCAGACATACTACCCATCGGACGCCGAGGAGGAAGAAGATGACTACTCTTATGATGATGCTGTCAACACTCACCCAACAGCTCACCCAGGCCACCAGGGCCACCCAGGCCAATTACCACACATGGACCAGTCCGACAGCGACGAGTGGAAGTTTGTGTACCCTGAGGTGGATGCCAGCTCCACAGATACCGAAAAGCGGTCCAACAGACCGCCATACCCAGTGGAGAAGAAGGAGAAGATAAAGGATGATAACGACTCAGAGTTTAATTTCTAATATAATGGAATAAATGATTAGAAAGTAGTAAGAGAGTAGAGAGAGTAAGAGAGTAAGAGAGTAAAAGAGCAAGAGAGTAAAGAGCATACAAAATCCTTGTATTGTAATATTCATCTGACCCTATTCTAAATTACACAACCTAACTTTTCACTTTACCCATGCCCTTCCCTAGTTTCAGTACTTCCGCTGATCCTATGTTTCACTTCCCAAATGGAAAAAGTGGTTTCCATTGTTATGCAATGAGAGTTTGCCTATTTCACGGAGGGTTTGGTTTTAAAATTTCCAAAAACGGAAAAGGTTGCAAATGTACAGATGATCACTGATCTGAAAAAACTAGGAGAAGGATGGAGTATGTTGGATGTTGGGAAGTTGAGATTTTGAGAAGTTGGGAGTTGGGGATGATCTGTGGGGTCTGTTGGAGTAACTTGAGTATGATGAAGTAACGTGAGTATGATGAAGTAACTTGAGTGTGATGAAATATCTTGAGTATCTTGAGTATGTTGGAATATGTTGTATTCTTGAATAGATTCTGGAGTATATTGTAGAGTTCTGGGTCCCCCTTAATTATAAGGAGTCCTCATCGTTCCTCGAATCCAAACCTGGTGATCCTGTTCACAGTTGAGGGAGGAGCGAACAGTGAAAAAGTAAAGTGGTGTACCCCAGATAACAGAGAAAAGACTACGGCAAAACAGAAAAATGGAAGGACCAGAGTTTTCATGGTCAAACTTAAGTGAATCTTGACAGTAACTGGTGTTTGTTCAACAAGTGTGGTTAACTAGTGTTTATAATAAGTGTTTGTTTGACTAGTGTTTGTTTAACTAGTGTTTGTTTAAGTGTTTGTTTAACTAGTGTTTGTTTACCTAGTGTTTGTTTGAATAGTGTTTGTGGATACATTTAACTGGAGTTTGCTTTCTTAACAGGATTCGGAATTCTGTTGAGTCTTTGGACCTCATGTTTGTCGCACTTTATCATTTATTTGGAACCTGTTATCATAAATTATTCAATACCTCTATTTCATTTGCCTGGTAAATCCTATGATTTTTTTGTCTCCAACAAAACCCCGCAACAATTCATTTGGGAAATGGAATCAATGATCCAATCCTTATACTTACAAATTGACCATATAGACGAGTTCCCATGTTCACCAATGCTCGTCAGTATACCCTCCTCCACATACTACCTTGCAACTTCCATTTGTACCATTCCCTTACATTTACCAATATGCAACCACATGCAACCTATCTACCTTTAAATGAACTCTCACCAGATAAACCAGCTCCTCAATGAAGCAACCCCTCGATGAACTAGCTCCTCCATGATCTGCCTTGCCCATAAAACGACTCCAAACATTCTACGACTGCTTACCCGGCAAAAGTTCCTCACCTTGGCAACTCTTTTACCCACTTTGTACTACTTTCGGAGGTCGAGTCAAATTTTTTCGCAATCGCAAGGAAATTTTTCAGCACCAATTACAATGACTTTGACTCACCCTTTGATTAAGGACGGATGGTTCACCGAGGTTTCCGACACTATGTGGCCTGGCCAGGCCATGACATTGCGTGTCGAGGAGATTCTCCACACTGAGCAATCCAAGTACCAGGACGTTCTTGTTTTCAAGTCCACCAACCACGGAAACGTGTTGGTCTTGGACAATTGTATCCAGTGTGTTGAGAACGACGAGTTCTCTTACCAGGAGATGATCACCCACTTGGCTATGAACTCCCACGCTAAGCCAAAGAAGGCTTTGGTTATCGGAGGTGGTGACGGTGGTGTTTTGAGAGAGATCTTGAAGCACGACCTGATTGAAGAGGCTTGGTTGTGTGACATTGACGAGGCAGTTATCCGTGTTTCCAAGGAGTACTTGCCAGAAATGTCCAAGTCCTACAATGACCCACGTGTCAAGGTCCACATTGGTGACGGTTTCAAGTTCTTGGAGGAGTACAAGAACCAGTTCGACGTTATTGTCACTGACTCCTCCGACCCAGAGGGTCCAGCTGAGGTTCTCTTCCAGAAGCCTTACTTTGAGTTGTTGAAGGGTGCTCTTACTGAGAACGGTGTCATCACCACTCAGGCCGAGAGCATCTGGTTGCACATGGACATCATCTCCAAGTTGAAGCAGGACTGCAAGCAGCTCTTCCCATCTGTTCTGTACGCCTACACTATGATCCCAACCTACCCATCGGGTTCCATTGGTTTCATGGTGTGCTCCAAGAACCCTAACGTGGACTTGAGCAAGCCATTGAGATTCGACTGGTCTGACGAGTTTGTTGCCAAGAACTTGAAGTACTACAACAAGCAGATCCACGAGGCCTCGTTTGTCTTGCCAAACTGGGCTCACCAGCGTTTGAACCAGTGACATCGCTACTAAGAGTTGTTTTTCTCTCGTTTGGTTAGAACAAGCAAAATGAGGGTATAATGATAGTAGTAATGATAATGATTGGTTTATGATTGTAGAGAGTAGATAAGGGTAAGGATGAGGATGTCATTAACACTGGCCACGTGAGAATTGAAGATGACATTAACACTGGCCACGTGAGAATTGATGATGTCAGGATTTCATGGTGGGAATTGATGATGCCAGTATTTCATGGTGAGAATTGATGTCAAAAGGTTCTTTTTTATGGGAAGTCCTTGGGAGTTATGTAAATTTTGACAGGTTTTTCTCCATATTCTCCAAACTCTCTTTTTCATTGTTCTCCATATTTCATTATTCAACCTCACCACTCGAACTCATTCATCCATCTTGATTTAAAACAACCCTTCCTTCAGCTTCAAAATCATCTTCTAGTTGCCCGGCATTCATAACCATACCCATTCCCATTCTTGTTGTCGAGCACATCCTTTGAGCGATTTATTCCAATTTTCAGCCACCTCCCTCAATGTGCCCAATTTTTCCTCTTGACCAATCGCTCTTTCCTTCCAAGGCTCGCTGTTCTCGTATCCTACAGTCATTCACTGTCCCACGTTCCAATGGTTGGTCACGATAGGTTTGTTCCCAAATGGTTCCAATTGTGGAGCCCTTATGCAGTCCCCAAGGCTGCGGTCAATCGTAATTGGCAATACGACCGGCGGTTATCGGCGGTGTTCCTAGGAGTGACCGGATGTGTTATCTGATAAGACCGTTTTGCACCATTGTGGGTACTACTTGATAGTTCCAGGTATTTTTTCAAATTGCCACAATCATCTTTCACCTTTCATACCAACTTCTACACATACCACCCTTCATTACTATTCCCTTCATTACTATTCCCTTCATTACCACTCTTCATTACCTTTTTACTGCTCCTCGTACCCACCTCCATTACGTCACACTACTTCTCAAACAATAGTCATGTGCCCAAACGCTCAGCTGATACGGCCGTAACCTCAATGAGCCTCCTTGGTAAAACGAGTGGTCCAGAATGTGTCGTGAACACGCCAAGTAGACCCTCGTGTACAACCTCATAATCTTTAAGCATGTCTCTATATTCCTGCCAATCACAACTCGACAAGCATCCACGAGGTAAGTCTTGGCTACGGAAATTAGCCTACATCTCCGTTATAAACTACGTGAATGACTAGCCGTATCATCACGCACATATATTTTCTCAGCCTTTCCCAATCGGGGATACCAATCTCGATTACACAAAAACGCATATATAATTTTTGCCGTCATATAAATAGGGTGTTTCAAGGATATTTAACAGATCACTCAAAGTATTTCAATAACCAAGAAGGAACTACCACTCTTGACTACTACTAATCTACTACTATGACATCCGTTGATTCAATCTCAATTAACAAGCCGCCCAAGGCCCAGCCCGAAATGACGATTAAGGGTTTTGCAAGAGAATACGATACCCCTCCTCCAAACTGGTACCAGAACTTGGTTGACAACTGTGGTAAGCTCTTTGGAAGTTGTGGTATTTTCTGTTGCTTGTGCTCAAACCCATACAAGGAAGTTGACCAGGGTGAAGTTGGTCTTATTCAGAGATTCGGTGCGTTGACACGTACTGTAGAGCCAGGTCTTTGTTATGTGAATACCTGGTCTGAAAAGTTGACCAAGGTTCTGATCAAGATCCTCATTCGTGAGATTCCTGCTCAGAAGTGTTTCACGCGTGATAATGTTTCTGTGACCATCACTTCTGTTGTTTACTACAACATTATTGACCCACAGAAGGCTATCTACGCCATCTCCAATATACACGAGGCTATTGTTGAGAGAACCCAGACCACGTTGCGTGACGTGATTGGTAACCGCATCTTGCAGGATGTTGTTGAGAAGCGTGAGGAGGTTGCCGAGGCCATTGAAGAGATCATCTCCAAGACCGCATTTGACTGGGGTGTTAAGATTGAGTCTATTCTCATCAAGGACTTGACTTTACCAGACAAGGTCCAGGCTTCGTTGTCGATGGCTGCTGAGGCTAAGCGTATTGGTGAAGGTAAGATTATCAATGCCAAGGCCGAGGTTGAATCTGCCAAGTTGATGAGAAAGGCTGCTGATATCTTGGCCTCCAAGCCTGCTATGCAGATCCGTTACTTGGACGCTATGCAGAACATGGCTAAGTCGGCGAACACCAGAGTGATTTTCATGCCTTCCACCGAGCAGGTCGAAAGAATGGCTTCTGCTGGTGGGCCCAACCAAGCTCCTGCAAAGTATGAAGAAATTGAGGAGGACGCAGATTGGGCAAAGACCAAGACTGTCGCCGACACCCTTGCCATCCAAGAGGCTTTGAAGTGAGAGAAGAAAAAGGACGCCTAACAATAATGTTTGAGTGAAGTTGTTAATCAAGATGATAATGTTTATGATATTTATGAAATGTTTTGTGATAATGAGAGGACTGGTTGCTTTCTCATGACTACATGGTTTGATTTGACCCGTCGGCTAACATGATTTCAGTGCTCTGGAGCACTGATACAAAAATATATCGAGTATGAAAGAGTGTAGAAATAGTATGGAGAGGAAGTAATTGCTAAAGAAGTATAACATTTGACAAGAACTTTAAGACTTTTTAAGGCTTTTGTAAGGCTTGTTGAGACTTAAGACTTGTAAGACTTAAGACTTTTGTAAGATTTACTTTTGTAAGACTTATTGAGACTTAACTTTTGTAAGACTTAAGACTTTTGTAAGACTTACTTTTGTAAGACTAGTGGAGACTTAAGACTACATTTGTTACCACAGTTGTTAGCACTTGACTATTGTTAAGACTACATGTCAAATCCAATCCCAACATCAAATACCGTTTACCACCTCAACTAACACTTTTTAATCCTCTATTCTACTCTTCCATTTTCCTCCCCCAGGTTCGAACGCGGGCAATTTCATTTTTTACTTAACACCAAATCAAAATTAAAATAGGACAACATTCAGCCTAGGAACTTGCCTCCGCAACCTCCAATTCCAATCAAATACATTCCCATTGGTGGACAGTGCACACCCGCGATAACAGCCTACCCGAAACCCGCGTTA
The DNA here is from genome assembly GCA_030564445.1 of Kodamaea leandrae. Taxonomy (NCBI): domain Eukaryota; kingdom Fungi; phylum Ascomycota; class Pichiomycetes; order Serinales; family Debaryomycetaceae; genus Kodamaea; species Kodamaea leandrae. Next base: position 73,030 of record JAJLUV010000006.1, on the reverse strand, counting down.
TCGCCGACGAAAGTACTCGACAGCTTGTATTTGCTCTAAAATGGCCAGCTCAGGATACGACTGGTTGAATCTATCGCTCAACGGCGCAAGCGGATCACTGGCGCCCCCAGTGTCGTTTGGGAACGCCAACGGACTGCAGAACTCGCTGGCCCAACACTCGCAACAACAGCTGCCGGTCCACTTGCACCCGAACGAGCTGAACTCGCAGCCAATGTCACACGGTACTGACCAACTTATGGTGCCAGACTACGGGTTTAAGAACGCATCTGCTGACCAGCTACACCCAAATGCAGAGAACGGTACAGGACAAGGACCGGGGGCAAACCACCGGTCGGTATTTACTGCACAGGAGATGAACTACCACAAGACCAGCAGTGCAGACAACTTGAACAACGCCTCACAGGGACTTCCGGATCTGAGTATCCCTCTCTCGCTAACGGCACAAGAACTCACACTACAAGAGTCCAAAACGTACATGCGGTGGTACAGCGATATACTAGCACGTACCAACAGCAGAACCATCACAATGCAGGATGTATTCAATTTCCTCAACAACTTCCGCATTACTAACAGCATGAAGGATAAGATTCGCCAGATCTTCCTGAAGATATTGCATTCCATCAACATCGGAGAATTCTTTGCGTTACTTCGATTAATCAGCCACTGCTTGTCAGGCTCTGAGCCGCTGCGGCAGATGATTAAGGTGCATGCGCCTGTTCCTGCTCCACCGTCGATTCTCTCGAAAAAGAGACACAATGAAGATGAGGACGCCGCCCCAGAGGAGGAAATAGAAGAGCCTTCGGACGACAGCCAGGGCAAGCCTTTAGATATAGATAGTTTCACCCAGTTCATGCTCACGGGTGAGCGCCCTGGTGATGCGCCCAAGAAGAAGAGGCTGAAAAAGCTGAAAACAGTCAAGTTTTCAGACCAAATCGTGACCGATGTTCACGAGGTGTCGAGCCCCGCGCCGGAAACGTTGGACTATTCGTCGCTATCGATGGACCAGCTCTTACAACTCAAATCGCAGCAATCGCAGGCGGACCGCAAACGTGCTGAGGAGGAGGAAAAGCAGGTATTGGAACAAATGGAGCCACAGATGAACCACTTCCAGCACTTGAATGCGGTAGACACCGCACTGATTGATGGCACGCCTGCGAACATTCATGTGAGCGACCACTCTCAGTACAGTGGACACCAACAGTTGCAGCGCAACATGACGGGACCCGCACAAATGTCACAGATGTTTTCACCATCGCCTGAGCCAGAGCTCTTGAAGCCCAACATGACTGGGCCAGCTCAGATGGCACAGATGTACAGAGGTGATAACAACTTGTCGCCCTCTATGGCGTATGACCAAAATAACCAAAATTCTCAAGGTTTTTATGAAAACCAAAATAACCAGGGTTCTCAAGGGTTTTATGAAAACCAAAACGCCTCTTATGATAACCAAAGTGCTCCTTATGATAATGGAGCAAACTTGGCACCATTGAGGCCGAATGCCACTGGTCCTGCGGACATGGCACGTATCTTTGCGCCCCCTGAGCCTGCTGCGGACAACGTCCCGAAGATCTCGCTCCAGTCGTTCACTTCACAGATGACGGGAAGCACACAGGCCAACACGTTACAGAACCGCAATGTTCAGGAGAGAGCGCTTCCCCCGCCCCCAGTGCCTACACGTAGAACTAGGTCGGTGAGTTCACCCACTCCACGGATCTCGTCACCTAACACCAACACTGGTCGTGTTCCTCCGCCTCCACCGCCACTGAGAAGACGTAATTTGTCTGCGGTTGTGCCGCCGCCATTACCACCGAAGGGAGGATCACCATACCCGGAGAGCCGCGATGATTTGTACAGCTCGTCCAACAGCAGCACGGCGAATATCTTGGACGACTTGAAGGCGTTGCAGGATGAGGTGGATAAGATCAGGAACATGACGGGAGGGTTTTGAGGAGAAGGTGAGTTAGAATATATAGGAGAGAGTTAGAATATATGCATGGGAAGGAGATGGGTAGGTAGAAGAGGAAGAAGAGGATGAGGAAGAAGAGGAATAAAATAGGAAATAGGAAGGTAATAATAATCGAAAATTATTGGAAACATCTATATTTTTCACCATAATACCCTCCTACTTTCTGCTCAGAAAGTTATACTTCTTCTCTAAGGCCAATCACATTTTTTTTTGATAGATTCATTCTATTGGAGGAAACTACTCTATATGGTTATATAAGACATTGATGTTTAACTGCTGGGGTTTTCGGGACTTCCTTGACCTCCTCTCTTGTCACCTCGACAAGCTCAAATTCCTCTTCCCTCTCGAAGAAAGCTTCACTAGCTCAGTTGGCAGAGCGTCAGTCTCATATTCATCCGAGTGTGTCATCTGAAGGTCGACAGTTCGAACCTGCCGTGGAGCAATCCACCTTTCTTCAATTTTTTCAATTTTTGCCGGAGTCAGTAATCACCTTGACACAAGAGTCACAAGTCAGCCCCATGGCCGGAAATCACCGTAAACGGACTTGGTAGCGGATGCACTTAAGATGTTTGTGTATCTGGTATATGATTTTTATTCAGTTAAGGGTTTCTGGTCAACACTAGTTTTTGATTAAAGGTTGCTTCATATTCAACTATACAATACTTTATCCAATCTTATACTCTTCTTTTTGCTATACTCTTCTATTTACTTATTTCTTTCACTCTCACCGTTCTTGATACTCTTTCTTTATGCTCTTTATATTTCCTTATTTTTTATTTTCATAAGCGCATACGATATTAAACGCATACGTTAAACCACACCAGATGGCATTCCACTCCGGGCTTCATAAAAAGGCTTGGTGATCTCATCTCTTTTCCTCAACAATGTCTCAGCTATCATCCCAGGGTAACAACGCCATCATCTACCTCACGTACGCCTTTCTTTTGGCTACAGGTCTCTTCATAGCGTTCAAGTACTCCAACTCGCTGACATTCCTCGCAAGCAATGGAACCCAACGAGGTATTCCACTTGCGCTCAACTTCATCGCGCTGGCGATGGGGTGTGGTATCTTGACCACCTACGCCCAGATCGCCAACGTTGCAGGTTTGCACGGCTTGTTGGTGTATACTCTCAGTGGCTCACTCCCTATTTTGGGGTTCGCCTTAGTGGGTCCAATTATCAGGAAGAAATGCCCTGAAGGGTTTGTGTTTACCGAATGGGTCAGACAGAGATACGGAGTGGTGACATCGCTCTACTTGTCGTTTTTCACATGTCTTACGATGTTCTTGTTCCTCATTGCCGAACTCGCAGCTATTCGTGGAATCATCGAGACCATGACTGGATTGAATGCGTTGGGAGCGGTCATTGTGGAGTGTGTGGTCACCACCATTTACACTAGTGTGGGAGGTTTCAAGGTCAGTTTTGTCACTGACAACTTCCAAGGTGCTTTGGTTCTTGTCTTGGTGATTATCTGTGGAGCTGGTTTTGGATCCTACATTGACATCGATACCAGTCTTGTTGGCCCATCAGGTTTGTTGAAGGGTAACAAGTTAGGTTGGCAACTTGTTTATATCCTCCCTGTTGCTATTGTTACCAATGATTGTTTCATGGCAGGTTTTTGGTTGAGAACCTTCGCATCCAAGTCCAATAAGGACTTGATCATTGGTTGCTCTATCGCCACTTTTGTGACTTTTGTCATCACTACATTGGTTGGAACCTCTGGTTTCCTTGCTGTTTGGAGTGGTGACTTGGAGGTCAGCGACCCGAACGGTGCCAATGCCTTCTTTGTCTTGCTTGAGAAGATGCCTAGATGGCTTGTGGCTTTTGTTCTTATTTTCGTCATTGCTTTGAGTACTTGTACCTTGGACTCGTTGCAGTCCGCGCTCGTTTCCACCATCTCCAACGATGTTTTCCGTAACAGATTACAGATCTGGTACGTTCGTGGACTTGTGTTCCTCGTCATGATCCCAATCGTGGTCCTTGCTGTGAAGGTTGCAAACAACATTTTGCAGATCTACTTGATTGCCGACTTGGTCTCTGCGCTGACCATCCCGGCCATTTTCCTCGGTTTGAGCGACAGCTACTTCTGGTTCCTCTCGGGGTTGGACGTGATGGTTGGAGGTCTCGGTGGATTGCTCGGAGTTTTCGTGTTTGGAACGGTCTACTATGGCCTGGCACGTGAGGGTGGAAAGTTGCTTCTTGTGTGGAACGGTTTGTACAACTCTGAAGACTGGGGTCCTTTTGGAGCGTTTGTCATCACCCCCGTAGGTGGAGTGGTCTTCTGTTTGATGTGTGCTGGTTTGAGAATCGGTGTGCTTTATGTGGTTAGCAAGGTGCGTGGCACACAGTTCACGGCGTTGGACAGACCAGACAGGCAGATTGAGACGGAGGTTGAGGTGGAGACGTCTCTGTTTACTTCCTCCAAGAATGTTTGATAAGGTAGAGCCAGCTGATAGCTAATGGCTACAATAGCTACAATAGGCTAAAATAGCTACAATAGCTACAATAGGCTACTGAGCTACTAATAAGCTACTAATAGGCACTGCGCTACTAATAAGCTACAGCACTACCTAAACTACTGCTAAGCACTAAGTTCTTGTTTAATACCACTGCTTAATAGAGCTAGAGCGTTAATGTTCTAGGATAATAGACGTAATTGATTAATAGTAAGATTAGGGATGTTTGAGAAGGTGTATGAGAAGATTAAGGATTATCAGTTTAAGAAGGTTTTCGAAGATTAAGGATCATGTTCAAGAAGACTTTCAAACATTAAGGATCATGTTCAAGAAGACTTTCAAACATTAAGGATCATGTTCAAGAAGGTTTTCAAACATTACGGATCATGTTCAAAAAGGTTTTCAAACATTAAGGATCGAAAGTATAGTTTCCAGATAAAAACTAATATAAGTATGTTCAGTTCCACAAAAGAACGCCTTTGATCAGTTTTTAGGAGTTTTCAGTATTGGCGAATAACATCACTCAAAGTCGCCCAGTAGTTCAACAACTCAACGTTTGTGTCGTAATAATTAATTTTGATACCCACTCACTTCCTCAAGTTCCTATCAGCTCTGTCAACTTCGTAATACTGATCAAGATGTATATTAAATATACTCACTCGACTTCGTAATACTGATCAAGATGTTTGTTGAACACACTCACTCGACTTCGTCGAATTCGTGTCGACTTCGTCGAGTTCGTGTCGAGTTCGTCGAGTTCGTTCGTTTAAACTTCTTCCATTCCTTTTGTGTCCCCTTTACTTATCTCTTATCATGCCCGGGCTCCTATCATGGAAACCGATGAACTCATTAGTCCAATACTCCCTACTCATTTCCACTCATAGTGAAGGACACCTCCTCACGCGACCGTATTCTTGTGCTCACTATTGTTAAGCACCCCCGTAGCCTCACTTCTGCACCTTTTTCCCCAGCTTTGTGCGCATATCGGTCGTGCACGTTCAATGCGATGCTTTAAATTTAATTCGGCCTGATAAAACTTTTGGTCCAATAATGATTTCCACCGACGTTCCTCATACACGCAGACTTGTCCAAGTTCTCTGTGCCATCTTGTGGTGTGTGGTCTCTGGTGGACCCATCTTTGGCTTTGCCGCATTGAAACCAATCTTGATCAACGAAGGCGTCTATGAGTACACTTGTGATGTCGGCGTCGAGCCACTCTTTTCCACACTTGAAGGCGGAGCTTCCAAGTGTAACGCTCAGGATTTGAAGTTGAACATGATGTTCACTGTTGGAGCAGCCTTGACCAACGTCTCTGCCCTCCTTATCGGCCGTGTTTTGGACATCTACGGTCCAAAAGTGTGTGGATTGATTGGAGCAGGTTTCCTTTACACTGCCCTGGCCATTTTCATCAACGCAAAGTATTTGGAATCCCTGACCCCTGTCGACCCTTGGGTGCTTGGTTACGCATGTTTGGCGTTGGGTGGTCCTTTCGCATACATCTCGTCGTTCCAGTTATCCAACTCCTTCCCAAAGCAGAGTGGTATCATCCTTGCCCTCATCACGGGAGCTTTCGACGCTTCCAGTGCGGTCTTCTTAATCTACAAGATTTTCTACACCAAGACCGCGGGTTCCTTCACGATTGAGCGCTTCTTCAAGCTCTACTTGCTTGTCCCGTTGTTCATCACCTTGGCCCAGCTCTTCGTCATGGAGAAGGAGTCCTATAAGACCGACACCAGCCCTGCTTCCCTTGAACACGAGGACCCACAAGAAGCCTCTCTGGCCACCGAGGACAACTTGCTCTTGCCAAAGGGCAGAAGAGACTCCATTGGTGATGCCATCAAGCAGCCATATGTCGAGGAAGGCGAGGCCACGTTGGTTGCACACTCGGGTATTTTCGGTATCTTGCATGGCCAGAGCGCACAAACCCAGCTCCGCTCGTGGTGGTTCATCTTGATCTGTGTGTTCTCTGTGGTCCAGATGTTGCGTCTCAACTACTTTGTCGCTACCATTGGCACCCAGTACACGTACTTGTTTGGGTCTGCAGTTGATGCCGAGAAGTTGAACAGAATCTTCGACGTTGCCTTGCCCATCGGAGGCCTCATTTCCATCCCCTTCATCGGTGTGTTCTTGGACAACTTCTCGAGCGTGGTGGTGGTTGCGACGGTGGTCGTGGTGTCGTTGATGTACGGTATTGCGGGTTTGCTGAGCCAGTACTTTGCTGGTGTCTTCAATGTTCTCGTGTTCGTGGTCTTCAGACCGTTGTTCTACACCGTGGTTTCCGACGTGTGCGCCAAGGTGTTTGGTTTCGAGACCTTTGGTACCCTCTACGGTATGATCATGTCCATCTCGGGTGTGGTCAACTTTGGCCAGTCCTTCTTGGACGGCTGGACCCACACCACCTTTGACATGAACCCGCGTCCAATCAACTCCATCTTGGTGTTGAGTGCTGCGGTCATCGGTGCCGTCACCGTGTTGTACGTGAGACAGCAGGGCATTGCCTATGGAAAGAAGAAGGCTGGAGTTGTATAGAAGGAAGAGGGTAGAAGAGAAGAAAGAGAAGAAAAAGACGAAAAGAAGAGAGTAGAAGAGTAGAAAAGAGTAGAAAAGAGTTGAAGAGCAAGCATTAAGACTTTTGGAAAGAGTAGAAAGGAAGAGTTCGAAAGTGGATAAATGCAAAAAATCTTTAAATTACCCATTATCAGGTAGTTCATATCCCACCTATAAAACTACCTCTAATCCACTATATAAAGTAGTCTATCTATATCTCTCTACTCTCAATCTACTATCAATTAACATTTATATCAATCTACTACTTCAATCTAAATCAATCTACTATCTAACATCTATATCTACTTTAAATTCTCCAAACCATCTCTTTTCTTATTTCCACGTTATCTTTTTAATGAAACCCATACTACCGCTACTCCTAGCAGCAACGGTCAGTGCCTCCATTGGTGATACCCTTCCCGAGTACCTGGTATGTGTCCATGAATGCGAGCGTTTCTTGGACTGTATCAACGTGTTTGAGCGTCTGAATGAAGAACGCGACTACCTGTCCACTGTTACCTACACCGGTGATCTCTTCCGCAACAACTACAAACTCTCGCCACTCTTCCTGAGCTTCTGGAGCTGCTCCGCAGACTGCGGATACAAGTGCCAGCAGATGATCACGAACCTGCGGCAACTGGCGGGATTGCCCATGGTCCAGTTCTATGGTAAGTGGCCCTTTACGCGTGTCTTGGGAATGCAGGAGATCTTCTCGGTGGTGTTTTCCATCGGCAACTTCCTCATCAACTACAACTGCTTGTTCAAGGTGTTGCGCCAGTACAACAAGAACAAGAAGAATGGCGGAAATGGCTTTGATTTGATGTACCTGGAGTATCTCCAGCTCATTGTGGTTTCGCTCTGTGGATGGACTTTCAGTACCTTGTTTCACATGCGCGACAATGCTGTAACCGAGACCTTGGACTATTACGGAGCCTTTGCCATCGTGCTCATGAACTTCAGCGTGATCTTCGTGCGCTACATGCGGTTGTACGAGTCGCCGAGCAAATTGAGGGTGTGGAAGATAGTCATGGCCTTGGTCTTCATCGGCCATTGTGCCAAGCTCAAGAGCAAATGGGACTACCTGTACAACACTGGGGTCAATGTGTTGTTTGGGTTACTGAGCACGGCGTTGTGGGTGCTACATGCAATGGCGGTACGGCGCCAGTACCAGCGCAACTACATTGCGTACAACAATTCGATCCAGTTGCTTCCGTTTGAGGTGAAAATCCTCACGAAACTCAACGTTTTGGGAATTTCGCGGCCGAAATTGGTGCCGGTGTTGCCGATATTGCTCAACGTGTGGTTGATTTTGGGCATGTCGTTCGAGTTGGTCGACTTTGAGCCGATTGGCCGGTTGTTGGATGCGCATGCGATCTGGCATTTGTTTACTATATTTCCGCCAATCATCTGGTACGACTGGAACATATGGGATATTGAGATGATGAAGTTGAATGGGGATAAAATAAACTGATTCTGAGCGACAGCGAAGAAGTCAAGTGAGATAATGATTAGAAATAGGTCAATTGAGAAACTAATGAGAAAGAGGTCAATTGAGATACCAATGATCAGAAATAGGACAATTGATATACTATCAGAGAAAGTGGTCAATGATTAGAATCAAAAACGTCGTCAATGATGATTAGATCAATGAGGACAAGAGAATATGTGAGAATACCAATAGATTGTGAATAAGTGTGAATTAGACTGTTAATAAACGAATAAGAATAAAGGTAAGATTTGTTAACTCTTTTCAACTTGGTATGAACACTACTCGAGTTCGTATTAGAGGAATGCTTCTACTCTCGACTCCGTCGAGTTCATTAGTCTTCCTTCTACTCTCACTCGACTTCGTCGAGTTCGTATTACTCTCGACTCCGCCGAGTTCGTTTCTGTTGGACGTACATTTACATACCGAATACGAGAACTACTCTCAATGACGAATTAAGATCCATTTCGAAAGGATCTGATGACGAAGATGGGCGTACCCATGTGCAAGCTAGATAATCTAGCAGTAGACAGTGTCTGAAGATGCTGAATAGCCAGGGACAGGAGCAGAACCTTAAATTCTTTTCCCAGTCAATGCATAATGTGAATAGCCAAGGAAGGGACTTCCAATTGCATATGATTAATGATGGTGTGAGGTGTGAAGGTGTCTAGATACTATCAAGTAATGAAGGTGTCTAGATGACTATCAAGTAATGATGGTATCTGGATAACTATCAAGTAATGATGGTGTCTATCTCTGTACCATGTAATGATGGTGATGACTATCTGTAATGATAGTATATCTGTTTAATGACAGTGTCTGATAGGTGTAATGTGTATCTATCTTAAACTCGATATTCTCAGTGAGTCTTCAAAAACATCTTTCTCGACTCGGTCGAGTTCGATTTTCTCAGATCTTAATCAGATCTTTTATCCGATCGTTTATCCGATCTACACTATCAGCTTGTTGTCTTGTCTCTCTCTCCTCAGTCCCAACAAGAACTTCACTCCCGCGCCAAACGCCGAGAGTATCACCACCATCATCAAAATGCTGACTATAGGAAGCTCCTGCTTGTGATCGTACAGATGGTTGAAATTCTTGTGGATGAGGTCATAGCTCTGGAACTTGATGAAGGGAAGCACGTGCTTCAAGTTGCCCGTGTCGTAAAATGCGTGCTCCTCGAGCAACGCGGGATCTTGTGTTGGAGGTGGAATCATCAAAAAGCCTGGGTTACCGAAAAGCCTTGCTGATCAGCGCCACCTCTTCTTTATATATAATCAGAGTTAAAAATAGGGTACTGCATCCTGTTCCATTACGGAACCTTTTTTTCTATTTGCTCAAGGGATATTGTGGGCCCTATTTTTAGGGTTACAGGGGATGTGACCTCAAGGTCGCATGGCCTCTTCACAACAATAAACATAGCTTGAAATTCATCCACTTTTAGGTGATCCCTCCCATTGATCCTCCGATCCATCTCTTTGTAAAGTCCACTAGGGCTGACCTCCAGCCACGCTCAGCCAGCCGCCAGTCCAGGCACAAAAAGGAACGCACTGCATACGGCGTCGCGAAAAATCGAAACGGAATAAATCACGCACTATCGTTGCAAACGTGAAGCGAGGAGTTGCCATCAGGAGTAATATCTCGTGTCCATGATGCAAGGCTGCCGTGCCAAAACCTCCGTGGCGATCCGTTCCCGCACGTTTCCCATCTTTTCCTTATTTTTGCTAGGACAAGATTTTATCTTGCTACACAAAATCAGTAACGTGCCTGTCATAACGTGCCTGTCATGCTGGTTGCCAGACTAAAGTGTTGCAACAATAAGAGGGACAAAGAGAAGTAGCAAGGAGTGGACAGAGGGGCCTGGATGAAGGAGGGCTAGTACAAGCAGCTATTGTTCAGAATTGCAAGTCTGTCTGCCAGCTACTTCGTGGGCTCCCCCTTGTGCGAGGCTCGCTACGGTGCCTGCGTGAAAGCAGCACAAAATCCAAACGAAGAATTTGAAGGGGTCATCGGATACAATTATTCCGTTTTCGTCAGGTTTGTGGGAGCAGGAGATGATTTACGGATCGTGGTGTTTCAGACCGCGAGAGAGGGAGGAAGCGAATGGTGAATTTGTCTAAGAAGAGAAGAGGTGGGTAAAGTGTATCAGAAAATGGTTAATTTCGAGACCGGAAAAAGATTAATTTGTCTAAATGCGGAGGTTGATATTGCGTGTTACACTTTTCTTAGCGTTGCAATTTGCCATAATTGCTTGTTGTTGAACTCCACAACCAGTGGTTCCGAAATCGAATTGCTATCCTGTATATTTTAGGAGGATGGCTAAGTTGATGCTGATGTCAGTGTTGGTCTTACTCTTGTTGTCAGCTTTGGTCATACTCTTACTCATACTTTTACCTTCTTGCCCATATTATTGCCGTCACACTTGCCCTACTGCTGCCCATTTCATAACTATTACTCAATTTTACTTCTGTTTCCTTATTCTTCACTCTATGTTCCCTTCACTTTTGCCTTATTCAACTCTTGTTTACTGTTGCCATTTTCATAATTACTGTTACCCTTTTCATATTTACTAATACTCCGTGTTTACTATTGCGTCAGGGTTCATGATGAAGTCTTGGATCTCACCTAAGGCTTCATGACATCATTGTCAGTAACCTTGGTGGATATGGTCACGTGGTATCAATCACGGTGTAATTGCCACGTGATATAAATATCATGTATGCTCGATCACGGGTATATTATGTGATATAAATATCACGTATGCTCATTCACGTGATAATCACTGACCAACTGTCTCTTGAAACAGGCACCTCTGAAACCATCCACTTCTGAAACCCATCCAACTTCTGAAACCAACCTCATGGCACTTAAACTTCAAGCTTTCATTCAATTACACTTCAATAGCCTCGACTTTGAATCACTAGCATTAGCAATCCAGCATAAGTAACAGCGCGCATGGATTGTTCACCTAGCATTTTGAAGGCAGTCTAATTATAAGGGTTCTAACATCAAGCACGTGCGAAAACGTTAATGATGAAGACGTGGTAAGTGCAAATGCAAACTCAGACTAGTGGAGATGGCAAACTCAGACTAGTGGAAATTGCAAACTCAGACTGACAGTTAAAGACAGTATTTCAAATTTTAACTAGGTAAAACCTTGTGTAAATCTATCTGTAAATGAAATTAAGCCCTGAATCACTACCTTATGCTTGTTTATGTACCCTGAGTCAGTACCTCGTGCTTGTTTATGTACCCTGAATCAGTACCTTGTGCCTTTTCATGTACCTATACATATACCTATACAATATCTCCTATCATCCACTTTTCTTCGTGTAGACAACATCAGTATTTTTCTTCGTTATCAATATCATCGCTCTTGCATGAGCTAATTTTTTGCCAGTCCAACGTTCTCGCTTATTTCACCACAATAGACCTGCACAATTCTACTCGTATTGAGCTGATCTTCACGAATGGTGAACGAGGCAACAAGAGGCCAGATATACCATTCCCTAGTACCTTCGACTGCAGGAGAGAAGATCAGACCCCTTCTGCTGATCTTGAGGCGCTTCCCACTCTTTTGTGGAGGTTTCAAAAATTTCGAGAAATGGAAAGTAAGAACCTGAGCAATGAGCATTGATCCAAGTTGATATTTTCCTTGATGCCCATTCCACACTCCTCCTTCTGCAAATCTATTTTCTGTTTCTCCCCCAACCTAATTTGTTCCCCCCAATCCAATTTCAGCACGTTGACGGTTAGTGGATCGGGAGGATTAATCATTGCGAGCCGAGAAGGAGATATTTTCAGATACTTTCAAATTTCCTGTTGATTTCAGGCATGAATAGATCGTCATGATTATGGTTTAGGTTTAAAAAACGTAGATTTGGGTGTTGCAAATTAAAGCTAGATCACTTCTTCATCCCAATCCATGTCTGTTGAGAGAATCACGTCTATTATTCCCTCCTCTCTTCATTCCTCTGGGGAACTCCACACAAACCCGATCGCAATCCTTCCAAGAGACCGTGAAAATACACGGTCCGGTTGAAAAGTCAACCCGACTAAAAGAACCCCTTTTGCATCAACTTGGGAAGCAGGAACTGGAGCACGGGCCTGCATACGGACCTGCATGTTGCGGCCAAGTAAGCATGGAAGTGCAGACTGGACGAGCAAGTTCACGATGTTTGTTGAGATCGGAATGGCGGGTAGTAGGAGATCGGAATGGGCAGATGGCAAGGGAAGATCAAAAAAGAGGGCTCAGAAATGGGCTATTGAAAGGGTCAAAAATGGATCAAAAATGGATCAAAAATGGGTTATATTGCTATACTCGAAAAGTTACATCGGTCATAATTGGATAAAAGCGGTACTCCAAATTATCAAAAATAGACAAAAGCGGTACCAAGGAGAAAAGCAGTATCAAAATGGAAAGGTATCAAATATGGAGAAAAATGGTACTTGACCTATCAATTGATATAGATTCTTGGAATTCATTACTCAAAGCACTCTTAGTACTCATTCCTTCAACTTTTAACGACAATCTCAAGTAGTATCAATCAATTTGTGTCAACACCCGGGCTAGAACCGGTTCTTAAATTCATGGAACACAAGTCAAAAGGGTAATTTTTTCACGTGCGCGATCTGTTATCGTGTTTCAAGCCGGTTTTGCGAGGCTCAACAATAGTCGCTTATTGTAACATTGGAAGTTTAAGCGAAGTGCCATGGGGATATTATTTGACGGATTGCAAACCAAGGTGGAATCTCACTGAAGCGCCCAAGTCCGTCTGTAATGACGTTTTTCGCACAGGCCAAGGCGTGGGTGTGCCTGGGCCCATGTCTCACACTGCAGGCCACTGCCAACGTTCCGTCAGAGTTCGTTTCCATAGCAATTTCAAGTAATCGTGGGCAGGTTTTGAACGAGAGCCGCGTGACAGAGCTGCTTCGAAACCCTTTGCAAATACGCCCTGTTTTTGCCCACAATTTAAACTTTGTGCTAGTGACGATTCTGCATAGCATTGTAACGTCAGCCCAGGCACAACATAGGGTGGTATCGAGCATGAACGGCATTCCCAGTAAGAGGTATGAATGAGAAGCTGTTACTTAAAGCATAATGAAATAGCGAAGGTGATGAAAGTGAATATCATGTAATATGTTTCATGTACTGCTGGTGCTGCAAATCTTGGTTAAAGTTTAGTTCCGGTATTGCAGTTGGGAGTTTAATTGTAAGTGGGAAAAAACCACTCTTAGACTGAAAAAACCACTCTTAGACTGCCCCCGTACAATTGATTTTGAAACTACACAAGTTAATCATTACTACTCAGTTACATATGTCAACCTCAAATTGTATCACGACGAGCTGATGAACTCAAAAGGTTATCATTCATCTCATCCTCACTCCTTAAACAGTTAAACTTTAGCAGCTCCTAGCAGAGCTTAATTGAATTTTCGCATCAAACATTCCACAAACGAATATTTTTCAAGTACGTGGACCAGCAACAGATCCTCACATTTTTCACGGTTGGAAGACTTGGTTGTATAACCGCGTGTTTCCATGCATGAGGATGATCCAACGTGAGGTTGTGAGGATGTTTTTTGTGTCGTTACGAGGCTCCTTTCTATCGCTATTGTTTTGATAGTCGCTGGCTCTGTATTTTCTGAACAATCCTTCGTCCTCGATTGTGTCAGCTGGAGATGCATAGTTTCGGTGCATGTCCTCCTCGCAAAGGAAACAAACCGAGTGGAATGAGAACGTACGAGCAGAAAAACGAGGCTCTTCTGGAATTACACTGGAAGAATGGCTATGGAATGGCATACAAATTAGAAGAATGTCGAAATGCCTATTAGAATGTGGCAGTTAGATGTCAATATGCCTATTAGAATGGAAAATGGCAGTTAGATGTCGATATGCCTATTAGAATGGCAAATGCCAGTTAGAATGTCGATATGCCTATTAGAATGGCAAATGCCAGTTAGTGTTGATATGCCTATTAGAACGTTAAAATGAGTTAGTGTTGATATGCCTATTAGAACGTCAAAATGATTTAGTGTTGATATGCCTATTAGAATGTCAAAATGAGTTAGTGTCGATATGCCAATTAGAATGTCGATATGCCTATTGAAGCCTATTAGAATGCCTATAAGAATGCCAATTAGAATGTCTCTTAGAATGTCTAGAATGTATAATTCCTATTAGAATGGGTCAATTCCTGTTCGCTCAGAATTTCTAGTCACTTCCTGTTGTACGAACTTCTTCGCTTCGCTCAGAAGTAGTCAATTCCTGTTCTACGAACTTCTCGCTTCGCTCAGAAGTTCTATGACTTCCTGAACTTGTCAAACAACCCCCTCTTCTTCTTCTCCACCGGCTTCTCGAACCGGTGCAAAGGCATCACCGCCGGGGTAGCCTTCACGTCCAACGCCAGCATTGCATCGCTCACACTATCCGTAGTCAGGCTGGCCAGCAGTGCGAAGCTATTGTACCTCAGTTGGAACATCAGCGACGTGCTGGACAGCAGTACTGAGGCTTTACGCTGGTCCATAGCCGCGCTCAACGAGTAGTTGCACTTGAATACACTGTCGTTGGAGCTCAACAATGCAAATAAAACGTACTCGAGGGCCTCGCCCCAAAGTGTAAAGACATCGTCGTAGCCACGACCGCGGAACTTGTGGCACTGTGTGCAATCACGAAGGTACCCAGAGACAGTGTTCAAGAGCTCGCGCGAAATGCGCTGGAGCCCAGCAGGACTACTGGCCATGCTGCTATTTACAAACATGTTCTGGTACACATTAGCCATGATGTTGAGATAGTCGTAACTCTGGTCGTTCAAGTACGTGAACACATACGTCTGGATGAGCTGGATGTCACTGGATGACAGCAAGTCTGTGGGGTTGGCGGATTTTTGGCCCACGTTATACATGATATGGTCCATGATCTCGGTGAAAAACGTGCGCATGCGGTTCATTGGTGGAAGAAGCTCATAGTAGTTGATTCCATCGCGAGGATACTTGAAATCCTGGTAGACGTCGTTCCAGAACTGCGTCAGTCCAAGCAACTCACGGATGTTTATAGCTTTTCCACGGTGACCAGAGAAATGTTGGTCCCCTAAATCCTCCTCCTCCAGCTCAGTGTCGGTGAGAATCTCTCCATCCTCGTCATCACCATCTTCACCAAGTGATGGAAGTCCCTCTATGTGCTGTGGGACTCCGTGGCGTGCCGCTATGCGTTCAACCTTACGCATGTACCGTAACCGATGCTCTCCAGAACGCTTGTACAATCCATACCGATACTGCACCAAATTAGTCTGGTTGGTGATTTCCTTAAAGTAGGTGTAGCGTAACATCTGGAGGTTGCGGACCCCAAAGAGAAAGTCGCCTGTGCTGCTCCGAACTCGGTTGAGCTCCAAGTTGGTTCTGTGCTCGCGAAATTCACGTAGAGAGCAGATCTCACGTTCGTATTCCGCAATGCGGGCCTCCACAGGCAGAAGCGGGAGCGGCATCATCTTGTACATGACCGTATCCTGGTCAAAGAGCTTTTTCTCACGCAGGTAGTACGGCGAATAGGCCTCGTCCGGGTCCACAATCATGGCGTTGGTGTTGAACGGCATGTTGCGAATACTGGGCTTGGACTCGTTGTTCGTCGCATATCTGTTCAAAATGAAACTGGTCTGGCTCAGTTGTGAAGAAGAGGCGCTCAACGTACTCAGCAGTTGCGACAGGCGGGTGCTGTTTTGCCGGTGCGTAGTGCTGCTAGCCGTGTCCAGACGGTGAGAACGCAGTGATGGCAGCTCCAGCAGCCGCTTGGGAACCTTCTTTCTTACAACTTTGCGCACAACACGCTTCAGCTGTGCCTGGCTATCAATGAACAAAAAAGCAGACATGATTGCCGTACAATATCTCGGACGACTGTTACCATATATACCCACATCCTCTCCTATGGTTGGGACAAAAAAAAAAAAGGAATCGAAAAAATATCAGGCTTAAAAAATATTTCACCTCTGACAAAACTGAAAAAATATTAGCAACGGCTCGAGGTCCATTGCCGATCATAAGTATCCTCTTTTTAGCTATATTTTTTTGTGGGCGAATAAGGCGAAATTGTGCCTCAAGATAAGAGACGGCGTAGGGGTACGGGGTGTGATCGAACGGTTGGATCAAACTCGGCACGTGAGGCGGCACGTGTCTCGGCCTCGTGACTCGGGGTTCGGCCGAGCAACGATCATACCAATTTCACAATGAGGCATTAATTGTAGGGGATCCACAGCAGGTTTACTATAAAAGAGGAGTTCTCTGCATCAATTGAGTACCACATTACAGCTACAGCACCCGTTCTACTACAGGTGCACATTCTATTCAACTATATTCAAACACCCCCAATTCTCCACTATGAGCGACTTGAAGCCAGTTCCATTGCACGGTAAGTTCGGATTCGGTACCATGAGTATGACATGGAGCCCAAAGCCACCATCCACTGAACAGTCAATTGAGACTCTCAACTACGTTGTTGACCACGATGTCAAGTTCGTCAACGGAGGTGAGTTCTACGGCCCAGACGATGTCAATCTCAAGCTCTTGCAGAAGTTTGTTGCTCAACTTCCAGATGACAAGAAGGAGGACCTTGTGATCTCCATCAAGGGAGCCTACGACGTGTCTGTTTTCGATGCCAATGGAACTCCAGAGTTCATTGGTCAGCTGATTGACAATGTTCTCAAGTACTTGGGAGGTGCATCTCCACGTCCAAAGGTGATTTTTGAGATGGCCCGTGTGGACAGAAAGGTTCCTTATGATCAGAGTATCAGGTCCATTGGTAAGTACCTTGACTCCGGTAAGCTCGATGGTATTTCGCTTTCCGAGACCGGAATCAAGTCCATTCGTTTGGCCGCAGAGTCTGGATACCCAATCTCATGTATTGAGCTTGAATTGTCACTTTTCACCCGTGACATCATCACTGACGGCACTTTGGCAGAGATTGCAAAGCACGGTATTCCAATTGTTGCGTACTCTCCATTATCGCGTGGTTTCTTGACTGACACTGCTGCTGAAGACCCTGACAAGTGGTTTGGTAACATCCCAGAGGGCAGTTTCCTGAAGACCACAGAGAGGTTCCAGGGCGACAACTTGAAGGCCAACATCGCTTTGGTGCAGCAATTGCACAAGTTCGCACATAATGTCAAGAACACTTCGCTTGAGTCGCTTGCCATTTCCTGGATCATTGCACTTTCAGAGAGAAAGGAGTACGCTGGAATCAAGAACTTGCCAAAGATCTTGCCAAACTTCAGTGGTTCCACCGTTGACAAGGTTAAGCGTAACACCGCCACCGTCTCTTTGAGCGAGGACGACTTCTTGGCCATCGATGAGATCTTGAAAAAGTACCCCGTCCAGGGTTCCAGATACACCAAGGAGATGGAAGAGACTTTGATGGTTTAAGAAACGTGATGGAATTAGAGGAAGCTGGAACTGAGGAATCGTAGCTGATATTGCTGAGATTTACATACTGTCTAGATTTACTGTCTGGATTTACATACGTCTTGATTTACATGCTGCCTAGATTTACATAGCTAATGAGATTAACGCTGAGATTGACGTACTGCTTAGATTTACTGCTTGGATTAACATACTGCTTAGTTAATGCTGCTGCTTAGTTAATGCTGCTGCTTAGTTAATGCTGCTGCTTAGTTAATGCTGCTTATGCTGCTTAGTTAATACTGCTTATTTAATACTTCTCCGATTAACATACTCCTTAGATTAACACTTAGATTAACAGATTAACATACTCCTTACATACCCCTTAGATTAACCGCATTAACATGCTGCTTGGATCTTGGATTTACATTCACCACTGGTATAACCCCGATGATAAGCCTCGTGGTCTCACTAGATCAGTTAAGAATGTGGGGATGACATCGTATGGCTGCAAATCAGAAAATACCTGGATAGGGGCTGAGAAAAATTTCATGATCTTTACTTACGAACTTTTCATCGTATGTCTTCGAACATCTCGTATCATCGCAAGTTCGTCAATACCTTGCGTGATTGGTGTACCTGCTGCAGTATTTCCTACTTCAGTGTATATCTAGTACCTACTTCAGTGTGTACCTAGCTGCGTCTGTGTATCAGTCCATCCCATAAGTCCTTGTATCTCCTATCATTTCGGATTATTTTGTCACCTTTTCCGATTCAGCGGCTCTGCTACATGGTGCCACATGTAAGGAGCCAACGGCTAAGGCACCCCAGCAGGGGCTTTGATGCCTTGTAATTAGGCTCATAATTTTCTGCTTACATAATAACATGTTATACTTGTGCAATTTCAACTTGACATGCCCAGAAAGCGCACATTCTTGTCACTTTGTGGCTACTGTCACCCTCTGCCTAAAGAGTAGTAGGCGAGCCCAGAACCCACTAACCACACCCTCACGCGGCTAAAAGTGCCGTAACCACAGAGGAAATGCGCTCAATAATTACAAAGTGATAATGAAAAATTGGTAATTGATAAGTGAAGGGAAAAAAGTGGTTCTGGGAAAAAAGTGGTTCTGAAGAAATTTTACCGCTAATGAAAAGGCCGTGCTTGAGGGGCTTACCGCGATTGCAGCTCCGAAAAATCGCGCAGCGTACCGAAACCGAAGTAGTCTTGTCGAAAACACATCGTCATTGTACAATAAAGTTGGCACCAAAGTGGGGAAGTGATCATAACCTTACATGTGTGTCCATTGTTACATCATCGCCTCTAGCAGAACAATAGCGAAATCGTTATTGCTAATTCTAAGTGATATAATTATTCCGGCCGTTGCCCAAATTTACCGGACACAAACGCCCAACAGCTTGCGTGTGAAAAGGCACTCCCTAATTCGTCCATCTCCACTTTGCCAGGGTCGGCCTTGTATTGGTGTGTATAACATACATGATATGCGGCGTGCATTCTGGGTCGAGTAATTTTTGCAATACAACGAAAATGTGCCTCAAAAACATCGCTCGTTAAAGTGGACAGACACTTCTCCGCTCTTCTACATATGGGGAATCGTAAATGCAAACGTTCATGGGCACATCGACAAAGCCGCATTGAACAATAATTCTCACAACGCTATTGTCTCTGCGATCTTTCAGGTTTGCGCGATAAGCGCGATATATCTTCCGGCTCCATAAAGTCAGATGCTCAACGGCCTAAATATTAGGCCAAGTCTAGCGCAATTCGATGTGCCACAGAAGTCCAAAGGGGTCCCAGAGATACCTTACTACATTCCTGAGGTTTACGGCATTCGTGAAAAAATTAGCCGAACGCAGGATAGGTCCGAAGCGAAAGAAAAAAAGAGATCTCCGATACCGGGAGTCGAACCCGGGTCTGCTCGGTGAAAGCGAACCGTGCTAGCCGTTACACTATATCGGATGCAACATGAGGAGGGGGAAATTTACCAAATTGTACGAGGTCAAAAGTGAACGAGGTTCACAACTGAAGATTTAAAACATTGATGAAATCAAGGTTTGGGGAATCTCTTTGGGGGTTTTCATATCTCTTATATAACTATATAGAGTAGTTTCCTCCAATAGAATGAATCTATCAAAAAAAAAAAAAGCGAACTTGACTTATTGTGGCATGCTCTAGAAATGAGACAATCTCTGGCTGGACTACTCTGATTACTGGACTTTTGACATTGGATGATTAGGCACCTGACAAGACCAATTAACAAAATGAAGGTCTTTCCAGGACACTCAAAGTCCGCGAGCAAAAGAGACTTATGAACATTACCCATTATTCACCTATCTACTAGTTATCATGGTGATGGGAATTCGTAAGATTCTCTCGAAGTCCAAATCCTTTGGCCTGCCTTCTGTTGACTTGTTAAGATGAAAGGCTGAATCTTGCAAAAATTGTAAAGATTGTGGTTAAAGGACTGAAATTTTTCAGAAATTGAGATAACTCTACTTTCGCTATACTCCACAAACTATTCCAATGTACTCCAATACGTCAACACTCCATTCCATTCTCCATTCCATTTCCAACACTCCATTCTATTCATTCCTTCCCTCTATTCTCCTCCCTCTATTCTCCCTCTTTTTACTCACACGAGATACACGTGACTGAACAAAAAAAGTTGAAAAGTTTTCTAGTTTTCTTCAACAACACCATGCTTAGAACGTTCATACGCCGCCAGTCCACGAGAGTGAAGGACCTTCCAGACGGCATTGCCTTCGAGGCGGTGCCCATAAACAAATACAACCAACAACGTTCTGCATTCAACTTCAAGCCCAAAAGAACCCAGGGGCTTGTGTACAACCCGCCCGCATCGATCCAGAAGGCACTGGTGAAGACGGCTAAGGCCTTTTTGCCCGACAGCGACCCAAGAAAGCACTTGGCTTCCGGAAAGACGCAGTACACCGAGGAAGAGGTGTTGCGGTTCCCCATCATCAATGCATACGCCGCCCAGCACCAGAGAACGTACGACGTGACCCCAGACATCGTAGCCGAAATGAACAAGTTGAGACAGGCCGACCCCAGCGAGTGGACCATCAGCAAGTTGCTGAAGAAGTTTGGCATCGACGCCAAGAAGGTCAACGTTTTCACAGGAGGAAAGGCGTCCAGATCGGAGCCCGTGAGCCAGAGAAGTGAGGACAGGAAGAAGAGAGCCATGATGTGGTTGAGAGGAGAGTTCTAAGCATACTTGTATATAGAGAATGGAAGAATGAGAGGTAGATGAGTAGGGATAGGATGTGAAGGGAGATTATATGGAGGTGTGAATATAGTGATATGGAGAAATATAGTGATATGGTGAAAATGAATATGGAGAAGAATATATGGAGAAATATGAATATATGGTGAAATATGAACAAATGATGAAATATGAACAAATGATGAAATATGAACAAATGATGAAACTTGAACAAATGACCAAACATAAACAAATGATGAAACGTAACGATAAACATGATGTATATTATGAGCATCTGAAATGATATGAAGTCTTAAGTGTTCAGGTTAAAATTGATAGTGTTCGGTTTCTTCGTGCACTACCCAAAACCATTTTTTACCTTTTTCTTTACCAACCACAACATGAGCGACGGCGTATGTACCAACAGCCCACAAGCAATCATCTACTAACTCTTTAGAGGTATAACAACAGAGACAACAACAGAAGAAAGTACAACAGCTCGACGCAGAAACACGACGGGCCCAAGAGAGAGGCGATCTTGGACTTGAGCAAGTACAGAGACCAGCAGATCCGCGTGAAGTTCATAGGCGGAAGACAGATCACAGGCTCATTGAAGGGATACGACCAGTTGATGAACTTGGTTTTGGAGGAGGTTGTCGAGGAGGTCGTTTCTGAGGACGACGAGGACGTGTTGACTGGTCAGACCCGTCCTTTGGGCCTCGTGGTGGTGAGATGCACAAACTTGTTGACCATTTCGCCAGTGGAGGGCAGTGAGATCATCGACAACCCTTTTGTTGAGCAGTAATGTATTATAGAATAAAGATAGAATGGGAAGGTGTAGAGAGGAAAAGTATAGGATGATTTTGAGGTTTGAGAGGAAAAATATAAGAGTATGAGAGCAAAAATATAAGAGTTTGAATGAGAGGAAAAATATAAGAGTTTGAATGAGAGTAAATAAGAGTTTGAATGAGTTTGAATAAGAGTTTAAATAAGTGGTTTTAAAAAGTTGATTCAACAACACCTCAATAACACTTCAATACTCATCAATACTCTTCAATTCTCCATCATTACTCAATTCCTTACCTAAAATCTTTTTTACCTCTTTTCAGTTATAAATCCGCATCATATGATACGATCAAAATTATATTCTTCTTGTATTCTTGTCTTGTTGTCCTCTTGTCTTCTTCTATTCTCCTCTTCTATTCTATTCTTCTCTTCTTCAAATCTCTTCAAATCTCTTCAATTCTCTTCAATTCTCTTCTTCTATCTTCTTCATCTCAATCCCTCTTCTTTTTCAATCATTCTTTATTTTCCGATAAGAGTTGAAAAAATTTACCAACATGTCTACCCCATCCGAAGTCCACAAGAACGTCATTTTGTTGCCCCAGACCAACCAGCTCATTGGGTTGTACTCCATCATCAGGGACCAGACCACCAAGCGCGGAGACTTTGTCTTCTACGCGGACAGAATCATCCGTTTGCTCGTGGAGGAGGGCTTGAACCAGTTGCCTGTGGAGAAGCAGATCATCAAGTGCCACGGTGGCTACGAGTACGAGGGTGCCAAGTTCTTGGGTAAGATCTGTGGAGTTTCCATTGTCCGTGCTGGTGAATCCATGGAAATGGGCTTGAGAGAGTGCTGTCGTTCGGTGAGAATTGGTAAGATCTTGATCCAGAGAGATGAGGAAACGGCTTTACCAAAATTGTTCTACGCCAAATTGCCCGAGGACATTGCCGAGCGTTACGTCTTCTTGCTCGACCCAATGTTGGCGACTGGTGGCTCGGCCATGATGGCCGTGGAGGTCTTGTTGGCTAGAGGTGTTCAGATGGACAGAATCTTCTTCTTGAACTTGCTCGCTGCCCCAGAGGGTATCAAGGCGTTCCAGGACAAGTACCCGCTGGTCAAGATCATCACCGGTGGTATCGACGAGAAGTTGGACGAGGACAAGTACATTGTGCCAGGTTTGGGTGATTTTGGAGACAGATACTATTGTATATAGATGAAGTGCAGGTTGTTGTACACTAGTCTGGAATAAGTACAGCGTAGCTGTACTTGAATGTTTGGAATAAGTACAGCGTTGTTGTATGTGGAATAAGTACAGCGTAGCTGTACTAGAAAGGAGAGGATGAATACTGAGTAAAGAAGATAATGGAAAGATTAAGAGGAAAGAGTGGTAGATGTAAGTGGAAGTAGGGTAGTAGATTTTAGGAGTGGAATAGGGTGGTGGAAGTGT
The DNA here is from genome assembly GCA_030564445.1 of Kodamaea leandrae. NCBI lineage: Eukaryota > Fungi > Ascomycota > Pichiomycetes > Serinales > Debaryomycetaceae > Kodamaea > Kodamaea leandrae. The sequence continues at coordinate 49,718 of JAJLUV010000006.1, read as the reverse complement.
GAAGAGTAGAAGTAGAGTAGTAGAAGTAAAGAGTAGTAGAAGTATGAAGAGTAGTGAAGTATGAAGAGTAGTGAAGTATGAAGAGTAGTGAAGTATGAAGAGTAGAACTATAAAGAGTAGACCTATAAAGAGTATAACTATAAGAAGCAGCTGTAACTCTATCGTTATAAGTATGAATTGAACAGTGACTACAAGTTTAAAAAGATCAGTAAATATCTGTACTATCAAGTACTGCCGAAAAGTTATTCAGTAACTATTATACAGTAACTATTGTACAGTATAACTACCAACTACAAGATCATCTATTTCATCTCTTTTATCCTCGTTGCACTCCTTCGCTTCGCTCAGAAATGCTACCAACACTTCTCTATTGCTTTTTATCGCACTTCTTCGCTTCGCTCAGAAATGCTCTCCTCTATTGCTTTATCGCACTTCCTCGCTTCGCTCAGAAATGCGGATCTTAATACACTTCCTCGCTTCGCTCAGAAGTGCTCTACATACACTTCCTATGCACAATCCCAGGATCCTCCTGGTACTCTGCCATGGTTATCCACATCTTCTTGAACGTGCTCAAGCCCGCCAAAATGCTTCCTCCGATCCACGTCGAGTACTTGCGCTCCGGCGGTGCGTATATCTTGACCTTCATCTTGGTGTTGTAGTTGTCCTGCTCCCTGCTCCAGATGCCCGCCTGTGTCGACAGCTGCTGCTTCTTGAGCTCCGTGAGCAACCGGTCGCCGAAGTTCGTGATCAACGTGTTTCCGCCCGAGAGAATGATGTTCTGGTACAAGGTTGGTCTCAAGTCGAGGTCGGTTTTGGAAATCGCAAGCGACGTGAGCTCGTGCAACCCAGGGCTCTCGTTTCCAATGAGCTGCGGATTGAAGAGGATCTCCGGCGCACGGAACTTCTCCACACCAAGCTGGATCTCATGCCCATCAGGTAGCTTGTACGTCAGATACAACTCGGCGTTGTTGTATGTCGCAGCATACAACTTCTCCTCACGAACAGGGTCCTTCGATATGAAACACAACTTCTCCTTGATCTGCCGAACAATCTCCATCTCGGAACTGCTCTGCAAATTCACCCCCGTCATCCGTCGCATGTTGTACAGCAACTGCTCGGTGATGTCGCGCCCCGCCACGTCCATGCGCTTGATCAGCGTGGGTAACGAGAAGCCCTCGTACACAGGCACTATATGCAGCACACCGTCTCCACTATCGATGACCACTCCCGTGGTTCTTCCCAGGGCGTAAAGCGACAACACTGCCTGGATCGACACGTACACACACGGCACGTTGAACTGCTCAAACAAGACCTGGCACATCTTGTCTCTGTTTGTGCGCGGGTTGAGCGGTGCCTCAGTGATGAGGAGCGGGTGGTCCTCGGCGTTCGTTTTGAGGTCCTGGGTGTACGTGTGGTTCCACAACCGCTCCATGTCGGCCCAATTGGTCACCACGCCGTGTTCTATGGGGTAATTGAGACGAAGAAGTCCACGGTTTTGCTGTGCTATGTTGCCCACAAACGTCTCGTCACGACCCTCGGTATCCTCGTCTTTGTCTCCAGTGAGCGACCCGGCCATGATCTTGGCGTACTTGGGCCTGCCCACCACTGCCGATGAGTGTGTTCGCGGTGTTTCCTCGCCAGCAAATCCTGCTTTAAGGTTGCCAGACCCGTTGTCGATAACAACAGGTTGGTTGTAAAGGGTTGACATGGTGGGTAAGTGTATAAGTAGTGTATAAGAAGTGTATAAGTAGTGTATTAGTATGGTAGTATTTGATTTGTATATCTATAACTCTTTCATCTATAGTCTTTATAGTCTTTATAGTCTTTATAGCCTTTAATAGTCTTATTACCTTTCTATATGTTTTCTTTTTCTGTTTGTTTTCAATGCTGGCATTAAACACGCTCTCCAACAACCAGAAAGCGCAGCTCCGCAACGCGTTCACGCTCATAGACGGCGAGTCGCGCGACAGCGTCATCACCAAGGAGGACTTGCTCCGGCTCTACGGGCAATTGGGCATGAAGGCGCCCGAGGACGGCCAGTTGTCGCAGATGCTCGCTGTTGAGGGCAGCAAAGGCGCCCGCGGGATCAACTTCACGCAGTTTCTGAACATCATGGCCAAGGAGCTCCTGAAGTTCGAGGACAGATCCACGATCTACAACGCGCTCAAGGTGTTTGCAGAGGAGGGCGATCCGCGCAAGTACGCGGACGACTTGATCATTGATGTGGACGCGTTGAAGGAAGCGTGTTGCTCGGTTCAAATGGGCGAGATTGGGAGTGGAGACAACCGGCTTCTGCGCGCCACCTTCGACCGTATGGTGGAGGGGTTTGTGAAGGAGCAGACGGACGGGAAGCGTTTGTTTTTGGCCTCCAAGTGGTTGGATGCGTATATTGATTAAGTGGATAAACTTATAACAGGTGGAAACGGATAACAGGTGGAAACGGATAACAGATGGACGGTTATTTTTGACAACAGATAAAACGGCTATTTTTGACAGTGTATAACAGATGAAACCGTTATTTTGACCGTGGTTGGATGCTATATTGATGAAAGTGAGATGACAAGGTGATGACAATGAAGTTGTCGTATTAAAGACGATGTCTGGTGATAAGGTGAAGGAAGACGTTTATATGAGGAATCAAGTTGAGGTTATCAGTTGTTCATGTTGAAGATGATTGAAGTTGTCATGTTGATGATGATTGAAGTTATCAGTTCATGTTGATGATTTCTCAACTTGAAGTTGTCAGTTCATGTTGATGATTTCTCAACTTGAAGTTGTCAGTTCATGTTGATGATTTCTCAACTTGAAGTTGTCAGTTCATGTTAGTATTGTCTTATTCAAGTGCCTCATACAATTCAAGCACTTGACATGGGTATGGGAAAGAGAAAAGGTATGAAACTGTAGATATATTCTGACATAGATAGGGTTTATTCGAGTTTCCCTCATCTGTGAGATCACCTACTCCATTTGAACTTCCTCTCATCGAGTGAGATCTCATCTGATCCATTTCAACCCTCTCACTCGATTCGATCTACTCAGTTTGATCTACTCCCTTTGAACCTCATCTCACTCGACTCCGTCGAGTGAGTTCTGATCTACTTCTCGACTCCGACGAGTGAGTTCTGATCTACTTCTCGACTCCGACGATGAATTCTGATCTACTTCTCGACTCCGTCGAGTGTGTCTACACCCTCCTCTATGCAATATATTATACAATCTCTATGCTAATGGTCCACAATCAACTCGTCACATCCCCAGTCCTCAAAACTGCCGTCTGGCAAGTATCTTCTCACCACCAACGGGATCTTTCTCTGTGCCAACTCCTTCATGGCGATCTGCAACGGGTCGGTCTCTCCCTCGATGTCCACCAACACTGGTGCGTTGAGCGAAATCTGCAATGCTCTGGTACCCAAAACACGTGCGCGCTCGTACTTGGTCATGTACGGCGTGGTGGTTCTGTCTTCTTTAGGTATGGCCAACTCCTTAGCGGTCTTTTGTCTGGTTCCGTTGGCCAAGGCAGCGTCCTCCGGTCCAAATCCACCGTTCACAATAGTCTTGCCATCGGCGGTCTTTTCGGTGCCCTTGGCCTCAGGTTCTTGGAATTCGTCCTCCGAGAAGTGGTCCGGCTGGTCGAAGTCATCGTAGTTCTCCGCGGCCTCGTTGAAGGCGTTGTCTTCGAAGTCTGACATGGTGTTGATGTTTTTTTGTGATGGCTGAAAATTTTGAATTCGGTGGGGGCACGAGCATTTCTAACATCGAACAGAGTCGAGTGAGAGGAGGAAAGAAAGGAGACCAGAAGGAAGTTGAAATATAGACCAGATGGAAGTTGAAAGGAGTAGATGAGATGGAGGTTGAAGGGATAGATCGAGCTCTACCGAGAGGAGAGTTAAGAGTGCCTTTAAGTAACATAACTTCTAAATGGTCTGAGTATAAGTTCTACTTCGTTCTTCATAGTTGTAAGAATAGTACCAAGAACAGTAAATTGTATAATCATGAATCTTAGGTAACCAGTAAGTAAGAATCATATAGACTTCCATAGTCTTTGTTAAAGTCTCACTTGATAACTTTGTATACGATTTAAAGAGGTAAAAGATGATAATACTTTTTGGCTGATGTAAAGTAGTATAGTTGAGAAGGCTTATAGCTGTTTTTAAAGAAGTATAGCCAAGCAGTATATCTATAGTTCAGGCGTATATCTATAGTACAAGCGTATATCTATAGTTCAACCAGTTTATCTATAGTTCAAGCGTATATCTATAGTTCAAGTGTATATCTATAGTTCAAGCAGTATTTCTATATTTCAACTATCTATGATCCAACCAATATATCTACAATTCAACCAGTATATCTGTAATTCAATAAACGCTTTTGATGTTTTCGCAGCTGGTTTGATTCTCTTTACTCCCAATCGGGTAATCCCCTTTCGGTATTTCCCCTTTCGGACGGTTCCTGAAAAGCAAAATTTGGGCATGGGTTGGCTCTCCACTTTTTACCAGCGAGGAAGGACCCTTCCCGCTGGAGGGAGCGGCGGGAGCTACCCGCCGACCCGTTGTGGTTCCACACAGCCTCCCCGCTGTGTACCCCACAACCTCCTCCTCCCGCCAAAGCGGGTTCCAGAGGGTACCACGTCTGGTACCCCCTAGTTGGACTGACGGTAGACCACGTCTGGTCCAGACCCCCAATCCGCAGTATATATACTCTACTGCCTCCTCCTCCACACTTCTTTATTGTGTGGGTTCTATGAGCTTCTTTGTTGCTCATATGATTTTTTCGCAGCCATTAAAAAGAGGCATAGACTTCTTTTCTGTGTACATAGAGACTTTAAATACTTCATTTAAATCCCCCTTATTGAACGTCTTTTCTGTTCATATTCCTTACCAACTTACTCTTACATCTGCAACTTCCTATACTGGCCATTCCACAGTATAGGTCGCCCTCCCTTGTACACCCAGATTCAGACCGTCAGAATATAGGAGGCTAGTTGAGAGAATTCTCTCACACGAACATGTTCATACATGTTCTGGTGAACAATGTACACTCGCACTTGTATTGTACCAATATCTTTATTGATATCGGTATTTGTGCACTCGGATGCCTCCACTGACGACGAATCTGTTAGTACCTCGGCTTCGAGGGCGGGTTGCACGCTCTCCCAGACTTCAGAACACCATTCTGAAGAGCTCTAAGGACTTCCTCCGCTTGATCTGGTATCAAGAGCGCTAGCGGCTGGAGATAAAAAAGTTTGGGGATTGGAGAGTTTATATAGACCATGGGGTGGAAGAGTACCAGAAAGCACCCCGTTCACAAATGGAATACAGTTAGCACTGGAGTAAGATTTGGTTGATATCAAGGTAAATCACTGGATCTAGTTAATAAGCTCTCAATTGCATTTGTGCTTCGTTTCTATTTCATCCAAGATCTACGTTTAAGGTTTGTCAGGTTCACCTAAATTTCTCCCAACTCCCATCATTTTCTTTTATCAGCCTCTTCAACTCTCCTTCTCATTTTATCACCCTCTCCAACTCCCTCCTATTATCTTCTTCTACATCTCTCATTATCCTTCTTCTACTATGCTGTGACTATGTACCTACAACTCCTCGGCGAATGGCAAAACGTCGGTGTTACCGACCGCCACGTAGTTGAACTGTGGGAGCTCTGGCTTGGCGGAAGCAGCACCGGCAATGTCCAAGTCGACTGGAGCAGCAATGGTGTTCTGCAAAGCAGCAGACAACTCGGCGGCCTTGACAGCGGAGCTCAAGTCGTTCTTGGCCCACGACTCAACAGCGAACTTGGCCTGCTTGATTCTGTCAGCAACGAGCTCGGCGTTGGCGTCCTTCACGGTGACGACGAACAAACCGGCGTCCTGGTACTTGTGCAAGAAAGAGCTGGCACCTGGGATCTGGGCCAATGGGGCGACCTCGGAGGTCAACAAGCTGTTGCCGACGGCAGCAGACAACAACTCGTACTTGGCAAAGTCAGCAGCCTTCACTGGGACACCGAGAATGGCAACAGACTCGCCCTGGGCTGGGATTCTGGCCTCCTTACCGTTGAACAAAGAGGCAGATGGGGTGGTGGTGGCACCAGTGCTCAAGCTAGCAAAGGCAGACTCACCGACAAACTTGGCCAAGTCAGCCTCAGCAACACCCTCGGCACGGATGGTGACGTTGTCGGCAGTGAAAACCTTGGAGGCGTACTCCTGGATGTCCTCGGAGGTGAACTTGTTGACACCGTCGTAGTACAATGGGTTACCCAAACCTCTTCTGAAAGAAAGCTCGTGCAACTTCTCCAAGGCAACGAACTCGTTGTTAGCCTGGGCAGCAGCGCTCTCGGAAAGGGCAACTGGCAATGCAACCTCGCTGTACTGGAATGGTCTGTAGGAGCTGTGGGCCAAGACGTTGGCAAGAGCCTCAACGTAGTATGGCAAGTCCTGCTTGAGGAAAGTGGTCTGCAACACAATAGAGTCTCTGGTGACGGCGGAGCTGAACTGACCACCGAGCAACTCGGACTCTCTGGTGAATCTCAAGGCAGACTTGGTTGTGGTGTTGAGGAAAGCAGACTTGGCGAGCAAGTGTGCAAGACCAGTACGCTTGACATTACGCGAACCGGCGTTGTTGACAATGACAGACAAAGTCGACAAGTTGCTGGCAGAGTCCTTGGCGGCGATCTTGACGTTGGCAGCAGCAGCAGCAGATGTGCTGAAGGAGCGACGGGCAGCGTTGGATAACATGGTGTGGTTGGTGTTTTTTCCCACCAGTAATTTTTTTCAGCTTATGTGGAAATTTCCTGGTCGGTGATTGGGTGAAGGAAAGTCACGTGAGAAGAGAGAAGAAGAGGAGGGAAGTTGAATTGGAGAGAGCATGGGAGGGTGGGAGGAGGGTTGGAGGGGAGTATGGATATCGATAGTAGTAAGAGGGTTGATTATTTTGGATTTTTGTTGAGGTTACGGATGGATATTAATTGCTGCAAAAGAGGAGAAAACGATAGGTGTAAAGTTACAAGGATAGAGGAGTTGGGATAGAGGAGTTGGGATATTTAAAAGGGATCATTGATATGGGGATTGGGGTAGGATGGAATAAAATTGACTAACTCAATTTGTTCATGATTCATATTACACTTATTTCTACTCTCAACATTCATTCACTTCCTCTATCTAGTGCAATTTTACCAGTACTCTATTCTCTTTATCCTTTCTCCTCTCTCTTTTCCTATCACCTTCTTTTATCCTTTCTCCTTTCTCTTTTCTCTTCTCTTCTCCCTCTCTCTTCTCCTTCTCTTCTCTTCTCCTTCTCTTCTCTTCTCTTCTCCTTCTCTTATCCTCCTCTAACCTTGTGTCAACCGTGGCTCCTTCCCTCTGAGCCCGTGCTGCTCCACGTAATCAAAAGTCAACTTTCCCCAGATCAAGTCCATGATTATAATAATATGTGCCACTCCCCAGGACAAGGTGATACTGTAGAAGAAGTTGGAGTTACCACTTCCCAAGACGATCCAACTGTAGTAGAAGATCGGGGCCAAGAGCAAGCACACAAGAAGCACCACGCCCGCCACATACGTGTACTTGCAGTGTGGAAGCACGGTGTTCTTGAACATCGGCAAGAATGCGAGGCCAAACGCCAAGTCGCCCAACGCCGGGTACGCCTTGGTGAAGCTGAGCCAGAAGTAGGTGATCACGACCGCGAGGAACGAGTCGCCGGCGTTGGGACCGACCTCGACGAAACGGAACGTCAACGGCACTATGAAAACGAGTGCGTATGTGTTGAACAACCCCACGTAGAAATTGCGGAAGAAGTCGAACATCTCGGTGAAGATGTACCACCAAAGACCCATGTTCGGCACAATCTTCGAGTGCAACACAATCGTTCCGTAGCACAGCAGGAGGAACTTTGTGGATCCGTGCATTGCAAATATCGAAGCACCCACCAAGATCCCAACGACCGCCACGTACAACGCGACCGCGCGTGCCAACGTGGCTCTGTCCAAGCCTAGCACGCTGTTTGCGAGCGCGAGGACCAGGAGGAGCATGAATGCTGCTGGGGTGAGAGACAAGTAGGTTGCGACGGCCAACGACACCATACTACGCTTCCAGTTGCGCGACACCACGAGCTGGTACAAAGTTTCCGCGAGGAAGAACTGGGTGAAGACCAAGGTGGACTTGGACATGTTTGTCAATGCCAAGAGTGGGTTGAATAGGTAGAATGCTGCGATCATGTTGTCGTCGAACGCGGGGCTTTTGATGCCTGTGCGTTTGGAGTTGTACGCGTTGTACCAGCGGTTGATTGCCACGAGGCGGAATGCTATAATCACGTCCAAGACGGTGTAGATGAGGTTCAATGCGATGGGGTTGCTCACAAACAGCAATAGTATGACCACAAGAGGTGGGTGGTGGTTGAGGCCACCGTCATACAAATCTATGTTGAACTTCAAGTAGTAGAAGGCTTCCTGAAGCGCCTGGTACGACTGAATTGGAGAGCTGATGAGGTTGGATGCTGCTAGGTTGTCCACAACCTCGGGCAACACGGTTGGAATCACAAACCGCACGAGGGCGCCGATTGCAACCACCTGGTTGAGTTTATTCATGAGACGTGGTAGAAATAAAAATGAAATGAGAATAAAACAATATAAAAACGAAGTTTTATAAGAATCACCTTTATAAGAATCAGCTTTATAAGAAGCAGCTTTATAAGAAGCAGTTCTATACCAATAGCTTGACACATCAGTACCCATCGACGGCTTATCAGTACAAGCATTCAATCAGAATATCAGAACATCAAATAATCAGAACATCTCATCAATACCCATTCACCATGTCATCATTTCAACCCATCAACCCAAAACCATTTTTAAAGACGCTCATCGACAAACAGGTGGTTGTGCGTCTCAAGTGGAACCGCACAGAGTACAGCGGGCGTCTTCTCCTGGTGGACAACTACATGAATCTCCAGCTTGACAACACATATGAGAGCGTTAAGGACGGCGAAGAGGTGAAGAAGGAGTTGATTGGGGAGATCTTTATACGATGCAACAACGTTTTGTTTATCAGGGAGGAAAAGGAGGAGAGTTAGGAGGAGAGGAGGAAGAAAGATGAAATAACTGAGAAAGGAAGGAAAGACGAAGAAGATTAATATCAAGGTTGAAAAGAATGGAGTAACTGAGAAAAAGTTAAATAATCCACCTGTAAACATAATAGAATAAGGATTGAATTTCCTGTAAAAATAGAGTTGAATTGAGAAAGATTTTAGTATTGTAATCTAGGGAATCTTATTAAAAAGAATCTTCAGTATTTTAAAATCAATCTCAGTAACAATCTTCAGTATTTTAAGATAAATCTAACAATCTTGACTATTTTAAAATCAATCTCAGTAACAATCTTCAGTATTTTAAGATAAATCTCAGTAACTCTTTAAATTCATTTACTCTAATCTTCTTAAAATCTTCAATAACCCTCATCTTCTTAAAATCTTCAACCCTATCTTCTTAAAATCTTCAACCCTATCTTCTTATAATCTTCAACCCTACCCTCTTAAAATCTCATCAGCCTTAAAATCTCACCTTTTCTTTATTTTTATTTTTTCATACCCATGGACGTCTTACCATATGGCGGGCTTATGACCAAGCCCTTGGAAGATGAGAAACAACGCGAGGAGAAGTTGAAACAAGAACAGATCGAGGTCGACCACAACGGCCGCACCGAGATTCTCCGTTCCGAGGCCTTGATGGTGCGCGGTGTCGACAACCTTTCCACGGACGATATCACTTCGTTCGTGGACCTCTACTTGAACTACAAACTGCTCGAAGACGGCCAGTACGAGGCATTGGACCCACAGGTGGAGTTCCGTGTGCAGTGGATTAACGACACCAGTGTGGTGATAGTGTTCCAGACCCACGAGTCGGCCATCGACGCGCTCACCAAGTTGAGCGAAGAACCAATCGAAGTAAACGCAGACTTGGACAACGACCAGGTCATCCAGACCATCATACAAGAGCGTGTGGCCAAGCTGTACAACCCGGTGCTCGCTTTCCGCAAACTGCAGAGCTTGGTATCGAGATTGGGAATCGGTGCTGAGGAGCAAAAGGATGAAATGGACGAAGATGACACCAACATCATCTTGCACATCAGGCAAGCTTTCCAGTCGGACCGTAAGGTCAAGAACGCCGCACAGTACTCGCGCTACTACTTGATGCACGGAGAACCGGACAGAATACGTATCGAAAAGAAGGTCACCAAGGAACGTGCACCTCGCTCCAGAAAACCAAGAAAGGCACGCAACAATGACGACGACGAGGACTTGTTTGCCAACCGCATGAGAGGAAGACGCGACGACGAGGAGGATTTGTTTGCTCATAAGATGAGAAACAGGTCGAGGTCCCCGGGTAGATAAAATGTATTATAATGAATTCGAGGTGGTGGGATGTAGAAGTGGGAAATATTGATGTAGAAGTGGGAAATATTGATGTAGAAGTGGTGGTTAATAGTGATGGGATTTATAATTAACAGTGATCGGATTTATAGTTAACAGTGATCGGATTTATGGTTAATAGTGGTTTATGTGATAGGGTGAGGTAAGAGTGGTAATAGTGTCCTCAGATGCTTCAGATTTTTGATCCAGATAACATAAATGCTAGAATATTCCTTACAACTACACTCTTGCTGATTATCTATACATTTAATCGCATTTCTTCGCTGGCTCAGAATGCTTTTGCGAAATGCTTACTTTTATCTATTTACCTCCCTGTCTAGCAGCTCGGTTCTATTTAGTTTCCCTCCTGGCCAAAGTCGTTCGTGAACTTGATATGGTTCTCGATGTCCACCTCGTTCACCGTTGGACGGTTACTCTTGATGGCCTTGACAAAGTCCTTGATGGTCAAGCTCGGCTCCTTCAACTCCTCGGATCCAATGTCCATCCAGCCCATTTCGCGTGCGCCTGCGTCGCCAGGAGAGCATGGTGTCAACTTCTCCACACCGTCGTCCATCACGGGCTTGAAATGCGTCGCCTGCTGGATCTTACGGATCGGCTGCATCAACGCATCCCTCACCACCACCGCCACATCGTGTCCAGAGTATCCCTCGGTCATTTCTCCCAATAACTTGAAGTCCTGGGGCGTACACTCACACTGGACTTCAGTTCCAAGGTTGATCTCAAACATCGCAGTACGTGCCTGTGCGTCTGGGAGCGCAATGTAGATACGTTTCTCGAAACGTCTACGGATGGCAGCATCCAATTGCCATGGAATGTTGGTGGCTCCAAGAACAAGCACTCCACTGGCATCGTTACCCACACCATTCATCTGAACCAAAAGCTCGGTCTTGATACGTCTCAGTGCCTCGGATTCTCCCTCACCACGCGGTCCACAAAGAGCATCAACCTCATCAATGAAGATAATCGACGGCTTGTTCTCACGGGCCATGGTGAACAATTGCTTGACAAGACGCTCAGACTCTCCCATCCACTTCGAAACCAAGTCCGAGGATGAGACTGAGAAAAACGTCGAGTTGGCCTCGGTAGCAACAGCCTTGGCCAAGTACGACTTACCAGTACCTGGAGGTCCGTAGAGAAGAATACCACTGGTGGGCTTACGGTTTCCCACAAAGAGGTGTGGGAACTTTACTGGTAAAATAACAGCCTCTTTCAATGCTTCCTTTGCACTTTCCAACCCGGCGATATCGTTCCAGCTGACATTGGGCTTTTCCAGGAGAATGGCTCCAGCAAGGGCACCACGCAATTTCTTGGTGTCTTCGTTATCGTCACCATCGTCGTCCTTTTTGGACTTGGTTGCGCCACCGCTGGTGCTTCCGCCCGATTCAGACTTCTTGTCTTGCTTTTCCAAGTGGTCTTTGAGCTGTTCTGCTCGTGTGAGGTACTCGGTGAACTTGGACTTGATAAGTTCCTTCAGTTTGGCATTCTTCTCGTACTTGAGCGCGAGCATGAGGTAATCCAATCCATTGTAGTAGAGCTTGTACGCCTCTTCATAGCGCGTCGCGGTATCTGCATCGATTGCTTTCTGAACCAAGTCTATGCCCTTGGATAAAAAGTCGGAGGTCGACATGTGTTGGGGGGCAATTACTAAATCAAAATCCGTCACGTGAAGAAATGTTAAATGAGAAGTATGTTAAGAGTCAGTATTTTTGAAAAAGTTTACATTAAGAGTCAGGAGAAAATGATTAAGAGTCAGCAATTTTGAAAAAGTTTAAGAGTCAGGAGAAAAATGTAGAGTACTGAAAAAAGCTCTGCATATAAAAGAATATTAAAGTTCATGTTAAGAGTCAAACTAGTGTCAATTACGATCAAAAGAAACTTCTAAGCCTTCGAATAGGAGTTAGCAAACCTAATTATTCGATACGGTTCTTTGACTTCGTCCAAGAGTCAAAAGAGGCGGAAGCATGGGTAAACGATTTTTCAAGGGCCCATTTCGGGAATCTGCATGCGTAATTTCCGTTCGATCTTAAGGCCGTACAGTTTCGATCGTCAGAATCTCCAACTCCTCAGAACTCCTCAATTGTCCTCAATTATCAATGTCCTCAATTATCAATGTCCTCAATTATCATCAATTATCATCAACTATTATCATTATCAATTATCATTAACTATTATCATTATCAATTATCATTATCAAGTATTCCGACCATCCTTCATTTCTCAAATTACCTCACCTCCTTCCTGCGGATATCTGAAATTCTCGCCTCACAGGGCCCCGCAATACACCGGCACACGTTCACCAATACGACATACGAACACAATGCAGGGTAAGCCTCGTCAAATTCGGAAAAGTCATAAAGTAAAAAATGGAAATGTGAACATAATGGATATGGTTGGTTAGCATACTCAATGCCTACAGTAGGTGCATCTAGATCAAGCATGAAGATGTCTAACAATTCTTCTCTTACATCGTTTTGCTTGAACATTTCTTGTCAATGTGTCAACCCCTACGTCAACTCATCTCAATTTAGCGATCGCGATGCCGAATCAGGATGCTCACGTGCAGAGTACATACCAACCTAAAGATATTGACACACGTGTGCGATCGTCTGGGACGGCCGATAGCGGAGCCTGGGATGGTCTAGGGCTATAAATACGGGCTGATATGCAATCAATTGTTCATCAGCAATGGTTGCAATTTCCAAGTTAATCAACAACGGTTTACTCTTGGCCTCTCAGTCCGTTTTCCAGGACTTGGCTACCCCAGAACAAGCTGCTGTCGAGCAGTACAACATCATCAACTTCTTGGGTGGTTCTGCTCCATACAAGCAGCGTAATGGAGCAGGTATCTCCACCGACATCCCTCAGCAGTGTACCTTGGAGCAGATCCAGTTGTACTCGAGACATGGTGAGAGATACCCAAGTCTCAACGTCGGCCACGACCTCGAGAAGCTTTACAAGAAGTTCAAGGCTTACAACGGAACCTACAAGGGAGACTTGGCGTTCTTGAATGAGTACACTTACTTCACCAGCAATGACGATTTGTATGAGAAGGAAACCACCCCAAAGAACTCGCAGGGCTTGTTCTCTGGTACCACCAATGCATTGAGACACGGTGCGGCCTTCCGCTCCAAGTACGGATCTCTTTTGAAGGAGAACAAGACATTGCCAGTTTTCTCTTCCAACTCTGGTCGTTGTTTCTTGACTGGTGAGTACTTCACCAGAGGTTTCTTTGGCGAGGACTACTCCGATGAGACCCATGAATTCGTCGTTATTGACGAGGACAAGAAGATGGGAGGTAACTCGTTGACTCCAAGATACGGATGTTCTGCCTACAACTCCACTGCCAACAACGCTTTGGTTTCCAAGTACAACACCTCGTACTTGAACGGAATCGCCAACCGTTTCAACGGTGCCAACCCAGGTCTTAACATTTCCACCAGCGACGTTTCCAAGTTGTTCAACTGGTGTGCTTTTGAGATCAATGTTCGTGGATCCTCGCCATTCTGTGACATCTTCACCAACGAGGAGTACGTCCGTGCTTCTTACGCTACTGACTTGAGTAACTACTACAGTAACGGTCCAGGTAACAACCGCAGTGCGCTTGTTTCTTCGCCAATGATGGAATCGCTGTTGAAGTTGCTCAAGGACTCTTCCTCCGAGACTCAGATCTGGTTGTCTTTCACCCACGACACCGACATTGAGTTGCTCCACGCTGCTTTGGGCATCCTCGAGCCTAAGCACGACTTGCCTCTTGACTACATCCCAGTTCCAAACCCATACGTTCACTCGTCGATTGTTCCTCAGGGTGCCCGTGTGTACATTGAGAAGTATGGATGTGGTGGTGAGTCTTATGTCCGTTTCATTGTCAACGACGCTGTTGTTCCTATTGAGAAATGCTCGAGCGGTCCAGGTTTCTCATGCAAGCTCAGCGACTATGAGGACTATGTGAATGAGAGAATCGGTCACTTGAACTACGGTGAGCAGTGTCACCTGCCATCTGGTACCCCTAACGAGATTACCTTCTACTGGGACTACAAGAACACCACCTACGATGCTCCACTCATCAATGCATAAAATGTTTAAAAGTTTCAATTCGTTATAATTATTTCTGTCGATATCATGGAGTAGAACAGTTTACTCCAACCTAAAAATGTGAATATAAGAGTGTATGAATGTATATGAACGTTTGAACTGTTTGAAAAATTCTCTAAAGTACTGTTTGAAAATCTCGTAAAGTACTGTTTCAAGAAGACTGTTTAAAATCCTCTAAAGTATTGTTGAAAATCTTGTAAAGTACTGTTTCAAATCCTCTAAAATACTGTTGAAAATCTTGCAAAGTACTGTTTCATATCCTCTAAAATACTGTTTCAAATCCTCTAAAATACTGCTTAAAAATCCTACTGCTTAAAAACCCTCTGAAATTCCGTCATTCGACTATTTATACTATTTTCTTACTTTTTCCAAATTGGCTGCGAAAAACGTGGAATAGCACGGCTGTAGGGCTGAACATTCAACTTACCTCAGATAACCTCGAACCAACAGTCAAACCAAACGGCCGTTCTTGCCATTCTTGCCATTCAATTAATATTGAACGGCTCGGATTTCGTGCGTGCTATCCCTGAACCCCACACTGGTACGCCTCTGGAAAGATTACCCAAATCAGGCTGCTGACAAATTTACGGAATTATGACTCGGTTTCCGGTAACGGCTCTGAGTCACGGCACAAAAAATTACATATAAAGGGAATTTCTGCGCTAGATATCCCAAACTGGATAGACTGGGCTGAGGAGCTGAAATGGAAAGGAACGAGCTGAATAGTGATCTGGATAGGATACATAATATAAGTGGTTTGGATAGGATACTGAATATGGAAAACGTACTGGATAGCATGGATAAGATGAATATGCTGGATCAGATACTGGATATGAATTTGGATAAGATACTGGATACCATGCTGCATAAGCAACTGGAAACTATGCTGGATAAAAACTCACTGAATAAACACTCACTGAATAAGAAGTCACTGACTTTACTGGATAACTCACTGGAAAAGATGAACTCCAATAAGAAACTAGAAACTATACTGGATAAGACTCTGGAATTCAACATTTCCCCTCATAGAAATCTACACCACGTAACTTCTAGTCCCTCTACTAAATGCCCTGCTGAAGACGACAAGCGACAATCCAAAGAGGAATCTGCACAAGTCACCGAGTCCCACGACCTCGAAAAAGAAACCACAATTTCTCCGCCCGATGGAGGCTTTGGGTGGATGGTTGCAGTTGGTGGAATGTTGGCGAGTTTTGCGACCTGGGGCGCAAATGCCGCTTATGGAGTCTTCCTCGCACACTATCTCTCTGCGGGCTCGTTCAAAGGTGGAACCCACACCTCATACGCACTTATTGGTGGTACTGTTGTGTGTCTTGCACAACTTCTCGCACCTCCAGCATTATTCTTGAGCAGACTCTTAGGTCCACAGGTGGTGATTGGCATTGGTATCGGAGTCCAGACCGTAGCATACTTATTGGCCTCCTTTTCTACGCATTTATGGCAGATCTTCCTCACCCAGGGAGTTCTTGTTGGAATCTCTTTCTCATTGGTGTTCATCCCTGCCACTGTCGTGCTCCCCACCTGGTTCACGTCCAAGAAAGCCACATGTATGGGCATTGCGATTTCCGGTGCAGGTCTTGGAGGTGTGGTGTTTTCGTTATCAATTGGCAAGTTGATTGAGGTCACTGGAGACCAAAAGTGGGCATTGCGTATGTTGTGCTGTGTTTGTCTCACATGTGCGCTTGTTGGACTTGCGGTTCTCAAACCATTCAACGAGAAACGCACTCCAATCCGCGAGAAAATGAACCACAAGTACATCATGGCAAGTCTCAGCGATACCTGTGACATTTCCATCTTCTTCAAGAACTACGACTTGGCTCTCCTTGCAGCGTGGTTCTGCTTGGCACTCCTTGGATATGTCATGAACTTATACACTCTCGCACCATACGCCACATCTGTCGGGTTCTCGTCCCTGCAGGGCTCCTTACTCACTGCGTTGCTCAATGCTGCGCAAGTGGTGGGCCGCATCAGCGTGGGATACATTGCAGACTTGTGTGGTCGTTACAATACCACCGCAGCATTCAACCTCGCGGTTGCAATATTAATTCTCGTATACTGGATCAACGCACACAGTTTCGGGGCCTTGGTGGGCTTTTCTGTGCTCCTTGGCTTCACAATCGGCGCTGCGTCCACCATGCTGATGCCATTGTGCCTCGATTTACTCGCGGGTGGACCGTTGGAGCACAAGCAGACCGCAGCATGGGGCGGAATTAACGTGATTGTGTCGTTTTTCTGCCTTGTTGCAGCCTTGATTGCATTGGCCATGCGCCAGCCGGGGAACCCTAGGCCGTACTTGCATGCTCAGCTCCTTGGGGGGTTCCTCTACGTCGGCTGTGTGCTTCTCATGATAGTGCTTCGCGAGAAGATGGTGCGCAAGAAACTACACTCGAATTTGGAGCAGGTGAGAAAAATGCAGTGTATAGTGGATGAGGACGACGCGGAAAACCTCCACATCCAGGAATTGCGTATCCACGAGGCTTTGGAGATGAGCATTGGGGGTTTTTTCAGGCGGTGTTTTACGCCGGCAAAGGTGTAGATAAGGTAAAAGATAAAAAGGAGTATGGTATGTAATAATAAAAGGCTTATAAAGTGTTTGTAGTATGAATAAGAGGTTTATGAAGTGTTTGTAGTATTAGATATTTTGTGGTATGGTATTATGGAGTTTTCTGTGGTTTGGTATTATGAAGTTTTCCGTGGTTTGGTATTATGAAGTTTCTGTGGTTTGGGATTATATAAGTTTTCTGTTATAATAGGTTCTTTTTCTGTTACGGTTCTTTTTCTGTTACGGTTCTTTTTCTGTTACGGTTCTTTTTCTGTTACGATAGGTTTTGTTGTGTGTTTTTAATCTGCATCCCTAATTGTATCTCTTTCTTGTTTCAGATCAACCCCTTTACTATTTTCCTCGATCTACGGTTTGCAGCCCTCCATTTTTGTGTTCCAAGCCCACGTTCGCAGAAGTGCAATGTAGATTGGACCCTGCAAATACGCACTCAATGGTGGCCGAGGTGGCAGTGATGGCCGTGGCATCCATAGTGGCCGTACGATAACCCCACTGTTGCGCGATATTGCCGATCCTCAACCCTTGTTCACGTGCCAAGTGTGTCAATGTCAATGATATTCCGTATTTTTCACCCACGTTTGTCTTCCCACCTTTTTCCCAATTAGACTCGGTAAAACACCGACGCGTTAAACAATAACAGGACACCGATGAGCATTACAATGAAAGACACGCATAGATGGACCCTCGAGGATAAGGAACACACTTGGAGGTGGACAACCCGACTGCTGAACCTGGTCCTCTTTGAAAACTCTCACATGCTTATGCCGGAGATCACCGCTTTAGCCCGTTCAACGTGGTATGCTCGTCTAACCCAATAAAAAAGCGTGTTTTACACATCAGGTACGGTACGCGCCCCAATATACGCGCTGCTCAAATACGATTCTAAATACGCTACACCCACGTGTGTATCTCGTTTCCAATCGCTTAAATGCCTTTTAGTCTGCCCTTGTTGTATGTTCTTCAGCTATTGTCTACTCTTGCGTCACCATGCAGGTCCAAAGTCTCATTAGTGCTGCACTTTTTTTAATTGCTGCAAATGCTGAAATAATCCAGCTTGGTCCCCGTCACCAGTATGCTCTCAGAGATTTGCCCTCTGATCCTTCCACTCCTAGCCAGCACCGTTTGGCGTACTCTAAGGACGATGGAATGGCTGTTTCTTGGAACACGTTTGAGCAGATTGCTCGTCCCTCGGTTCAGTATGGTTTGAGTCCGAACAAATTGGACCAGACTGCCCACAGTGATGTTTCCATCACTTACCCAACATCTTCTACGTGGAACAACCACGTCAAGATCAAGGGTCTCAAGCCTCATACCACTTACTACTACAAGGTTGCTAATGATGATACTGTGTACCAGTTCACCACCGCAAGATCTGCCGGTGATGAATTTGAAGAGTTCAGTTTCGCTGCAGTCATTGATTTGGGTACCATGGGATCCCTCGGTTTGAGTGAAACCACAGGTAAGGGTGCCGGTGGTGCTCTTGCTCCTGGTGAACAGAATACCATCGAATCCCTCAAGCAGAACCTCGACACTTTTGAGTTCTTGGTTCACCCGGGTGATATTGCTTATGCTGACTACTGGCTTAAGGAGGAGATCCAAGGATACTTGGCTAATACCACCATTGCCAATGGTTACAAGGTCTACGAAGACATTCTCAATGAGTTCTATGACCAAATGCAGCCGGTTACGGTTGGAAAGCCATACATGGTGGGTATTGGTAACCATGAAGCTGACTGTGACAATGGTGGTACCTCCGATAAGGCAAATGGTATCACCTACACAAACTCCATTTGTATGCCAGGTCAAACCAACTTCACTGGTTACAACCACCACTTTAAGATGCCTGGTGAGGAATCTGGAGGTAATAACTTCTGGTACTCTTTCAACTATGGTCCTCTTCATCTTGTTCACTACAACACCGAAACCGACTTTGGTAACGGTAACATTGGTCCTGAAGATCTGGGAGTTAATGGTAAGCTTGGTAGATACCCTAACGAGCAGATCGACTGGTTGGAGAAGGACCTTGCTTCCGTCAACAGAACTGAGACTCCATGGGTCATTGCTATGGGTCACCGTCCATGGTATGTTGCTGCTAAGGCATCGAACCGTTGTACCTTGTGCCAGACCGTGTTTGAGAGTATTCTCACCAAGCACAATGTGGATCTTGTCATCAATGGTCACGTTCACAACTACGAGCGTTTGTCTCCAATCAAGAACAACAAGATTGATCCAAATGGTCTCAACAACCCTTCGTCTCCATGGTACATTTTGAACGGTATTGCTGGACATTACGATGGTATTGACGACCTTGTTAGCCCTCTTCCTGATTATGTTGCTTTCGCTCAGGACAAGCACTACGGTTGGTCCAGATTCACCGTGCACAACTGTACCCACTTGACCCACGAGTTTGTTTCTTCTAAGGACAACACTGTTTTGGACAGAGCCACTTTGTTCAAGGACCGTCAATGTCAAAAGAAGCCTGTTTCCAGTTCTGCTGCTAGCTCCACTGTTTCTAGTTCTGCAGGAAGCTCAATTGTTTCTGGTTCTTCTACACCAGCTAGCTCAGCATCCTCCGGTTCTGTCTCTAAATCTGGTTCCGCCTCTGGATCATCCGTTGCTTCTTCCTCTGGCTCTGTTGCTTCTTCTGCTCCATCCTCTGCTGCTTCTTCTGCTCCATCCTCTGGCTCTGGATCATCTTCTCCATCCTCTGGCTCTGCTGGTTCATCTGCCGCTTCTGGATCCTCTTCTGGTTCTGCCTCAACCTCAACTGTTACTAATGCCTCCACCAAGATCATCACCATCACTTCTTGCTCCGACAACAAGTGCTCTGAAAAGACTGTTCCAGCAGTTGAGTCTGTGGTCACTACCACTGAAAACGGTGTTCGCACAATTTACACCACCTACTGCCCAGTCCTGGACGAGCCTGTAAAGGCCTCTTCCACCAAGACTGCAGAAGGTTCCACCAAGACTGGTTCCACCAAGACCGTTGGATCTTCTACCAAGACTGAAATTGTCGGATCCTCCACCAAGACTGAGATTGTCGGATCTTCTACCAAGACTGTCGTTGTTGGCTCTTCAACCAAGACCGTCGTTGTCAATGCCTCTGGAACTACCGTCTCCGCTGGTGAATCAAACAAGGCTCCAGCCTCTCCACAGTCTGTTGCCGCAGAAAGTGTGAAGCCAGGTAACCCTGGCTCCTCTTCTGGTTCTTCTGCCGCTGCTCCTTCGCTGTTGGCCTCTGTGACTGTTTCCAACAAGGCCACTCACTTGTACGCTCCAGGTTTATTGGGAGCCATCTTGTTGTCTGTACTCCTTATGTAATAATAGAAAAGTTAGATTTTGCAGCCAGTAGAGGAAGGTGATTGAAGGAAGTAGCAGGGTAGGAAGTGAGGTGATGCATTAGAGGCGGGCGGATGACTTCATTACCAGTAGATAATTAGTGATAGGTAGATGATTTAATTAGTGGTAAGTATACTAGTACATCCTAGTGATACAATTTTTCAATAGTTGGTTCACGTGACGCGTCCAAATTTTTCACCATTCTTTTCACTCCTTCTTCCTACACTTTTCAAATCATTAAATAGATATATATTTTGAGTGCAAAAGTAACATATATAACCCCCTTAACGGTTAGACTTGGCAACTCTCTCCAACTCATCCTTCTTCTTGATAGCGTAAGAGGTAGAAGAACCCTTAGCAGCGTTGATCAACTCTTCAGCCAAACATTCAGCAATGGTCTTGATGTTTCTGAAAGCAGCCTCTCTAGCACCGACAGTGACCAAGGAGATGGACTGGTTGACTCTTCTCAAAGGAGAGACATCGACAGCCTGTCTTCTGACAGCACCGGAAGAACCGATTCTGGTGGAGTCTTCACGGGCACCGGCGTTGACAATAGCGTCAACCAAAACCTGCAATGGGTTCTGCTCGGTCAAGACGTAGATGATCTCCAAAGCCTGCTGAACGATTCTGACGGCCTTCAACTTCTTACCGTTGTTTCTACCGTTCATCATCAAGGAGTTGGTCAATCTCTCGACGATTGGGCACTGAGCCTTTCTGAATCTCTTGGAGGCGTATCTGCCGGCAGTGTGGGAGACGAAGACTGGGGATCTAACCTGGATGTAGTCAACAAGGGAGATGTCCTTAACCTCGACATCCTCGAAAGACCACTTGTTGAACAACTTGACCTCCTGCTGAGCAGCCTGGACATCAGCTGGGATGGCAGTGGCCAACTCGACCAACTGCAACTCTTCCTGGACAACTGGTTGTTCTTCGATGTGTTGTTCTTCGACGTCAGACATTATTGCGATGGAGAATGAAAAGTAGAGACAAAAATTTGTTTGTAATTTTTCTTTACACTCGCTGTGGTCGGACTGGACTGCGAAAAAAAAAAGTTGAAAATTTTACTGCATATTCAACGGTTACCCGGAAATGAAAGCTGATTTAGTCCTGCACAACAGAGAAGCCCTAAAAAGAATCACGTGAGAATATTGATACAACCTCATATACGACTGATTACAGCTCTCAAGTAGGTGTGATTCTACTGACCACATCCCAACGCCATCTTACAGTCTCGTACTTTCCTTCCATCTACACTCTCTCACAAAAATTTGCGTTAGTGTGGAGTTTGCCCTGTGGACGGCTTTTTTAAACAGGTGTGCGAACCCTAGTCTGCGTGGTGTCCATATACCACTTACGAAGCCTCCCTACAAGATGAGACTCATTCGGGTTTGTTTTGGTACCGTCTGGCGGTCATATGAACCGGGAATCACCTTCAGATGAGGTTTATACGATGCCCTGTGAGCTCACCTCGTCCTCATCCTCTTCAGACCAAATAGGCAATGTAAATTCTATACTGTCCTTGGGTACATTTCAGACTGAAAATTCCAATCTCTGAAGTTACTTGATGTGCTCAATTAGGCAATGTAAATTCTGGACTAGCCTTCAGTATATTTCAGTACACCCAGAGGTCGCAAATTTCTTCATCTGACCAATTAGGCAATGTAAATTCCAGTCCGTGATAATTTTGAGAATACACGTGATTTAAAATGTGATTTAAGCAAGTGATGTCCTGTGAATGATTGCGCCCTTTCGCGGCATTTGTGGGCATTTCCCGGAACCTTTGTGTCAATCAAATTACGAGGTGTGACTAATGAACGCCTTGGGCACACGGGAGATGCCGAGTAGGCGCCGGGTAGCAGATGCCACAGGCAAGTGGTGGTTGCAACGTACACATATTTGTTACTGTAACAAGCAAGAAACCCTGTGAAGTTTATTGGAGGCTTATTGCCAGGAGCACCTGCCGTGTTCTCCACCGTCTCCCCCAATTTCAGCCCTTGATAACTTTACAGCCGTGATTTTTGCGTTTTTTTTTTGCGGTACCGGAGAAGTCGAAAAAATACCTATCTACATGCACTACCGCGGAGTTAGAAAATTGCATATCGGCAGGAATCCCCCGCATTTTGGTGTCTTTTGGCCCGGTATAGGCGATATTGAAAAAAGTGAGTCAATTAGACAATAGAGATATATAAGGTGCATTCCCATGCATTCCTGCAACCCGTAAAAACAAATCAAGATGTCCGCTAGGGAGGTTACAGAAAACGAAAAGGAGTTTCCTAACCAAGACTCTGGTTTGGTCAAGTCCAACAGCAAGTCTGAGGACAACTCCAATATTAGCAAGTCTGACTTGGAGAACTCTGGCGAGATCTTGGATGAGGGATTTCTTGACGAGAAGCTTGCCGAGGATCAAGTTGAGCAGCTTGCCCAAGAGATGGGTATTGACCAGCGTAAGTTGATGTGGAAGATCGACTTGTGTCTTATCCCACCCTTCTGTCTTCTTTACTTTTTGTCCTTCTTGGACAGAGTCAACATTTCCAACGCTAAGTTGTACAACTTGGCACAAGATTTGAACTTGACAGGAAACCAGTACAATACCGCGTTGACCGTGTTCTTTGTGCCATATGTTTTCTTTGAGGTTTTGTCCAACTACTTGATCAAGTATGTCAAGCCTCACATTTGGTTAAGTTCCTTGATTCTTGCATTTGGTGCCATTTCCATCGGAATGGGTTTTGCTAAGAATTTCGGTGACTTGGTTGCATGTCGTTTCCTCATTGGTTTGACCGAATCCGGAACCTTCCCTTCGATCTTCTACCTTCTTTCGAACTATTATTCCAAGGCTGAATCCCAGAGGCGTTTCTCTGCGTTTTTTTCGGTGACATCTTTGGCAGGTGCTGCGAGTGGTGCCATTGCTTACAAGGTGCACGAGCTCGATGGTAAGCACGGATTGGCATCGTGGCAATGGCTCTTTATTGTGGAAGGTATTGTGACTTGTGGTTGCTCTATCATCTTGTTTTTCACTATTGCTGATTTCCCTGAAGAGTGCCGTTTCTTGAACAAGAACGAGATTTCTTTCCTCAAGCGCAAGTTGGAGATTTTGAGTGGTGCCAAGTCGTCGTTCGAGATCAAGAACACTATCCAGGACGTTCTCGGTTGTTTCAAGGACGTTCTCATTTGGTTACCAGCTTTGGCTTACTTTGGTCTTATCATTCCATCGTACGGTTACGCATACTTCGCTGCCACCATCATCAAGGAAATGGGCTACTCTGCCGTTTCGGCCAACCAGCACTCGGTTTACCCATGGATCACCGCCTTTGGTGTCTGTAACATCGTTGCATTTGTTTCTGACCGCTTCAAGCGTCGTTTGCCATTCTTCCTCTTCTGCTGCATTCTTGCGATCGTGGGATTGGCCATGATCTTGGGAGGAAAGGACCACGCCAACGTCAGATACGGAGGAGCTTTCCTCACTGCGCTGGGATTGTACAGTGCCATGCCCGTTGTTGTGTGCTGGGCTGCTTTGAACAACGGTGGTCACATCAGAAAGTCTGTGGGTACCGCATGGCAGGTTGGTTTCGGTAACATTGGTGGTATCATCGCCACCTTCATTTTCTTGCAGAAGGACGCCCCAGTGTACAAGCCAGGTTTGCTGGTGTCCATTGCTGCTGTGTGCTTCGCTATCCTCTGTGGATTGGCATACTTTGCCGTTATCATGAGATTGAACAAGAAGAAGCAAACCACGGAGTACAAGAGCAAGTTCTATTCGCTTGAAGAGCGCGACCAGTTGATTCTTGGTGACAGAAACCCTACCTTCAAGTATCTCTACTAAGAGAAATAATCATGTGATGATTCGAGACAAATGAAAATAGAGGTCTCAACAAAATGAACATTCTGCTAATGAATATTTGAATAATTTATGATTTATGTGATAGTTGAAAGATTAATGGATAACTAATTGAATAGTAACCGCGTATGACAATAAGAACGTGATGAACACTTTACGAACACATAGTAACACCAACACTATTATACGAACACATAACACCAACACTAACGATAACTTATCCTTTACCGTTTATGAACGTTTCTTCAATGATATTACCACTACCTTAATGAAACTACCAAAATGAAAACTTCCACTAATGAAAACTACAACAAATGAAACTACAACAAATGAAAACTACCACTAATGAAAACTACCACTAATGAAAACTACCACTAATGAAAACTACCAAATGAAAACTACCACTAATGAAAACTTCCTCCTTCACCCCACCTAATTACCTAATAATCTTCGAATTTCCGCATCGAACCTAATTTTCCCAAGGTTCATAATTACCCCCCAGGACTCGTGCTCATCGATCCACAATCTAGGGTCCTTTTGTGACGATCATGCAAAGAAGGTCAGATTCAGCTAATTCAGATCCAAGCCCCTCCCCCTTACAAGCAGTGATCTTGCCCTCCTCCACTTTGTGAAACTTCGCAGCCGTTTTCATCCTTTCCAAGCATTTTCGCTCCTTGAAGCACCGCCTCCAACCCCTGAATCACACACCTAAGGTGCCCCACATAAGAGCGTCCCATCGGACGTCCCATCGGAGTTGTTCCGGAATCATTGTCGTAACACCGTGCTACATACGCAAAGGGCCGCAGCTTCATGAAATGGCGGAGCACCACAAAATGTGTGCGTCCTGCATAGGACACCACGGGACCGGTTCGAAAATACATGACTCGAAAAAGTACAAATACCAAGCCGAACGCACTTTCTTGACACTAATCAATTATGAGTAAAGAATACGCGCCACCTACGGGAGCTCCACCGGAGTGGTCCCAGAAGAACGAAGGATCCTACAACGCACAGCCACAACCTGCCTACAACAGTGGTCAGCAGGATAGAGGTTGGGGTGGCAATCACCAGCAGGGGTACCAGCAGCAGGGTTATGGAGGATACCAACAACCTCAATCCTACGGCGGAGGTGGATACCCACAACAGCAGGGCGGTTACTACCAGCAGCAGCAGCAGCCAATGTACGTTCAGCAGAGACCTAGCGGAGGTGGTGGTAGCAACGGTTGTTTGGCTGGTTGTTTGGCAGCATTGTGTGTGTGCTGTACTTTGGACATGCTCTTCTAAGGGAGTGGTTAGATTTACGATGCAATGATACCTGGAAGCGACGGTCGATTTTGTGGATTGATGGGAATGCTATAATATGATACGGATTGTAGAGAAACACTATGGTAGAGAATGCTATAATATGATAAGGATTGTAGAATGGGAATAAGAATTGAATAAGAATTGAATAATTGAATAAGAATTGAAAAAGTGTGTAAGAATTGAATAGGAATTGTGAGAATACTTGTGAGAATCGAGGATCAAGAATTCTTGGATCATTGCGATTGAGTTGCTGTGAAATGGCCGGAATTTCCGCAATTGATCTAAATTGACGTAGAATAACCTTAATTGAGGTTGCGAGGATGAAAAACGTTTCAACGTATGATGTAAGAAAAGATTAAATATGGATAAAATTAATCAAAAGAATAAACGATGATAACGATGTTTATGAAAATAGTTCTGTCAATTGTCCTTTAAAAACTTCTACAGTTGGCATATACCATATCTCTGAACTATATACGGTATAAGGTATTGGGTAGATTTAGGTGGATTTGATAGTATGGGTGAATGGTTATGACCGTGCTGCGAATGGTTTTATGACCGAACGTGCGAGTTGTATGACCGAACGTGCAAGTTGTATGACCTAACGTGCACATGGCTAATGGTTTTATGACCTAACTTCGAGGATATCAACCATGGTTTCTTCATCTCCAATTTCATACTCATTCTTTTGTCACATATCTGCAACCCTACTAATTTTATCTATACCATCTATAAATGCTACCTAATAACCAAGAAGTAAAACCAGTGATGAACACTTCCACCAAATATCCATGAACTTAAACAGTATCCATGAAACTTAATTGAGCATCTCATAAACATTATGAGTTAAAACTCTTCTAACCCTCAATTCTTCTCCTTCTCTTCCTCTCCTTCTATATCTGATACCCCCAGAACGAACACCCAAGAACAACATCCGCACACAACACACACGCACCATTGATAACGAACGCCCACGACAACTTGTTTGCCAACGCGAGGTGCCCCGTGAAAATCGGACCGATGCAACGTGCAAACGTCTTTCCGATGTTCACAATACCCATGACCTTGGTCAACTCGGTGTTCGGAACCATCCCCGCGAGCATAATCTGCCTAGGAACGACGTCCATGGTGGACGTGGTGTAGTACAAGATAAGTGCCAAAGCCACGCCAGCAAATGACGAAAAAAGTGGCACCGACGCCATGAAGAACGCCGACGGAACCTGCGTGAACAAGATGGCCTTGACCGGCCCCAAAGTCTTCGCGAGAATCGCCGATGGAATCAGCGAAACCGCATTGATGCTGTTGTTGACAAAGAACAACGTGCCAATTGCCGAGGGACTCGACGCGAACCTCTTGTTGAGGTAGTACACAATCCATCCTGCAGGCATAAACCCGTATCCAAGCGAGTCCAACATGAATATAGTGAGGAGTCTTGGAAGTAAGTATCTTGTGCGTGCAGAAAGGCCAGAGGGGTCTTGAATAGATGTGGATGGGTCAGCAAGAACAGAATCTCGGGAAGGTTCTTCGATAAGAGACCTGGACGGATCATCGATAGACTCTCTAGTCAGCTCGTGAATAGGAGATCCCTCGATCAGACCATACGTTCTGGTATTCTCAATCAGACCATCGGTGTTCTCAATCAGACCATACATTCTGGTATTCTCATTTTCCGGCCAGACTTCACAGGCCTGGGTGAGGAAACACATGCACACAAACTTCACTCCCGCGACTACCGTGTACACCGCAAAAACCGCACGGTAGCACTTCAAAAGGTCCCATTTTTGGGTGTGCAAAAAGTCCACGAGATAGCCTGCGATAAGAGAGCCAAGCGCACCACCAGCAGTGGACAACAACCCGTACAAACCAAAGATTTCCGGGCGCATCTTGGGCACCACCAAGTGGGCGATGCACGCCTCCTCGACAGACTTGAAAGGGCCGGTTTCGTCTCCCGAGGGCGAGATCACGCCCAAGGTTGCGGCAAGTAGCAAGAGCCAAAAGTGACCAGCAGTGGTGAAAACCGCACCAGAAGCAAACATCATCAACGCACCAAACTGCATCACGCGCCGACGGCCCCAGCGGTCTGCGTTCCATGTCATGAAGTACAGGATGACGGTGTCTCCCAACAATGTGAGGGTCATGAACCAACCGATCTGGGCGGGAGTCAGGCCCAAGAGTTCAAGGTGGAGGGTGAGGACCTGGTTGGTGAGGCCATAGCTCATGAGTCTCAAGAAGACTGAGATGTATAGGATGTGGACATCTGAAGATGACAGTTTGAGTGCGTGTATGAGGTTCATAAAGATGGAAATAAATGATTCATAAGTGAAAATAAGATGAAAATAATAATGAAATATAAGATGAAAATAATCATGAAATATAAGATGAAAATAAGATGAAAATAGATCAAAAAATCAATAAAGATTTAGAATGAACTAGTAATTATCAACAATTTTTCTATTCAATTCATATCTATTCTATTGAATCATGTCTTATTCTATTCAATTCATATCTTATTCTATTGAACCATGCATTCAATTCTTCCATCTAATTTTGACTGTTCTTTCTATTCATCTATCTTATCTTGTCTATACTTTCTAATCTTGTCTATTTTAATCTATCTTATCTATTTTATTCTATCTTTATATTTTATTCTATCATAAATCATTTCCCTTCCCATTAACAAAAAACACGGTAGGTCTTCTGCCATATCGACATCTGGGCCACGGCAGCCTTCTCCTCCATGATCTCCTGTGCCAACAAGTCGACGTCGATGTTTTGTCTACCAGCATCCAAGTCCACCTCCTTCAAGTCCACCAACACGCGCCACGATCTCGAGTAGATCTTGTGGCCAAAGTAGAACACAAAGAAGATGACAAATCCCAAGTAGTTCTTGAAAAACACCACTGCAGACGGCTTTGCACCCAATGGGAACAATGACGTCCAGAACTGCAACCCAAGAACCACAATGTTCATGATCATACCGTAATATGCTCCAATGACTCCAGTGTTGGCCCTGTATGGAAGCTCGTCAAGTGTACGTCCCTGCATCTTCCAGGCTCTACGGAACTGGATGAAGGCACCGTTGATACAGCCCCATGTGAACAACGTACTCAAGGCAGAAAGCGCAACCAACCATGCGAAAACCTCACCTTGTTGCTTAGAAGCAGAAACGAACGAGAGCAACCCCACAATGGCACAGGTGAGAATTCCCACGAGTGGTCTTCCCTTTCTGTCGACATATGTGTACCACTTTGGAGCCAAGCCCTGCTCTGCCAATCCAAGCATGGTTCTGGAGAAACCGTACACTGCGGAGTTACCGATAGAGAGTAATGCCACGAGGACCACCACGTTGAAAATCGATGGTAAGGCCTTGATACCACCTGCTCTGATGGCGATGACGAATGGAGACGCCGAGGCGTTGGAGCTGTCACGGAGCAAGTCTGGCGAGTTGGAAGGAACAAGGAATCCCAAAAACATGAGAGTGATCATGTAGAAAATGAGGATTCTCCAGAAAACCTGCTTGATGGCTTTTGGAAGCACAATCCGCGGGTTTTCCTTGGACTCGGTGGCAGTGAGACCAACCAATTCGGTTCCTGCAAGAGAGTAAGTAGCGGTGATGAGAACAGATACCACACCCTTGAAGCCAGATGCAAAGGGACTAGGATGGTGCCAGTTTTTCACTCCAATGTAACCCTCATCGCCTCCACCAGCAATCAAGACAATCGCAAGAATGTCGAAACCAACCACACCCAAGAGCTTGATGATGGAAGCAACAAACTCGGTCTCTCCAAAACCCTTGTTTCCACACAAGTTGAGGAAGATGATCAACACGTAAAAAATACTAACCCACGCAACGGGGTTGATGTGCAGTGGCCAGAAGTTGATGGTGAGCGACAGAGCAACCAACTCTAACGGCATCACCACCACCCAGAACATGGCGTAGTTCCATCCCATGGCAAATCCCATGGACGGGTCGATGAAACGCGTGGCATAAGTGGCGAAGGATCCAGAAACTGGGTACATAGCCGAGAGTTCGGCGAGTGACTGCATCGTCGCATACAAAAAGGTGGAGACGATACCCCACGCAACAAGAACAGTGCCTGGGCCATGGGTCAAGGCCAAGCCCGAGGCAACAAGCAACCCGGACCCCACACATCCGCCGAGGGCAATCATTTGTAATTGTCTTTTCTTCAAGCCCTGCTTCAATTGCGGAGTGGTATTCAGTTCGATATCATG
This sequence comes from Kodamaea leandrae, assembly GCA_030564445.1. Lineage (NCBI taxonomy): Eukaryota > Fungi > Ascomycota > Pichiomycetes > Serinales > Debaryomycetaceae > Kodamaea > Kodamaea leandrae. Next base: position 19,921 of record JAJLUV010000006.1, on the reverse strand, counting down.
TTCAGGTCTCTTGAAAGAGTCCTTGAAGGTCTGCCAACGGCCTGGGTCGCTCACCAGAGGCGGCGATTCTTTGTAGAGCGAGTTGTTGGAGCTCGTTTTCGACAGCATGTTTGAACTTTTGCTCCAAGCGGCGTTTATGGATTATATACCATCAAGACTTTTGCACCCGTTTCTTTTTTCCGCATCATTTTCTGCAGCACTCCGGAAAAGGTGATGACATTTTTTCCACTACTGCGGCACGGGTGCAAAAAAGCCGTTGCGGTGAGCGAACCGGCTGGAGTAATGTGGAGACGTCTAGAGTGTTGTGTGTTATGCGAGATGTGGGTTTTAATGCGGGTTATACAAGTATTGTAGTGTTTTTGCAAGATATAATATGCGAGTTGAACGTTGTCCTGAACTAGTTGGACGTTGTGTTGAACTAGTTGGACGTTGTATTGAACTATTGGCTAGTTGGACCCTGAAAAGGAAGTGTAACTGATCTCGCTATTATCCATTTTTGTTCCTTTCTCATTCAGCTATTTCTCTATCATTATATCTTATCCATCTTGCTCTTTTCTTATTCATCTTTCTCTCATATACCTACTTCTAACCACTATCTCCTTCTCTTCAGAGCCCTGTATCCCCACCATTTGACAGCAACTTCCGCGGTCACGTGAAGCGATTGACCGTCATCGGCGACGGCATCGTGACCGCAAATTTTTCACTAGTTTGTGTTACGATTTGGCGGGAAGCTTACGGCGAGCACGTTGAGGAAGTGTCCTTGGCAGAATCCACAGAAGCTGGTGTAGCAAGGTGATTTACGGGTCGATAATAAGCAAAGAGTAGGAGGAGAGAATACAAATTGAATTTTGCAAGTAGAATTTTACAAGTTACCTAGTTGACTAGTTAATTTTTACTAGTGAACTTTTACTAGTTGACTTTACTAGTTGACTTACTAGTTGACTTTACTAGTTGACTTACTAGTTGACTTACTAGTTGACTTTACTAGTTGACTTACTAGTTGACTTACTAGTTGACTTACTAGTTGACTTTTACATTGATTATTTTTACAGATATCCAGCAATTTCTTGTCTGTCCAGAAATATCTTCAGCTGTACTTGCAATTTCTTGCTTGTCCAGAAATATCTTCTGCTGTACTTGCAATTGTCCAGAAAGATCTTCAGCTGCAATTTACTTGTCCAGCAACTTGACAGCTGTACCAGCAATTATCTTATTGTTTTTATTGTCCACGTGACCGCAAAGACCTTCCTAGATAATTTGCAAAAATCTGCAAAAATTGGTAACAGGTTCCTCTCAAGCAGGAACACTCCTCAGACATTTATCGCTTAAAGTTTCGCAGGCAAGAATAAGGGAATGTGAGATGTTTAAGGGGGTTAAAGGTAATAAAGGGAATGACAAGATAACATGACAAGCAACAGAGAGTGTCTACCAAAGTAGCTATAATCACCAAACATCAAGCTATAAATTACACCAAAGTAAACCAATTATTACCAAAGTAAACCAAATATTACCAAAGTAAACCAATATTACCAAAGTAAACCAAATATTACACCATTGTCTGGTATTCTCCCCTCAATTAACAGCTAATAAGTTAGTAAAATGTTAGTAAAATATCCAAAATATCAGCGTTGTTTCCTGCCTAACTTGGCAGTTTAAGCTTTCCCTCTTTCTTGCTTTAAGCTTTCTCCCTCACTCTTTGTGAGTGTCTTTAGGTTTTACTTCCTCGAGAAGGTGTTAAGAACTTGTTTCTTCAAACCACGCAGATGTCATGGACAGATGCCGCATTTTGATAAGATTATCCTTAGCAGATGCCATATTAGATGCCATATTAGATGCCATATTAGATGCAGTATTACATCCCATATTTTCATTACTTTCCTGTTTCCATTCCGCTACCAAATCTGTTGGGTAACAGTATTAGCTCACTTTCGTATTTATCCCAATTGGACATCCCCTCTGTTATTGCGCTTCTTGTCTGCGACATCGCCTCGGTTTTTGGTATTACGGTTCCTGGTCCCGACCTCGTTCCGAACAAAAATTTTCGAGGTACAAAAGAAATTTGAATCTACCTCGCGATCGGGACGGTCGAGGAAACACGTTCCGAGCAAACGGATCACCTGGCCTGCACAGTAGGTCAAGGTGGGCCCTGCACATTAGCATGTGTCTAGCGGCACTAAGTGATGATTTATATATAACCCCACCAAAAGTCATGGAGATTGCCCTGCATTGAAAATGGGCTACTCGTTCAACAGCACCACCGACGAAAAGGAGCTCGAGGAGCTCTACCGCTTGCCTGCGAGTGAGTGGAGGGGATCCTTGACCATAGAAGAGTTTGGAAGAGTCAACGCAAAGAAGCAAGGCTACTTCTCCACAGGCAAATACACTCGTGCGTTCTACGCGAGAAACGAGGCCGATGGCGTGATAGCAGCATCAACCGTGGTGTTGGACGTGCCTGAGGTTCTGGGCCGGGCGCTCTTGATCTCGTACGTCTTCACCCACCAAGAACACCGCAAGGCCGGCTTGGCAGCACAGGTGATACGCTATGCCATCTCAGAGACTGAGAAGAAGGTGAGGGGTGAGAATGAAAACCCCGAACAGCACTTCACATGGGTGTTGTACCTGGCTGTGGGAACGTATTACGAGCGGTTTGGGTTCCATGGTCATCCAGTGAGGTACTACACAGTGAATTTGACAGAGTCTGTGAAGGACTCTAAGAAGGACTCTATAAATGACTCGATGAACGACTCTATCATTGACTCTGTCAAATGGTTGAGGTCTGACAACGAGGAGGATGTGAAACTCATGACGCGCGCGTGGAACGACAAGAACCGTGAAATGGTGCGGAAGGTGAAGGCCATGAACAAGCAAGCACCCCAGGTGAATTGCTCGAGAAGCAGCTCCAAGTCCAGCGGGCCCAAGTGCAGGCCGTTTGCATTTGTTGCCAACGAGGACCCCCAAGCACCGTATGTGTGGTCGGAGGACTTGGTGGGGCGCAACATGAAGGGCGATGCTGAAGAGGCGTCTAAGATCAAGGGAGCGCTTGTGAAGGCTCGCGATGGTACCGTGCACTATGCTTTGTGGAACACCATTATGCTGCAGTCTGTATTTTTGAAGAACATGGGACAATGGACCAAGGATACCGAGGCATTCGAGGACGTTCCAGTGAGTGACGACGTTACTGAGGCGTTGATCCGCGCGGTGGCACAGGTGACCAAGAGACGTCTTCCGCACGTAGAGAAGTGTTATGTTGCACAGTCCGATTTGGGCCAGGAGGTGTCCGACAAGAAAATGTTGAGCATAGAGGGTGTAGAGGTTGCGGGCGAATGGCCAAACATCCTCCCGATGTTGCGTGGGTTTGGCGAGGCAAAGTACGATTACCACTGGGTGGACAACGGAATGTGGAGTTTTGATTAGCATAGAAGTAAGGTTAGGATGAGTGGGAAGATTGTAGACGGGTATTTTTGTAGAGGTTTTGTGGAGGTGTTATTGTGAAGGTATTGTGGAGGTGTTTTTATGAAGTATTGTGGAGGTATTCTTGTAGATTTCTTGTACCTGTGAGTGGTACGATTTCATCTACGATTCCATCTGTAGATGGATCTTGTACGAAAATAGATGCAGCATATATTTTGCAATTGGTATAGCACTTGGTAGCAATATCACTGGTAAAATTGATGTCAAATAGTATCTTTGATACTTGACACTTCGTCACCTTCTACCACATTCACCTAATCCACCCCACTACCCCATCTTCTCTATGGTACGATTTCGGCGAAAATAGGACATCTCCGTGCTAATACCGACACTTCCGTGTTGTGCCGATCCACGAATTTTTCATGGGGAAAACGGTTACCGACGGAGGAAAACAGTAAAGAATGGGAACCAGTGAAATGGAACCTTACATAAATTTGTAACCTTCCTTTGTGACCTTCCATTGTAACCTTCCATTGTGCCTTCTAGTATTAACCACCTTCAGGTGATGTCACGTTAAGCGAAAATCACGTTTCCTCCTTACAATTTTACATCTTCAATCATTTCCATCTTCAAACATTCCCACCATAAACCACTTTCATCCTCAACCATTACCATCTCCAATCATTCTACCTATCCTTCCCTCCTCTCCACGTCCTCCACTTCCTTGTATACTTTTTCTACCCTTTTTTTTATTTTTTTTCGAAGATCATCACCATGGCAGCAGAGCCTGTGAATCTCACAGAACCGGACGAGAACGCGCACGGGACGTCATCGCTCGACAGCCTTGCACACATCGCCAACATGTCGCACGAGCTCCACGTGCTCAACAAACTGCTCAAGGAAGAACCGGACGACAAGAAGATTTCTACCCCCAAACAACCCAAGCGCATAGCGTGTGTGGAGTGTCGCCAGCAAAAATCGCGATGTGACGCCCACGAACGGTACCCCGACCCATGCTCGCGATGCCAGAAGAAGGGCCTCAAGTGCGACCGCAAGTCAGACTATAAGCGCACTTACAAACGCGCACGTATAGCGCAGATCGAGCGCGAGTTTGCAGAGTTGAAGAATACTTTGACCGCAGAACAGGCAGCAGAGTTGCTGAGCAAGGTCCCAAGCCTACTGGCAATCCTGGAAAAGAGCACTCCAGAGACCCAAACAAGCACGCCTGGAAATATGCAAAGTGGTACTCAAAGTGGACCCATCAATATGGCAATTAATAGTATCCATACTCCAAGTATCAGCCATACACCAATCAATAATGTCAACAACAACATCAATAATAACGTCAATAATAACATCAACCATGCAAATATTCATGCAAATTTCAACCAAGCAAACATCAACCATACAAACCATATCCCAAACTATGCACACCACCAATTTTCCCCTCCGTACATGAGCTACACGGGGTACTCGCCAGATAACGGCCCCAGCATCGTGGACATCCCTGTGGAAATACCGCAGCCTACGTTTGGGGGGTTTGGGAACTTGGATGTGGCCAATTACCGGGATATGGTGGACCCCAACGCGCTTATTTGCGAGGAGAAGCATCTCCACACAATCGTTCTTTCACCAACCATGATACGAGCATTGTACCTTGAATACGTGCAGTACTACCACCCGATTTTCCCGATTGTGGACGTGTTAAAGGGCCCTGAGCGCATCTATAAGCTCTGTCCCGCGCTTTTCTGGGTGATTATGTTCACACTGTTGCGGCGTTTTGATGAGAACAAACTGCTCCTTATAGAAATGTCGCCTTACGTGAAGGGTGTTCTTGCCGAGATCATGATTTCTCCGGTATCAAGGTACAACCCAACCGAGGAAGACGAACCCATCATGAACGCATTGTCGGTATTTGCAGTGCAAGCGTTTGTGATATACTCATACTGGCCTCCAATCACGTCGTCGCTCAGTGCGGACTCCGCATACTCGACCGTGGGGGTGGCCCAAATACAAGCCATTCGTATTGGTTTGCACTCGCCCAGCACAACCACAAACAAGACCCCACACCAGGTGGCCATGGCACAGGAAAACGCCAAAACGTGGGTCATGTGCAACATCGCCATGCAGACCATCGCCACGGCGTTTGGGTTCCCGGCCTTTGTTCAGTTTGACACCGCAGTGTGTCGTCCTGGTCCCGGGATGCCTTCGCTGGTGCGGTTCATGATGGAGATTGCGCATTTCGAAGCTCAGATGGCCACCACATTAAACGGAAACGCCCGTGATTCTCACGGTCTCGTGGCCGCAGAGGAACGTCTACCACTCCTCAAGGTGCTCCTCTCGCGGTTGGACGAAATCGAGATGGGCATGGCCTCAAGCATCCCATCAGCAGACGATTTCAGACTCCTTCAGGTGTACTGTGCGCGAGTCCACCTTCTTGCGTACTACTTCATGGACACGTCGCGCATTGCACAGCTCGAGTTGCAGAAGGGATTGATACGGCTCTTCAATGCCGCAGTGACCCTCATCACCCACACCAAACAGGCCCAGTCTCGCGACCGCCGTTTCGTGCGGTACCTCCCCAGTGTGTACATCTTGCACGTGTGGCAGGCTGCGTGTATCATTGGAAAGCTCTCGCACTCGCCAATCAAGCGTGCGGTTGACTTGGCCACGGGCCGCCAGTGCTACGCCAGCGCGATCTCGCTTGCTGCGAGGGCATCGATCCTCAAGCACGACATTGCACACAGACTGAGTGGGATCATGCGCAGCATGTGGCAGCTTTTCCGGCAGCTTGACAACCGCCATGTTGCGACGTTGGGCATCAATGTGCGGTCGCGGATGTCGGCGTCGGTGTTCTTCGACTGTATGTACTTGCTCCGCGACCAGGTTGGAATGCTCAAGCTCAACAGTCTGACTGAGCCCGAGACTGCGGTTGCCGAGGACGAGGACGACGAGGACGAGGACGATGTGCACGAGGAGGAGCACGAGCTGGCAGTGGTATCAGAGGACGAGAAGAATGGCACTCCGGGTAGCACAACGTCGCTGGGCAAGAGGCGACCACGCTCGCTCTCGAATACCGTGAATGCGGAGCTGAAGGCACGGAAGATCATACGGACGATTCCGCTTGATCCTCAGCCGATTGCCGCAAAGCGCAGCACCATTTTCAAGGTGGTGAACCAAAGCTCGGACACTTCACCGTCAGGCGCAACTCCGGTGGGTATGGCGATGCCTGTGGCGCTGCAAGCGTCCACACCGCCGACGTACAAGAACCTGCCGTTGCAGAACGTGCACACGAGCACGCTGGACGAGTCACCTCTGGGGCTTGAGAATTTGGAGCTGGCGGAGTTTGATGTGAATAGCGATTTGTTGTGGAAGGATTTGGATTCGGTGATGAATGATTTTGGATTCCACACGCTGTATTAAGGATAAAAGGGACGTGATAAATGGTGACAGGAGATGTAATATAAGTATAGTGAGGGTTTGTAGAGAGAAGGTGTAGAGGAATAGAAGGGTAAGGGTACAGAAGAGGTTAAGATGAGTAGGGTAAGGGTATAGAAGATGAATAGGGTAAGGGTTTAGAAGAGGTTAAGATGAATAGGGTAAGGGTATAGAGGTTAAGATGAATAGAAGATGTTAAGAGGGTGTAGGATAATGTGTATACTAGACTACTGGAACGTCAAGTTGGATAATTAAATGTCGTGTGATTTGGTTATTTTTTGCAGCATTTAAGCGTATTTTCTGGGACGAGAAGTATCTGACACTACTATACTTTTTTATATCAGAACTCATTATAGATTAGTCATCGTATGGAAAGATGAAAATGTAATTATGATGAAGGTGAATTTATCATTATGATGAAGGTGAATATATCATTATAATGAAGGTGAAAATATCATTATAACAAAAGGTTAATCATTATAACAAAATGTTAATAGTTATCATTATATACATTCTTTCAATTAACGTTTTGTGAATTCATTCAATCTCCCAATTTACCAGCACATCCCAATAATCAATTACCACATATTCAATGGGTATAGTCATCAATGATAACTGAGTCATAGTCATTCATTTGCACTCATTTTCATATTACTAAGCAGGTTTCAAAACATCCATCTACTAGAATATTCCAATCGTACTATTCGCAATCAAAGCTCCATATTTCTTAAATCAAAGCTCCACATTTCTTGAATCATTCATTTCCTCTATTCTTGAATCTCTATTCATTTCTCATTTCTACCATTTTATCTTTTGTTTCTACACGACCATTTTTGAAAAATTTTAATCAACACATCATGTCCCAGTACGACGATATTGAGAACGCGACGCCCGACATCGTGATCGGTGGTTCTGTTGAGGAACAGGATGACTTCGTGTACGAGCACGAGGTCGAGAGCGAAGGAGAAGAAAGAGCCGGCGACGACGCTGGACTCGACGAGCTGAAGGAAAAGAAGAGCGTTGCCTTCGCAGGCCTCGACGACGACTTCGATGAGGAGGCCGCAAAGAGAGAGTTTGAAGAGGGTGGTGGATTGCCAGAGCAGCCAGACAACCCAGACTTCTCGCAGTTGACACCACTTTCCGCCGAGATCATCAACAGACAGGCCACCATAAATATCGGTACCATTGGTCATGTGGCGCACGGTAAGTCCACCGTTGTGAGAGCCATTTCCGGTGTGCAGACGGTCCGTTTCAAGGACGAGTTGGAGAGAAATATCACCATCAAGTTGGGTTACGCCAACGCCAAGATCTACAGATGTGACAACCCAGAGTGCCCAGAGCCTGCGTGCTACAGATCCTTCAAGAGTGACAAGGAAATCCACCCTAAGTGTGCTGTGGAGGGATGTTCTGGCCGTTACAAGTTGTTGAGACACGTTTCGTTCGTCGACTGTCCAGGTCACGATATTTTGATGAGTACCATGTTGTCTGGTGCGGCCGTCATGGACGCCGCCCTCTTGCTTGTGGCCGGTAACGAATCGTGCCCACAGCCACAAACTTCTGAGCACTTGGCCGCTATCGAGATCATGAAGTTGAAGCACGTCATCATCTTGCAGAACAAGGTCGACTTGATGAGAGAAGAGTCTGCTTTGGAGCACCAGAAGTCCATCCTGGCCTTCATCAGAGGTACCATTGCTGACGGTGCCCCAATCGTGCCTATTTCCGCACAGTTGAAGTACAACATCGACGCAGTCAACCAGTTCATCGTAAACTACATCCCAGTGCCGTTGAGAGACTTCTCTGCGTCGCCGAGACTCATTGTCATCAGATCGTTCGATGTGAACAAGCCTGGTGCAGAGATAGACGACCTCAAGGGTGGTGTGGCCGGTGGTTCCATCTTGACCGGTGTCTTCCAGATTGGTGACGAGATCGAAATTAGACCTGGTATTGTGACCAAGGACGACAACGGTAAGATCCAGTGCCAGCCTATCTTCTCCAACATCGTGTCGCTCTTCGCTGAGCACAACGACTTGAAGTTCGCCGTTCCTGGTGGTCTTATTGGTGTGGGTACTAAGGTTGACCCAACCTTGTGCAGAGCCGACAGATTGGTCGGTCAGGTGGTGGGTGCAAAGGGCCAGTTGCCACAGATCTACACTGACATTGAGATCAACTACTTCCTTTTGAGAAGATTGCTCGGTGTCAAGACCGATGGCCAGAAGCAGGGTGCTAAGGTGCGTAAGTTGGAGTTGAACGAAGTTTTGATGGTGAATATCGGTTCCACCGCCACCGGTGCCCGTGTGCTTGCCGTCAAGGCCGATATGGCGCGTTTGCAGTTGACCTCCCCTGCATGTACCGAGGTTAACGAGAAGATTGCATTGTCCAGACGTATCGACAAGCACTGGCGTTTGATTGGATGGGCCACCATCAAGAAGGGTACTATTTTGGAGCCGATTTCATAGAGGGTAAATAGATGATAAAAAGAAGATGAATGTAAATGAGAGTAATATGAGAGAATGAATAGAAAAGAACTCATCTAGTCAAAAGACATCTAGTCAGAGATCAGGTGCTGTACCTCTACAACCACACATTCAATACCTTACCTATACCTTTATCTAACATCAATCTTCCGAATCACTTCCTGGAACGATTCACTGGTCATGAACTTGGGGAGCAGATCGCGCTCCATCATCCGGAAAACGTCCTTGCACACCCGTTCGTACACTTTAGATATCTGTGCCAACACGAAGAGCGTATGTTCGAGGTCGTCGCTGGCTAGGTGGTCAAGCCGGTACTCTGGCAACTTACCCCAGTTCTGGTGCAAGTTTTCGCTCAGAGACGATGGAGTGTCAAAGACGTTTTTCAAGACCCTATCGAAGGTGCTGATGCAGCCTTTAGGACTGGCTACACAAGGCCCGGAGGGACCTTTTAGAGTGGCTGGGTCCAGGTCAGGAGAGAAGCTTTCTGCGGAATCCAGGCTTTCAGGAGATTCCGGGGAATCTAAACTAGCTGGGGAACGAGATGAATCTGAAGTTCCCGGGGACTGTGGAGATTCTTGGGATTTGAAGCTTTCTGGATTCGAATCTGGAGAGTTCATACTACTGCTTTCTGGAGAGTTCATACTTCCTGTAGTATTGCTTTCTGGAGAGTTCATACTTCCTGTAGTATTGCTTTCTGGAGAGTTCATACTTGTTGGAGTATTTTCTGAAGCATTGTATGATTCCTGAGAGGCTCCTGGGCAATTCAAACTTGAATGAAAGCTCTCTGAATTCGGTGATCCTTCAGCTATTGATATTTGCAGCCGGTTCGCAAGAGGTTTTTTTGAAAGTGGAGCACATGTAGTAAAATCAATTTCGTCCGGACCCTCACTTATTGTACTAACATCATCCCTCTTTACGTTTGGTATATCAAAGGTGGCCTCGCACGGAGTGCTTGGGAAGCTCACATCGTTTTCAACTTGCTCGCTCAACATCACCCTCTGAACTCTCTCCCTCAACCTGTAGTCGATGTTTGCAACAAATGGCGACTCATCTGATAGGTACGTAAAATAGATGTAGTACGCCAGCAGCATGCAAGTACTTGAGAGTTTCTCCACAAGCTTATGGATCCTGGTTGAATCTTCTCCGGAGTTCTTCATGTCTACCAACCTGGTGAGGTAGCCTGCTTTCTTCTCATACAGCTTGAGCTGTATGTACGAATCGAGGTTCTCCACGCAATACTCGCCTTCCAAGTGCTTGCGGAACAAGTAGCGCATTCCAGGGTCGCGGAGAATTTCGTGAAGTGTAAACGCCTCTCTTCTCTTTCTCCTCATGCGCATTGGCCTGCTGTAAACCGCCCAGTCGACCACTCGCGTGCCCAAACTTCCCAAAACGTAGTAAGCCTCGCGTGAGTTTAGAAAATGGCTAGGTGTTGCAGCCAGTGGCTGGAGGTCCACGCAATCTAAGAACCCGTGCTGAAGTAGAAGGTTCGCCATTTGAACTGCCTGTGAGGTGGCCAAGATATCTGTACAATCACACAACCACTGGGTGATAGCAGCACCGCTAGCACACAATGGGACCTGGACATTACCAAATGCCTTGTTGCGGAATAAGCGAACTCCAGAACCAGACACATAGTACTGCACATGTGAGTCCGACTCAGGATTTGTAAAGTACCTGTGGTAGAACGGACTCTGAAGATTGGACTGGACGGGAGACCTCGCGGTAGTGTCTAGAAAATCTGCCAAATCGACCTCAGCACCGAGACGAATCCCTGGAAGTGGATCCTGGCCCAGGGTGGGACTCCACACGTTTGGATCTGGACCCATGATACGCACCAACATGATGCACAAGAAGAACTCGGAGTACATGATTTTATCAGTGAGGGCATCGCGCTCAAAATGGAGTAGCTCCATAGTGTTGAAGGACGGGTCATTGATTATCATTGGAGCTTTGTTTCTTGTTACCCCCACGCGTTTGCAAAAGTCCAGTACTATGGCGACTCCTTTTGGGGTTGGTTGCAAGAGGACTCCTGCCTTTGGTTTGTTGCGCGTGCGATCTGCGGGGGAGTGGATGAGTTTAGCGGCGTAGAAGCGTTCGAGAAGACCCAAAGCTTGACTATCTTGGATGCTGTATGATATTGTTGTTGTTGTTGGAGTGAGGTCCACGCTAACACTGAGGTTGCTCATAGCTGAGAGTGCCTTTTCAACAGCGAACAGATATGGGTAGTGTGTCAGAAAGGAGAACTTTTGGGGGGCACGAGGAACCAACTGAAGAGCCATTATCATTAGAGCATACACATCTTTGACGTCTTTCTCGTACAACGTACCGTCTGCCGTTTTATTCGCCAGCAGCGACTCGTGTAAGACAACCATGGGGGCTCAGTTAGCGGGAGCGTGTGGTTTATATTGGATTGCTGCAAAAAAGATGGATGGTGAAATGTTTCAAGGTTCCGCATTGGGAAAAAAGTGCCACATCTTGACAAGAAGTTTTAAGGTGGTAAGAGAATAGATGAGGAATGGAGGAATAGAGGAATAGAGGAATAGAGGAATAGAGGAATAGAGGAATAGAGGAATAGAGGAATAGAGGAATAGATGATGAATAGAGGAATAGATGATGCATAGAGGAATAGTTGAGGAATAGTTGAGGAATAGAGGAATTGATGATGGAATAAAATATGATGAAATATAGAATAATGGAAGTGAGTTTAGATAGATTGTGGTAGAATAAAACTGAAATTTGAACCCTCTTAACAATAATCACCACACATACCATGCTTACTCCAATTCCACTTAATTCCACTTAATTTCTCAATTTCACTAAATTTCCCCAATTTCACCACCTTTTCTTATGCGATCCAAATTACGTACCAACTTATTTTTTCAAACATGGAGAATCGAAAACGACCCAGTGAACTGCGACATGACGTTGCTGCAAAAAGGAAAGTGGGTGGAGAAGGTGAAACCCTTGACCCCGCTCATGCCGCTTCAGACACTCTGATCATTCGCTCGCAGATCTTGTCCCAATTACTAGGGCGCTTCGACAACATCAAACTACTGCCGGAGCTCTACAAGAAGTACACCGAGGTCTACCGTTTGCTCGAGCACACCATCCGCGACCACGAGGGACATTCCACGCTTATCATTGGGCCGCGTGCGAGCGGCAAAACGTCCATAGTGGAAACCGCTTTGGCAGACATCACGAAAAAGTATGAGGACCATTTCATCACTGTTCGCCTCAACGCGTTTATCCACGCAGACGACAACGTGGCGCTCCGTGAGATTGCGCGCCAGCTCGACATCAACAAGAACGACGAAGAAGGTGATGTCGATGACGCAAACTTTGAGCAGCGCTCGATCAACGACACGTTTGCCAACATCCTCTCGATTCTCGAGCAGAAAAACGCCGAGCCGGGCCTGAGGCTCGCGATAGTCTTCATAATCGACGAGTTTGAGCGCTTCACCAGCTCAAACAACAAGCAGACCTTGTTGTATAACTTGTTTGACATGACCCAGAGTAGCGGAACACCCATCTGTGTGATTGGAGTGCTGACGAGATTGACTGCGCGAGAACTGCTCGAAAAGCGTGTCAAGTCGCGGTTTTCGCAGCGCATCATCACCATCAACAAGTGCAATCTGATCCCGGAGTTCTGGCAGGAAGCACGTCTCAACTTGATCCTCAACGACAAGGTCATCGCACAGCTTGCGGACGCAGAGCACGGCCACGAGTGGAACAGAAAGATAGACGAGGTCTACGAAAGTCCGTCAAACTTGCGCAAACTCGTGTACCAGAACTTCTTCTCGGTCAAGAACATCAAGGAGTTGAACAACTGCTTGATATACGCGATCCTGCGGGTGTCTCCATCCCAACCGTTCCCGAACGAGGACGACATCGGGGTGTATCCGCGTGCGCAGATGACGAACAATGTGCAGGCGATGGTGAGTGCGCTTCTGCCTCTCGAGCTCCTTCTTGTGATTGCTGCTGCGCGGTGGATCGAGAAGTACGAGTTGCAGGTGATCAACTTCAATTTGGCGTATGCCGAGTACAAGGACATGATTAAGCGGTACAACATCAGCGCCACGGCCAACACGATGGGCAGCAGTGGGCTCGACAGCAAGATGCTCACCAACATCAAGATCAACCAGAAAGTGTGGCTGCCGCAGATCTTGACCAACAGCTGGGAGTTCTTGTACAAGCTCGGGCTCTTGCTCGATGCGTCGGGGGTGACTACAAACAACGACGGGCACATCATCACCAACATCAGCTTGAACAAGAACTTGGTGATTGAGGACAGCAGGCTGGTTCAGTTGGACATTACGTTGGACGAGTTGGGGCAGCTTCTCGAGGGGCACAGTTTCAGGAAGATGACGCAGTTGTAGGAGTAGAGAATGATAGAAGGAATAGAATATAGAATATAAGAAATCGAAAGAATAAAGAAATCGAAAGAATAAAGAAATCGAAAGAGTAAAAGATTATAGAATATAAGAATTGAATGTAAATGGAAAATTGTGTAAATGAAAATAGTTCAACTGAAAATAGTGCAACTGAAAATAGTGCAACTGAAAATAGTGCAACTGAATAATTATGGAAAAGTGCTAAACCATGAATATCATAGATTACCTTCGAACAGTACATAGTATTAAACATTCATAGTATATACATAGTAAAACCTTCATACATAGTTATTAACATTCGTATCATCCATCCGTTCATCATCTCGTATTCATGCATACACATTCTCTATTCCTTATTCTCTTACAGATCTATTTTTCCATTATCATTTACGACTTTACGACACAATGACCCTCCCCGAAAACGTCACCAATCTCCTCAAGTCCACGCGGTTCGTGCACCTTGCGACGTGCCACAACGACGTGCCACACGTGTCGTTGATGAATTACACCTACTACGCCAATGGCGACGCTCACGAGATCATCATCTCCACCCCAAAGGCAACCACCAAGTACGAAAACATGGTGCACAACCCCAAAGTATCGGTGTTGGTGCACGACTGGTTGTCTGTCAAGAGCAAGGATGAGCAGCCCACGGGGCGCAGGAACCTGTTGTACGAGATGTTGGCCAACATCAACAAGAACGAACTCGGTAGGGTCTCTGTGATGTTGATGGGGTCCGCGGAGATCTTGGACTCGACCCTGCAGCAATTCCAGTTCTACAAGCTGTTGCACAAGAACAACACGCAGATCGAGGAGGCTCAGGTGAAGAATTACATTGAGGATGAGCAGAATGCGTTGGTGGTGATAAAGGTGGTGTCGTGTAAGGTTACCGATACTGACAACAACATTAGTGAATATTAGTATCGGGATATTAGGGATGATGATAGGGATGATGATAGGGATGATATTAGGGATGGAGTATCGGGATGATGATATCAGGGATGATTTAGTATGATATCAGGGATGATTTAGTATGATATGGGACGATTCTAGTATGATAATTCTGGTATTGTACTGGTTATGAAAAATGTATACTCGTTATCATTAGTCTATATGAATAGGAAGACTCTATTTGAGGAAGTATGAGAGTAATTTTCACATTGTTATTCCACTTGGTCTGTTTTATGGTCTATTATTCTTTCCTCTTACATGATATCACCGTTCTTGCAGAGTCTGTTCGTTCATTAATTCATTCGACATGGTCGTATTCAACGATTTCACTCGTAGTCGAATAGTCTTTTTATAGCTCACTCGGCGTAGCCGTAGAGAAGTCTTCTTTACACTCGACGTAGTCGTGTAGTTGTAGAATTGTCTTCTTTCCAGCTAATTGTAGTCTTCTTTACAACCCACTCAACGTAGGCTCTTGAATTGTAGTCTTCTTTATAGTTCGAATACTCTTTTCTTCTTTAACTCACTTAACTTCGTTGAGTTCGAACACTCTTTTCTTCTTTATAGTTCAAATACTGTTTCTTCTTTAACTCACTCAACTTCGTTGAGTTCGAATACTCTTTTCTTCTTTATAGTTCAAATACTGTTTCTTCTTTAACTCACTCGACTTCGTCGAGTTCGTGTCATCTGCTAGTTTTTTATCAACCCCACCCTGCTCGGTGGCCATATCACCATCACCACCTTCCCCACCATCAAACCCTTACTCACTGGCCCCATGGTATTGCTATCCACCGAGTGAAACTGGTTATCTCCCTCCACCCAAATATGGTTCCGCGGCACCACCGCCTCCGGCTTCGGATACGGCTTCCTTGTGGCTATCACGTCGCCCTGGAGCCCCGTCACGCGCTTCGTCACGATCCGTTCTGGATCTGTCGGCGAGTTGAACATCACCACGTCTCCCCGTTTATACTCGCGGTCCTTGGCCGCGTATTTGGAAACGAGAACTATATCATTGGCAGTGGTGGTGGTCGCAGGGTTGAACGTCGGTGCCATGGACCGCCCAGTCACCTGGTACGGCTGTATGCAGTGGTTTGTGAAGGTGTAAACGACCGGGATCCAAGTGAGCCCAAGCAACGCACGATTGATGGGATTCATAAGAAGAGGTAGTTAATAAGGTTGGTATAAAGTTATGAAGGTAATGAGGTTGGTATAAAGTTAAAAAGGTAGTGTATAAGTTTAAAGTTGGTTGATGTTGGTTGTTGTTGGTTGATTTGGTTGTTGTTGGTTGTTGTTGGTTGTTGTTGGTTGATGCTGTTTGTAGTGCTGTTTATTAATAGTGATGCTATATTATTCTCGATCTTAAATGTTCCATAAGCCATGAAAAAAAGTTGCAATCACATCCACCATGAGTTCCGCTCTCGACCAAATTTTGCTTGAAGATATCGCAAGATACTGCCCACAGCAGTTCCTCGCGTTCCACCAGTGCATGTCCAAGCCCGAGTCTGTTTCGTGCGAGGCCGAGCAGGCGGCGTTGTCGAGCTGTGTGAGAGGATCGGTGCCGACCTTCCAGAAGATCCAGGGAGTTTGCGCTGGGAAAATGCAGGCGTACGAGGCGTGTTTGACGATGAACAGGATGAAGCAGGAGAAGTGCGAGGTCGAATTGAAGGTTTTGCGTGAGTGTGCAACGTCGACGTTGTAGGGATGGGAGAAGAGTAAGATTGGTGAAGATTGGTGAGAATTGGTGAGAATTGGTGAAATTTGGTGAGAATTGGTGAGAATTGGTGAGAATTAGTGAGAAATATGAAAAATCACTGAGAGTATTAGAAAAATTAGTGAGAGATTAGAAAAATCACTGAGAAATCACTGAGAAACTTGAAAAATCACTGAGAAATTAGAAAATTTAGTGAGGTTTTGAATAGAGTGTGAATAAACATGTACTACAATAGTCCTTCCTTCATAATATTCTACACAGATAAACCTCTGTCTTATGTTTTTGATCCCCTCATCTTCCCTTTATCATCTTCCCTTCATCTTCCCTTTATCATCTCCCTTCATCCTCTTCTATACTTATTCGCTACATTCTGCAACCGGATCTGACTGAGATAACGCGCTGTAAACTCCCTGTCTGGCGCAGAGTCGTGGGTCTCCTCCATGTCGTGCTCGTGGTGCAACAACTCATGCTCAATGTCCTCCTTGTGCTTGATCAACACATCAGGGTCGTCCTTCGCATGGTACTTCTTCCAGTGGTGCTCCTCGTACTCCGACTCGAAATCAAGGTGGTGCCCCTGCCCATACCCAAAGTCCGGGAGCTTTCCGCCATGTCTCAGGTACGTTTTCCACTCGTCCAAGGTGATCTTGCCATCGCCGTTCAGGTCAATCAACCCCAAGATCATGTTCACCACATGGTCCTTTGCTTCCGCCGTGATGATCTCCTGCTCGTGGTGCGTGTGCTCACCCATTCCGGACCCGTCTCCCACCACCAGCTCACGCATCAATCCGTAGATGTTGAGGATATCTGTCCTGTCCCACTCGCCGGTGTTGGCTAGGTTGTGCATAGTGAAGAACGTGTCCACGTCGTAGTTGTCCAAGTCGTGTTCTTCCTTCATGTGCCAGTCCTGCCACAGAACGCCATCGGGTTTCTTTGCGATCTGGCCATGAGTGCCGTGTGCAAGCGCCACGGCCAAGTTGAAGAGGACGGCGATCTTCATGTTGATAAAAATAAGCGAAAGAATAATATTTGAAGAAATAGTGGTGCAGAGCGAATAGGGAAGTTTATAGGGCAGTGGTTACAGGGCAATGGTCAATAGCGAGCGGACTGATTCTATATCCCCGTTTATTGATATCGACAATCAACAACTTTGAATCATGGGATAATGGTGATATTCGTTGTCGCTTGTATCGCTTATTTAACCGTTTCACTTCTCCACAAATGTGAGAATAAATGTGATAATGAGAATATAATTGATCTTATTGATTCTCAATATTGATCCTCATTATTGATCCTCATTAGTCATCCTCATTAATCATCCTCATTAATCATCCTCATTATCTTCATCCTCCCCACTATTCACTATTTTCCCACTATTCACTATTTCCCAACATTCTATTCTCTTTCCACCTTTATCTTTTTTCTTTTGCATCCGCTCGTCCTATCCACGTTTTCAATGATCAACCACAACTTGCCCACACGCCCCACGGAGTCCCGTGTAGGCAGACTGAACCAGCGCTACTCCGACGCCGGTGCCCGCATGGTGGCCGGCTGTATCTGCCTCAATGAGGCCAAAGACAAAGTCGTCATGATCCTGCTGCTGCTGCACCCAGGCAAGTGGGTGCTCCCGAAAGGAGGAATTGAATTGGACGAAACAGACGACTTTGTGGTCACGGCAGTGCGCGAGACCTGGGAGGAGGCCGGTGTCGAGGGCAAGATCTTGCTGAAGTTGCCCGTGGTCTACGACTCGCGTGGGAGTAAGGCCCCGGTTATCAAGGGCGATTTTGATCCAAATAAGGGCCCGGTCCCAAGGACTGAGTACCACTTCTATGAGCTTGTGGTGGACGAGTTGAGCACTACGTGGCCGGAGAGCAGCGAGAGGGAGCGCAGATGGTGTACTTATCTGGAAGCAAAGCACGAGCTTGAAAAGGCAAAGAGACCGGAGTTGGTGTCGGCGTTGGATCTGTCGAGTGTTGTGAGAGATGGGGGAGAATACTAACAGAATTTTACGAATTTCTGAGCGTAGCGAAGAAGCTCGTAAGAGATAACAACAAGTAGTTTCTGAGCGAAGCGAAGAAGTCGTAAGAGGTAACGATTTCTGAGGAAGTTCTAAGAGATTACGATTTCTGAGGAAGTTCACAACGAAGTCCTAGTGAATACCAAGAACTGAAAAAGCTGTATGACAATTATGATTGACGTGAGGACAGAACCACCACATAATACCACTCGTGATACAGTCTGGACTAAAAATATGTAAAGAATAGAATATGTGATGAAGTTTGTAGAGAGCTCATTATTTATCTACTATATCCTCTCATATTACTAAAACTCCAAGTTTTTCTCTCTCTCATTATTAATCTACACTTATCCTCTCATAAATCGTATTAAACTCCAAGTTTTTCTGTCTTCTCTTCAACTTCTTCGCTTCGCTCAGAAGTCGTTTACTTAAACAACCCCCCCATCAAATTCGCCAACATGTTCTGCTGATTGTTCGGATTGCCCAACTTCAACCCAAAATATGCGAACCCCAAGTACTCCACGGGCCCGAGGAGCTTGGTCTCCGTGAGAAGCGCCTTGTACTGCGCATGCAACTTGAGGAACTTGCTGCCGCTCTCTGTCGTGAGGCGCAAAGTGGCCACGAGCATCTGGAGGAAGTTGACGAGCGAGTGCTTCTCGTAGAAACGCAAGCCCTCCACCTTCTCCGGCTCGCCCAAAACCTCAACAAAAAGATCGATACTCTCCTCGGCAAACTTGATGTTGCGCAAGTATGCGTAGTTTATCACGGCTCTGCTCAAGAACAAGCCGCCGTCGACGTCAGCATCCTCGCTCTTCGCCTTCTCGTACCAGTCGCGCAAGTACCCTATGTACACAGGCAAGGCATCACGTGTACCCAAAATCAAGTGCAATTCGGCGAATGCAAACAACTTGTCGCCGTCGTCCTTGCTCATGCTGCTGGCCTGGAGCTCGCGGAGGAACTTTGTGCCGAAAAACGTGTGCAACTCCGCGTCACCGTACTTGTTGGTTTCGGTCTGCGACCACTCGATCGTCTGCTTGGACAAGTCCAACATCGTGGCCTCATCGTCAGGGAACAACAGGAGCAATTCAATTAGCTTCAACTTGGTGTCCTTGTCTGCGCTGGTGATCTTGGCGTCCTTGTAGACCAGCAAGAGGTACGATGTGAGGTCACTGGCACTGGCGAATTCCTTGTTCTTTGCCAAAATGAGCGCCCCCTGGTACAAGAGATCGGCCGCCTGGGCGTACTGGCTCAGGTGGACATATCTGTTGGCGATGGTTCTCAACGTCTGGTGTGCCTCGTAGAACGACCCGCTGTCGATTTTGGCCTGGAACCGCGCGATAGTTCTTTGAAGCTTCACGTCCATGTTGATTTTGTCGGGAGAAAATGAAAATGGCTGCAAGAAAAAAGGGCACGTAGTAGAAAATGTTAAACTAGTAGAAAATTCCCGTTCGGTAGCGCGAGCCTGTGTACCGATGAAAACTTATACAGAAGATAGAAATGTTAGGTGTATTCCGGATAGTGTATTCAGTATAGG